>CM072219.1:580677-648177 GCA_036851935.1 Coregonus suidteri | reverse complement strand
CTGTGTAATATCCCCCAGGTGTTAATCACCACCATGGTGCTGTAGACCCGGGCTCCTGGTCCTGTAATATCCCCCAGGTGTTAATCACCACCATGGTGCCTAAACCCAGGCTCCTGGTCCTGTCCCCAGGTGTTAATCACCACCATGGTGCCTAACCCGGGCTCCTGGTCCTGTAATATCCCCCAGGTGTTAATCACCACCACCACCACCCAGGTGCTCACCACCTGGTCCCTGTAATATCCCCCAGGTGTTAATCACCACCATGGTGCCTAAACCCAGGCTCCTGGTGCCTAATATCCCCCCTAAACCCAGGTCCTGTAATATCCCCCAGGTGTTAATCACCACCATGCCTAAACCCGGGCTCCTGGCCTAAACCCAGGCTCTCCTGGTCCTGTAATATCCCCCAGGTGTTAATCACCACCATGGTGCCTAAACCCAGGCTCCTGGTCCTGTAATATCCCCCAGGTGTTAATCACCACCATGGTGCCTAAACCCAGGGCTCCTGGTCCTGTAATATCCCCCAGGTGTTAATCACCACCATGGTGCTGTAAACCCAGGCTCCTGGTCCTGTAATATCCCCCAGGTGTGTAATCACCACCATGGTGCCTAAAACCAGGGCTCCTGGTCCTGTAATATCCCCCAGGTGTTAATCACCACCATGGTGCCTAAACCCGGGCTCCTGGTCCTGTAATATCCCCCAGGTGTTAATCACCACCATGGTGCCTAAACCAGGCTCCTGGTCCTGTAATATCCCCCATCCCCCAGGTGTTAATCACCACCATGGTGTCCTGTAAATCCCCCAGGCTCCTGGTCCTGTAATATCCCCCAGGTGTTAATCACCACCATGGTGCCTAAACCCAAGGCTCCTGGTCCTGTAATATCCCCCTAATCACCACCCATGGTGCCTGTAGACCCGGGCTCCTGGTCCTGTAATATCCCCCAGGTGTTAATCACCACCATGGTGCCTAAACCCGGGCTCCTGGTCCTGTAATATCCCCCAGGTGTTAATCACCACCATGGTGTGCTGGTAGACCCGGTGGCTCACCACCTGGTCCTGTAATATCCCCCAGGTGTTAATCACCACCATGGTGCCACCGGGCTCCTGGTCCTGTAATATCCCCCAGGTGTTAATCACCCCATGGTGCCTAAACCCAGGCTCCTGGTCCTGTAATATCCCCCAGGTGTTAATCACCACCATGGTGCCTAAACCCGGGCTCCTGGTCCTGTAATATCCCCCAGGTGTTAATCACCACCATGGTGCCTAAACCATGGTCCTGTAATATCCCCCAGGTGTTAATCACCACCATGGTGCTGTAGACCCAGGTTCCTGGTCCTGTAATATCCCCCAGGTGTTAATCACCACCATGGTGCCTAAACCCAGGCTCCTGGTCCTGTAATATCCCCCAGGTGTTAATCACCACCATGGTAAACCCGGGCTCCTGGTCCTGTAATATCCCCCAGGTGTTAATCACCACCATGGTGCCTAGCCCCCAGGTGTTAAAACCCAGGCTCCTGGTCCTGTAATATCCCCCAGGTGTTAATCACCACCATGGTGCTGTAAACCCGGGCTCCTGGTCCTGTAATATCCCCCAGGTGTTAATCACCACCATGGTGCCTAAACCCAGGCTCCTGGTCCTGTAATATCCCCCAGGTGTTAATCACCACCATGGTGCCTAAACCCAGGCTCCTGGTCCTGTAATATCCCCCAGGTGTTAATCACCACCATGGTGCTGTAGACCCGGGCTCCTGGTCCTGTAATATCCCCCAGGTGTTAATCACCACCATGGTGCCTAAACCCAGGCTCCTGGTCCTGTAATATCAGGTGTTAATCCCCAGGTGTTAATCACCACCATGGTGTCCTGTAATATCCCCCAGGGCCACCATGGTGCCTGTAATATCCCCCAGGTGTTAATCACCACCATGGTGCCTAAAACCAGGCTCCTGGTCCTGTAATATCCCCCAGGTGTTAATATGGTGCTGTAGACCCAGGTGTTAATATCCCCCAGGTGTTAATCACCACCATGGTGCCTAAACCCAGGCTCCTGGTCCTGTAATATCCCCCAGGTGTTAATCACCACCATGGTGCCTAAACCCGGGCTCCTGGTCCCTCCCCCAGGTGTAATATCCCCCAGGTGTTAATCACCACCATGCCTAACCCAGTGCTGTAGACCCAGGCTCCATGGTGCCTGGTCCTGTGTAATATCCCCCAGGTGTTAATCACCACCATGGTGCCTAAACTGGCTCCTGGTCTGTAATATCCCCCAGGTGTTAATCACCACCATGGTGCCTCCTGGTCCTGGTGTAATATCCCCCAGTGTTAATCATCACCACCATGGTGTCCTGTATATCCCCCGGTGTTAATCACCTCCTGGTCCTGTAATATATCCCCAGGTGTTAATCACCACCATGGCTCCTGGCTGTAATATCCCCCAGGTGTTATCACCCGGGCTCCTGGTCCTGTATATATCCCCCAGGTGTTAATCACCAGGTGTTAATCACCACCATGGTGCCTAAACCCGGGCTCCTGGTCCTGTAATATCCCCCAGGTGTTAATCAACACCATGGTGCCCCAGGCTCCTGGTCCTGTAATATCCCCCAGGTGTTAATCACCACCATGGTGCCTAAACCCGGGCTCCTGGTCCTGTAAATATCCCCCAGGTGTTAATCACCACCATGGTGCCTAAACCCGGCTCCTCCTGGTCCTGTAATATCCCCCAGGTGTAATAATCACCACCATGGTGCTGTACCACCCATGGGCTCCTCCTGGTCCTGTAATATCCTGTTAATATCCCCCAGGTGTTAATCACCACCATGGTGCCTAAACCCGGGCTCCTGGTCCTGTAATATCCCCCAGGTGTTAATCACCACCATAAACCCGGGCTCCTGGTCCTGTAATATCCCCCAGGTGTTAATCACCACCATGGGCTCCTGGTCCTGTAATATCCCCCAGGTGTTAATCACCACCATGGGCTCCTGGTCCTGTAATATCCCCCAGGTGTTAAACCCCATGCTGCTGGCTCCTGGTCCTGTAATATCCCCCAGGTGTTAATCACCACCATGGCTCCTGGTCCTGTAATACCCAGGGTTAATCACCACCTCCTGGTCCTGTAATATCCCCCAGGTGTTAATCACCACCATGGTGCCTAAACCCAGGCTCCTGGTCCTGTAATATCCCCCAGGTGTTAATCACCACCATGGTGCTGTAGACCCGGGCTCCTGGTCCTGTAATATCCCCCAGGTGTTAATCACCACCATGGTGCTGTAGACCCGGGCTCCTGGTCCTGGTCCCCCTGTTAATCACCACCATAAACCCCCCTGGTCCTGTGTGTTAATCACCACCATGGAGCTGTAGACCCGGGCTCCTGGTCCTGTAATATCCCCCAGGTGTTAACCCAGGGGCTCCTGGTCACCCCCCATGGTGCTGTAGACCCGGGCTCCTGTCCCCCTGTTAATATCCCCCAGGCTCCTGGTCCTGTAATATCCCCCAGGTGTTAATCACCACCATGTTGCTGTAGACCCAGGCTCCTGGTCCTGTAATATCCCCCAGGTGTTAATCACCACCATGGTGCCTAAACCCGGGCTCCTGGTCCTGTAATATCCCCCAGGTGTTAATCACCACCATGGTGCCTAAACCCGGGCTCCTGGTCCTGTAATATCCCCCAGGTGTTAATCACCACCATGGTGCTGTATACCTAGCCACTCAGCCCTGTTATCATCAGGTGGGATATTCAACACATAATATGCTGATATGAACATATGATTACATACATGTACACATACAACATGTCATCAGTGTATTTCATTCATTAATGTGTTGTGAGGATAGTTAAATGGTGCCTGTAATTACAGCTTTAATTCCACTACTAGACTCTGGGCTCTCTCTCTGTCTGACAGTGTTTCAATGAGGAGCGCAGTGGAGAAGCCTAATAGAGAAGGCAGCTGTACTCACTACAGCTGTTCATTGAAGCATTGAGAGTGAAATTGGTATTCCTCTTTTTTTAACTTTTATCCCACCATGTATCTGCTGAATGGATCTGTCTGACAATTGGAGCCATAATTGTACATCACAGCAGATATTGAGATGAAAAGAGAGATGGCGCCCTATCACAGTCACTCTCTGCCAATGCAATCAAAATGGGTTCATGTCAGTGTGAAAAAGCCATTTGTGTTCAAAAACAAAACATTTCCCATTTTGTAATGGGCTAAATCACTTGGTTATCGGCAGCCATGCACAGCCAAACCTCATGAAGAGGCTGATTCACCCAGGGCTCAGAGAGGGCACACACTCCCATCGAATGGGGGGGGGGGGGGGTCAAAAGGGTTCCATTTAAAGTGGAAGAAGCCATTTTGGGGGGTGATTTGGATTCAAATCTTCAGGGACTAACCCCTTGACGTAAAGTCATAGTGTGTTGGAGGTTTAGCCCTAAATTCATACATCAATTATTTACTGTCAACGCAGATTGTATAAGTGTAGGAAATTACTAGGGATGGTATTTTCTCTCAGGCAGAAAGAATGTGATACAACGGAAACACCCCACCTGATGTGTATGCCCACTGTCCACCCAGAGGAATTATTTATGCATTAGAAAACAGTGTGCTGGGACCAGAAGAGGCAGACACATTATTTTAAACCTTTCATAACACACATCAATATTTCATGTGAAATAAATAAAGGATGTTGGTGTTGTTTGGAGGACAGCTGTAGCTGATCGCTCGGCTGGCTGCGGAGAGCACGGGGATGCTACACATACCCCTCAGTAAAACCCTCCATCTCTTTTTAATCATCCACTTAGTGCATTGTGGGTAGAGGAGCTGTCAAGGTGAGAGCAGGAGCCCTTAACCCCGGAACTGGAGCCTGAGCCGGATGGCTTTGTCTCTAAATGTGTTATTAAGATATTGTTTCATTGCATAGCACCGCTGTAGCCTACCTGGGAGGGTGTGACTGGAAACCTGTTACTACATTCAACCCTCAACTCTGTCTACCCCTCTCATTCTGTCCAAGGTTGACCCCAGCGGCATTGTTCAAAGTAACAGAATGGTGTATATATTATATTTCTCATTGTCCTCCAGTATTTCTAGTCTTCCTACATTCTGTCTGACTGACTGGGTGGAATAAACACTAAAGGCTTTGTATTAAAGCAAGACGTTGATCCTTTTCTATTTCATTCACTATTTAAACTGAGGGAAACTACATGGATATGTCATATGATGTATAATGTTCCCAACTTAACATGGACTGTCTTGTGAGGAGATCGCTTTAGTCAGGCAGAGGATGTTGTAGTTAGGAGACGTGGTCTGGGTATCTGTGGTTTCAAGTTGTAGACCATGTTGTTAAGAGACGTGGTCTGGGTATCTGTGGTTTCAAGTTGTAGACCATGTTGTTAAGAGACGTGGTCTGGGTATCTGTGGTTTCAAGTTGTAGACCATGTTGTTAAGAGACGTGGTCTGGGTATCTGTGGTTTCAAGTTGTAGACCATGTTGTTAAGAGACGTGGTCTGTGTATCTGTGGTTTCAAGTTGTAGACCATGTTGTTAAGAGACGTGGTCTGGGTATCTGTGGTTTCAAGTTGTAGACCATGTTGTTAAGAGACGTGGTCTGGGTATCTGTGGTTTCAAGTTGTAGACCATGTTGTTAAGAGACGTGGTCTGGGTATCTGTGGTTTCAATTTGTAGACCATGTTGTTAAGAGACGTGGTCTGGGTATCTGTGGTTTCAAGTTGTAGACCAGGTAGTTAAGAGACGTGGTCTGGGTATCTGTGGTTTCAATTTGGAAACCATGTGAATGCTTGATTCAGCCCAGTAGCTATGGTAAAGTGACAGTAACCTGTAAATATTGGAAGGCCTTGTCGATGTCCCCAACCTCAAACAAGTAACAATTAAATGAAATTGGGGAAGATACACTCTCAACTGATTTTTTCATTGGCAAGATTAGCAAACTTATGCATGACATGCCAGCAACAAACGCCCACACTACACATCCAAGTACAACTGACTAAATTATGAAAGACAAGCATTGGAATTTTGAATTCCGTAAAGTGAATGTGGAAGAGATGAAAATAATCATTGTTGTCTATCAACAATGACAAGCCACCGGGGTCTGACAACTTGGATGGAAAATTACTAAGGACAGTAGCGGACGATATTGCTACTCCTATTTGCCATCTCTTCAATCTAAGCCTACTAGAAAGTGTGTGCCCTCAGGCCTGGAGGGAAGCAAAAGTCATTCCGCTACCCAAGAATAGTAAAGCCCCCTTTACTGGCTCAGATAGCCGACCAATCAGCCTGTTACCAACCCTTAGTAAACTTCTGGAAAAAATGGTGTTTGACCAGATACAATGCTATTTTACAGTAAACAAATTGACAACATACTTTCAGCACACTTATAGGGAAGGACATTCAACAAGCACAGCACTTACACAAATGACTGATGATTGGCTGAGAGAAATTTATGATAAAAGGATTTTGGGAGCTGTTTTGATAGACTTCAGAGCAGCTTTTGACATTATCGATCATAGTCTGTTGATGAAAAAACGTATGTGTTATGGCTTTACACCCCCTGCTATATTGTGGATAAAGAGTTACCTGTCTAACAGAACACAGAGGGTGTTCTTTAATGGAAGCCTCTCCAACATAATCCAGGTAGAATCAGGAATTCCCCAGGGCAGCTGTCTAGGCCCCTTACTTTATTCAATCTTTACTAATGACATGCCACTGGCTTTGAGTAAAGCCAGAGTGACTATGTATGTGGATGACTCAACACTTTACACGTCAACTACTACAGCAAGTGGAATTACTGCAACACTTAACAAAGAGCTGCAGTCAGTTTCAGAATGGGGTGGCAAGAAATAAGTCAGTCCTAAATATTTCAAAAACTAAAAGCATTGTATTTGGGACAACTCATTCACTTAACCCTAAACCTCAACTAAATCTTGTAATGAATAATGTGGAAATTGAGCAAGTTGAGGTGACTAAACTGCTTGGAGTAACCCTGGATTGTAAACTGTCATGGTCAAAGCATATTGATACAACAGTAGCTAAGAAGGGGAGAAGTCTGTCCATAATAAAGCTCTGCTCTACCTTCTTAACAACACTATTAACAAGGCAGGTCCTACAGCCCCTAGTTTTGTCGCACCTGGACTACTGTCCAGTCATGTGGTCAGGTGCCACAAAGAGGAACTTAGGAAAATTGCAGTTGGCTCAGAACAGGGCAGCACGGCTGGCCCTTAAATGTACATGGAGAGCTAACATTAATAATATGCATGTAAATCTCTCATGGGTCGAAGTGGAGGAGAGATTGACTTCATCACTACTTGTTTTTGTAAGAAGTGTAGACAAGCTGAATGCACCGAGCTGTCTGTTTAAACTACTAGCACACAGCTCAGACACCCATGCATTCCCCACAAGACATGCCACCAGAGGTCTCTTGACAGTCCCCAAGTCCAGAACAGACTATGGGAGGCGCACAGTACTACATAGAGCCATGAATACATGGAACTCTATTCCACATCAGGTAACTGATGCAAGCAGTAGAATCAGATTTAAAAAACAGATACAAATACACCTTATGGAACAGCGGGGACTGTGAAGAGACACACACAGGCACAGACACACGCATACACATGATAACATACGCACTATACACACACGTACACATGGATTTTGTGTTGTACATATGTGGTAGTGGAGTAGGGGCCTGAGGGCACACACTTAATATGTTGTGAAAAGTATTGTGAAATGTAATGTAATATTTTTAATTGTATATAACTTCGTTAATGTTGCTGGACCCCAGGAAGAGTAGCTGCTGCCTAGACAGAAGCTGATGGGGATCCTTAATAAATACAAACTCTTTGTACGTACCTACAATCCTGCAGCATTATAATGTTAAGTCATGTTGAGCATGCAGTCACTGCTCATAATCATGTCCCCAACAGAACCAATATCTACAGCAGGCGCTTTGTAAATACCACTACGCCATATGGAAATAGTACTGTCAAACTGTCAGTGGCTTAATACAGGCCCGTTGGCTACACACAGTGGTGTTGGTTTTATAACAGCCCGTTGGCTGCAGGCTGGGACTCTCAGCAAGCCTCTGATGTTCCTTGGTGCACTCAGCCCAGCTCCAACCCAGCCCCAGCGTCTGGTGGGTCCTCAGGGAACCAGCCATCATAGGATAATCCATTTGAATTAGAGGAAGCACTGAAATGTTCAAATTGCCACAAAGTGCATCTCATTCCATTAATTGGGGCTGACAGAGAGGAGAGGAGAGGAGAGGAGAGGAGAGGAGAGGAGAGGAGAGGAGAGGAGAGGAGAGGAGAGGAGAGGAGAGGAGAGGAGAGGAGAGGAGAGGAGAGGAGAGGAGAGGAGAGGGAGAGGAGAGGAGAGGAGAGGAGAGGAGAGGAGAGAGAGGAGAGGAGAGGCTGGTGTGGCAGCAGGACTAGCAGTAACAGCAGCAGTATTTACATTTTAGTCATTTAGCAGACGCTCTTATCCAGAGCGACTTACAGTTAGTGAGTGCTTACAATATATATATATATATATATATATATATATATATATATATATATATTTTCATACTAGCCCCCCGTGGGAATCGAACTCACTACCAACTGAGCTACATCCCCATTCCCTCCCCTACCCTGGACGAAGCTGGGCCAATTGTGCGCCGCTCCCCGGTCTCCAGGTCATGGCCGGCTACAACAGAGACTGACTCTTTGCCTGTTTTATGGTTCGTCGGAGGGCATAGTGGGATTTCTTATAAGCGTCCGGGTTTGAGTCCCGCTCCTTGAAAGCGGCAGCTCTACCCTTTAGCTCAGTGCAGATGTTGCCTGTAATCCATGGCTTCTGGTTGGGGTATGTACTCACGGTCACTGTGGGGACTACGTCATCGATGCACTTATTGATGAAGCCAGTGACTGATGTGGTGTACTCTTCAATGCTATCGGAAGAATCCCGTAGCTTAGCATCTGCGTCATCTGACCACTTCCTTATTAACCGAGTCACTGGTGCTTCCTGCTTTAGTTTTTGCTTATAAGCAGGAATCAGGAGGATGGAGTTATGGTCAGATTTGCCAAATGGAGGGCGAGTGAGAGCTTTGTATGCGTCTCTGTGTGTGGAGTAAAGGTGGTCTACAGTTTATTTTTCTCTGGTTGCACATTTAACATGCTGGTAGAAATTAGGTAGAACGGTTTTAAGTTTCCCTGCATTAAAGTCCCCAGCCACTAGGAGCGCTGCCTCTGGATGAACGTTTTCCTGTTTACTTATGACCTTATACAGCTCATTGAGTACAATCTTAGTGCCAGCAATGGTTTGTGGTGGTAAATAGACAGATACGAAAAATATAGATGAAAATTCTCTTGGTAGATAGTGTGGTCTACTGCTTATCATAAGATACTCTACCTCAGGCGAGCGAAACCTCGAGACTTCCTTAGTATTTGATTTTGTGCACCAGCTGTTGTTTACAAATATACACAGACCGCCACCCCTTGTCTTACCGGAGTCAGCCGTTCTATCCTGCCGATGTAGCGTATAGCCCGCTAGCTGTATGAAATCCATGTCGTCGTTCAGCCACGACTCGGTGAAACATAATATATTACAGTTTTTAATGTCCCGTTGGTAGGATAACCGTAATCTTAGGTCGTCCAATATATTTTCAAATGATTGAACATTGGCTAATAGGATTGATGGGAGAGGCAGTTTACTCGCTCGCCGTCGGATCCTTACAAGGCACCCCGATCTACGTCCACGATATCTCAGTCTCTTTCTCATGTGAATGACGTGGATTTGGGCCTTGTCGGGTGTCTGTAGAATATCCTTCGCGTCCGACTCATTGAAGAAAAAATCTTCGTCCAATACGAGGTGAGTAATCGCTGTCCTGATATCCAGAAGCTCTTTTTGGTCATAAGAGACGGTGTCAGAAATATTATGTACAGAATAAATTACAAATAACACAAAAAAACACACATCATAGTGCAATTGGTTAGAGGGCTGTAAAACGGCAGCCATTTTTTTCTGGCACCAACAGAGATGGAGAGAATATTTTTATATCTGAGAGGTTTAAATGCGGCCTGCTCCCCCGGCCTGGGGAACGTTCTGGGAGCGCAGAGTTCTCCTCTTGACATGTATTAAAGGTCAAAACCCAGAGAGGAAATGTAGAGAGACGTAGAGAGAGGACAGAGACAGGAGCAGGAGTCCATCTGAGTGGTCTGAGTTAACTGTTCTCTCTCTCTCTCTCTCTCTCTCTCTCTCTCTCTCTCTCTCTCTCTCTCTCTCTCTCTCTCTCTCTCTCTCTGTCTCTCCTCTCTCTCTCTCTCTCTCTGTCTCTCCTCTCTCTCTCTCTCTCTCTCTGTCTCTCTCTCTCTCTCTCTCTCTCTCTCTCTCTCTCTGTCTCTCTCTCTCTCTCTCTGTCTCTCTCTCTCCTCTCTCTCTCTCTCTCTCCTCTCTCTCTCTCTCTCTCTCTCTCTCTCTCTCCTCTCTCTCTCTCTCTCTCGTCTCTCTCTCTCTCTCTCTCTCTCTCTCTCTCTCTCTCTCTCTCTCTCTCTCCTCTCTCTCTCTCTCTCTCTCTCTCTCTCTCTCTCTCTCTCTCTCTCTCTCTCTCTCTCTCTCTCTCTCTCTCTCTCTCTCTCTCTCTCTCTCTCTCTCTCTCTCTCTCTCTCTCTCTGTGTGCAGTAGTTTGTTCCTCTGCTAGGTATCAACAGGAGAGAAGCATTAAAATCATGTACTAGGCCAGGTAGAGCTGTAAATATCACATAACAACAGGATGTGACATCCCTCCGATGATCTCACTGCACCAGCAGGACAATCTGTCATTTACCAGCAGGACTATCTGTTATTGACCAGCAGGAGTATCTGTTATTGATCAGCAGGACTATCTGTTATTGACCAGCAGGACTATCTGTTATTGGCCAGCAGGACTATCTGTTATTGATCAGCAGGACTATCTGTTATTGGCTTGGTGCGAGGAGCAGGCACGGGCCGTGCCGGACTGGGAACTGGCGTTGGAGATGTACGACTGTTCCAGTCCTTCTCTCTCCGCGCCCACTCCTCCTCCAGTGACTGTTCCAGTCCTTCTCTCTCCGCGCCCACTCCTCCTCCAGTGACTGTTCCAGTCCTTCTCTCTCCGCGCCCACTCCTCCTCCAGTGACTGTTCCAGTCCTTCTCTCTCTCCGCCCCCACTCCTCCTCCAGTGACTGTTCCAGTCCTTCTCTCTCTCCGCGCCCACTCCTCCTCCAGTGACTGTTCCAGTCCTCTCTCTCTCCGCGCCCACTCCTCCTCCAGTGACTGTTCCAGTCCTTCTCTCTCCGCGCCCACTCCTCCTCCAGTGACTGTTTCCAGTCCTTCTCTCTCTCCGCCCCACTCCTCCTCCAGTGACTGTTCCAGTCCTTCTCTCTCCGCGCCCACTCCTCCTCCAGTGACTGTTCCAGTCCTTCTCTCTCCGCGCCCACTCCTCCTCCAGTGACTGTTCCAGTCCTTCTCTCTCCGCGCCCACTCCTCCTCCAGTGACTGTTCCAGTCCTTCTCTCTCTCCGCGCCCACTCCTCCTCCAGTGACTGTTCCAGTCCTTCTCTCTCCGCGCCCACTCCTCCTCCAGTGACTGTTCCAGTCCTTCTCTCTCCGCGCCCACTCCTCCTCCAGTGAGGACTCCTCCGGGAGCCCCCACGAGTTAGGGAACAGAAACTCATCGTCGTCGTCATCCTCCGACTCCTCCGTGTAAAACTGTTCCCATTCCTGTTCCCATTCCTGTTCCCATTCCTGTTCCCATTCCTGTTCCCATTCCTGTTCCCATTCCTGTTCCCATGGTCGTAGGGACTCCAACTGGAACCCCACCGGGTGCAGTGGGCGGGGCTCTTCTCTCTCGATCCCCGACCACCCCTCTAGCCCCCCCCCAACATGTTCTTGGGGTTGCGTCTCGGGCTTCCTCAGCGGTTGGTCCCGTTGGCGTTGGCGTTGATCCTCTCTTCCCAGGGTCCTTTCCCAGCGAATATCTCCTCCCATGACCACCATTCACCCACCTGTGACAAAGCTATTCGCTCTGCCTTGGCACGCTGCTTGGTCCTTTTGTGGTGGGATCTTCTGTCACGAACGTTGAGAGACGGGTCGGACCAAGGTGCAGCGTGAAAAGCGTACATGTTTATTAACTAAATAAACATACAACAAAACAAGAAACAACGTAATGTGAAGTCCAAAGGGCTATACACACACCAGACTAACAGGAACAAGATCCCACAATACACAGCAGGCAATGGGCTACCTAAGGATGATCCCCAATCAGAGACAACGAGCGACAGCTGCCTCTGATTGGGAATCATACCCGGCCAGACATAGAAATCGAAAACCTAAAACCTAAACATAGAAATTCGAATAGAAATACTCACACCCTGACCAAACCAACTAAAGACATCCGGCCTCTCAAGGCCAGGGCGTGACAAGTGACTAGTGTTGCATTTCTTAAAGTGGCCAGTGATTTCAATAGCCGTGGAACTAGACAAGGATGCCAACTGTCTAAAATGAAATGTATTTTCATGGAAATTCTGAACATACCATGTTCATAAAAACAAAAATAGTTGGTTAGAGTGGTGCTAACAGCACTAGTTTACATCATATAATGTGATATGATGACATCGGAAAAATAAAGCGTTGATCATTCATGTGTTAGATTTGTGAGGTTTAGAGGCCCTGTGTTAAACCAAGCCAGCCCTCTCCCGCTCCCTCCTATCTACACTGAGGTCCCTCTCCCTCCATACCAAGCAGCTCATTGGCTCAGAGCCCTTATCAAAGCCTAGGGTTTTCTGAATATAAAACATTTGTACTACTACCGCCCTCTTGATATTTGGAAAGGCACAGATCTCATTCTAACAACAAATGTTATCAACCCGTCTACTCCATAACAATACAGCCACTATCTCCAGAACCCAACACAACCCCCTCTACTCCATAACAATACAGCCACTATCTCCAGAACCCAACACAACCCCCTCTACTCCATAACAATACATACAGCCACTATCTCCAGAACCCAACACAACCCCCTCTACTCCATAACAATACAGCCACTATCTCCAGAACCCAACACAACCCCCTCTACTCCATAACAATACATACAGCCACTATCTCCAGAACCCAACACAACCCATTGTACTCCAGAACAATACAGCCACTATCTCCAGAACCCAGCACAACCCCCATACTCCATAACAATACATAAAGCCACTCTCTCCAGAACCCAACACAACCCCCTCTACTCCATAACAATACAGCCACTATCTCCAGAACCCAACACAAACCCCTCTACTCCATAACAATACTTACAGCCACTTTCTCAAGAACCCAACGCAACCCCCTCTACTCCAGAACAATACAGCCACTATCTCCAGAGACCAACACAACCCCCTCTACTCCATAACAATACAGCCACTATCTCCAGAACCCAACACAACCCCCTCTACTCCATAACAATACATACAGCCACTATCTCCAGAACCCAACACAACCCCCTCTACTCCATAACAATACAGCCACTATCTCCAGAACCCAACACAACCCCCTCTACTCCATAACAATACATACAGCCACTATCTCCAGAACCCAACACAACCCATTGTACTCCAGAACAATACAGCCACTATCTCCAGAACCCAGCACAACCCCCATACTCCATAACAATACATAAAGCCACTCTCTCCAGAACCCAACACAACCCCCTCTACTCCATAACAATACAGCCACTATCTCCAGAACCCAACACAACCCCCTCTACTCCATAACAATACTTACAGCCACTTTCTCCAGAACCCAACGCAACCCCCTCTACTCCAGAACAATACAGCCACTATCTCCAGAGACCAACACAACCCCCTCTACTCCAGAACAATACAGCCACTATCTCCAGAACCCAACACAACCCCCTCCACTCCAGAACAATACAGCCACTATCTCCAGAGACCAACACAACCCCCTCTACTCCAGAACAATACAGCCACTATCTCCAGAACCCAACACAACCCCCTCTACTCCATGACAATACATACAGCCACTTTCTCCAGAACCCAACGCAACCCCCTCTACTCCAGAACAATACAGCCACTATCTCCAGAACCCAACACAACCCCCTCTACTCCAGAACAAAACAGCCACTATCTCCAGAACCCAACACAACCCCCTCTACTCCATGACAATACATACAGCCACTATCTCCAGAACCCAACACAACCCCCTCTACTCCATGACAATACATACAGCCACTATCTCCAGAGACCAACACAACCCCCTCTACTCCAGAACAATACAGCCACTATCTCCAGAACCCAACACAACCCCCTCCACTCCAGAACAAAACAGCCACTATCTCCAGAGACCAACACAACCCCCTCTACTCCAGAACAATACAGCCACTATCTCCAGAACCCAACACAACCCCCTCCACTCCAGAACAAAACAGCCACTATCTCCAGAACCCAACACAACCCCCTCTACTCCATGACAATACATACAGCCACTATCTCCAGAACCCAACACAACCCCCTCTACTACATGACAATACATACAGCCACTATCTCCGGAGACCAACACAACCCCCTTTTGTAAAAAAGGGAAGCTTGAGAGAAAATATGATGAGTGTGTTTGAGTGTGTTTATTTTGACTCCTTAGAATATGTAGAACGGCCATCCCAGGAGACTTGTGGTTGTCAGAGGGAGATACCTATAGATTGAAAAACTGCAGATCCATGTTTCAGAGAACCTAAATATTGCTCTGTCAGGCTTTGAGAAGGGATATATTCAGAGAAAATGGGCCAGTTTTCCTCTCAGATCTTCAGAACCTACTCAGGCTCTCAGCATAGTACAATAAACTCTCTCTAGGCTTTCTCACTTCCCCCACTTACAATCAGTGAGATACAGTTCCAGGCAGAGCGGCTGCCTTTATCTCTGTGTTCCTACAAGCGGCTCTGAATAAAGAAGTCATTATCTGCAGGCCCACAAAGCTTCCAGACGTCCGTATTCAACATGTTCTGTACATGATGTATTGATCAATCTGCAGCGACTAATAGCAGCCGAATGAAAGGCTCGAGCTGGAGTTAATGTATCAGCCCATGCAAGCTGCAAACGAAGCACTCAGCGGCACAAAAGGTCTGGTCCAGTGAATTATAATTAGGACCTACAAACAATAAAAGTCAAGAGCTTTCTCCCCTATTTAATTTACCACGCCCTATGACAGCCTGGAGAATGGAGGGGGCGGAGGACTGTCATTTCCCTTTGCCCTATCTTGCCTTTCATGGTAGAATAACTACTATGATGTCAAGAACTGCAATGCTGCTGGGTTTTTCATGCTCAACAGTTTCCCGTGTGTATCAAGAATGGTCCACCACCCAAAGGACATCCTGCCAACTTGACACAACTTTGGGAAGTATTTGAGTCAACATGGAGCAAAAGGGGGACAACTCAATATTAGGGAAACGTTCCTAATGTTTGGTATAATTAGTGTATATTTGAGAAGCTTTTATAGATCAATGAGCACAGTCTGTGTTGCGTTGCACTGGTACCAAATGTGACTTTACACACATCGTGAATCCTAAATAAGGGTCCTGGTCTTTTAGTGAAAATACTTTGAGTCACAAGCTGAATGAAAGCATTTAAACTGAAATTTGAAATGTTTAATTTCAGTGCCAACGTTTCCAGCTCTGCTGTGGGCTGTAGAGAGAACAGACAGAATAGAGATTAGATAGAGGGTCTGCCAGGGACATGATTAACCCCAAGAGGTGATCCTCTCAGGCAGGACTGACTAGTTTGGCTACTGACTCACAAACATATGTTCACACACAATAATGTTTTGGTTTGAAACAAGCGTTTTTTTGTTGCTGCTCTAGCTAGCTAGCTATATATCGCCTCACAAACACAAAAAGGTCAATAACAAGCTGAATGCACTAAGCAGCGAAGCCACCAGAGGAACGTCATTCGGCTCATCATTTGTTTTGTTCTATCGGTACAATGACAGACACAGGATCCAGCCCCAGGGATATATATATTACCCACAATGGGAGCAGATAAAAGGCTACATTAGCCCATATGTAACTGCTGTGTCAGGCTCACCCAGCCCAGCCGCCACCAGAGGTGTTCATCTCTCTCTTTATGAATAATGCTGAGTATATTACTCACTGACACAAAGCGCTTCCAATTGATGTTGAGTAACACAGCGTGAGGACCAGTTCATATCTTTCAGAATGCACGCTCTCAGCTACACGTTGAGGTGGATCTGTGGGTATCTGATATGCACGGAGGAGAGTTTAGAGACAATGGCTCCACGGTAATGTAGCGATTTTAGAGGCACTCGAGGAGCAGCCCACCTACTGCCGCTTGAGAACACGCCTCTCTCTTCCTTCATTCTCTGTTATTCATTGGCAGCTGAAGCTAACAAAGATTACGTTTGACAGCCCAGAAATCAACCAAGCTGTTCTTAAAAGCAACAACCTAAACAGTCATCTCCTACCAAGTCCTCAGCTAACTCTAGATGCTGCTCCAAAACTATCTATGCTGACAACAACCTACACAGGATTAAATAGAGAAGGAGCTCCTGTTTCAGAGGCCTCCCTTAGCTGATCTGGTGAGCACCTCTACCCCCTATTTTCTTGTCTCAATAGCTGGTTGAACTAGTCTAGTCTAGCTGGTTGATTTAGGCCAGTCTTGGCAGTCACTCTTGGTGTCTCTCTCCAGGTTCAATACAACCAGAGCGGACCGGCTGGGGTTGGGAACCAGGGAATCTAAGCACAGTTCAAGCAGAACAATAGCTCCCTGCAAAATGTCTTGCCTGGAGGTGGTGGCTTGTGAAAAACCATGTTGTTGTAGGGCGCCCGGGGCCCCCGGCTCCTTGAATAGATTTGTTAAAGCCCTATGGTTGATTTATGCTAAGTAGGCGAGGCAGGAGGGTGAGGGCAGGACAACGTCGCCAGAACAGCACTCTCTAAGCCTCGACCCACACTTTGATGGTTCCTTTGGAGGTGCCCAGTGAAAGACAAGCCTCCACTTCCCTCTGCTCTCTTCTCTTTCTGCCATACACAGATAATCAGCTTTATGGAAAGTATGTGTGCTCTTTTGACAGTCCGTGATAGCTCATTAATTCAATCACATCGAAGGCCATTGTTCCCAAAGTGTTTGAAATGCGTATTGAGACGAGGCCTTCCATAGGCCTGTCACTCACACGTAACATTCTTCCTGGCGTTGTCATGGCGGGGGGCAGAGTTCATGAAAACACAGAATGTTAGCCAACAAAACAAGAATAAAGACTTATTGGAGATACTCTTTTTAAAGGCCATCTACCATGCACAAAAAAACAGGACAAGTTGTGACACTATAGCAGCACTGAGAGGGGGAGAAACAGAGCATCTGAAAACCTAACAGGACTGTGACCCAGGAGGCTCTGGGAAAAAGCTGATGAATTACTGCCTGGAAGAACAGTGCTCTGGCTTCTCCACCACAACGACCAGTACACTTTAACACACGCCTGTCGTAGACCACAGCACTGAGCAGGCCACTGGGATGTTGATAGTGTTAACGCTGATATGTTGTGCTGCATGACGCTCCCAGGCCAAACCTCTCAGGTCAAATAGACTGGGGAAAGGATTCAGACATGTTGACAACTCACACAGCAGTACTGGGACTGATGGAAGTGGCTGCTCAACATTATGATGTGTCCTCTTAAGAATGAACAACATCCTAAATGACAAGACAATGGTAGGATATCTACAGTCATCCTTCCAAAACAATATACACATGAATTAATTAACCAACTAAGATCAACCTCTAATTCATTTAATGGAAAATAAAGATTGAAAAACATGTGTATGTGTCGAGAGAGAGACAAGTGTGGTGACAGATAAACAGGGCTGCCCTCTGGTGTCACGTCATCATGGTGTCACCACATCCTCTGGTGTCACGTCCTCATGGTGTCACTACATCCTCTGGTGTCACATCCTCATGGTGTCACTACATCCTCTGGTGTCACTACATCCTCTGGTGTCACATCCTCATGGTGTCACTACATCCTCTGGTGTCACATCCTCATGGGTCATATATCACTCTGGTGTCACGTATTCATGGTGTCACTACGCCCTCTAGTGTCACGTCCTCATGGTTTCACCACATCCTCTGGTGTCACTTCCTCATTGTGTCACTACCTCCTCTGGTGTCACTACATCCTCTGGTGTCACATCCTCATGGTGTCACTACATCCTCTGTTGTCAAGTCCTCATGGGGTCATTATATCCTCTGGTGTCACGTATTCATGGTGTCACTACGCCCTCTAGTGTCACGTCCTCATGGTTTCACCACATCCTCTGGTGTCACTTCCTCATGGTGTCACTACGCCCTCTGGTGTCAAGTCCTCATGGTGTCACTACGTCATCTGGTGTCAAGTCCTCATGGTGTCACTACATCCTCTGGTGTCACGTCCTCATTGTGTCACTACATCCTCTGGTGTCACATCCTCATGGTGTCACTACATCCTCTGGTGCCACGTCCTCATGGTGTCACGTCCTAGTGGTGTCACGTCATCATGGTGTCACTACATCCTCTGGTGTCACGTCCTCATGGTGTCACTACATCCTCTGGTGTCACGTCCTCATTGTGTCACTACATCCTCTGGTGTCACATCCTCATGGTGTCACTACATCCTCTGGTGCCACGTCCTCATGGTGTCACGTCCTCGTGGTGTCACGTCATCATGGTGTCACTACGTCCTCTGGTGTCAAGTCCTCATGGTGTCACTACATCCTCTGATGTCACGTCCTCATGGTGTCACTACATCCTCTGATGTCATATCCTCATGGTGTCACTATATCCTCTGGTGTCACGTCCTCATGGTGTCACCACATCCTCTGGTGTCATTTCCTCATGGTGTCACTACAGCCTCTGGTGTCACATCCTCATGGTGTCAATACATCCTCTGGTGCCACGTCCTCATGGTGTCACGTCCTAGTGGTGTCACGTCATCATGGTGTCACTAAATCCTCTGGTGTCACGTCCTCATGGTGTCACTACATCCTCTGGTGTCACGTCCTCATTGTGTCACTACATCCTCTGGTGTCACATCCTCATGGTGTCACTACATCATCTGGTGCCACATCCTCATGGTGTCACGTCCTCGTGGTGTCACGTCATCATGGTGTCACTAGGTCCTCTGGTGTCAAGTCCTCATGGTGTCACTACATCCTCTGATGTCACGTCCTCATGGTGTCACTACATCCTCTGATGTCATATCCTCATGGTGTCACTATATCCTCTGGTGGCACGTCCTCATGGTGTCACTACGTCCTTTGGTGTCACGTCCTCATGGTGTCAATACGCCCTCTGGTGTCAAGTCCTCATGGTGTCACTACGTCATCTGGTGTCAAGTCCTCATGGTGTCACTACATCCTCTGGTGTCACGTCCTCATTGTGTCACTACATCCTCTGGTGTCACATCCTCATGGTGTCACTACATCCTCTGGTGCCACGTCCTCATGGTGTCACGTCCTAGTGGTGTCACGTCATCATGGTGTCACTACATCCTCTGGTGTCACGTCCTCATGGTGTCACTACATCCTCTGGTGTCACGTCCTCATTGTGTCACTACATCCTCTGGTGTCACATCCTCATGGTGTCACTACATCCTCTGGTGCCACGTCCTCATGGTGTCACGTCCTCGTGGTGTCACGTCATCATGGTGTCACTACGTCCTCTGGTGTCAAGTCCTCATTGTGTCACTACATCCTCTGTGTGTCAAGTCCTCATGGTGGTGTCACTACATCCTCTGGTGTCACGTCCTCATGGTGTCACTACATCCTCTGGTGTCACGTCCTCATGGTGTCACTACATCCTCTGGTGTCACGTCCTCATGGTGTCACCACATCCTCTGGTGTCATGTCCTCATGGTGTCACTACATCCTCTACTGTCACTTCCTCATGGTGACACCACATCCTCTGGTGTCATGTCCTCATGGTGTCACTACATCCTCTGGTGTCACGTCCTCATGGTGTCACTACATCCTCTGGTGTCACATCCTCATGGTGTCACTACATCCTCTGGTGTCAAGTCCTCATGGTGTCATCCTCTGGTGGTGTCACCAGTCCTCATGGTGTCACTACATCATCTCATGGTGTCACTACATCCTCTGGTTCATCCTCATGGTGTCACTACATCCATCTGGTGTCACATCCTCTCATGGTGTCACTACATCCTCTGGGTGTCACTCCTCATGGTGTCACTACCTCCTCTGGTGTCACGTTCTCATGGTGTCACGTCCTCATGGTGTCACTACGTCCTCTGGTGTCACGTCCTCATGGTGTCAATACGCCCTCTGGTGTCACGTCCTCATGGTGTCACTACATCCTCTGGTGTCACATGGTTGTCCTCATGGTGTCACTACATCTCTGGTGTCACGTCCTCATGGTGTCACTACACCTCTGGTGTCAAGTCCTCATGGTGTCACTACATCCCCATCTGGTGTCACGTCCTCATGGTGTCACTACGTCCTCTGGTGTCAAGTCCTCATGGTGTCACTACGTCCTCTGGTGTCATGTGTGTCCTCATGGTGTCACTACATCCTCTGGTGTCACGTCCTCATGGTGTCACTACATCCTCTGGTGTCACTTCCTCATGGTGTCACTACATCCTCTGGTGTCAAGTCCTCATGTGTCACTTACATACATCCTCTGGTGTCAAGTCTCATGGTGTCACTACATCCTCTGGTGTCACGTCCTCATGGTGGTCACTACACCCTCTGGTGTCAAGTCCTCATGGTGTCACTACGTCCTCTGGGTCAAGTCCTCATGGTGTCACATCCTCTGGTGTCACGTCCTCATGGTGTCACTACATCCTCCTCTGGTGTCAAGTCCTCATGGTGTCACTACTGGTGTCACGTCCTCTGGTGTCAAGTCCTCATGGTGTCACTACATCCTCTGGTGTCACGTCCTCATGGTGTCACTACATCCTCTGGTGTCAAGTCCTCATGGTGTCACTACATCCTCTGGTGTCACTACATCCTCTGGTGTCAAGTCCTCATGGTGTCACTACATCCTCTGGTGTCACGTCCTCATGGTGTCACTACATCCTCTGGTGTCACGTCCTCATGGTGTCACTACATCCTCTGGTGTCAAGTCCTCATGGTGTCACTACGTCCTCTGGTGTCAAGTCCTCATGGTGTCATGGTGTCACTATGGTGTCACTATCCTCTGGTGTCAAGTCCTCATGGTGTCACTACATCCTCTGGTGTCAAGTCCTCATGGTGTCACTACATCCTCTGGTGTCACGTCCTCATGGTGTCATGGTGTCACTACATCCTCTGGTGTCAATTCCTCATGGTGTCATGGTGTCACGTCATCCATGGTGTCACTCACATCCTCTGGTGTCAGTCCGTCCTCATGGTGTCACTACATCCTCTGGTGTCACATTCCTCATGGTGTCACTACATCCTCTGGTGTCACGTCCTCATGGTGTCACTACGTCCTCTGGTGTCAAGTCCTCATGGTGTCACTACATGGTTTCACTACATCCTTCCTCTGGTGTCAAGTCCTCATGGTGTCACTACATCCTCTGGTGTCAAGTCTCATGGTGTCACTACATCCTCTGGTGGTCACGTCCTCATGTCCTTGTGTCACTACATCCTCTGGTGTCACATTCCTCATGGTGTCACTACATCCTCTGGTGTCACGTCCTCATGGTCCTCATGGTGTCACTACATCCTCTGGTGTCAATGGTCCTCATGGTGTCACTACATCCTCTGGTGTCACGTCCTCATGGTGTCACTACATCCTCTGGTGTCACATGGTGTCACTTCCTCATGGTGTGTCACTACGTCCTCTGGTGTCACGTCCTCATGGTGTCACTACCTCTGGTGTCCTCTCTGGTGTCAAGTCCTCATGGTGTCACTACATCCTCTGGTGTCAAGTCCTCATGGTGTCACTACATCCTCTGGTGTCAAGTCCTCTGGTGTCACGTCCTCATGGTGTCACTACATCCTCTGGTGTCACGTCCTCCTCATGGTGTCATACATCCTCTGGTGTCATCCTCTGTGTGTCAAGTCCTCATGGTGTCACTACGTCACTACATCCTCTGGTGTCAAGTCCTCATGGTGTCACTACATCCTCTGGTGTCAAGTCCTCATGGTGTCACTACATCATCTGGTGTCACGTCCTCATGGTGTCACATCCTCTGGTGTCAAGTCCTCTGGTACATCACATCCTCATGGTGTCACTACATCCTGGTGGTGTCAAGTCCTCATGGTGTCACTACATCCTCTGGTGTCAAGTCCTCATGGTGTCACTACATCCTCTGGTGTCACTAGTCATCTGGTGTCACGTCCTCATGGTGTCACTATCCTCTGGTGTCACGTCCTCATGGTGTCACTACATCCTCTGGTGTCAAGTCCTCATGGTGTCACTACATCCTCTGGTGTCAAGTCCTCATGGTGTCACTACGCATCCTCTCTCTGGTGTCAAGTCCTCATGGTGTCACTACGTCCTCTGGTGTCACATCCTCATGGTGTCACTACATCATCTGGTGTCATCCTCTGGTGTCACGTCCTCATGGTGTCACTACATCCTCTGGTGTCACGTCCTCATGGTGTCACTACATCCTCTGGTGTCAAGTCCTCATGGTGTCACTACATCCTCTAGTGTCAAGTCCTCATGGTGTCACTACGTCTCTGGTGTCAACTCCTCATGGTGTCACTACATCCTCTGGTGTCACGTCCTCATGGTGTCACTACATCCTCTGGTGTCACGTCCTCATGGTGTCACTACATCCTCTGGTGTCAAGTCCTCATGGTGTCACTACTGGTGTCAATCTGGTGTCACGTCCTCATGGTGTCACTACATCCTCTGGTGTCACAGTCCTCATGGTGTCACTATATCCTCTGGTGTCACGTCCTCATGGTGTCACTACGTCCTCTGGTGTCAAGTCCTCATGGTGTCACTACATCCTCTGGTGTCACGTCCTCATGGTGTCACTATCATCCTCTGGTGTCAAGTCCTCATGGTGTCACTACACATCCTCTGGTGTCACGTCCTCATGGTGTCACTACATCCTCTGGTGTCACTCTCATGGTGTCTACACGTCCTCATGGTGTCACTACATCCTCTGGTGTCACGTCCTCATGGTGTCACTACATCCTCTGGTGTCACGTCCTCATGGTGTCACTACAATCCTCTGGTGTCTACACAAAGTCCTCATGGTGTCACTATCATCCTCTGGTGTCAAGTCCTCATGGTGTCACTACATCCTCTGGTGTCAAGTCATCTGGTGTCATCTGGTGTCAAGTCCTCATGGTGTCACTACATCCTCTGGTGTCACGTCCTCATGGTGTCACTACATCCTCTGGTGTCACTTCCTCATGGTGTCACTACATCCTCTGTGTGTCATGGTGTCCTCATGGTGTCACTACATCTCTGGTGTCACGTCCTCATGGTGTCACTACATCCTCTGGTGTCACGTCCTCATGGGTCACTATATCCTCTGGTGTCAAGTCCTCATGGTGTCACTACGTCCTCTGGTGTCAAGTCCTCATGGTGTCACTACGTCCTCTGGTGTCAAGTCCTCATGGTGTCACTACATCCTCTGGTGTCACGTCCTCATGGTGTCACTACATCCTCTGGTGTCACATCCTCATGGTGTCACTACATCCTCTGGTGTCAAGTCCTCATGGTGTCACTACATCCTCTGGTGTCAAGTCCTCATGGTGTCACTACATCCTCTGGTGTCACTTCCTCATGGTGTCACTCATCTGGTGGTCCTCATGGTGTCACTACATCCTCTGGTGTCACGTCCTCATGGTGTCACTACGTCCTCTGGTGTCAAGTCCTCATGGTGTCACTACATCCTCTGGTGTCACGTCCTCATGGTGTCACTATATCCTCTGGTGTCAAGTCTTCATGGTGTCATCACATCCTCTGGTGTCACGTCCTCATGGTGTCACTACATCCTCTGGTGTCACATTCTCATGGTGTCACTAGATCCTCTGGTGTCACGTCCTCATGGTGTCACTACATCCTCTGGTGTCACGTCCTCATGGTGTCACTACACCCTCTGGTGTCCTCTGGGTGTCAAGTCCTCATGGTGTCACTACATCATCTAGTGTCAAGTCCTCATGGTGTCACTATGTCTCTCTGGTGTCAACTTCCTCATGGTGTCACTACATCCTCTGGTGTCTGGTGTCAGGTCCTCATGGTGTCACTACATCCTCTACTGTCACTTCCTCATGGTGTCACCACATCCTCTGGTGTCATGTCCTCATGGTGTCACTACATCATCTGGTGTCACGTCCTCATGGTGTCACTACATCCTCTGGTGTCACGTCCTCATGGTGTCACTATATCCTCTGGTGTCAAGTCCTCATGGTGTCACTACGTCCTCTGGTGTCAAGTCCTCATGGTGTCACTACGTCCTCTGGTGTCAAGTCCTCATCACTATATCCTCTGGTTCAAGTCCTTGTTTACGTATTGTTTTAAGTATTGTTACATCCCATGGGAGCCCGGCGAAGCACGAGGCTAGCTAGCTAGCGGGTAGCTACTGGTAACGTTTATTGGTTATTATCTGTTTAGTGCAATGGTGGAAAGTGGTTTCCAATGTTAATGTGCTAGCTAATGTGCTAGCTAGCCAACGTTTATTATTTTTTTTGCTGCGTTATGAAAGGAACTTGACACGGACATGAATTATCTGTTTTGTGTGTTAACACACTCTTGGTATGCTAGCTAGCTAGCTGGTAGCTACTGGTAACGTTTATTGGTAATTATCTGTTTAGTGCAACGGTGGAGAGTTGTTTCCAATGTTAATGTGCTAGCTAACCAACGTTTAATTTTTGCTGCGTTTTACGAAAGAAACTAGACACGGACATGAATTATCTGTTTAGTGTGTTAACACACTCTTGGTGGTTTGTTGTAACCAAGTATTGGTGCTAAACTGTGTTATTGGATGCTAGCATGCTAGTTAGCTATGGCGTCATAGCTAGGCATCGTGGGCTGTTGTGGTTAGTTACTGTGGGTTGGCATTGTTGTTCGGCGGTGCCGGGGGTAGCACGAAGCTAGCTAGCTAGCCGTTCTTCAAACAAGGTCAACACAGTGGCCATTGCTAGCTAGCCAACAGACACGGACACAAATTATCTGCTTAGTGTGTTAACACACTATTGGTGGTTTGTTGTGACCAAGTGTTGGCGCTAAACTGTGTGTTTTTGGATGCAAGTGTTGGTGCTAAACTGTGTGTTTTTGGATGCTAGCATGCTAGTTAGCTATGGTGTCATAGTTAGCTAGCTGAATAAAGTGGGTTGAGTCTATTCCTTTAAACATTGAACCGCTGTGGTTCACAACAATTCTGATTTCTAAAGGTGGAAGTTGGTAGAGTGTTTGTTCGGGTGGTTCAGTGAAACAATCATAGTTGTTAGAAGTAGACGTTTTTGATAAGGGAGGCCCTGCTCTCTACTCTCCCGATGTTTAGTTCATTTCATTCCGATCTCCTCTGCATTATTGTAGCCATTTGCTACAGCCTGTCAACTATGCTCTCTGCCTATCCCTGTTCTCTCCTCTCTGCACAGGCTACACAAACGCCCCACACCGCGTGGCTGCTGCCTCTCTAACCTGGTGGTCCCTGCACGCACCCCACACCTGGAGTTCCAGGTCTCAGGCAGCCTCTGGAACTGCCGTTCTGCTGCCAAATAAGCTGACTTCATCCCAGCCTATGCTAATCTCCAGTCCCTCGACTTCCTGGCGCTGACGGAAACATGGATTACCACTGAAAACACTGCTACTCCTACTGCTCTCTCTCCTCCTCGTCTGACCATGTGTTCTCGCATACCCCGAGAGCATCTGGTCAGATGGGTGGTGGCACAGGAATCCTCATCTCTCCCAAGTGGACATTCTCAATTTTTTCCCCTAACCCATCTGTCTATCTCCTCATTTGAATTCCATGCTGTCACAGTCACTAGCCCATTTAAGCTTAATATCCTTGTCATCTATCGCCCTCCAGGTTCCCTTGGAGAGTTCATCAATGAGCTTGACTCACAGTTTTGGGGGATTTCAACCTCCCTATGTCCACATTTGACTCATTTCTCTCTGCCTCCTTCTTTCCACTTCTCTCCTCTTTTGACCTCACCCTCTCACCATCCCCCCCTACTCACAAGGCAGGCAATACGCTTGACCTCATATTTACCAGATGCTGCTCTTTCTACTAATCTCACTGCAACTCCCCTCCATGTCTCCGACCACTACTTTGTTTCCTTTTCTCTCTCGCTCTCCTCCCACACTACTCACTCTGCCCCTACACAGATGGTAATGCGCCGCCGCGCAACCTTCGCTCTCTCTCTCCCACTACTCTCTCCTCTTCCATCCTATCATCTCTTCCCTCTGCTCAATCCTTCTCCCTCCAATCTCCTGATTCTGCCTCCTCAACCCTCCTCTCCTCCCTTTCTGCATCCTTTGACTCTCTGTGTCCCCTATCCTCCCGGCCGGCTCGGTCCTCCCCTCCAGCTCCGTGGCTTGATGACTCATTGCGAGCTCACAGAACAGAGCTCCTGGCAGCGGAGCGGAAATGGAAGAAAACTAAACTCCCTGCCGACCTGGCATCTTTTCACTCCCTCCTCTCTACATTTTCTTCATCTGTTTCTGCTGCTAAGGCCACTTTCTACCACTCTAAATTCCAATCATCTGCCTCTAACCCTAGGAAGCTCTTTGCCACATTTTCCTCCATCCTGAATCCCCCCCCCCCCCCCCCCCCCCCCCCTCCTCTCTCTCTGTGGATGACTTCGTCAACCACTTTGAAAAGAAGGTTGACGACATTCGATCCTCGTTTGTTAAGTCTAATGACACTGCTGGTCCTACTCACACTGCCCTACCCTATGCTTTGACTTCTTTCTCCCCTCTCTCTCCAGATAAAATCCTGCGACTTGTGACTGCAGGCCGCCCAACAACCTGCCCGCTTGACCCCATCCCCTCCTCTCTTCTCCAGACCATCTCCGGTGACCTTCTCCCCTACCTCACCTCGCTGATCAACTCATCCTTGACCGCTGGCCATGTCCCTTCCGTCTTCAAGAGAGCGAGAGTTGCTCCCCTTCTCAAAAAACCAACACTCGATCCCACTGATGTCAACAACTACAGAACAGTATCCCTTCTTTCTTTTCTTTCCAAAAAACTATTGAGCGTGCCGTCTTTAGCCAACTCTCTTGCTATCTCTCTCAGAATGACCTTCTTGATCCAAACCAGTCAGGTTTCAGGACTGGTCATTCAACTGAGACTGCTCTTCTCTGTGTCACGTAGGCTCTCCGCACTGCTAAAGCTAACTCTCTCTCCTCTGCTCTTGTCCTTCTAGACCTGTCTGCTGCCTTTGATACTGTGAACCATCAGATCCTCCTCTCCACCCTCTCCGAGCTGGGCATCTCCGGCGCGGCTCACTCCTGGATTGCGTCCTACCTGACCGGTCGCTCCTACCAAGTGGCGTGGCGAGAAGCTGTCTCCGCACCACGTGCTCTCACCACTGGTGTCCCCCAGGGCTCAGTTCTAGGCCCTCTCCTTTTCTCCCTATACACCAAGTCACTTGGCTCTGTCATATCCTCACATGGCCTCTCCTATCATTGCTACGCTGACGATACACAACTAATCTTCTCCTTTCACCCTTCTGATAACCAGGTGGCGAATCGCATCTCTGCATGTCTGGCAGACATATCAGTATGGATGACGGATCACCACCTCAAGCTGAACCCTGGCAAGACGGAGCTGCTCTTCCTCCCGGGGAAGGACTGCCCGTTCCATGATCTCGCCATCACGGTTGACAACTCCGCTGTGTCCTCCTCCCAGAGTGCGAAGAGCCTAGGCGTGACCCTGGACAACACCCTGTCGTTCTCCGCCAACATCAAGGCGGTGAGCCGCTCCTGCAGGTTCATGCTCTACAACATTCGGAGAGTACGACCCTGCCTTACACAGGAAGCGGCACAGGTCCTAATCCAGGCACTTGTCATCTCCCGTCTGGACTACTGCAACTCGCTGTTGGCTGGCCTCCCTGCCTGTGCCATTAAACCCCTATAACTCATCCAGAATGCCGCAGCCCGTCTGGTGTTCAACCTTCCCAAGTTCTCTCACGTCACCCCCCTCCTCCGCACACTCCACTGGCTTCCAGTTGAAGTTCGCATCCGCTACAAGACCATGGTGCTTGCCTATGGAGCAGTAGGGGAACGGCACCTCTGTACCTTCGGGCTCTGATCAGTCCCTACACCCAAACGAGGGCATTGCGTTCATCCACCTCTGGCCTGCTGGCTCCCCTTCCTCTGCGGAAGCATAGTTCCCGCTCAGCCCAGTCAAAACTGTTCGCTGCTCTGGCACCCCAATGGTGGAACAAGCTCCCTCACGACGCCAGGACAGCGGAGTCACTCACCACCTTCCGGAGACATTTGAAACCCCACCTCTTTAAGGAATACCTGGGATAGGATAAAGTAATCCTTCCCCCCCCCCCCCCCCCAAAAAAAAATAATAATAATTGTAAAGTGATTATCCCACTGGCTATAGGGTGAACGCACCAATTGGTGAGTCGCTCTGGATAAGAGCGTCTGCTAAATGACGTAAATGTGCCCTTGAGCAAGGCACTTAACCCTAATTGCTCCTGTAAGTCGCTCTGGATAAGAGCGTCTGCTAAATGACTAAAATGTAAAATGTAAATGTGAATGTTTCACTACATCCTCTGGTGTCACATCCTCATGGTGTCACTATATCCTCTGGTGTCACATCCTCATGGTGTCAATACATCCTCTGGTGTCAAGTCCTCATGATGTCACTACATCATCTGGTGTCAAGTCCTCATGGTGTCACTACATCCTCTGGTGTCACATTCTCAAGGAGTCACTATATCCTCTGGTGTCACGTCCTCATGTTCTCACTACGTCCTCTGGTGTCAAGTCCTCATGGTGTCACTACATCCTCTGGTGTCAAGTCCTCATGATGGCACTACATCATCTGGTGTCAAGTCCTCATGGTGTCACTACTTCCTCTGGTGTCACATTCTCATGGTGTCACTATATCCTCTGGTGTCACGTCCTCATGGTGTCACTACGTCCTCTGGTGTCAAGTCCTCATGGTGTCACTACATCCTCTGGTGTCACGTCCTCATGGTGTCACTATATCCTCTGGTGTCAAGTCTTCATGGTGTCATCACATCCTCTGGTGTCACGTCCTCATGGTGTCACTACGTCCTCTGGTGTCACATTCTCATGGTGTCACTAGATCCTCTGGTGTCACGTCCTCATGGTGTCACTACATCCTCTGGTGTCACGTCCTCATGGTGTGACTACATCCTCTGGTGTCAAGTCCTCATAGTGTCACTACATCATCTAGTGTCAAGTCCTCATGGTGTCACTACGTCATCTGGTGTCAACTCCTCATGGTGTCACTACATCCTCTGGTGTCACGTCCTCATGGTGTCACTACATCCTCTACTGTCACTTCCTCATGGTGTCACCACATCCTCTGGTGTCATGTCCTCATGGTGTCACTTTATAATCTGGTGTCACGTCATGGTGTCACTACATCATCTGGTGTCAAGTCCTCATGGTGTCACTACGTCATCTGTTGTCAACTCCTAATGGTGTCACTACATCCGCTGGTGTCAAGTCCTCATGGTGTCACTAAATCCTCTGGTGTCACGTCCTCATGGGGTCACTATATCCTCTGGTGTCAAGTCCTCATGGTGTCACTACGTCCTCTGGTGTCAAGTCCTCATGGTGTCACTACGTCCTCTGGTGTCAAGTCCTCATGGTGTCACTACATCCTCTGGTGTCAAGTCCTCATGGTGTCACTACATCCTCTGATGTCACATCCTCATGGTGTCACTACAATCTCTGGTGTCACTTCCTCATGGTGTCATGTCCTCATGGTGTCACTACATCCTCTGGTGTCACGTCCTCATGGTGTCACTACATCTTCTACTGTCACTTCCTCATGGTGTCACTACGTCCTCTGGTGTCACATCCTCATGGTGTCACTATATCCTCTGGTGTCACGTCCTCATGGTGTCAATACATCCTCTGGTGTCAAGTCCCCATGGTGTCACTATATCCTCTGGTGTCACGTCCTCATGGTGTCACTACATCCTCTGGTGTAAAGTCCCCATGGTGTCACTACGTCCTCTGGTGTCAAGTCCTCATGGTGGCACTACATCCTCTGGTGTCACGTCCTCATGGTGTGACTACATCCTCTGGTGTCAAGTCCTCATGGTGTCACTACATCATCTGGTGTCAAGTCCTCATGGTGTCACTACGTCCTCTGGTGTCAAGTCCCCATGGTGTCACTACGTCCACTGGTGTCAAGTTGGTGTCAGGACTGTTTTGCTAGCACAGACTGGAACATGTTCCGGGATTCTTCAGACAGCATTGAGGAGTACACCACATCAGTCACTGGCTTCATCAATAAGTGCATCGATGATGTCGTCCCCACAGTGACCGTACGTACATAACCCAACCAGAAGCCATGGATTACAGGAAACATCCGCACTGAGCTAAAGGGTAGAGTTTCCGCTTTCAAGGAACGGGACTCTAACCCGGACGCTTATAAGAAATCCCGCTATGACCTCCGACGAACCATCAAACAGGCAAAGAGTCAATACAGGTCTAAGATTGAATCATACTACACTGGCTCTGACGCTCGTCGGATGTGGCAGGGCTTGAAAACTATTACAGACTACAAAGGGAAGCACAGCCGCGAGCTGCCCAGTGACACAAGCCTACCAGACGAGCTAAACCACTTCTATGCTCGCTTCGAGGCAAGCAACACTGAAGCATGCATGAGAGCACCAGCTGTTCCGGATGACTATGTGATCACGCTCTCCGTAGCCGATGTGAGTAAGACTTTTAAGCAGGTCAACATTCACAAGGCCGCAGGGGCCAGACGGATTACTAGGACGTGTACTCCGAGCATGTGCTGACCAACTGGCAAGTGTCTTCACTGACATTTTCAACATGTCCCTGACTGAGTCTGTAATACCAACATGTTTCAAGCAGACCACCATAGTCCCCGTGCCCAAGAACTCTAAGATAACCTGCCTAAATGACTACCGACCCGTAGCACTGACATCTGTAGCCATGAAGTGCTTTGAAAGACTGGTCATGGCTCACATCAACAGCATAATCCCAGAAACCCTAGACCCACTCCAATTTGCATACCGCCCCAACAGATCCACAGATGATGCAATCTCTATCGCACTCCACACTGCCCTTTCCCACCTGGACAAGAGGAACACCTACGTGAGAATGCTATTCATTGACTACAGCTCAGCATTCAACACCATAGTGCCCTCTAAGCTCATCACTAAGCTACGGATCCTGGGACTAAACACCTCCCTCTGCAACTGGATCCTGGACTTCCTGACGGGCCGCCCCCAGGTGGTAAGGGTAGGTAACAACACATCTGCCACACTGATCCTCAACACGGGGGCCCCTCAGGGGTGCGTGCTCAGTCCCCTCCTGTACTCTCTGTTCACCCATGACTGCATGGCCAGGCACGACTCCAACACCATCATTAAGTTTGCCGACGACACAACAGTGGTAGGCCTGATCACCGACAACGATGAGACAGCCTATAGGGAGGAGGTCAGAGATCTGGCCGTGTGGTGCCAGGACAACAACCTCTCCCTCAACGTGACCAAGACAAAGGAGATGATTGTGGACTACAGGAAAAAAAAGAGGACTGAGCACGCCCCCATTCTCATCGACGGGGCTGTAGTGGAACAGGTTGAGAGCTTCAAGTTCCTTGGTGTCCACATCACCAACGAACTATCATGGTCCAAACACACCAAGACAGTCGTGAAGAGGGCACGACAAAGCCTATTCCCCCTTAGGAGACTAAAAAGATTTGGCATGGGTCCTCAGATCCTCAAAAAATTCTACAGCTGCACCATCGAGAGCATCCTGACTGGTTGCATCACCGCCTGGTATGGCAACCACTTGGCCTCTGACTGCAAGGCACTACAGAGGGTAGTGCGTACGGCCCAGTACATCACTGGGGCAAAGCTCCCTGCCATTCAGGACCTCTATACCAGGCGGTGTCAGAGGAAGGCCCTCAAAATTGTCAAAGACTCCAGCCACCCTAGTCATATACTGTTCTCTCTGCTACCGCACGGCAAGCGGTACCGGAGTGCCAAGTCTAGGTCCAAAAGACTTCTCAACAGCTTCTAACCCCAAGCCATAGGACTCCTGAACAGCTAATCATGGCTACCCGGACTATTTGCACTGCCCCCCCACCCCATCCTTTTTACGCTGCTGCTACTCTGTTAAGTATTTTTGCATAGTCACTTTAACTCTACCCACATGTACATAGTACCTCAACTACCTCAACTAGCCGGTGCCCCCGCACATTGACTCTGCAACGGTACCCCCCTGTATATATATAGCCTCCCTACTGTCACTTTATTTTACTGTATATATAGCCTCCCTACTGTCACTTTATTTTACTTCTGCTCTTTTTCTCTCAACACTTTTTTGTTGTTGTTTTTATTCTTACTTTTTTTGTTTAAAATAAATGCACTGTTGGTTAAGGGCTGTAAGTAAGCATTTCACTGTAATGTCTGCACCTGTTGTATTCGGCGCATGTGACCAATACAATTTGATTTGATTTGATTTGATTTGAAGTCCTCATAGTGTCACTACATCCTCTGGTGTCACGTCCTCATGGTGTGACTACATCCTCTGGTGTCAAGTCCTCATGGTGTCTCTACGTCCTCTGGTGTCACATCCTCATGGTGTCACTATATCCTCTGGTGTCACATCCTCATGGTGTCAATACATCCTCTGGTGTCAAGTCCTCATGGTGTCACTACATCATCTGTTGTCAAGTCCTCATGGTGTCACTACGTCCTCTGGTGTCAAGTCCCCATGGTGTCACTACGTCCACTGGTGTCAAGTCCTCATGGTGTCAATACATCCTCTGGTGTCACGTCCTCATGGTGTGACTACATCCTCTGGTGTCAAGTCCTCATGGTGTCACTACATCATGTGGTGTCACGTCCTCATGGTGTCACTACATCCTCTACTGTCACTTCCTCATGGTGTCACTACTTCCTCTGGTGTCAAGTCCTCATGGTGTCACCACATCCGCTGGTGTCACTTCCTCATGGTGTCACTACTTCCTCTGGTGTCAAGTCCTCATGGTGTCACCACATCCACTGGTGTCAAGTCCTCATGGTGTCACTACATCCTCTGGTGTCACGTCCTCATGGGGTCACTATATCCTCTGGGGTCAAGTCCTCATGGTGTCACTACGTCCTCTGGTGTCAAGTCCTCATGATGTCACTACGTCCTCTGGTGTCAAGTCCTCATGGTGTCACTACATCATCTAGTGTCAAGTCCTCATGGTGTCACTACGTCATCTGGTGTCAACTTCTCATGGTGTCACTACATCCTCTGGTGTCACGTCCTCATGGTGTCACTACATCCTCTACTGTCACTTCCTCATGGTGTCACCACATCCTCTGGTGTCATGTCCTCATGGTGTCACTACATCATCTGGTGTCACGTCCTCATGGTGTGACTACATCCTCTGGTGTCAAGTCCTCATGGTGTCTCTACGTCCTCTGGTGTCACATCCTCATGGTGTCACTATATCCTCTGGTGTCACGTCCTCATGGTGTCAATACATCCTCTGGTGTCAAGTCCTCATGGTGTCACTACATCATCTGGTGTCAAGTCCTCATGGTGTCACTACGTCCTCTGGTGTCAAGTCCCCATGGTGTCACTACGTCCACTGGTGTCAAGTCCTCATGGTGTCAATACATCCTCTGGTGTCACGTCCTCATGGTGTGACTACATCCTCTGGTGTCAAGTCCTCATGGTGTCACTACATCATCTGGTGTCACGTCCTCATGGTGTCACTACATCCTCTACTGTCACTTCGTCATGGTGTCACTACTTCCTCTGGTGTCAAGTCCTCATGGTGTCACCACATCCGCTGGTGTCACTTCCTCATGGTGTCACTACTTCCTCTGGTGTCAAGTCCTCATGGTGTCACCACATCCGCTGGTGTCAAGTCCTCATGGTGTCACTACATCCTCTGGTGTCACGTCCTCATGGGGTCACTATATCCTCTGGTGTCAAGTCCTCATGGTGTCACTACGTCCTCTGGTGTCAAGTCCTCATGATGTCACTACGTCCTCTGGTGTCAAGTCCTCATGGTGTCACTACATCATCTAGTGTCAAGTCCTCATGGTGTCACTACGTCATCTGGTGTCAACTTCTCATGGTGTCACTACATCCTCTGGTGTCACGTCCTCATGGTGTCACTACATCCTCTACTGTCATTTCCTCATGGTGTCACCACATCCTCTGGTGTCACGTCCTCATGGTATCACTACTTCCTCTGGTGTCATGTCCTCATGGTGTGACTACATCTTCTGGTGTCAAGTCCTCATGGTGTCACTACATCATCTGGTGTCAAGTCCTCATGGTGTCACTACGTCATCTGGTGTCAACTCCTCATGGTGTCACTACATCCTCTGCTGTCACATCCTCATGGTGTCACTACATCCTCTACTGTCACTTCCTCATGGTGTCACCACATTCTCTGGTGTCATGTCCTCATGGTGTCACTACATCCTCTGTTGTCACGTCCTCATGGGGTCACTATATCCTCTGGTGTCAAGTCCTCATGGTGTCACTACGTCCTCTGGTGTCAAGTCCTCATGATGTCACTAAGTCCTCTGGTGTCAAGTCCTCATGGTGTCACTACATCATCTAGTGTCTAGTCCTCATGGTGTCACTATGTCATCTGGTGTCAACTCCTCATGGTTTTACTACATCCTCTGGTGTCATGTCCTCATGGTGTCACTGCATTCTCTACTGTCACTTCCTCATGGTGTCACCACATCCTCTGGTGTCATGTCCTCATGGTGTCAATTCGTCATCTGGTATCACGTCCTCATGGTGTCACTACATCCTCTGGTGTCACGTCCTCATGGTGTCAATACGTCCTCTGGTGTCAAGTCCTCATGGTGTCACTACGTCCTCTGGTGTCACGTTCTCATGGTGTGACTATATCTTCTGGTGTCACGTCCTCATGGTCTCACTACATCCTCTGGTGTCACATTATCATGGTGTCACTAGATCCTCTGGTGTCATGTCCTCATGGTGTCACTACATCATCTGGTGTCACATCCTCATGGTGTCACTACTTCCTCTGGTGTCAAGTCCTCAAGGTGTCACTACATCCGCTGGTGTCAAGTCCTCATGGTGTCACTACATCCTCTGGTGTCACGTCCTCATGGGGTCACTATATCCTCTGGTGTCAAGTCCTCATGATGTCACTACGTCCTCTGGTGTCAAGTCCTCATGATGTCACTAAGTCCTCTGGTGTCAAGTCCTCATGGTGTCACTACATCATCTAGTGTCTAGTCCTCATGGTGTCACTATGTCATCTGGTGTCAACTCCTCATGGTGTCACTACATCCTCTGGTGTCTTATCCTCATGGTGTCACTACATCCTCTACTGTCACTTCCTCATGGTGTCACCACATCCTCTGGTGTCATGTCCTCATGGTGTCACTACATCATCTGGTGTCACATTCTCATGGTGTCACTACATCCTCTGGTGTCACGTCCTCATGGGGTCACTATATCCTCTGGTGTCAAGTCCTCATGGTGTCACTACGTCCTCTGGTGTCAAGTCCTCATGGTGTCACTACGTCCTCTGGTGTCAAGTCCTCATGGTTTCACTACATCCTCTGGTGTCACATCCTCATGGTGTCACTATATTCTCTGGTGTCACATCCTCATGGTGTAAATACATCCTCTGGTGTCAAGTCCTCATGATGTCAATACATCATCTGGTGTCAAGTCCTCATGGTGTCACTACATCCTCTGGTGTCACATTCTCAAGGAGTCACTATATCCTCTGGTGTCACGTCCTCATGTTGTCACTACGTCCTCTGGTGTCAAGTCCTCATGGTGTCACTACATCCTCTGGTGTCAAGTCCTCATGATGTCACTACATCATCTGGTGTCAAGTCCTCATGGTGTCAATACATCCTCTTGTGTCACATTCTTATGGTGTCACTATATCCTCTGGTGTCACGTCCTCATGGTGTCACTATATCTTCTGGTGTCAAGTCTTCATGGTGTCATCACATCCTCTGGTGTCACATTCTCATGGTGTCACTAGATCCTCTGGTGTCAAGTCCTCATGGTGTTACTACGTCCTCTGATGTCAAGTCCTCATGGTGTCACTACGTCCTCTGGTGTCATGTCCTCATGGGGTCACTGTATCCTCTGGTGTCATGTCCTCATGGTGTCACTACGCCCTCTGGTGTCAAGTCCCCATGGTGTCACTACGTCCACTGGTGTCAAGTCCTCATGGTGTCAATACATCCTCTGGTGTCACGTCCTCATGGTGTGACTACATCCTCTGGTGTCAAGTCCTCATGGTGTCACTACATCATCTGGTGTCACGTCCTCATGGTGTCACTACATCCTCTACTGTCACTTCCTCATGGTGTCACTACTTCCTCTGGTGTCAAGTCCTCATGGTGTCACCACATCCGCTGGTGTCACTTCCTCATGGTGTCACTACTTCCTCTGGTGTCAAGTCCTCATGGTGTCACCACATCCGCTGGTGTCAAGTCCTCATGGTGTCACTACATCCTCTGGTGTCACGTCCTCATGGGGTCACTATATCCTCTGGTGTCAAGTCCTCATGGTGTCACTACGTCCTCTGGTGTCAAGTCCTCATGATGTCACTACGTCCTCTGGTGTCAAGTCCTCATGGTGTCACTACATCATCTAGTGTCAAGTCCTCATGGTGTCACTACGTCATCTGGTGTCAACTTCTCATGGTGTCACTACATCCTCTGGTGTCACGTCCTCATGGTGTCACTACATCCTCTACTGTCACTTCCTCATGGTGTCACCACATCCTCTGGTGTCATGTCCTCATGGTGTCACTACATCATCTGGTGTCACATCCTCATGGTGTCACTACATCCTCTGGTGTCACGTCCTCATGGTATCACTACTTCCTCTGGTGTCATGTCCTCATGGTGTGACTACATCTTCTGGTGTCAAGTCCTCATGGTGTCACTACGTCCTCTGGTGTCAAGTCCTCATGGTGTCACTACGTCCTCTGGTGTCAAGTCCTCATGGTTTCACTACATCCTCTGGTGTCACATCCTCATGGTGTCACTATATTCTCTGGTGTCACATCCTCATGGTGTAAATACATCCTCTGGTGTCAAGTCCTCATGATGTCAATACATCATCTGGTGTCAAGTCCTCATGGTGTCACTACATCCTCTGGTGTCACATTCTCAAGGAGTCACTATATCCTCTGGTGTCACGTCCTCATGTTGTCACTACGTCCTCTGGTGTCAAGTCCTCATGGTGTCACTACATCCTCTGGTGTCAAGTCCTCATGATGTCACTACATCATCTGGTGTCAAGTCCTCATGGTGTCAATACATCCTCTTGTGTCACATTCTTATGGTGTCACTATATCCTCTGGTGTCACGTCCTCATGGTGTCACTACGTCCTCTGGTGTCAAGTCCTCATGGTTTCACTACATCCTCTGGTGTCACGTCCTCATGGTGTCACTACGTCCTCTGGTGTCAAGTCCTCATGGTGTCACTACGTCCTCTGGTGTCAAGTCCTCATGGTGTCACTACATCCTCTGGTGTCACGTCCTCATGGTGTCACTACGTCCTCTGGTGTCAAGTCCTCATGGTGTCACTACGTCCTCTGGTGTCAAGTCTTCATGGTTTCACTACATCCTCTGGTGTCACATCCTCATGTGTCAATACATCCTCTGGTGTCACGTCCTCATGGTGTCACTATATCTTCTGGTGTCAAGTCTTCATGGTGTCATCACATCCTCTGGTGTCACATTCTCATGGTGTCACTAGATCCTCTGGTGTCAAGTCCTCATGGTGTTACTACGTCCTCTGATGTCAAGTCCTCATGGTGTCACTACGTCCTCTGGTGTCATGTCCTCATGGGGTCACTGTATCCTCTGGTGTCATGTCCTCATGGTGTCACTACGCCCTCTGGTGTCAAGTCCCCATGGTGTCACTACGTCCACTGGTGTCAAGTCCTCATGGTGTCACTACATCCTCTGGTGTCACGTCCTCATGGTGTGACTACATCCTCTGGTGTCAAGTCCTCATGGTGTCACTACATCATCTGGTGTCACGTCCTCATGGTGTCACTACATCCTCTACTGTCACTTCCTCATGGTGTCACTACTTCCTCTGGTGTCAAGTCCTCATGGTGTCACCACATCCGCTGGTGTCACTTCCTCATGGTGTCACTACTTCCTCTGGTGTCAAGTCCTCATGGTGTCACCACATCCGCTGGTGTCAAGTCCTCATGGTGTCACTACATCCTCTGGTGTCACGTCCTCATGGGGTCACTATATCCTCTGGTGTCAAGTCCTCATGGTGTCACTACGTCCTCTGGTGTCAAGTCCTCATGATGTCACTACGTCCCTCTGGTGTCAAGTCCTCATGGTGTCACTACATCATCTAGTGTCAAGTCCTCATGGTGTCACTACATCATCTGGTGTCAACTTCTCATGGTGTCACTACATCCTCTGGTGTCACGTCCTCATGGTGTCACTACATCCTCTACTGTCACTTCCTCATGGTGTCACCACATCCTCTGGTGTCATGTCCTCATGGTGTCACTACATCATCTGGTGTCACATCCTCATGGTGTCACTACATCCTCTGGTGTCACGTCCTCATGGTATCACTACTTCCTCTGGTGTCATGTCCTCATGGTGTGACTACATCTTCTGGTGTCAAGTCCTCATGGTGTCACTACATCATCTGGTGTCAAGTCCTCATGGTGTCACTACGTCATCTGGTGTCAACTCCTCATGGTGTCACTACATCCTCTGCTGTCACATCCTCATGGTGTCACTACATCCTCTACTGTCACTTCCTCATGGTGTCACCACATTCTCTGGTGTCATGTCCTCATGGTGTCACTACATCCTCTGTTGTCACGTCCTCATGGGGTCACTATATCCTCTGGTGTCAAGTCCTCATGGTGTCACTACGTCCTCTGGTGTCAAGTCCTCATGATGTCACTAAGTCCTCTGGTGTCAAGTCCTCATGGTGTCACTACATCATCTAGTGTCTAGTCCTCATGGTGTCACTATGTCATCTGGTGTCAACTCCTCATGGTTTTACTACATCCTCTGGTGTCATGTCCTCATGGTGTCACTGCATTCTCTACTGTCACTTCCTCATGGTGTCACCACATCCTCTGGTGTCATGTCCTCATGGTGTCAATTCGTCATCTGGTATCACGTCCTCATGGTGTCACTACATCCTCTGGTGTCACGTCCTCATGGTGTCAATACGTCCTCTGGTGTCAAGTCCTCATGGTGTCACTACGTCCTCTGGTGTCACGTTCTCATGGTGTGACTATATCTTCTGGTGTCACGTCCTCATGGTCTCACTACATCCTCTGGTGTCACATTATCATGGTGTCACTAGATCCTCTGGTGTCATGTCCTCATGGTGTCACTACATCATCTGGTGTCACATCCTCATGGTGTCACTACTTCCTCTGGTGTCAAGTCCTCAAGGTGTCACTACATCCGCTGGTGTCAAGTCCTCATGGTGTCACTACATCCTCTGGTGTCACGTTCTCATGGGGTCACTATATCCTCTGGTGTCAAGTCCTCATGGTGTCACTACGTCCTCTGGTGTCAAGTCCTCATGATGTCACTAAGTCCTCTGGTGTCAAGTCCTCATGGTGTCACTACATCATCTAGTGTCTAGTCCTCATGGTGTCACTATGTCATCTGGTGTCAACTCCTCATGGTGTCACTACATCCTCTAGTGTCTTATCCTCATGGTGTCACTACATCCTCTACTGTCACTTCCTCATGGTGTCACCACATCCTCTGGTGTCATGTCCTCATGGTGTCACTACATCATCTGGTGTCACATTCTCATGGTGTCACTACATCCTCTGGTGTCACGTCCTCATGGGGTCACTATATCCTCTGGTGTCAAGTCCTCATGGTGTCACTACGTCCTCTGGTGTCAAGTCCTCATGGTGTCACTACGTCCTCTGGTGTCAAGTCCTCATGGTTTCACTACATCCTCTGGTGTCACATCCTCATGGTGTCACTATATTCTCTGGTGTCACATCCTCATGGTGTAAATACATCCTCTGGTGTCAAGTCCTCATGATGTCAATACATCATCTGGTGTCAAGTCCTCATGGTGTCACTACATCCTCTGGTGTCACATTCTCAAGGAGTCACTATATCCTCTGGTGTCACGTCCTCATGTTGTCACTACGTCCTCTGGTGTCAAGTCCTCATGGTGTCACTACATCCTCTGGTGTCAAGTCCTCATGATGTCACTACATCATCTGGTGTCAAGTCCTCATGGTGTCAATACATCCTCTTGTGTCACATTCTTATGGTGTCACTATATCCTCTGGTGTCACGTCCTCATGGTGTCACTACGTCCTCTGGTGTCAAGTCCTCATGGTTTCACTACATCCTCTGGTGTCACGTCCTCATGGTGTCACTACGTCCTCTGGTGTCAAGTCCTCATGGTGTCACTACGTCCTCTGGTGTCAAGTCCTCATGGTGTCACTACATCCTCTGGTGTCACGTCCTCATGGTGTCACTACGTCCTCTGGTGTCAAGTCCTCATGGTGTCACTACGTCCTCTGGTGTCAAGTCTTCATGGTTTCACTACATCCTCTGGTGTCACATCCTCATGGTGTCAATACATCCTCTGGTGTCACGTCCTCATGGTGTCACTATATCTTCTGGTGTCAAGTCTTCATGGTGTCATCACATCCTCTGGTGTCACATTCTCATGGTGTCACTAGATCCTCTGGTGTCAAGTCCTCATGGTGTTACTACGTCCTCTGATGTCAAGTCCTCATGGTGTCACTACGTCCTCTGGTGTCATGTCCTCATGGGGTCACTGTATCCTCTGGTGTCATGTCCTCATGGTGTCACTACGCCCTCTGGTGTCAAGTCCTCATGGTGTCACTACGTCCTCTGGTGTCAAGTCCTGATGGTGTCACTACGTCCTCTGGTGTCAAGTCTTCATGGTTTCACTACATCCTCTGGTGTCACATCCTCATGGTGTCAATACATCCTCTGGTGTCATGTCCTCATGGGGTCACTATATCCTCTAGTTGTCAAGTCCCTTATGTGCATATATGTAAAGGCAAATTACATCAAGTTCAAAGACATATTTTGGTTGTATGCTGATTTGATCTCAAAACAAAGGGTTTTCCTCATGACTGCAGAAACAGTACTATAGAATAATCATAATCTCTCCCCTGCCATCATGATCTACCAGAAACCGATACAAACCTCACTAACACCCAGATACAATACAACTCTCACTAACACCCAGATACAATACAAACCTCACTAACACCCAGATACATTACAAACCTCACTAACACCCAGATATAATACAATTCTCAAAAACACCCAGATACAATACAACTCTCATTAACACCCAAATAAAATACAACTCTCACTAACACCCTGATACAATACAACACTCATTAACACCCAGTTGCAATACAACTCTCACTAACACCCAGATACAATACATATCTCACTAACACCCAGATTCAAGACAAACCTCACTAACATCCAGATACAATACAACTCTCACTAACACCCAGATACAATACAACTCTCATTAACACCCATATACAATACAACTCTCGCTAACACCCAGATACAATACAACACTCATTAACACCCAGATACAAGACATCTCTCACTAACATCCAGATACAATACAAACCTCACTAACACCCAGATTCAATACAACTCTCACTAACACCCAGGTACAATACAACTCTAACTAACACCCATATACAACACAACTCTCAAAAATACCCAGATATAATACAACTCTCATTAACACCCAGATACAATACAACTTTCACTAACACCCAGATATAATACAACTCTCACTAACACCCAGATACAATACATCTCTCACTAACACCCAGATACAATACAAACCTCACTAACACCCAGATACAATACAACTCTCACTAACACCCAGATACAATACAAACCTCGCTAACACCCAGATACAATACAACTCTCATTAACACCCAAATACAATACAACTCTCACTAACACCCAGATACAATACAACTCTCACTAACACCCAGATACAATACAACTCTCACTAACACCCAGATACAATACAATTCTCTGTAACACCCATACACAATACAACTCTCGCTAACACCCAGATACAATAAAACACTCATTAACAACCATATATAATACAACTCTCACTAACACCCAGATACAATACAACTCTCATTAACACCCAGATGCAATAAAACTCTCACTAACACCCAGATACAATACAAACCTCACTAACACCAAGATACAATATAACTCTCACTAGCACCCAGATACAATACAAACCACACTAACACCCAGATACAATACAACTCTCACTAACACCCAGATACAATACAACTCTCAATAACACCCATATAAAATACAAACCTCAATAACACCCAGATACAATACAAACGTCACTAACACCCAGATACAATACAAAACTCACTAACACCCAGATACAATACAAACCTCACTAACACCCAGATACAATACAACTCTCATTAACAACCATAGACAATACAACTATTACTAACACCCAGATACAATACAAACATCACTAACACCCAGATACAATACAACTCTCACTAACACCCAGATACAATACAACTCTCACTAACACCCAGATACAATACAACTCTCACTAACACCCAGATACAATAAACTCTCACTAACACCCAGATACAATACAACTCTCACTAACACCCAGATACAATACAAACCACACTAACACCCAGATACAATACAACTCTCACTAACACCCAGATACAATAAACTCTCACTAACACCCAGATACAATACAACTCTCACTAACACCCAGATACAATACAAACCACACTAACACCCAGATACAATACAACTCTCACTAACACCCAGATACAATACAACTCTCACTAAAACCCAGATACAATACAACTCTCACTAACACCCAGATACAATACAAACCACACTAACACCCAGATACAATACAACTCTCACTAACACCCAGATACAATACAACTCTCACTAAAACCCAGATACAATACAAACCTCACTAACACCCAGATACAATACAACTCTCACTAACACCCAGATACAATACAAACCTCACTAACACCCAGATACAATACAACTCTCATTATCACCCAAATACAATACAACTCTCACTTACACCCAGATACAATACAACACTCAATAACACCCAGATGCAATCCAACTCTCACTAACACCCAGATACAATACAACTCTCACTAACACCCAGATACAATACAACTCTCACTAACACCCAGATACAATACAAACCTCACTAACACCCAGATACAATACAACTCTCACTAACACCCAGATACAATACAAACCTCACTAACACCCAGATACAATACAACTCTCACTAACACCCAGATACAATACAAACCTCTCTAACACCCATATACAATACAACTCTCACTAACACCCAAATACAATACAACTCTCACTAACACCCAGATACAATACAACACTCATTAACACCCAGATGCAATACAATTCTCACTATTACCCAGATACAATACAAACCTCACTAACACCCAGATACAATACAACTCTCACTAACACCTACATACAATACAACTCTCACTAACACCCAGATACAATTGTCACGGATTCTGCCGAGGCTTCTCCTCCTCCTTGCTCGGGCAGGCTTCGGCGTTCATCGTCCCCGGAGTACTAGCTACTGCCGTTCGATGTTATCGGTGTTTGTTTAGTTTTGTCTGTATTGTTTACACCTGTTCGTCATTATGTTAATTGTTTCCCTTATAATTACCCCTGTCTCTCATTTGTACTTTGTGTGTGATTGTTTTCCCCTTCACGGTTGTCTATTTTGTGAGCGGGTTATTTCCTCCCTGCGTGGAGTTATTTTCTGTGTCCTTTTGGATCCTTTTCGTATTTAAAGTACATATCCGAGAGTTCTGTGTCCTGCGCCTGACTTCGTTTACCGCATCTCACAGACAGTTGTGACAGAATCACACACCTTACCATGGAGTCAGCAGGAGCGACGGCACCGACTGGATCACTCGAGGAGCACGTCCTACAACAGGCAGCGATGCTCCAAAATCTTGGTGCCGCTATGGATAACGTTATGAACACTTTGGGACGATGGGAGAGAGGAGGTTTGCCCACACCTCCTCCAACGATACACCACCATCGGCTACTCCTATCGTCTCACATCCGGAGTCCAGTGGGATTCGGCTCTCGCTCCCGAGGGCTTATGATGGCACCGCAGCCGGGTGTCAGGGTTTCCTGCTCCAGGTGGAACTTTACCTGGCAACCATTCACCCGGCACCCTCGGGATACGAGAGCGTGTCCGCCCTCATCTCCTGTCTGTCCGGCAAGGCACTGGAGTGGGCAAACGTCGAGTTTGGAGGGCTAGACGCCGCTACTGTGAACTATGCGGAGTTCACCCGCCGCTTCAGGGCAGTGTTCGATCATCCCCCGAAGGGGAAGGCGGCGGGTGAGCATCTATTCCACCTCAGACAGGGGAGGAGGAGCGCGCAGGAATTCGCACTGGACTTCCGGACTCTGGCTGCCAATTCGGGATGGAATGAGAGGGCCCTCATCGACCACTACAGATGCAGCCTGAGGGAGGACGTTCGTCGAGAGCTGGCCTGCAGGGACACCAACCTAAGCTTCGATCAGCTGGTGGACATGTCGATTCGCTTGGATACCTTATTGGCTACCCGCGGACGTCCAGCGCTGGGGCCATCCATTCCATCCCCCAGCACCTCCGAGCCGAGCCCTATGGAGCTCGGGGGTGCTGGTAGTAGGTACTAGATAGCCGCCCTTTGGGGTCGGGATTGATTAGGGAGGTCACAGCGCCACTTAAGATGAAAACGCAGAAGGGTCATGAGGAGACCATTTAGTTGTATTTAATTGACTCTCCTGCGTTTCCAGTGGTGTTGGGACTTCCCTGGTTATTATCTCATGACCCCAACATTTCATGGCAACAGAGGGCTCTCAACGGATGGTCTGATCAGTGTGTGGGGCGGTGTGTAGGTGTTTCCGTAGGGGCAACGACGGTGGAGAGTCCGAACCAAATGCCCACAATGCACATTCCTCCTGAGTATGCCGATTTGGCAAGCGCCTTCGGTAAGAAGAAGGCGACTCAATTACCACCTCATCGACAGGGGGATTGTGCGATAGACCTCCAGGTTGGCGCGGCGCTGCCTCGCAGCCATGTGTATCCTCTGTCTCAGGAGGAGACGGCTGCTATGGAGACATACGTCGCCGAATCCTTGAGACAGGGATACATACGGCCTTCCACTTGTCCTGCGTCCTCAAGTTTCTTTTTTGTGAAGAAGAAGGATGGGGGTTTACGCCCGTGTATTGATTACCGTGGTCTCAATCAGATCACTATCAAATACAGCTATCCTCTCCCTCTGATTGCTAGTATGACGGAGTCATTACACGGGGCGCGCTTCTTCACAAAATTGGATCTCAGGAGCGCTTACAACCTGGTGTGCATTCGGGAGGGAGATGAGTGGAAAACAGCCTTCAGCACCACCTCGGGTCACTATGAGTACCTCGTCATGCCATACAGTCTAATGAATGCTCCTTCATTCTTCCAATCATTTGTAGACGAGATTTTCCGGGATTTGCATGGACAGGGGGTAGTGGTGTATATTGATGACATTCTGATATACTCCGCTACACGTACCGAGCATGTGTCCCTGGTACGACGGGTGCTGGGTAGACTGTTGGAGCATGATCTGTATGTGAAGGCAGAGAAATGTCTGTTTTTTTATTTTTTTCCAGGAGTCCATCTCCTTCCTGGGACACCGGTTGTCTGCGTCAGAGGTGGAGATGGAGATTGACCGCGTTTCAGCCGTGCGTAATTGGCAGACTCCAACTACAGTAAAGGAGGTGCAGCGGTTTTTGGGTTTTGCCAATTACTACCGGAGGTTTATACGGGGTTTTGGACAGGTAGCGGCTCCCATTACCTCCCTGCTAAAGGAGGGCCTGGTGCGTTTGCAGTGGTCGGCTGAGGCGGACAGGGCGTTTAGTCATTTGAAGGACCTGTTCACCTCAGTTCCGGTGCTGGCACATCCGGATCCCTCTTTGGCGTTCCAAGTTGAGGTGGATGCGTCCGAGGCGGGGATCGGTGCTATACTGTCTCAGCGCTCGGGCACTCCTCCAAAACTCCGCCCCTGTGCTTTCTATTCTAAGAAGCTCAGTCCGGCGGAACGCAATTATGACGTGGGGGACATGGAGCTGCTAGCTGTGGTCCAGGCCCTGAAGGTGTGGAGACATTGGCTTGAGGGGGCTAACCACCCTTTTCTCATTCTGACTGACCATCGTAACCTGGAGTACATCCGGGCAGCGAAGAGACTGAACCCTCGTCAGGCTAGGTGGGCCATGTTTCTGGCCCGGTTTGTCTTTAAGATCACGTATATCCCCGGGTCACAGAACGTTAAGGCAGACGCCCTGTCCCGACGATATGACACAGAGGAGAGGTCCATTGAGCCCACTCCCATACTACCGGAGTCTTGTCTCGTGGCACCGGTGGTGTGGGATGTCGACACGGAAATCGAGCGGGCGTTATGTACCGACCCTTCTCCCCCAGAGTGTCCAGAGGGACGGAGGTACGTGCCGCTCGAGGTCCGTGACCGACTGATTTATTGGGCTCACACGTCACCCTCCTCTGGTCATCCTGGTATTGGTCGGACGGTGCACTGTCTTAGCGGGAAGTACTGGTGGCCCACCTTAGCTAAGGACATGAGAGTTTACATTTCTTCCTGCTCGGTGTGCGCCCAGTGTAAGGCGCCTAGACACCTGCCCAGGGGGAAGTTACAACCTCTCCCCGTTCCACAATGGCCGTGGTCTCACCTGTCGGTGGATTTTGTCACGGACCTTCCCCCCTCCCAGGGGAATACCATGATCTTGGTCGTTGTGGATCGGTTTTCTAAGGCCTGCCGTCTCATCCCTATGCCAGGTCTTCCTACAGCCCTACAAACGGCCGAAGCCCTGTTTACTCACGTTTTCCGGCACTACGGGGTGCCTGAGGATATAGTGTCTGATCGGGGTCCCCAGTTCACCTCTAGAGTGTGGAGGGCATTTATGGAACGTTTGGGGGTCTCGATCAGCCTTACCTCGGGTTTTCACCCTGAGAGTAATGGGCAGGTGGAGAGAGTAAACCAAGATGTGGGTAGGTTTCTGAGGTCCTACTGCCAGGACCGGCAGGAGGAGTGGTCGAGGTATATTCCCTGGGCAGAGATAGCCCAAAACTCACTCCGCCACTCCTCCACTAATCTCACTCCTTTCCAGTGTGTGTTGGGCTATCAGCCGTTTCTGGCACCCTGGCATCAGAGCCAGATCAAGGCTCCTGCGGTGGATGAATGGTTTCGGCGCTCGGAGGAGACATGGAACGCTGCGCACGTCCATCTGCAGCGGGCCATCAGACGGCAAAAGGCGAGCGCCAATCGCCACCGCAGTGAGGGTCCGGTTTATGCATCGGGAGATCGGGTCTGGCTCTCGACCAGAAACCTGCCCCTTCACCTGCCCTGCCGGAAGCTGAGCCGGCGGTTTGTGGGGCCATTTAAAGTCCTGAGGAGATTGAACGAGGTATGTTATAGGTTACAGCTGCCTGTTAATTATCGCATTAACCCCTCGTTCCATGTGTCTCTCCTCAGGCCGGTGGTAGCTGGTCCACTCCAGGAGAATGAGGTACAAGAGGCCCCTCCGCCCCCACTAGACATCGAAGGGGCTCCGGCGTACTCAGTCCGTTCCATCGTGGATTCGAGGCGTTGGATGGGGGGTCTGCAGTATCTCGTGGAGTGGGAGGGGTACGGTCCAGAGGAACGGTGCTGGGTCCCTAGGAGGGACATCCTAGATCCCTCTCTGTTGACAGAGTTCCACCGGAGTCACCCAACTCGCCCTGCTCCGCGTCCTCCTGGCCGTCCCCGAGGCCGGGGTCGGGCGCACGGCTGGGGCCGCACGTCAAGGGGGGGGGGGGGGTACTGTCACGGATTCTGCCGAGGCTGCTCCTCCTCCTTGCTCGGGCAGGCTTCGGCGTTCGTCGTCCCTGGAGTACTAGCTACTGCCGTTCGATGTTATCGGTGTTTGTTTAGTTTTGTCTGTATTGTTTACACCTGTTCGTCATTATGTTAATTGTTTCCCTTATAATTACCCCTGTCTCTCATCTGTACTTTGTGTGTGATTGTTTTCCCCTTCACGGTTGTCTATTTTGTGAGCGGGTTATTTCCTCCCTAAGTGGAGTTATTTTCTGTGTCCTTTTGGATCCTTTTCGTATTTAAAGTACGTATCCGAGAGTTCTGTGTCCTGCGCCTGACTTCGTTTACCGCATCTCACAGACAGTCGTGACAACAATACAACTCTCATTAACACCCAGATACAATACAACTCTCATTAACACCCAGATACAATACAAACCACACTAACACCCAGATACAATACAACTCTCACTAACACCCAGATACAATACAACTCTCACTAACACCCAGATACAATACAACTCTCATTAACACCCAGATACAATACAACTCTCACTAACACCCAGATACAATACAAACCACACTAACACCCAGATACAATACAAACCACACTAACACCCAGATACAATACAACTCTCACTAACACCCAGATACAATACAACTCTCACTAACACCCAGATACAATACAACTCTCAATAACACCCAGATACAATACAAACCTCACTAACACCCAGATACAATACAACTCTCATTAACACCCAGATACAATACAACTCTCACTAACACCCAGATACAATACAAACCTCACTAACACCCAGATTCAATACAACTCTCACTAACACCCAGATGCAAAAAAATGATTTTCTTAATGACAAACCACATATTTTTAAAAATCTACACATAGAAAATGATCAGTAGAATATGAGGATACTTGATGTCGGGGTGTTCCTGAGGGTATCCCTTACATTCTTTTTGATTTTACTACCTCATCCTGAATGAGAATGTAGAATAATAGCAGATTAATTTGACAACCTCATCCTGAATGAGAATGTAGAATACTAGCAGATTAATTTGACAACCTCATCCTGAATTAGAATGTAGAATACTAGCAGATTAATTTGACAACCTCATCCTGAATGAGAATGTAGAATACTAGCAGATTAATTTGACAACCTCATCCTGAATGAGAATGTAGAATACTAGCAGATTAAAAGCACATCAAGCAATTGAGGCTCTTACTGCTACTGCTGCAGCTACCTAGGCATCACTGCTCCCATCCAGCATCACTGCTCCCATCCAGCATCACTGCTCCCATCCAGCATCACTGCTCCCATCCAGCATCACTGCTCCCATCCAGCCAGCCAGATACGGGCCAACTCATTTGTTCCTATGGCGTAGTGACATTGGTTAAGCACAGACCATGGGAGACAGATACTTCATGCTACTCATTGTCTCTTGGTTCAGCCCTCTGTGATTCAACAAAGACCTTAAAGCTGTGCTGGGCTAATCTCCTCTGTTTACCAGATACACTGCCTTCTGAAAGTATTCACACCCTTGACTTTTTACACCTTTTGTTGTGTTACAGCCTCAATTTAAAATGGATTCAATTGAGATTTTGTGTCACTAGCCTACGCATATTACCCCAGAATGACAATGTGGAATAATATTTTTAGACATTTTTACAAATTAATAACAAATGAAAAGCTGAAATATCTTGAGTCAATAATTAATCAACCCCTTTGTTATGGCAACCCTAAATAACTTCAGGAGTAAATATTTGCTTACCAAGTCACATAATAAGTTGCATGGACTCACTCTGTATGGTTCCTGAGTGGCGCAGTGGTCTAAGGCACTGCATCGCAGTGCTAACTGTGCCACTAGAGATCCTGGTTCGAATCCAGGCTCTGTCGCAGCCGGCCGCGACCGGGAGACTCATGGGCGGCGCACAATTGGCCCAGCGTCGTCCAGGGTAGGGGAGGGAATGGCCGGCAGGGATATAGCTCAGTTGATAGAGCATGGCTGTGGGTTGTGGGTTCGATTCCCACGGGGGGCCAGTATAAAAAAAAAAATGTATTCACTAACTGTAAGTCGCTCTGGATAAGAGCGTCTGCTAAATGACGTAAATGTAAAAATGTAAATGTAATAGTGTTTAACATGATTTTTGAATGACTACCTCATCTCTGTACCCGACACATGCAATTATCTGTAAGATCCCTCAGTTGAGCAGTGAATTTCAAACACAGATTCAACCATAAAACCAGGGAGGTTTTCCAACGCCTCGAAAAGAAGGGCACCATTTTTTTATTTTTTTTATTTGTTCATTTTTTAGTGTTAGTGGGTAGATAAGCTTTAATATTGCAGATAGATTGTAACTTCCATCAATGTAATGGTCTGCGTCACTTCTAATCCCCCATATAATATACATACAGTACATACATACATACAGAAGGAACCTATTGGTAGATGTGTAAAAAAACAAAACAAAAACAGACGTTGAATAACCATTAGAGAAATACTAATTACACTTTGGATGGTGTATCAATACACCCAGTCACTACAAAGATACAGGCGTCTTTCCTAACTCATTTGCCGGAGAGGAAGGAAACCGCTCAGGGATTTCACCATGAGGCCAATTGTGACTTTAAAACAGTTACAGAGGTTAAATGTGTGTGTTTTTGGGCAATTTTAACCGCACACTTGTTGTTTCTGTACATGAATTTTATAATGTCATATGTTTTTCCCCAAAACCACATTCCATCAATTTGTATAGCAGACCCTCATGCCAAATTGAGTCAAAAGCTTTTTTGAAATCAACAAAGCATGAGAAGACTTTGCCTTTGTTTTGGTTGGTTTGTTTGTCAATTATGGTGTGCAGGGTGAATATGTAGTCTGTCGTACGGTAATTTGGTAAAAAGCCAATTTGACATTTGCTCTGTACATTGTTTTCACTGAGGAAATGAACTAGTCTGCTGTTAACGATAATGCAGAGGATTTTCCCAAGGTTGCTGTTGATGCATATCCCACGCTAGTTATTGGGGTCAAATTTGTCTCCACTTTTGTGGATTGGGGTGATCAGTCCTTGTGTGATGCGTGATCTGAAGGAGTCAGGCGCAGGAGGGTAAATCACAGAATACAGAGTTTATTCCGTAATCCAGAGTTACGCCGGATAGCGTCAACCAATCCAGTGCGCAAAACAGGCACACAGGAACAAAACAGGCACACGGGGAAATTATACCCCGGCAATACAAAATACACTGAGCTCAACCGAGCTACTCTCTCCTCACAATAAACAATCACCCACAAGGACAAGGGGGGCAGAGGGGACACTTATACAGGTACTGATGAGGGGATATGAACCAGGTGTGTGTAATAAACAAGACAAAACAAATGGAATGATGAGATGAGGAGCGGCAGTGGCTAGAAGGCCTGTGACGACGAACGCCGAAGCCTGCCCGAACAAGGAGAGGAGGCAGCTTCGGAGGAAGTCGTGACACCCTGGTTCCAAATATTGGGAAAGACACCAGAGTTGAGACACTGTGTGTTTGGGAAAAAGTTTATTTTCTTGTATATTTCCCGTTTGAGTCCATAAGGAGTACAATCTGTGGCTTGTGTATGTTCTCAGTGGGTGTGGGGGGGTCGTCAGGAGGGCTATCAGGGTGGCTGATGTGGGGGGGGGGGGGGGGGGGGGGGGGGGGGCTGGGGGGGGGGGGGGGGGGGGGGGGGGGGGGGGGGGGGGAGGTGCTCAGAGGGGGTGGCTCCCCTGGGCTTAATTTATCTGTTGTGCTGTGGTGTCGAGGATATTGTCAGGGTCTGGGGTGGACTGTTGTGCTGTGGTGTCGAGGCTATTGTCAGGGTCTGGGGTGGACTGTTGTGCTGTGGTGTCGAGGCTATTGTCAGGGTCTGGGGTGGACTGTTGTGCTGTGGTGTCGAGGCTATTGTCAGGGTCTGGGGTGGACTGTTGTGCTGTGGTGTCGAGGCTATTGTCAGGGTCTGGGGTGGACTGTTCTGCTGTGGTGTCGAGGCTATTGTCAGGGTCTGGGGTGGACTGTTGTGCTGTGGTGTCGAGACTTTGGTTAGGATCTGAGGTGGGCTGTTCTGCTGGCTTCTCTGCCGGGTTGGCCAGCTCTCTAATGGGTTGTTCTCTGTCACCCGTCATCGTTCTCACCTTCTCCTCCAGCACTCTGATCCTCTCCTCTAGTGTTCTGTTCTTCTCCTGCTCCTGCTCTTTCTCCTGTTGATGTTGTCTCACCACAGTCCAGAGTGCAGACATGTCTCTCTCCAACTCCAGCTATCTGGTTCTGTTTGAGGGGGTGTTATTGTGCTGGACTGTTGTCTGGGTCTGTGCTGACTGGAGTGTGTTCACCTGCTGTTCCAGCTCCACCTGCCTTACCTCCAGCTGGGTGAATTTATCCTTCATTTCAGTGAGGGAGTAGTGCTCTGTGCTGGGAGGTTGACTTTCCATTTGGGGTTGCTCATCTGTGGGGTTGCATAAGGCCGAGGTCTGGTCTGACTCACTCGGGGTGGGGGAGTCTTTCTCAAAGAGAGAGCTTCTCCTGCTGCGCTCCCTCTTTGATTCTGTGAAAGTCCAACTGAAACAGTTTGTGGTTGCCCTGTACCATTACTGTTCCAGACTTGTACACGTTGATATTGGCTGACTCAGAGTCCTCGTTGTCTAGTGTCCTGAGTTTCCACCCCATCGCTAACACCCCTTGCCAGGGGATGGTCTGTGTGTAACATTAAGTTGCTTATGTTCACATTTTTGTAGAAGTCAGCAAAAAGTGTCTCTGGATTGTCCTTAAGGAGCTTATTTTTGTACTCTTTCCATGCCTTCTAATTTTTTACATCCAGGGGGTACTGTATTGTAATGACCTCTGAACAGAGGGAGGGGGCTTCGAAGGCCTCTGCATTTGGGTGGGGGAGGCTGTGAAACACTCCTCCATTGTTGGTCTCAAGGGCTGTGACACCTTTCACTTCACACCTCAGTGCAAATTGAAGTTGCAGCCAGATCTATATCTACGCTTGGTAGCCTTTACTTATCATTCAGTCCTTATAAAGTAAAATAGATTATTGTAATTTATTTTTCTTCTTGGCTTTAAAAGTAACTTCAGACTAAACATTACTGACTCAGTTCCAGGTTGGATGGTGTTTTCAGGTGTTTTCAGGTTTCTTGTGCTTCTTTTGCTGGTCGTTGGTTTGCCAGAGCATTTGCTGTATCGTCCTTGGGAATAAGAATCTTTGGTAGTAGGAATCCGTCCAGGTATCTTTGTCCAAAATCAGGTTGTAGGTTTGGAGTTGATTTGGAGTGAAGGTTATCTTGTGGAGGGTACAGTGGGGGGAAAAAGTATTTAGTCAGCCACCAATTGTGCAAGTTCTCCCACTTAAAAAGATGAGAGAGGCCTGTAATTTTCATCATAGGTACATGTCAACTATGACAGACAAATTGAGAAAAATCCAGTAAATCACATTGTAGGATTTTTAATGAATTTATTTGCAAATTATGGTGGAAAATAAGTATTTGGTCACCTACAAACAAGCAAGATTTCTGGCTCTCACAGACCTGTAACTTCTTCTTTAAGAGGCTCCTCTGTCCTCCACTCGTTACCTGTATTAATGGCACCTGTTTGAACTTGTTATCAGTATATAATACACCTGTCCACAACCTCAAACAGTCACACTCCAAACTCCACCATGGCCAAGACCAAAGAGCTGTCAAAGGACACCAGAAACAAAATTGTAGACCTGCACCAGGCTGGGAAGACTGAATCTGCAGTAGGTAAGCAGCTTGGTTTGAAGAAATGAACTGTGGGAGCAATTATTAGGAAATGGAAGACATACAAGACCACTGATAATCTCCCTCGATCTGGTGCTCCATGCAACATCTCACCCCGTGGGGTCAAAATGATCACAAGAACGGTGAGCAAAAATCCCAGAACCACACGGGGGGACCTAGTGAATGACCTGCAGAGAGCTGGGACCAAAGTAACAAAGCCTACCATCAGTAACACACTACACCGCCAGGGACTCAAATCCTGCAGTGCCAGACGTGTCCCCCTGCTTAAGCCAGTACATGTCCAGGCCCGTCTGAAGTTTGCTAGAGTGCATTTGGATGATCCAGAAGAGGATTGGGAGAATGTCATATGGTCAGATGAAACCAAAATAGAACTTTTTGGTAAAAACTCAACTCGTCGTGTTTGGAGGACAAAGAATGCTGAGTTGCATCCAAAGAACATATTTACATTTACATTTACGTCATTTAGCAGATGCTCTTATCCAGAGCGACTTACAAATAGGTGCATTCACCTTATAGCCAGTGGGATAACCACTTTACAATGTTTTCTTTTTTTTTCTTTTTTTTTGGGGGGGGGGGGGGGGGTTGGAGTAAAGGGGGGGGGGGGGGGGTAGAAGGATTACTTTATCCTATCCCAGGTATTCCTTAAAGAGGTGGGGTTTCAAATGTCTCCGGAACTTTGACTCCGCTGTCCTGGCGTCGTGAGGGAGCTTGTTCCACCATTGGGGTGCCAGAGAAGCGAACAGTTTTGACTGGGCTGAGCGGGAACTATGCTTACGCAAAGGTAGGGGACCCAGCAGGCCAGAGGTGGATGAACGCAATGCCCTCGTTTGGGTGTAGGGACTGATCAGAGCCTGAAGGTACGGAGGTGCCGTTCTCCTCACAGCTCCGTAGGCAAGCACCATGGTCTTGTAGCAGATGCGAGCTTCAACTGGAAGCCAGTGGAGTGTGCGGAGGAGCGGGGTGACGTGAGAGAACTTGGGAAGGTTGAACACCAGACGGGCTGCGGCATTCTGGATGAGTTGTAGGGGTTTAATGGCAAAGGCAGGGAGCCCAGCCAACAGCGAGTTGCAGTAATCCAGACGGGAGATGACAAGTGCCTGGATTAGGACCTGTGCCGCTTCCTGTGTAAGGCAGGGTCGTACTCTCCGAATGTTGTAGAGCATGAACCTACAGGATCGGGTCACCGCCTTGATGTTAGCGGAGAACGACAGGGTGTTGTCCAGGGTCACGCCAAGGCTCTTCGCACTCTGGGAGGAGGACACAACGGAGTTGTCAACCGTGATGGCGAGATCATGGAACAGGCAGTCCTTCCCCGGGAAGAAGAGCAGCTCCGTCTTGCCGAGGTTCAGCTTGAGGTGGTGATCCGTCATCCATACTGATATGTGTGCCAGACATGCAGAGATGCGATTCGCCACCTGGTTATCAGAAGGGGGAAAGGAAAAGATTAGTTGTGTGTCGTCAGCGTAGCAATGATAGGAGAGGCCATGTGAGGATATGACAGAGCCAAGTGACTTGGTGTATAGTGAGAATAGGAGAGGGCCTAGAACTGAGCCCTGGGGGACACCAGTGGTGAGAGCACGTGGTGCGGAGACAGCTTCTCGCCACGCCACTTGGTAGGAGCGACCGGTCAGGTAGGACGCAATCCAAGAGTGAGCCGCGCCAGAGATGCCCAGGTCGGAGAGGGTGGAGAGGAGGATCTGATGGTTCACAGTATCAAAGGCAGCAGACAGGTCTAGAAGGAGAAGAGCAGAGAGAGAGAGTTAGCTTTAGCCTCTGTGACACAGAGAAGAGCAGTCTCAGTTGAATGACCAGTCTTGAAACCTGACTGGTTTGGATCAAGAAGGTCATTCTGAGAGAGATAGCAAGAGAGTTGGCTAAAGACGGCACGCTCAATAGTTTTGGAGAGAAAAGAAAGAAGGGATACTGATCTGTAGTTGTTGACATTAGAGGGATCGAGTGTTGGTTTTTTGAGAAGGGGTACAACTCTCGCTCTCTTGAAGATGGAAGGGACATAGTCAGCGGTCAAGGATGAGTTGATCAGCGAGGTGAGGTAAGGGAGAAGGTCACCGGAGATGGTCTGGAGAAGAGAGGAGGGGATAGGGTCAAGCGGGCAGGTTGTTGGGCGGCCTGCCGTCACAAGTTGCAAGATTTTATCTGGAGAGAGAGGGGAGAAAGAAGTCAAAGCATAGGGTAGGGCAGTGTGAGCAGGACCAGCAGTGTCATTTGACTTAACAAACAAGGATCGGATGTCGTCAACCTTCTTTTCAAAATGGTTGACGAAGTCATCCACAGAGAGGGAGGGGGGGGGGGGAGGATTCAGCAGGGAGGAGAATGTGGCAAAGAGCTTCCTAGGGTTAGAGGCGGATGCTTGGAATTTAGAGTGGTAGAAAGTGGCCTTAGCAGCAGAAACAGATGAAGAAAATGTAGAGAGGAGGGAGTGAAAAGATGCCAGGTCTGCAGGGAGTCTAGTTTTCTTCCATTTCCGCTCAGCTGCCCGGAGCTCTGTTCTGTGAGCTCGCAATGAGTCATCAAGCCACGGAGCTGGAGGGGAGGACCGAGCCGGCCGGGAAGATAGGGGACATAGAGAGTCAAAGGATGCAGAAAGGGAGGAGAGGAGGGTTGAGGAGGCAGAATCAGGAGATTGGAGGGAGAAGGATTGAGCAGAGGGAAGAGATGATAGGATGGAAGAGGAGAGAGTAGCGGGAGAGAGAGAGCGAAGGTTGCGACGGCGCATTACCATCTGTGTAGGGGCAGAGTGAGTAGTGTTGGAGGAGAGGGAGAGAGACAGAAAAGGATACAAAGTAGTGGTCGGAGACTTGGAGGGGAGTTGCAGTGAGATTAGTAGAAGAACAGCATCTAGTAAAGATGAGGTCAAGCGTATTGCCTGCCTTGTGAGTAGGGGACTGTGAGAGGGTGAGGTCAAAAGAGGAGAGGAGTGGAAAGAAGGAGGTTGAGAGAAATTAGTCAAATGTAGACGTAGGGAGGTTGAAATCCCCCAGAACTGTGAGGGGTGAGCCATCCTCAGGAAAGGAACTTATTAAGGCGTCAAGCTCATTGATGAACTCTCCAAGGGAACCTGGAGGGCGATAGATGACAAGGATATTAAGCTTAAATGGGCTAGTGACTGTGACAGCATGGAATTCATACATGCTGTCATACAACACCATACCTACTGTGAAGCATGGGGGTGGAAACATCATGCTTTGGGGCTGTTTTTCTGCAAAGAGACCAGGACGACTGATCTGTGTAATGGAAAGAATGAATGGGGCCATGTTTCGTGAGATTTTGAGTGAAAACCTCCTTCCATCAGCAAGGCCATTGAAGATGAAACGTGGCTGGGTCTTTCAGCATGACAATGATCCCAAACACACCGCCCGGGCAACGAAGGAGTGGCTTCGTAAGAAGCATTTCAAGGTCCTGGAGTGGCCTAGCCAGTCTCCAGATCTCAACCCCATAGAAAATCTTAGGAGGGAGTTGAAAGTCTGTGTTGGCCAGCGACAGCCCCAAAACATCACTGCTCCAGAGGAGATCTGCATGGAGGAATGGGCCAAAATACCAGCAACAGTGTGTGAAGTAAGTTAAGTATGCTCTCTCTAATTCTCTCGTTCTCTCTTTCTCTCTGAGAACCTGAGCCCTAGGACCATACGTCAGGACTACCGGGCATGATGACACCCTGCTGCCCCCAGTCCGCCTGGCCTTGCTGCTATTCCAGTTTCAACTGTTCTGCCTGCGGCTACGAAACCCCTACCTGTCCCAGACCTGCTGTTTTCAACTCTAAATGATCGGCTATGAAAAGCCAACTGAGAGACCTGAGCCCTAGGACCATACGTCGGGACTACCGGCCGTGGTGACTCCTTGCTATCCCCAGTCCGCCTGGCCTTGCTGCTATTCCAGTTTAAACTGTTCTGCCTGCGGTTATGGAACCCCTACCTGTCCCAGACCTGCTGTTTTAAACTCTAATGATCGGCTATGAAAAGCCAACTGAGATTTATTCCTGATTATTATTTGACCATGCTTGTCACTTATGAACATTTTTGAACATCTTGGCATGGTTCTGTTATAATCTCCACCCGGCACAGCCAGAAGAGGACTGGCCACCCCTCATAGCCTGGTTCCTCTCTAGGTTTCTTCCTAGGTTTTGCCTTTCTAGGGAGTTTTTCCTAGCCACCGTGCTTCTACACCTGCATTACTAGCTGTTTGGGGTTTTAGGCTGGGTTTCTGTACAGCACTTCGAGATATTAGCTGATGTAAGAAGGGCTATATAAAATAAAATTGATTGATTGATTGATTGAAAACCTTGTGAAGACATACAGAAAACGTTTACAGGGGGTGGAAGGGGGATAAAGGGGTTGAAGGGGGATACAGGGATTGGAAGGGGGATACAGGGGGTGGAAGGGGGATACAGGGGGTGGAAGGGGGATACAGGGGGTGGAAGGGGGAAACAGGGGGTGGAAGGGGGATACAGGGGTGGAAGGGGGTGGAAGGGATTGGAAGGGGGATACAGGGGGTGGAAGGGGGATACAAGGGGGTGGAAGGGGGATACAGGGGGTGAAGGGGAATAAAGGGGTGGATGGGGGATACAGGCATTGGAAGGGGGATACAAGGGGGTGGAAGGGGGATAAAGGGGTGGAAGGGGGTGGAAGGGATTGGAAGGGGGATACAGGGGGTGGAAGGGGGATACAGGGAGTGGAAGGGAGATACAGGGGGTGGAAGGGGGATACAAGGGGGTGGAAGGGGGATACAGGGGGTGGAAGGGATTGGAAGGGGGATAAAGGGGTGGAAGGGGGATACAGGGATTGGAAGGGGGATACAGGGGGTGGAAGGGGGATACAGCGGGTGGAAGGGGGATACAGGGGGTGGAAGGGGGATACAAAGGGGGTGGAAGGGGGATACAAGGGGGTTGATGGGGGATACAAGGGGGTGGAAGGGGGTGGAAGGGATTGGAAGGGGGGATACGGGGGTGGAAGGGGGATAAAGGGGTGGAAGGGAGTGGAAGGGATTGGAAGGGGGATACAGGGGGTGGAAGGGGGATACAGGGGGTGGATGGGGGATACAGGGATTGGAAGGGGGATACAGGGGGTGGAAGGGGAATACAGGGGGTGGAAGGAGGATACAGGGGGTGGAAGGAGGATACAAGGGGGTGGAAGGGGGTGGAAGGGATTGGAAGGGGGATACAGGGGGATGGAAGGGGGATACAGGGGGTGGAAGGGGGAAGGGGGTGGAAGGGGGATACAAGGGGGTGGAAGGGGGTGGGTGGGGGATGGAAGGGGGATACAGGGGATGGAAGGAAAATACAGGGGGTGGAAGGGGATACAGGGGGTGGAAGGGGGGAATAAAGGGGTGGAAGGGGGATACAGGGGGTGGAAGGGGGAAGGGGGATACAAGGGGGTGGAAGGGGGATACAGGGGGGGTGGAAGGGGGATACAAGGGGTGGAAGGGGGTAAGGGAAGGGGATAAGGGGGATGGGGGGGGGATTGGAAGGGGGATAAGGGGGTGGAAGGGGGGTGGAAGGAATTGGAAGGGGGATAAAGGGGTGGAAGGGGGATACAGGGATTGGAAGGGGGATACAGGGGGTGGAAGGGGGATACAGGGGGTGGAAGGGGGATACAAGGGGGTGGAAGGGGGATAAAGGGGTGGAAGGGGGTGGAAGGGATTGGAAGGGGGATAAAGGGGTGGAAGGGGGATACAGGGATTGGAAGGGGGGATACAGGGGTTGGAAGGGGGATACAGGGGGTGGAAGGGGGATACAAGGGGGTGGAAGGGGGATACAGGGGTGGGGTGGAAGGGGGTGGAAGGGGTGGAAGGGGGATAAAGGGGGTGGAAGGGGGTGGAAGGGATTGGAAGGGGGTGGAAGGGATTGGAAGGGGGATACAGGGGGTGGGAAGGGGGAATACAGATACAAGGGATTGGACAAGGGGGTGGGGATACAAGGGGTTGGAAGGGGGATACAAGGGGGTGGAAGGGGATACAGGGGGTGGAAAGGGGATGGAAGGGGGTGGAAGGGGGTGGAAGGGATTGGAAGGGGGATACAGGGGGTGGAAGGGGGATACAGGGGTGGGAGGGGGGGAGGGGGTGGAAGGGGGTGGAATGGGGGATACAGGGGGTGGAAGGGGGATACAGGGGGTGGAAGGGGTGGGGGATACAAGGGGGGTGGAATGGGGGATACAGGGGGATGGAAGGGGGGGGGGATACAAGGGGGTGGAAGGGGGATACAGGGGGGTGGAGGGGGATACAAGGGGGTGGAAGGGGGATAAAGGGGAAGGGGGAAGGGGGATGGAAGGGATTGGAAGGGGGATACAGGGGGTGGAAGGGGGATAAGGGGGGGGGTGGAAGGGGGATAAGGGGGGGGGAAGGGGGGATACAGGGGGTGGGAAGGGGGTGGAAGGGAAATTGGAAGGGGGATAGGGGGGAAGGTGGAAGGGGGATACAGGGGGTGGATGGGGATACAAGGGGGTGGAAGGGGGTGGAAGGGGTGGATAAGGGTGGAAGTTGGTGGAAAGGGGGTGGAAGGGATGGAAGGGGGATACAGGGGGTGGAAGGGGGATAAAGGGGGTGGAAGGGGGATACAAGGGGGTGGAAGGGATTGGAAGGGGGATACAGGGGGTGGAAGGGTGATACAGGGGGTGGAAGGGGGATACAGGGGGTGGAAGGGGGATACAGGGGTGGAAGGGGGATACAGGGGGTGGAAGGGGGATACAGGGGGTGGAAGGGGGATACAGGGGGTGGAAGGGGGATAAAGGGGGGTGGAAGGGGGATACAGGGATTGGAAGGGGGATACAGGGGGTGGAAGGGGAATAAAGGGGTGGAAGGGGGATAAAAGGGGGTACAAGGGGGTAGAAGGGGGATACAGGGGGTGGAAGGGGGATACAAGGGGGGTGGAAGGGGGTGGAAGGGATTGGAAGGGGGATACAGGGGGTGGAAGGGGGATACAGGGGGGGGTGGAAGGGGATACAGGGGGTGGAAGGGGGATACAGGGGGGTGGGGAAGGGGGATGGAGGGGATTGGAAGGGGGATACAGGGGGTGGAGGGTGGACGTGGGTGGAAGGGGGATACAGGGGGTGGAAGGGGGATACAGGGGTGGAAGGGGGATACAGGGGGTGGAAGGGGGATAAAGGGGGTGGAAGGGGGATAGGGGTGGAAGGGGGTGGAAGGGGGATACAAGGGGTGGAAGGGGGATACAAGGGGGTGGAAGGGGGATACAGGGGGTGGAAGGGGATAAGGGGGTGAAGGGGGTGGAAGGGGGTGGAAGGGGGTGGAATACAGGGGGGATTGGAAGGGGGATACAGGGGGTGGAAGGGGTATACAGGGGGGGTGGATAACAAGGGGGGGATAGAGGGTAGGAAGGGGTGGAAGGGGAATATACAGGGGTGGTGGATAAAGGGGTGAAGGGGATAGGGGGGGGAAGGGGGGATTGGAAGGGGTGAAAGGGATTGAAGGGGGATAAAGGGGTGGAAGGGGGATACAGGGGGGGTGGAAGGGGGATACAAGGGGTGGAAGGGGGGGTGGATTGGAAGGGGGATACCAAGGGGGTGGAAGGGGGCTAAAGCGGGGTGTGGAAGGATTGAAAGGGGGAACCGGGGGGGAAGGGGGAAGGGGTGGAAGGGGGATACAGGGGGTGGATAAGGGGGATACAGGGGGGAAGGGGATTGGAAGGGGGATAGGGGGTGGAAGGGGATAAAGGGGTGGGGGGTGGAAGGGGGATACAAGGGGTGGAGGGGGAGGGGGATACAGGGGGTAAGGGAGGCTAAAGGGGTGTAAGGGTGTGGAAGGGGTGGAAGGGGATACAGGGGTGATCAGGGGTTATACAGGTGTAATTGGAAGGGGGCAGGGGTGGAAGGGCTCAGGGGGTGAAGGGGGATACAGGGGGGTAAAAGGCCGGTGGGGGTGGACGGGGGGGGACAGGGGTGGAATGGGATATAGGGGTAGGAAGGGGGGGAAGGGGGGGTGGAAAGGATTGGGTTACAGGAAGGGGGACAATGGTGGGTGGAAGGGGTACAGGGGTGGGGAAGGGGGATACAGGGGGTAGTTAGATGTTAGGGGGCGACATAGGATGTTACTGGGGTATCCCCCTTCCACCCCCTGTTATATCCCCCTTGTACTGTATCCCCTTCCAACCCCTGTATCCCCCTTGTATCCCCTTCCACCCCCTGTATCCCCCTTGTATCCCCCTTCCATCCCCTGTATCCCCTTGTATTCCCCCTTCCATCCCCTGTATCCCCCTTCCATCCCCCTTCCAACCCCTTGTATCCCCCTTCCAACCCCTGTATCCCCCTTGTATCCCCCTTCCAACCCCTGTATCCCCCTTGTATCACCCTTCCAACATCTGTATCCCCCTTGTAACCCCTTTCACCACCTGGATATAGGGGGTGGAAGGGATTAGAAGGGGGATACAAGGGGGATACAGGGGTTGGAAGGGGGATACAAGGGGGATACAGGGGTTGGAAGGGGGATACAAGGGTGATACAGGGGTTGGAAGGGGGATACAAGGGGGATACAGGGGTTGGAAGGGGATACAAGGGGGATACAGGGGGAGGAAGGAGGATACAAGGGGGATACAGGGGTTGGAAGGAGGATACAAGGGGGAAACAGGGGTTGGAAGGGGGATACAGGGGATGGATGGGGGTGGAAGGGGGTGGAAGGGGATACAGGGATGGATGGAGGATACAAGGGGGATACAGGGGGTTGGAAGGGGGATACAGGGGATGGATGGGGGTGGAAGGGGGTGGAAGGGGGATACAGGGATGGATGGGGGTGGAAGGGGTGGTGGAAGGGGGATACAAACTAATTCAAACAATCTGCTTACAGGTCCACAACCATTTGCAATTGTTTTTGTCTTTCAGAAACTGTCAGATAGAGCAAATGTCACTGCAAAAAAATAAACATTTTCCCAACACCTCCAAAGACATTTACATTTTTACATTTTAGTCATTTAGCAGACGCTCTTATCCAGAGCGACTTACAGTTAGTGAATAATATTTTTTTTATATACTGGCCCCCCGTGGGAATATAGAGATTTATATAAAGACATTTGATTAAGTTCGCCATTGATTTTTCCTTCAGATATACTGTCTTGGCCTAATTCCAATACTTACAAAGTATACAGCACATAAGGGGTGCTGTCCCCCATCCACTCCCTTCCACCCCCTGTATTTTACGACAGGTCTGATTTATAACGGAAACATGCATATGTATGGCGTGCGCCAAGTTTATAAATCTCTATATTTTAGGTTGTGTGGAGTCATTTCAGAAATAGCGCACCGAGATATGTTCTGTTACGTTTATGCAACAGTTATAAATAAGGCCCCTGAACATCATCTACCTCTAATCAAACATTCAACCCATCAACAATAAACACCTGAACATCATCCACCTCTAACCAAACATTCAACCCAACAACAATAAACACCTGAACATCATCCACCTCTAACTAAACATTCAACCCAACAACAATAAACACCTGAACATCATCCACCTCTAACCAAACATTCAACCCATCAACAATAAACACCTGAACATCATCCACCTCTAACTAAACATTCAACCCAACAACAATAAACACCTGAACATCATCCACCTCTAACCAAACATTCAACCCAACAACAATAAACACCTGAACATCATCCACCTCTAACTAAACATTCAACCCATCAACAATAAACACCTGAACATCATCCACCTCTAACCAAACATTCAACCCAACAACAATAAAAACACCTGAACATCATCCACCTCTAACTAAACATTCAACCCAACAACAATAAACACCTGAACATCATCCACCTCTAACCAAACATTCAACCCATCAACAATAAACACCTGAACATCATCCACCTCTAACCAAACATTCAACCCATCAACAATAAACACCTGAACATCATCCACCTCTAACTAAACATTCAACCCATCAACAATAAACACCTGAACATCATCCACCTCTAACCACACATTCAACCCATCAACAATAAACACCTGAACATCATCCACCTCTAACTAAACATTCAACCCAACAAAAACAAAATATTAAAAAGTAATAATACTTAATACTTTCTGAACTGAGATTAATTATATATTCTATTACAATACGTTCTCTTAAACTGTATATACAATACAAGAAGCCCTGGTCCTCTGTAGCTCAATTGGTAGAGCACGGCGCTTGTAACGCCAGGGTAGTGGGTTCGATCCCCGGGACCACCCATACGTAAAAATGTATGTGCACCAATTTTACATTTTAGTCATTTAGCAGACGCTCTTATCCAGAGCAACTTACAGTTAGTGAATAAATTTTTTTATACTGGCCCCCCCGTGGGAATCAAACCCACAACCCTGGCGTTGCAAACACACCATGCTCTATCAACTGAGCTACATCCCTGCCGGCCATTCCCTCCCCTAACCCTGGACAAACGCTAGGCCAATTGTGCGCCACCCATGAGTCTCCCGGTCGCGGCCGGCTGCGACAGAGCCTGGATTCGAACCAGGATCTCTAGTGGCACAGTTAGCACTGCAAAGCAGTGCCTTAGACCACTGCGCCACTCAGGAGCTATGACTGTAAGTCGCTGTGGATAAAAGCGTCTGCTAAATGGGATATTATATATTATTGTATAATTTCATTCATAATATATAAGACTAACTTGATGAATATTAACATTGTCTTGTCATGTCTCTTTCTAACTGCTTGAGGACAACAGAATGGGATGAATCTCAGAGTGGAAGGTGAAATATATTGGATGTTACATAGTTGTATATATAACATCTGAAATACCAATCTAATAAGACATCTAAATAAGTCACCAACTTTATAATAACATCTAAATAAGTCACCAGCTTTATAATAACATCTAAATAAGTCAGTCACCAGCTTTATAATAACATCTAAATAAGTCACCAACTTTATAATAACATCTAAGTCACCAATAAGTCACCAACTTGATAATAACATCTAAATAAGTCACCAACTTTATAATAACATCTAACTAAGTCACCAGCTTTATAATAGCATCTAAATAAGTCACCAGCACATCTAAATAAGGTCACCAACGTTTAATAACATCTAACTAAGTCACCAGCTTTATAATAACATCTAAATAAGTCACCAACTTCATAATAACATCTAAATAAGTCACCACTTTGTCTTTCTGTCCCAAACTCATTCAGACGAGACTGATCTCTCAATGCTCTGATTCTAATCTCTCCTTTCTGTATGAAAAATCTCATTTGGATGTGGGATTGCTTTTCCCTGATTCCCCTTCCGTGCAAACAAAGGCTTGTTTTCTTATTTTCATGTAAATGTATTTTGATAGGAGGAGACAGGTGTAATCAATCTTTCTCCAGACAAGGCAGGAGGCCGGGAATTATTGGTGCTTAGTAGCCCTGAGATCATAAAACAAGGAAATTGAAAGTGATATTTTAATTGACACTGCACAGTCAAGCATGGTCCCCTCTCCTCCCACACACCAGGCTCTCTCTTTGCCTCCCCCCTCTCTCCGACCTCCCCGCAGGTGCACACAACTTGCTGAAAGCAAATCTCCCTTCAAACCTCAAACCCTTGGTCTCAGACCCAGGGAGCCGCCTGTCAATCTCACCGCTCCGTGAGAGGAGGAAAACAAGTTTCAGCACCTTGTGATGAAAAAATTGATTTAAATAACCTGAAAACATCCTAACCCTAACCCTAACCCTTCTGATGAAAAATATATTTAAAATAACCTGAAAACATCCTCCCCTCCCAACCTGAAACGTAGTGGTCTGAAAATATATTACATATACTGTATATTATTAAATATCTGAATCCAGATGATGCATCTGAGCAGAGAAATCCCATTATATAATATCCATCAATCAATCAATCAAATGTATTTATAAAGCCCTTTTCACATCAGCAGATGTCACAAAGTACTATACAGCCTAAAACCCCAAACAGCAAGCAATGCAGATGTAGAAACACGGTGGCTAGGAAAAACTTCCTAGAAAGGCAGGAACCTAGGAAGAAACCTAGAGAGGAACAAGGCTCTGAGGGGTGGCCAGTCCCCTTCTGGCTGTGCCGGGTGGAGATTATAACAGTACATGGCTATTAAGGCCAGATTTTTCTCCAAGATGTTCAAACGTTCATAGATGACCAGCAGGGTCAAATAATAATCACAGTGGTTGTAGAGGTTGCAACAGGTCAGTATATCAGGAGTAAATGTCAGTTGGCTTTTTATAGCCGGGCATTTAGAGGTTGAAATAGCAGGTAGCATGTGGAGAAAAAGACCCAACAGGACCCAACAGCACCATCTAGGACCCAACAGGACCCAACAGACCATCTAGGACCCAACAGCACCATCTAGGACCCAACAGGACCCAACATCCCGCCAAGGACCCAACAGCACCATCTAGGACCCAACAGACCCAACAGACCATCTAGGACCCAACAGGACCCAACAGCACCATCTAGGACCCAACAGGACCCAACAGACCATCTAGGACCCAACAGGACCCAACAGCACCATCTAGGAACCCCAACAGGACCCAACAGCACCATCTAGGACCAACAGCACATCTAGGACAACAACAGGACCAACAGGGACCATCTAGGACACAACAGGACCATCTAGGACCCAACAGGACCCAACAGGACCCAACAGGACCCAACAGCACCATCTAGGACCCAACAGGACACAACAGGACCATCTAGGACCCAACAGGACCCAACAGCATCATCTAGGACCCAACAGCACCATCTAGGACCCAACAGCACCATCTAGGTCCCAACAGGGGACCCATTCAGGACCCAAACCATCTAGGACCCGAACAGGCACCACTAGGACCCAACAGGACCATCTAGGACCCAACAGGACCATCTAGGACCCAACAGGACAGGACAGCATCTAGGACCCAACAGGACCCAACAGAGACCATCTAGGACCCCAACAGGACCCAACAGCACCATCTAGGACCCACAGGACCAACAGGACCCAACAGCACCATCTAGAACCCAACAGACCCCCAAACAGCACCATCTACCCCAACAGGGACCATCAGACCCAACAGGACTCAATCTAGGAACCAACAGGACCATCAGGACCCAACAGGACCATCTAGGACCCAACAGGACCCAACAGCACCATCTAGGACCCAACAGGACCCAACAGGACCATCTAGGACCCAACAGACCATCTAGGACCCAACAGGACCCAACAGGACCCAACAGCACCATCTAGGACCCAACAGGACCCAACAGGACCCAACAGGACCATCTAGGACCCAACAGGACCAACAGGACCCAACAGCCCATCTAGGACCCAACAGGACCCAACAGCACCATCTAGGACCCAACAGGACCCAACAGGACCCAACAGGACCCACAGGAACATTTAGGACCCAACAGACCATCTAGGACCCAACAGGACCCAACAGGACCATCTAGGACCCAACAGGACCCAACAGGACCCAACAGCACCATCTAGGACCCAACAGGACCCAACAGGACCCAACAGCACCATCTAGGACCCAACAGGACCCACAACAGGACAGACCATCTAGGACCATTTAGGAAGCCCAACAGGACCATTTAGGACCCAACAGGACCATCTAGGACCCAACAGGACCCAACAGACCATCTAGGACCCAACAGGACCCAACAGGACCCAACAGCACCATCTAGG
>CM072219.1:553736-580177 GCA_036851935.1 Coregonus suidteri | reverse complement strand
GTTGAGGGAGAGGTTGTTGTCCTCGCACCACACGGCCAGGTCTCTGACCTCCTCCCTATAGGCTGTCTCATCGTTGTCGGTGATCAGGCCTACCACTGTTGTGTCGTCGGCAAACTTAATGATGGTGTTGGAGTCGTGCCTGGCCATGCAGTCATGGATGAACAGAGAGTACAGGAGGGGACTGAGCACGCACGCCTGAGGGGCCCCTGTGTTGAGGATCAGTGTGGCATACAGGACCCAACAGGACAATCTAAGACCCAACAGGACCCAACAACACCATCTACGACCCAAAAGGACCCAACAGCACCATCTAGGACCCAATAGAACCCAACAGCACCATCTACGACACAACAGGACCCAACAGCACCATCTAAGACCCAACTGGACCATCTAGGACCCAACAGGACCATCTAGGACCCAACAAACCCCAACAGCACAATCTAGGACCCAACAGCACCATCTAGGACCCAACAGGCCCCAAAAGCACCATCTAGGACACAACAGGACCATCTAGGACCCAACAGGACACAACAGGAACCTCTAGGACCCAAAAGCACCATCTAGGACCAAACAGGACCATATAGGACCCAAAATAACCCAACTTCCCCATCTAGGACCCAACAGGATCCAACAGCGCCATCTAGGACCCAACAGGACCCAAGAGCACCAACCAGGACCCAACAGCACCATCTAGGACCCAAAAGCACCATCTAGGACCCAACAGGACGCAACAGGACAATTTAGGACCCAACAGGACCCAACAGCAGCACCTAGGACCTAACAGCACCCAACAGCACCATCTAGCACCCAACAGCACCATCTAGGACCCAACAGCACCATATACGACCCAACAGGACCCAACATCACCATCTAGGAACCAACAGGACCCAACAGCACCATCTACGACCCAACAGGACCCAACAGCACCATCTAGGACACAACAGCACAACCTATGACCCAACAGGACCCAACAGCACCATCTAGGACCCAACAGGAACCAAACAACATCATCTAGGACTCAACAGGACCCAACAGGATCATCTAGGACCCAACAGGACCATTTAGGACCCAACAGGAGCCAAAAGACCCATCTAGGACCAAACAGGACCATCTACGACCCAACAGGACCCAACAGGACCATCTAAGACCCAACAGGACCCAACAACACCATCTACGACCCAAAAGGACCCAACAGCACCATCTAGGACCCAACAGAACCCAACAGCACCATCTAGGACCCAACAGGACCCAACAGGACCATCTAGGACCCAACAGGACCCAACAGCACAATCTAGGACCCAACAGGACTCAACAGCACAATCTAGGACCCAACAGGACTCAACAGCACCATCTAGGACCCAACAGGACTCAACAGCACAATCTAGGACCCAACAGGACTCAACAGCACCATCTAGGACCCAACAGGACCCAACAGCACCATCTAGGACCAAACAGGACCCAACAGGACCATCTAGGACCCAACATGACCCAACAGCACCATCTAGCTCCCAACAGGACCAGTTAGGACCCAACAGGACCCAACAGCACCATCTAGGACCCAACAGGACCCAACAGCACCATCTAGGACCCAACAGGACCATCTAGGACCCACCTGAACCCAGGGCATGGACCCTGGTCCTCCAGGACTCAACAGGGGGGCGGATCAAGAGCATGGACTCTGGCCCTCCAGGACTCAACAGGGTGCCAGCTGACTCCTGAACCCGTGGCTACATGACCAGCACCAGGTCCCCTGGGCTACATGACCAGTACCAGGTCCACTGGGCTACATGACCAGTACCTGGTCCACTGGGCTACATAACCAGCACCAGGTGCCCTGAACCACTCACTCTGTCAATACATCTTAAAGTTCCACTGGGGCTCCACCCAGGACAGGTTAACCTGCTAGACACTGACCTGGGCTAGGACAGGACAGTTTAACCTGCTTGACACTGACTTGGGTTATATCAGGACAGGTTAACCTGCTAGACACTGACCTGGGTTAGGACAAGACAGGTTAACCTGCTAGACACTGACCTGGGTTAGGACAGGACAGGTTAACCTGCTAGACACTGACCTGGGTTAGGACAAGACAGGTTAACCTGCTAGACACTGACCTGGGTTAGGACAAGACAGGTTAACCTGCTAGACACTGACCTGGGTTAGGACAGGACAGTTTAACCTGCTAGACACTGACCTGGGTTAGACCAGGACAGGTTAACCTGCTAGACACTGACCTGGGTTAGGACAGGACAGTTTAACCTGCTAGACACTGACCTGGGTTAGACCAGGACAGGTTAATCTTCTAGACACTGACCTGGGTTAGGACAAGACAGGTTAACCTGCTAGACACTGACGTGGGTTAGGACAGGACAGGTTAACCTGCTAGACACTGACCTGGGTTAGGACAGGACAGGTTAACCTGCTAGACACTGACCTGTGTTAGGACAGGACAGGTTAACCTGCTAGACACTGACCTGGGAATGACAAGCTGACTTGATGTTAAGGAGAAGGCATTAGTGATGATTTATAACCAGTGTATTTGACTGGGAGCTGTTCAGAAGCTGTTCAGAAACCGGACTCTCTGTCCCAACCCTGGCTTTGTTTTAGTGTTTTAGTGGTCCAGCCTCTATGTCCCAGTCTTTATGTCCATGTATGTCCCAGTGTCTATGTCCAGACTCTATGTCCAGACTCTATATCCCAGACTATGTGCCAGACTCTATGTCCCAGCCTCTATGTCCAGACTCTATGTCCAGAATCTATGTCCCAGACTCTATGTCCCAGACTCTATGTCCCAGACTCTATGTCCAAGCCTCTATGTCCAGACTCTATGTCCAGAATCTATGTCCCAGACACTATGTCCCAGCCTCTATGTCCCAGCCTCTATGTCCAAGCCTCTATGTCCCAGACTCTATGTCCCAGCCCTGACAACCTTTAGTGGTCACGCCTCTATGTTTCACTCTTTATGACCCAGCCCCTATGTCCCAGCCATGCCTTCTCCACTTAAACAACATTAATCTTTGGCAGTTTATAAATCACCCAGGCCAAGCGGCCCTTAGCCACCAGGTCACAGCTCTGCTCAAGTACTTAACTAATCCCCAGACAGAACCAAGCTGATGTATTCCATTCCCTCTAGTCACACCATTAATCATCATTCTCCTTCTGAGCCATAATGGACCAGGCAGTGGGATGACTGGATGTTAAACACCGTGATGAAGAGAGGAGAGGAGAGAAGAGAAGAGAGGAGAGGAAAGAAGAGGAGACGAGAGAAGAGAAGAAAGAAGACGAGGAGAGGAAAGGAGAGGAAGGAAAGGAAAGGAAAGGAAAGGAAAGGAGAGGAGAGGAGAGGAGAGGAGAGGAGAGGAGAGGAGAGGAGAGGAGAGGAGAGGAGAGGAGAGGAGAGGAGAGGAGAGGAGGAGAGGAGAGGAGAGGAGAGGAGAGGAGAGGAGAGGAGAGGAGAGGAGAGGAGAGGAGAGGAGAGGAGAGGAGAGGAGAGGAGAGGAGAGGAGAGGAGAGGAGAGGAGAGGAGAGGAGAGGAGAGGAGAGGAGAGGAGGATAGGCTGAAGCTGCATGAGGAGAGAAGGTCTGAGTCCCAAATGGTCCCTATTTTATTTATAGTGCACTACTTATGACCAGAGCCCTAAGGTCACTACATGACCAAAGGTAAAATCATGGCTCTGTGCAGACCAGTCAAGTTTTTCCACACTGATCTCGACAAACCATTTCTGTATGGACCTCACTTTGTGCATGGGGGCATTGTCATGCTGAAACAGGAAAGGGCCTTCCCCATACTGTTTACACAAAGTTGGAAGCACAGAATCGTCCAAAATTGCATGTTGTAGCTTTAAGATTTCCCTTCAATGGAACTAAGGGCCCTAACCCGAACCATGAACAACAGCCCCAGACCATTATTCCTCCTCCACCAAACTTTACAGTTGGCACTATTCATTGGGGCTGGTAGCGTTCTCCTGGCATCCGCTAAACCCAGATTTGTCCGTCTGACTGCCAGATGGTGAAGCTTAATTCATCACTCGAGAGAACGCGTTTCCACTGCTCCAAATCAAATCAAATTTTATTTGTCACATACACGTGTTTAGCAGATGTTATTGCGGGTGTAGGGAAATGCTTGTGTTTCTAGCTCCGACAGTTCAGTAATATCTAACAAGTAATATCTAACAATTTCACAACATATACCCAATACACACAATCTAAGTAAGGAATGGAATTAAGAATATATACATATATGGACGAGCAATGACAGAGTGGCATGGACTAAGATACAGTCGAATATTATAGAATGCAGTATATACATATGAGATGAGTAGTGCAAGATATGTAAACATTATTAAAGTGACTAGTGTTGCATTTCTTAAAGTGGCCAGTGATTTCTATAGGCAGCAGCAGCAGCCTCTAATGTCCAATGGTGGCAAGCTTTACACCACTCCAGCCAACGCTTAGCATTGCGCATGGTGATCTTAGGCTTGTGTGCGGCTGCTCGTCCATGGAAACCCATTTCATGAAGCTCCCGACGAACAGTTCTTGTGCTGACGTCTTGTGCTGACGTTGCTTACACAGGCCATCCTATGACAGTGCTACGTTAAAAGTCACTAAGCTCTTCAGTAAAGCCATTCTACTGCCAATGTTTGTCTATTTTATACACCTGTCAGCAATGGATGTGGCTGAAAAAGCCGAACCCAATAATTTGAAGAGTGTCCACATACTTATACTGGACAATCTATGGACTAACAAAGTCACCTCGCTTCAGTTAATGTTACAGCTTGACAGGTTTTAATATGAGAGAAGGCCTGAGCTCACCTGACAGCTGATAGGTCCATGTGACAGAAGAGGAGAGATGAGAGAGGAGGCCTGAGGTCACCTGACAGCTGATAGGTCCATGTGACAGAGGAGGAGAGATGAGAGAGGAGGCCTGAGCTCACCAGACAGCTGATAGGTCCATGTGACAGAGGAGGAGAGATGAGAGAGGAGGCCTGAGCTCACCAGACAGCTCCATGTGACGAGAGAGGAGAGAGGAGGCCTGAGCTCACCAGACAGCTGATAGGTCCATGTGACGAGAGAAGAGGCCTGAGATCACCAGACAGCTGATAGGTCCATGTGACGAGAGAGGAGAGATGAGAGAGGAGGCCTGAACTCACCAGACAGCTGATAGGTCAATTTATTTCTTTTTTAAATTATTTTTATTTTTATTTAACTAGGCAAGTCAGTTAAGAACCAATTCTTATTTACAATGACGGCCTACACCGGCCAAACCCGAACGACGCTGGGCCAATTGTGCGCCGCCCTATGGGACTCCCAATCACGGCCGGTTGTGATACAGCCTGGAATCGAACCAGGGGGTCTGTAGTGACGCCTCAAGCACTGAAATGCAGTGCCTTAGACCGCTGCACCACTCGGGAGTCCATGTGACATAGGATGAGAGTGGAGAGAGGAGGCCTGAGCTAACCAGACAGAGGAGGAGAGAGGTGATTTAAGAAGTGTAATGACATGTAATAATGTTCTGTCAATGTGTCAGTTAATAGATGTTGGAGAGGAGAGGAGAGGAGAGGAGAGGAGAGGAGAGGAGAGGAGAGAGGAGGAGAGGAGAGGAGAGGAGAGGGAGAGGAGAGGAGAGGAGAGGAGAGGAGAGGAGGAGAGGAGAGGAGAGAGGAGAGAGGAGAGGAGGAGAGGAGAGGAGAGGAGAGAGAGAGGGAGAGGAGAGGAGGAGAGGAGAGGAGAGGAGAGAGAGGAGAGGAGAGAGAGAGAGGAGAGGAGAGGAGAGGAGGAGGAGAGGAGAGGAGAGAGAGGAGAGGAGAGGAGAGGAGAGGAGAGGAGAGGAGAGGAGAGGAGAGGAGAGTAGCCTGGTCCCCTGCAGCATCCATATCATAACAGAGACAGAGAGCCTGGTTCCCTTGCAGCATCCATATCATAACAGAGAAAGAGCCTGGTTCCCTTGCAGCATTCATATCATAACAGAGACAGAGCCTGGTTACTCTGCAGCATCCATATCATAACAGAAAGAGAGAGCCTGGTTCCCCTGCAGCATCCATATCGTAACAGAGACAGAGAGGCTGGTTCCCCTGCAGCATCCATATCATAACAGAGACAGAGCCTGGTTACTCTGCAGCATCCATATCATAACAGAAAGAGAGAGCCTGGTTCCCCTGCAGCATCCATATCATAACAGAGAGAGAGCCTGGTTACTCTGCAGCATCCATATCATAACAGAGAGAGAGAGCCTGGTTACTCTGCAGCATCCATATCATAACAGAGAGAGAGAGAGAGCCTGGTTACTCTGCAGCAATCATATCATAACAGAGAGAGAGAGAGCCTGGTTACTCTGCAGCATCCATATCATAACAGAGAGAGAGAGCCTGGTTACTCTGCAGCAATCATATCATAACAGAGAGAGAGAGAGCCTGGTTACTCTGCAGCATCCATATCATAACAGAGAGAGAGCCTGGTTACTCTGCAGCATCCATATCATAACAGAGCGAGAGAGCCTGGTTACTCAGCAGCATCCATATCATAACAGAGAGAGAGAGCCTGGTTACTCTGCAGCATCCATATCATAACAGAGAGAGAGGGCCTGGTTACTCTGCAGCATCCATATCATAACAGAGAGAGAGAGAGCCTGGTTACTCTGCAGCATCCATATCATAACAGAGAGAGAGAGCCTGGTTACTCAGCAGCATCCATATCATAACAGAGCGAGAGAGCCTGGTTACTCAGCAGCATCCATATCATAACAGAGAGAGAGAGCCTGGTTACTCTGCAGCATCCATATCGTAACAGAGAGAGACAGAGCCTGGTTCCATTGCATTATCCATATCATAACAAAGACAGAGCCTGGTTCCCCTGCAGCATCCATATCATAACAGAAAGAGAAAGATATCACATATCATAACACAGACACTTCCTTCTGCTCTGCATGGTCCCTCGCGTAAAAGGCAGAGAAATGCAGCTATATTCAATTAGATTTCCTCATAATGCATTTAAGAAGGTGTTTATGGGTTGGTGGTGGTTGTAGCCGTTGTATCCTAAAGAGGGTTCTAGTAAAGCTATGGGGTGGTGATTAAACCACATGTTTATGGTCACCCCATAGGGCCATAGCAGGATTGTCAAGTTAGGAGACAGAAGGGGGAAGAGTTAACCATTTCACTGAAGACAAACTCATCTTAAACATGTCTCTGTCTACGTGTATAATTCTATAGGTTTTCTGAGGCATGGGGCAGTACATGTAATGGTCTGTCCCCATGGGTTTAATCAACTAGCATGACAAAGTAAGTTGTTTTAGAATAAGTGAATCATCAGTTGTTTCCAAAAAGTGTATAATTTACATACTTTATATGGACTAAACTAAGCAGTGATTTGTTAGAGAGATGAGAGTACTAAAACCATGAACCACCGCCCACCAACCCCAGCTCTAAACAAAGGCTTGATCTCTGACATGTTGGTTTGATGAAAAATAAAGGACAACTCTTCTGCAATTAATACTTCATGTCAAGCTCCGATAGAACAGGGAATCATCTACATCTATTAATACGTAATGCCAGGCTACGATAGAGCAGGGAATCATCTACATCTATGAATACTTCATGTCAAGATCCGATAGAGCAGGGAATCACCTACATCTATTAATACTTAATGTCAGGCTCCAAAATAGCAGGGAATCATCTACATCTATGAAAACTTCATGTCAGGCTCCGATAGAACAGGGAATCATCTACATCCATGAATACTTCATGTCAGGCTCCGATAGAACAAGGAATCATCTACATCTATTAATGCTTAATGTCAAGCTCCACGAGAGCAGGGAATCATCTACATCTATTAATACTTCATGTCAGGCTCCAAAAGAGCAGGGAATCATCTACATCTATTAAAACATCATGTCAGGCTCTGATAGAGCATGGAATCATCTACATCTATGAATACTTAATGTCAGGCTCCGATAGAACAGGGAATCATCTACATCTATTAATACTTCATGTCAAGCTCCACGAGAGCAGGCAATCATCAACATCTATTAATACTTCATGTCAGGCTCTGATAGAGCAGGGAATCATCTACATCTATTAATACTTCATGTCATGCTCCGATAGAGCAGGGAATCATCTACATCTATTAATACTTCATGTCAGGCTCTGATAGAGCAGAGAATAATCTACATCTATTAATACTTCATGTCATGCTCCGATAGAACAGGGAATCATCTACATCTATTAATACTTCATGTCAAGCTCCGATAAAGCAGGGAATCATCTACATCTATTAATACTTAATGTCAAGCTCCGATAGAGCAGGGAATCCTCTACATCTATTAATACTTAATATCAGGCTCCACGAGAGCAGGGAATCATCTACATCTATTAATAATTAATGTCATGTTCCGATAGAACAGGGAATCATCTACATCTATTAATACTTAATGTCAGGCTCCAATAGAGCAGGGAATCATCTACATCTATTAATACTTAATGTCAGGCTCCGATAGAACAGGGAATCATCTACATCTATTAACACTTAATGTCATGCTCCGATAGAACAGGGAATCATCTACATCTATTAATACTTAATGTCAAGCTCCAACAGAGCAGGGAATCATCTACATCTATTAATAATTAATGTCATGTTCCGATAGAACAGGGAATCATCTACATCTATTAATAATTCATGTCAGGCTAAAATAGAGCAGGGAAAAATCTAGAACTATTAATACATAATGTCAGACTCCGATTGAGCAATGAATCATTTACATCTATTAATACTTAATGTCAGACTCCACTGGAGCAGGCAATCATCTATATTTATTATTTATGTCAGGCTAATACTTCATGTACAGACTACATAATTTCACGATGGAGCAGGGAATCATCTACATCTACAAATACTTCATGTCAGGCTCCATTAGAGTGGGGAATCATCATAGAGGTTCACAGGTTCATAGACGTTTACTGGTTTAGCAACCGAAGGGTAAGGTAGGGGATGGGAGGCAGACTACTTCAGTGATGGATTGTGTCTTTTGTTTCTTAGCGGACCATCTGAATTTGAAGTACAATAGTCAGCATTCCCCAACGTCTCTCTCTACAATGTTATCAATGCATACTAAGCATCTTGAGAAAACCATTTAGTGAGGGTAGTGCGTACGGCCCAGTACATCACTGGGGCCAAGCTTCCTGCCATCCAGGACCTCTATACCAGGCGGTGTCAGAGGAAGGCCCTCAAAATTGTCAAAGACTCCAGCCACCCTAGTCATAGACTGTTCTCTCTGCTACCGCACGGCAAGCGGTACCGGAGTGCCAAGTCTAGGTCCAAAAGACTTCTCAACAACTTCTACCCCCAAGCCATAAGACTCCTGAACAGCTAATCATGGCTACCCAGACTATTTGCACTGCCCCACCACCCCATCCTTTTACGCTGCTGCTACTCTGTTAATTATTTATGCATAGTCACTTTAACTCTACCCACGTGTACATATTACTTCAACTACCTCAACTAGCCGGTGCCCCCGCACATTGACTCTGCAACGGTACCCCCCCTGTATATATAGCCTCCCTACTGTTATTCTATTTTACTTCTGCTCTTTTTTTCTCAACACTTTTTTTGTTGTTGTTTTATTTTTACTTTTTTGTTAAAAATAAATGCACTGTTGGTTAAGGGCTGTAAGTAAGCATTTCACTGTAATGTCTGCACCTGTTGTATTCGGCGCATGTGGCCAATAAAATGTGATTTGATTTGATTTGATTTAGAATTGTATAAAACTACCCCCACCAGTCACAGCATATATTGTTAAACAGACATATCCGTACAGAATAATAACTTGTTTGAAATGTTTTCCTAAACTAGGATTATTGAGTCAGGCGCAGGAGGGTAAATCACAGAATAAAAGGGTTTATTCCGAAAACACAGCAGTATACACTCCAGTGCGTAATTCAGGCACACTGGGAAACAACAAGGCACATGGGTGAAATATCCCGGCGATACAAAATACAAGGAGCTCCACCGAGGTAAACTAACCTCCACAATCAACAATCACACACAAAGACAAGGGGGCAGAGGGAACACTTATACGGGTACTGATGAGGGGATATGAACCAGGTGTGTGTAATAAACAAGACAAAACAAATGTAATGATGAGATGAGGAGTGGCATTGGCTAGAAGGCCGGTGACGACGAACGCCAAAGACTGCTCGAACGAGGAGAGGAGGCAGCTTCGGAGAAAGTCGTGACAGTACCCCCCCCCCCCCCCCCCTTGATAAGCAGCTCCAGCAGCGCGCCGACACCGGCCTCGGGGACGGCCAGGGGGACGCGGAGCAGGGCGAGCCAGATGGTGAAGGTGGAAATCCCTCAACAGGGAGGGGTCGAGGATATCCCTCACCGGGACCCAGCACCGCTCCTCTGGACCGTACCCCTCCCACTCCACGAGGTACTGAAGGCCCCCCACCCGACGCCTCGAATCCAGGATGGAACGGACGGAGTACGCCGTGGCCCCCTCGAGGGACCTCGCGCACCTCAGACTCCTGGAGCGGACCGGCCAATATCGGCCTGAGGAGAGACACATGGAATGAGGGGTTAATTCGGTAATCTTGAGGGAGTTGTAACGTATTGGTAACCTCAGGACTTTGAACGGCCCCACAAACTGCAGGCTCAGCTTCCGGCTGGGCAGGCGGAGGGGCAGATTCTGGGTCGAGTGCCAGACCCGATCACCCGGTACAAAGACCAGGGCCTCTCTGCGGTGGCGGTCAACGTTGGCCTTCTGGCGACGTACGGCACGCTGGAGGTGGACGTGAGCAGCGTTCCACGTCTTCTCCGCATGCCAAAACCAGTCATCCACCACAGGAGCCTCGGTCTGGCTCTGATGCCATGGTGCCAGAACCGGCTGATAACCTAAAACACATTGAAAGGGAGATAGGTTAGTAGAGGAGTGGCGGAGAGAGTTCTGGGCATATTCTGCCCATGGCAAGAACACTGACCACTCCCCCGGCCAGTCCTGGCAGTAGGACCGCAGGAACCTACCCACATCTTGATTCACTCATTCCACCTGCCCAATAGACTCGGGGTGAAACCCAGAGGTCAGGCTGACTGAGACCCCCAGACGTTCCATGAATGCCTTCCAGACCCTGGATGTAAACTGGGGACCCCGGTCAGACACTATGTCCTCTGGCACCCCATAGTGCCGGAAGACGTGAGTAAACAGGGCCTCTGCAGTCTTCAGGGCCGTGGGGAGACCGGGCAGAGGAAGGAGGCGGCAGGCTTTAGAAAAGCGGTCCACAACGACCAGGATGGGGTGGTGTTACCCTGAGAGAGGGGAAGATCAGTAAGAAAGTAAATACACAAGTGGGACCATGGCCGTTGTGGAACTGGTAAGGGATGTAACTTACCCGCTGGGAGGTGCCTAGGTGCCTTGCTCTGGGCGCACACCGAGCAGGAGAAGACATACACCCGTATGTCCTTAGCCAAGGTAGGCTACCAGTACTTTCTGGTCAGGCAGTGCACTGTACGGCCGATACCTGGGTGACCAGAGGAGGGGGACGTGTGTGCCCAATAGATCAGACAATCACGGACAAGAGACGGCACGTACTGCAGCCCAGCTGGGCACTGAGGTGGAGATGGCTCTGTGCGTAACGCCCGCTCTATGTCCGCGTCCATTGCCCACACTGCCGGCGCCATAATGCAGGAGGCTGGGAGTATAGGGGTGTTGTCTATGGGCCTCTCCTCTGTGTCGTACAGCCGTGACAGTGCATCTGCCTTCACGTTCTTCTTACCCGGTATGTAAGACGGTGTAAAAATCAAACCGGATGAAGAATAGGGCCCACCTGGCCTGGCGAGGGTTCAGCCTCCTCGCTGCCCGGATGTACTCCATGTTACGGTGGTCAGTCCAGATGAGGAAAGGGTGTTTCACCCCCTCAAGCCAGTGCCTCCACGTGGTCAGGGCTTTGACAACAGCCAACAGCTCCCAATCACCAATGTCGTAGTTCTGCTCCACAGGGCTGAGCCTCTTGGAGAAGAAGGCACAGGGGCGGAGCTTGGGTGGTGTGCCTGAGCGTTGAGATAGGACAGTGCCTATCCCTACCTCGGACGCATCCACCTCCACTACGAACGGTAATGATGGATCGGGATGGACCAGTACTGGGGCTGAGGTGAACAGAGCCCTCAGGTTACTGAAAGCGCTGTCAGCCTCAGCAGACCAGCGGAGCCGGCATGGCCCACCCTTCAACAGAGAGGTGATGGGAGCTGTGACCTTGCCAAAGCACCGGATAAACCTCCGATAGTAGTTGGCAATAAAGCGCTGCACCTCCTTTACCGTGGTTGGAGTCGGCCAATTACGCAGGGCTGAAATGCTATCCCTCTCCATCTCCACACCTGAGGTGGTAATGCGGTATCCGAGGAAGGAGACGGACTGCTGGAAAAACAGACACTTTTCTGCCTTGGCATAAAGGTCATGTTCCAACAGTCGGGCCAGCACTTTGCGAACCAGGGACACATGCTCGACGCGCGTAGCGGAATACACCAGAATGTCATCGATGTAGATCACTACACCGCGACCAAGCATGTCCAGAAACACCTCGTTCACAAAGGACTGGAAGACGGATGGAGCATTCATCAAACTGTACGGCATCACCAGGTATTCGTAATGCCCGGTGGTTGTGCTGAATGCTGTTTTCCACTTGTCCCCCTCTCGGACACGCACCAGGTTGTACGCACTCCGGAGATCTAATTTTGTGAAGAAGCGTGCCCCATGCATTGACTTGATTACAGATGGAATGAAGGGTAGAGGATAACTATAAAGCAGGGTTCTTCAATTCCGGTCCTGGATGGCCGAAACACTTCAGTTTTTTATTTCTACCTGGTAGTTAATTGCACTCACCTGGTGTCCCAGGTCTGAATTAGCCCCTGATTAGAAGGAGAGGATGAAAAACAGAGGTGTTTCGGCCCTCCAGGACCGGAACTGAAGAACCCTGCTATAAAGTATTGCCCCCTTGTTCAGTGCTCGGTAATCAATGCAAGGGCGCAGACCTAAAAATAAACTTGAGGAGGCGGGCGAAGTGAAGGGACGTATCAACCCATGGCACAGGGACTCTGAGATGTATGTCTCCATCGCCTCCGTCTCAGCCTGCGACAGGGGATATACATGACTCCTGGGAGGCACAGCGTCTACCCTGAGGCTTATCGCGCAATCCCCTGCTCAATGAGGTGGTAATCGCCTGCATTTTGGAAAACGTGTGCGCCAAATCGAGGTATTCAGGGGGAATGCGCACGGGGTAGGTAGTGTCTGGACTTTCCACCATGGTTGCACCAATGGAAACAGCTAGACACCTACCCTGACACTCTCGCGACCACCCCGTGAGAACCCTCTGCGGCCATGAAAAGGTGGGGTTGTGTAGTGCTAACCAGGGAAGACCCAACACAACAAGAAAATCAGGAGACTCAATAATAAAAAAGGTGACTTGCTCTCTATGGGTCTCGTGCGTAACCATCGTGACTGGTGCAGTAACTTCCCTAATGAACCCGGACCCTAATGGTCGACTGTCAGTGCTTTGATGGGCAGTATAATGGATTGGGGAACCAAAGTAATAACTAGACTATGAGCTAATGACCTGTCCATAAAGTTCGACCAGCGCCTTACACTGGGATACCACTGTGTAATCAGGGAAGGTGACGTGGATGGTGCAGTGAGCAGCAGAGGGCTCTGAACGAGTGTGGGTTTGCGCTATCTGGGGTGACGCGAGAGAACCCTGATGACAGCGTGCAGCAGAATGTCCTCTCCTGCCACAAGAGTGACACTGGAGCTTCCAGGACGTCCTCTGGCAGCCAGCAGGTTGTCCAACCGGATGGCCATGTCCACCAGCTGGTCTAAAGTCAACATGGTATCCCGGCAGGCTAGCTCCCTTTGGAAGTCATCTCGAAGGCTGCACCGGAAGCTGTCGATGAGGGCCCACTCGTTTCACCCGGACCCAGCCGCTAGAGTACAAAACTCCAGGGCAAAGTCCTGCGCTGTCCTCGTCCCCTGCCTCAGGTGGACCAGCCGCTCGCCCGTCTCTCTACCTTCGGGCGGGTGATCGAAGACTACCCGGAAGAGGCGAGGGAACTCTCCGTAGTTGTCCAACACGGCTCCTCCACTCCAGACCGCGTTGGCCCACTCCAGGGCTTTCCAGAGAGGCAGGAGACGAGGGCGGACACCTTATCCCGCTCCGATGGAGCCGGGCTAATGGTTGAAAAGTAGAGGTCCAGTTGCAGGAGGAATCCCTGGCAGTGGACAGCTGTCCCGTCATAATCCCTCGGTCGGGATAGATGAATCCCTCTGGGTGCTGGGGTGTGGGTGGTTGGATCCGGTCACTCAGCTCGTCCCGAAGGGTCGGGTCCTCTGGAGAACCCAATCCATCGCTTCTCCCAAGCTGGCTAGCATAGTAGAATGCTCCCGGACCAGGTGTGTGTAATAAACAAGACAAAACAAATGGAATGATGAGATGAGGAGCGGCAGTGGCTAGAAGGCCAGTGACGACGAACGCCGAAGCCTGCCCGAACAAGGAGAGGAGGCAGCTTCGGAGGAATTGTGACAATTATTCAAGTGTAGGGTCATCTATTACAAGTGTCATTTTATTCTGAATGAAATGACACATCACTGACTTAGCTTTTATGTGGCAAAACAATATCAACTCATATCATAATCATAGATATCAACTGTCACTAGAGATCAACATTCTGCACTACATCACTTCTTCTGCGTGGATTGGACTGATTACCGTAACTGTCACATATTCATTTATACATAGCAGTCACATGAATGAGAAACAGTAGTACTGTTTTCTGCTGAGTAGAGAAGCGTTTTGAACATCCAGACATTTATCAAAGTAAATATCTGGATTACAGCGAGCTTCCTTCTTAAAGGGAAGGCATTATGCATTCATGTGGAGAGCAACATGTCATCAATCACAAGGAGAGACAAGGGAACTGTAATGCAACACTGTGAATGGCAACAAGACTCATTTAACATCCAACTGAGTTTGTGTTACGTTATTACTCAACTGTTCAGTTAGGAAGCAACTCTCTTCCCTAACCCCGTTTGTCTTCCACTGTTCTTTTCCTCTCTATAACACGGATGTTTGATCATAAATTGTTGAGTGCAGAATGACTTGTCTCCTCTACTTGTCTTCTCAGTGGTCAGGGCAGATTAAAATGGTGCCAGCCACACTACCCAGACACTACACCACTACCCTACCCTACACACCCACCAGTCAGCCTCCACCAGCATAACATTAGCATATATATGAGATTTGAGACATTTTGTAATATTCTCCAGCAGGACTCATCTGTCAACCTGCTGATGAATTATAAAATGCTTGTTTGGGGAGAAAACTCAGTCTGTCCCACCCTCCATCCCTCCAATCCTCCATCCCTCCCTCCATCCCTCCCTACTCCTTACAGGAGTAACCTTTACTGTGCTTGCGTTAGATGGGGAAAAAATCTATGTTGGGGCATTTCCATAAAATTAGTTGTATTAATATTACCTATGTCAATAGTCCATGTGTGTGACCTGGTTAGATGTGTCATCTTTCATTTAGAGAAGTGTCCGAAAGTTACAGGGCAACTGATTGGATTATATTACCTACAGTTGTACCTTCTAATCTAGAGGGTACCTGGCTCGAAGCACCATGTCTTCATATTACCTACAGCTGTACCTTCTAATCTAGAGGGTACCTGGCTGGAAGCACCATGTCTTCATATTACCTACAGCTGTACCTTCTAATCTAGAGGGTACCTGGCTGGAAGCACCATGTCTTCATATTACCTACAGCTGTACCTTCTAATCTAGAGGGTACCTGGCTGGAAGCACCATGTCTTCATATTACCTACAGCTGTACCTTCTAATCTAGAGGGTACCTGGCTGGAAGCACCATGTCTTCATATTACCTACAGCTGTACCTTCTAATCTAGAGGGTACCTGGCTGGAAGCACCATGTCTTCATATTACCTACTGAGGAAACGTGCTTCTACAGTAGGGCTCCATGTTATTTAGGTGCTTATTCATATTAAATAGCTTTTTGCTCATTTGCTGAACTTTACTTGGTTGGCAGTTTACTGTAGTTGCAGTTGAATAAACAGCAACATACAATTTGATTAAAATTCCTTTGTTTTCTCAATGTTATGTGCATGTCTTCATGGATTGTCTGGTGCCAGTATACTGTAAAGTGTTTATAAAGGTATGTGATGTGGTATTACCTAATATCTAGGATTTTTTTTTTTTTTTTTTTTGTGAGGCATTACCATCTCCTCAGGGTTGACAGGGAGTATTTATATTACAACCCTCAGTGTGAATATAGAAACATCTTCTCAGGGTTGACAGGGGGTCTTTATATTACAACCCTCAGAGTGAATATAGAAACATCTTCTCAGGGTTGACAGGGGGTCTTTATATTCTAACCCTCAGAGTGAATATAGAAACATCTTCTCAGGGTTGCCAGGGGGTCTTTATATTACAAACCTCAGAGTGAATATAGAAACATCTTCTCAGGGTTGCCAGGGGGTCTTTATATTACAAACCTCAGAGTGAATATAGAAACATCTTCTCAGGGTTGCCAGGGGGTCTTTATATTACAAACCTCAGAGTGAATATAGAAACATCTCCTCAGGGTTGACAGGGGGTCTTTATATTACAAACCTCAGAGTGAATATAGAAACATCTCCTCAGGGTTGACAGGGGGTCTTTATATTACAAACCTCAGTGTGAATATAGAAACATCTTCTCAGGGTTGACAGGGGGTCTTTATATTCTAACCCTCAGAGTGAATATAGAAACATCTTCTCAGGGTTGACAGGGTGTCTTTATATTATAACAACAAAACACACCAGCCACTAATTAAATGAGTAAAAAGTGCAGTGGCCTGTGTCCTAAATTAATTGCTTTCTATTAGATTACACCAGTGTAGATAGCCCCAGACTTATTATTAACTATGTTATACATTTTCCTACAATCAATTATCTTGAGCTTTATTATTGAAAGTAATCACTCTTCTCAATAATGGTCCAAATATTCTGTCAAAGTGCATTATGCTTTGTTAATTAAACCGGCTAAAGTGCAGTGGACTGTATCCTATTGTGATCAAATCCATCATTTACAATATTTATATCAACTTGCTATTAATACAGGCTCGGCAGACTTTTCAATTCCTCCCATGTAATTCTACATGGTAATTTACATTGCTAAAACAAAAGAGAAACGTTGTCTGGAAGAAGAATTGTCTGTTACTGTTAATGAAATGAACCAAAGAGCAGCAGGCTGTATCCTCCAAGAACAACTCTGACAAAAAATAGACAGTCTGGGCTGTGGAGTTGTGTGTGAATACTATTATAACAGGTAATGAGTTGGGAATGGGGACTTCATCAGACCTGTCACAGGGAGAATGTATTTTATTTTTTATTAAACGACTAAGTGCAGCAGTCTGTATCCTATCTCTATTGCATCTATTGGACTGGATTATTTTACATTTTGATTGAAATGATGTCAAAGGCAGATAAAAGTGGCTGGGCTGTTGTAATGAAATCAGCCGGCGTTGTTTATTCTAGTGATCTACAGCAGCGATGTTCATGTCCCAACACCCAATGCATAAAAGATCCACTCACTACTGATTAGATCTGTTTATAATGGCAAAACAAGAGTGTTGCTGTCTGGAGATGGGCAGACGTAAAGATACTACATCAAGCAGTGGAGGTTAGAAGGAGAACGGGGGGGGGGGGGGGGGGGGGGGGGGGGGCATCTCTCTCTCTTTCTCTACCATCTGCTGAACTTTCCATGTGTGACCAAAACTTTCAATGAATACATTTCACATGGCATGGCTGGCAGATGCACACAGGGTTTGACTGACAACATTTAAATAACAGTTAACAGGAAAAAGGCTGTCATGCTGGTCCCCAACACTCTGGAAATGAAAACAGCTTTTGTTCATACAAACAGATCTGTAGAAAAAAAAGAGACATTTACATTGATTCATACAGAGAGCAAACACATCTATTGAATGGATTCATACAGAGAGAAAACACTTCTATTGAATGGATTCATACAGAGAGAAAACACTTCTATTGAATGGATTCATACAGAGAGAAAACACTTCTATTGAATGGATTCATACAGAGAGAAAACACTTCTACACCACTAAAATTACACTTTCAACATATCTGTCCATGAATGTGATATGATATAAACTAGAATGTAAAAATTTTCTAATACTGATGTTAGATGTGATATGATATGAACTAGAATGTAGAACAACTAGATGTATTTCCAATACTAATGTTAGATGTGATATGATATAAACTAGAATGTAAAGCAACTAGATATGCTTAAAATGATAATGCTAGATGTCATACTGTCACCCCCTGATCTGTTTCACCTGTCTTTGTGATTGTCTCTACCCCCCTTCCAGGTGTCGCTCATCTTCCCCATTATCCCCAGTGTATTTATACCTGTGTTCTCTGTTTGTTTGTTTTCTTTGGAGTGGAGTCACTGGCTGGAGGGGGTGGAACATCCATTCATAGTGTGGACAGACCACAAGAACTTGGAATATCTCCGCACCGCCGAGCGTCTCAATTCCAGGCAAGCTAGGTGGGCCCTGCTTTTCACCAGGTTCAACTACTCCCTCTCATACCAACCAGGATCCAAGAATGTCAAGACAGATGTGCTGTCACACCACTATAGCCCCGGAATCCGAGACCATCCTTCTCACCTCGTGCTTGGCGACGGCACTCAGTTGGGGAATAGGGAAGCAGGATCGGGAGGAGCAGCGTTCCCAGCCGAACCCGGGGGGGGGGGGGGGGGGGGCCAGATAACCGGATGTTTGTTCCTGACGCTTTCCGCTCCTCGGTCCTGGAGTGGGCCCACTCCTCCAGGCTTGCCTGCCACCCGGGCTCCCGTCGGACCCTGGCCTTTGTGCGACAACGCTTTTGGTGGCCTACCATGGTTCCTGACGCTGTCCGCTCCTTTTGGTGGCCTACCATGGATCCTGACGTCTCCGCGTTCGTCGCTGCCTGCATGATCTGTGCGCAGAACAAGACTCCTCGGATAGCTCCGGCTGGTCTCCTCCAACCTCTGCCTGTTCCTCACCATCCCTGGTCTCACATACAGTGAGGGAAAAAAGTATTTGATCCCCTGCTGATTTTGTACGTTTGCCCACTGATAAAGACATGATCAGTCTATAATTTTAACGGTAGGTTTATTTGAACAGTGAGAGACAGAATGACAACAAAAAAATCCAGGAAAATGCATGTCAAAAATGTTATACATTGATTTGCATATGAGGGAAATAAGTATTTGACCCCTCTGCAAAACTTGACTTAGTACAAGGTGGCAAAACACTTGTTGGCAATCAAAGAGGTCAGACTTTTCTTGTAGTTGGTCACCAGGTTTGCACACATCTCAGGAGGGATTTTGTCCCACTCCTCTTTGCAGATCTTCTCCAAGTCATTAAGGTTTCGAGAAAAAAAAAAACTAGCTTTATTTAAAATACTAATATTAGATATAATATGATATGAACTAGAATGTAAAACAACTAGATCCATTTAAAATACTAATGTGATATGATATAAACTAGAATGCAAAACAACTGGATGTATTTAAAATACTATTATTATGTGAACTTATGTAAACTAGCATATAAAACAACTAGATTTGTTTCAAATACTAATGTTAGATATGATATGAATTCGAATGTAATACAAATTGATTTATTTAAAATACTAATGTTAGATGTGATATAAACTAGAACGTAAAACTACTAGAATCTTTTAAAATACTAATGTGATATGTGATATGATGTAATCTAGAATGTATAACAATTACATGTATTTCAAATACTAATGATTGATGTGCTATAATATAAACTAGAATGTAAAACAACTAAATTGATTTAAAATACTAATGTTAGATGTGCAATGCTATTAAACTAGAATGTAAAACAACTACATTTATTTTAAATAAATGTTAGATGTGATATGACATAAACCAGAATGCAATACAACTTGATTTATTTCAAATAAACTATTTCAAATACTAATGTTAGATGTGAAATGATAAAAAAGAATTTAAAACACTAGATGTATTTAAAATGCTAATGTTAGATGTGATATGATATTCACATACTAAATTTAGATGTTCTATGATATCAACTAGAATGTAAAACAACAATATTTATTTAAAATACTAATGTTAGATAAGATTTGGTATGAACTAGTATGTAAAACAAATAGAATTATTTCAAATACTAATGTTAGATTTGATATTATTTAAACTAGAATGTAAAACAACTAGATGTATTTCAAATAATATTGTTATATTTAATATGATTTAAACTAAAATGTAAAACAACAATATTTAGTTCAAATGCTAATATTAGGTGTGATATGATATGAACTCGAATGTAAAACAACTAGGTTTGTTTTAAATACTAATGTTAGATGTCATATAAACTCAAATGTAAAACAACTATATATATTTAAAATACTAATGTTATATGTGATATACACTAGAATGTAAAGCAAGTAAATGTATCTTAAATACTTATGTTAGATGTGATATAAACTAGAATGTAAAACAAATAGACTGATTTCTAATAATATTGTTATATGTGATATGGTATTAACTAGAATGTAAAACAACAGTATTTATTTCAAATACTAATGTTAGATATGATATGATATAAACAAGAATGTAAAACATCTTAATTTATTTCAAATACTAATGTTAATTGTGACATAATCTAGAATGTAAAACTACTAGATTGTTTTCAAATACTACTGTTAGATGTGACATGATATAAACAAGAATGTAAAACAATTACATTGATTTTAAATAATGTTATAGGTGATATAAACTAGACTGTAAAATAACTATATTCATTTCAAATACTACTGTTAGATGTGATATGATATAAACTAGAATGTAAAGCAACTAGATATGTTTAAAATGATAATGCTAGATGTGATACTGTCACCCCCTGATCTGTTTCACCTGTCTTTGTGATTGTCTCTACCCCCCTTCCAGGTGTCGCTCATCTTCCCCATTATCCCCAGTGTATTTATACCTGTTTTCTCTGTTTGTTTGTTGCCAGTTTGTTTTCTTTGGAGTGGAGGCACTGGCTGGAGGGGGTGGAACATCCATTCATAGTGTGGACAGACCACAAGAACTTGGAATATCTCCGCACCGCCGAGCGTCTCAATTCCAGGCAAGTTAGGTGGGCCCTGCTTTTCACCAGGTTCAACTACTCCCTCTCATACCAACCAGGATCCAAGAATGTCAAGACAGATGTGCTGTCACACCACTATAGCCCCGGAATCCGAGACCATCCTTCTCACCTCGTGCTTGGCGATGGCACTCAGTTGGGGAATAGAGAAGCAGGATCGGGAGGAGCAGCATTCCCAGCTGAACCCAGGGGGGGGGGGGGGGGGGGGGGGGCAGATAACCGGATGTTTGTTCCTGACGCTGTCCGCTCCTCGGTCCTGGAATGGGCCCACTCCTCCAGGCTCCTTGTTATATGTGATATGGTATTAACTAGAATGTAAAACAACTAGATTTGTTTCAAATACTAGTGTTAGATGTGATATGATATGAATTCGAATGTAATACAAATGGATTCATTTAAAATACTAATGTTAGATGTGCTATGATATAAACTAGAATGTAAAACAACTAGATGTATTTCAAATACTAATGATTGATGTGCTATGATATAAACTAGAATGTAAAACAACTAAATTGATTTAAAATATTAATTTTAGATGTGCAAAGCTATTAACTGGAATGTAAAACAACTAGATGTATTTTAAATAAATGGTAGATGTTATATGACATAAACCAGAATGTAAAGCAATTCGATTTATTTGTAATACTTATGTTAGATGTGATATAAACTAGAATGTAAAACAAATAGACTAATTTCTAATATTATTGTTACATGTGATATGGTATAAACTAGAATGTAAAACAACAGTATTTATTTGAAATACTAATGTTAGATGTGATATGATATAAAAAGAATGTAAAACATGTACATTTATTTTAAATACTGATGTTATATGTGATGTAAACTAGAATGTAAAACAAATAGACTGATTTCCAATATTATTGTTACATGTGATATGGTATAAACTAAAATGTAAAACAACAGTATTTATTTGAAATACTAATGTTAGATATGATATGATATAAACAAGAATGTAAAACATCTTGATTTATTTCAAATACTAATGTTAGATGTGAATAATCTAGATTGTAAAATAACTAGATTGATTTAAAATACTACTGTTAGATGTGATGTGATAGAAACTACAATGTAAAACAACTAGATTTATTTAAAATACAAATGTGATATGTGATATGATATAAACTAGAATGTAAAACAACTGGATGTATTTCAAATACTATTGTTATGTGATATTATGTAAACTAGAACGTAAAAGAAGACAGCGCCGGAGAAGATGGCTGCCGTTTTACAGCCCTCTAACCAATTGTACTATTATGTGTGTTTTTCCGCGTTATTTGTAATTTATTTTGTACATAATGTTTCTGCCATCGTCTCTTATAACCAAAAAGAGCTTCTGGATATCAGGACAGCGATTACTCACCTCGTATTGGACGAAGATTTTTTCTTCAACGAGGCGGCCGCGAAGGATATCATACAGACACCCGACAAGGCCCAAATCCCCGTCATTTGCGTGAGGAAGAGACGGAGATATCGCGGACGTAGATCGGGGTGCCTTGTAAGGATCCAACGGCGAGCGAGTAAACTGCCTCTTCCATCAATCCTATTAGCCAACGTTCAATCTTTTGAAAAAATAAAGTGGACGACTTAAGATTACGGTTATCCTACCAACGGGACATTAAAAACTGTAATATCTTATGTTTCACCGAGTCGTGGCTGAACGACGACAATGATAACATTCAGCTAGCAGGCTATACGCTACATCGGCAGGACAGAACGGCTGACTCCGGTAAGACAAGGGGTGGCGGTCTGTGTATATTTGTAAACAACAGCTGGTGCACAAAATCAAATACTAAGGAAGTCTCGAGGTTTTGCTCGTCGCCTGAGGTAGAGTATCTTATGATAAGCTGTAGACCACACTATTTACCCAAGAGAGTTTTCATCTATATTTTTCATAGCTGTCTATTTACTAACCACAAACCAATGCTGGCATTAAGATTTGCACTGAATGAGTTGTACAAGGCCATTAATCAACAGGAAAAACACTCATCCAGATGCAGCGCTCCTAGTGGCCGGGGACTTTAATGCAGGGAAACTTAAATCCGTTCTACCTAATTTTCTACCAGCATGTTAAATGTGCAACCAGAGGGAAAAAAAACTCTAGACCACCTTTACTCCACACACAGAGACGCATACAAAGCTCTCCCTCGCCCTCCATTTGGCAAATCTGACCATAACTCTATCCTCCTGTTTCCTGCTTATAAGCACAAACTAAAGCAGGAAGCACCAGTGACTCGGTCAATAAAAAAGTGGTCAGATGATGCAGATGCTAAGCTACAGGACTGTTTTGCTAGCACAGACTGGAACATGTTCCGGGATTCTTCAGACAGCATTGAGGAGTACACCACATCAGTCACTGGCTTCATCAATAAGTGCATCGATGATGTCGTCCCCACAGTGACCGTAAGTACATACCCCAACCAGAAGCCATGGATTACAGGAAACATCCGCACTGAGCTAAAGGGTAGAGCTGCCGCTTTCAAGGAACGGGACTCTAAACCCGGACGCTTATAAGAAATCCCGCTATGACCTCCGACGAACCATCAAACAGGCAAAGAGTCAATACAGGACTAAGATTGAATCGTACTACACTGGCTCTGACGCTCGTCGGATGTGGCAGGGCTTGAAAACTATTACAGACTACAAAGGGAAGCACAGCTGCGAGCTGCCCAGTGACACAAGCCTACCAGACGAGCTAAACCACTTCTATGCTCGCTTCGAGGCAAGCAAAACACTGAAGCATGCATGAGAGCACCAGCTGTTCCGGATGACTATGTGATCACGCTCTCCGTAGCCCGATGTGAGTAAGACTTTTAAGCAGGTCAACATTCACAAGGCCGCAGGGCCAGACGGATTACCAGGACGTGTACTCCGAGCATGTGCTGACCAACTGGCAAGTGTCTTCACTGACATTTTCAACATGTCCCTGACTGAGTCTGTAATACCAACATGTTTCAGGCAGACCACCATAGTCCCCGTGCCCAAGGACTCTAAGATAACCTGCCTAAATGACTACCGACCCGTAGCACTGACGTCTGTAGCCATGAAGTGCTTTGAAAGGCTGGTCATGGATCACATCAACAGCATTATCCCAGAAACCCTAGACCCACTCCAATTTGCATACCGCCCCAACAGATCCATAGATGATGCAATCTCTATTGCACTCCACACTGCCCTTTCCCACCTGGACAAGAGGGAACACCTACGTGAGAATGCTATTCATTGACTACAGCTCAGCATTCAACACCATAGTGCCCTCTAAGCTTATCACTAAGCTAAGGATCCTGGGACTAAACACCTCCCTCTGCAACTGGATCCTGGACTTCCTGACGGGCCGCCCCCAGGTGGTAAGGGTAGGTAACAAACACATCTGCCCACACTGATCCTCAACACGGGGGCCCCTCAGGGGTGCGTGCTCAGTCCCCTCCTGTACTCTCTGTTCACCCATGACTGCATGGCCAGGCACGACCCCTCCAACACAATCATTAAGTTTGCCGACGACACAACAGTGGTAGGCCTGAACACAGACAACGATGAGACAGCCTATAGGGAGGAGGTCAGAGATCTGGCCGTGTGGTGCCAGGACAACAACCTCTCCCTCAACGTGACCAAGACAAAGGAGATGATTGTGGACTACAGGAAAAAAAAAAGAGGACTGAGCACGCCCCCATTCTCATCGACGGGGCTGTAGTGGAACAGGTTTAGAGCTTCAAGTTCCTTGGTGTCCACATCACCAACGAACTATCATGGTCCAAACACACCAAGACAGTCGTGAAAGAGGGCACGACAAAGCCTATTCCCCCTCAGGAGACTAAAAAGATTTGGCATGGGGTCCTCAGATCCTCAAAAAATAATACAGCTGCACCATCGAGAGCATCCTGACTGGTTGCATCACCGCCTGGTATGGCAAACTGCTTGGCCTCCGACCACAAGGCACTACAGAGGGGTTAGTGCGTACGGCCCAGTACATCACTGGGGCAAAGCTTCCTGCCATCCAGGACCTCTATACCAGGCGGTGTCAGAGGAAGGCCCTCAAAATTGTCAAAGACTCCAGCCACCCTAGTCATAGGACTGTTCTCTCTGCTACCGCACGGCAAGCCGTTACCGGAAGTGCCAAGTCTAGGTCCAAAAGACTTCTCAACAGCTTCTACCCCAAGCCATAAGACTCCTGAACAGCTAATCATGGCTACCCGGACTATTTGCACTGCCCCCCCACCCCATCCTTTTTACGCTGCTGCTACTCTGTTAATTATTTATGCATTTTCACTTTAACTCTACCCACATGTACATATTACCTCAACTACCTCAACTAGCCGGTGCCCCCACACATTGACTCTGCAACGGTACCCCCCTGTATATATAGCCTCCCTACTGTCACTTTATTTTACTTCTGCTCTTTTTTTTCTCAACACTTTTTTTGTTGTTGTTTTATTTTTACTTTTTTTGTTTTTTATTTTTACTTTTTTTGTTTAAAATAAATGCACTGTTGGTTAAGGGCTGTAAGTAAGCATTTCACTGTAATGTCTGCACCTGTGTATTCGGCGCATGTGACCAATAAAATTTGATTTGATTTGATTTGATTTGAAAACTACTATATTCATTTAAAATTCTAATGTGATATGATATAATCTAGAATGTATAAATATTACATGTATTTAAAACACTAATGTTAGATGGGATATAATATAAACTAGAATTTAAAACAACTAGATTTATTTTAAAAAATAATATTAAATGTGATATGACATAAAACTAAATATTCATTAACAATACTAGAATGTGTAAAACAACCTATATTCATTAACATACTACTAATGTGATATGTGACAATAGAAATCAAACCTAAAATGTGATAACTAAAACAACAATATTTTAAAATATGTATTATAAAAAAACTACTGTCTAGATGTGATGTAGGTATAAAAGTATCATGTAAAAAACAACTAGGAATTATTTCAAATACTAATGTGTAGATGTGATGTTAAAAAATACTGTCTAGATGTGAATGTAAAAACAATGTAGTAAGATTATTTTAAATAACTTATGTATGTGATTATATGAGATATCAAAACTAATGTTAATGATATAAACTAGAATGTAAAGAAATAGTCTTATTAAAAAAATTTTAGATGTGATATGATGCAAACTAGAATGTAAAACAACTAGATGTTTTTCAAATACTATTGTAGATGTGAT
>CM072219.1:426062-553236 GCA_036851935.1 Coregonus suidteri | reverse complement strand
GCTTCCCTTTGTAGTCTGTGATAGTTTTCAAGCCCTGCCACATCCGACGAGCGTCAGAGCCAGTGTAGTACGATTCAATCTTAGTCCTGTATTGACTCTTTGCTTGTTTGATGGTTCGTCGGAGGTCATAGCGGGATTTCTTATAAGCGTCCGGGTTAGAGTCCCGTTCCTTGAAAGCGGCAGCTCTACCCTTTGTTTCCTGTAATCCATGGCTTCTGGTTGGGGTATGTACGTACGGTCACTGTGGGGACGACATCATCGATGCACTTATTGATGAAGCCAGTGACTGATGTGGTGTACTCCTCAATGCTGTCTGAAGAATCCCGGAACATGTTCCAGTCTGTGCTAGCAAAACAGTCCTGTAGCTTAGCATCTGCGTCATCTGACCACTTTTTTATTAACCGAGTTACTGGTGCTTCCTGCTTTAGTTTTTGCTTATAAGCAGGAATCAGGAGGATAGAGTTATGGTCAGATTTGCCAAATGGAGGGCGAGGGAGAGCTTTGTATGCGTCTCTGTGTGTGGAGTAAAGGTGGTCTAGAGTTTTTTTTCCTCTGGTTGCACATTTAACATGCTGGTAGAAATTAGGTAGAACGGATTTAAGTTTCCCTGCATTAAAGTCCCCGGCCACTAGGAGCGCTGCATCTGGATGAGCGTTTTCCTGTTGATTTATGGCCTTGTACAACTCATTCAGTGCAATCTTAATGCCAGCATTGGGTTGTGGTGGTAAATAGACAGCTATGAAAAATATAGATGAAAACTCTCTTGGTAAATAGTGTGGTCTACAGCTTATCATAAGATACTCTACCTCAGGCGAGCAAAACCTCGAGACTTCCTTAGTATTTAATTTTGTGCACCAGCTGTTGTTTACAAATATACACAGACCGCCACCCCTTGTCTTACCGGAGTCAGCCGTTCTATCCTGCCGATGTAGCGTATAGCCCGCTAGCTGTATGAAATCCATGTCGTCGTTCAGCCACGACTCGGTGAAACATAAGATATTACAGTTTTTAATGTCCCGTAGGTAGGATAACCGTAATCTTAAGTCGTCCAATTTGTTCTCCAATGATTGAACGTTGGCTAATAGGATTGATGGAAGAGGCAGTTTACTCGCTCGCCGGCCGATCTACGTCCACGATATCTCCGTCTCTTCCTCACGCGAATGACGGGGATTTGGGCCTTGTCGGGTGTCTGTATGATATCCTTCGCGGCCGCCTCGTTGAAGAAAAAATCTTCGTCCAATACGAGGTGAGTAATCGCTGTCCTGATATCCAGAAGCTCTTTTTGGTTATAAGAGACGATGGCAGAAACATTATGTACAAAATAAATTACAAATAACGCGGAAAAACACACATAATAGTACAATTGGTTAGAGGGCTGTAAAACGGCAGCCATCTTCTCCGGCGCTGTTCTTCGTCTATAGTCAGACTCAGTCTAATATTCAATAGTCATACTCAGTGTAATGAACTATACTCAGACTCAGTGTAATATAGTATAGTCAGACACAGTGTTATATACTATAGTCAGAGAGTGTAATATACTATAGTAAGACTCAATGTAATATAATATAGTCAGATTCAGTGCAATATACAATTGTCAGACTCATGGTAATATTCTATAGTAAGACTCAGTGTAATATAATTGTCACGGTTTCGGCCGAGGCTGCTCCTCCTCCTGGTTCGGGCAGGCTTCGGCGGTCGTCGTCCCCGGAGTACTAGCTGCCACCGATCTATGTTTCATGTTCGTTTGGTTTTGTCTTGATGTTGTACTCCTGTGTCTAGTTAGTCCTCGTTAGTGTCCTATTTAAGTCTCGTTGTGTGTGTCTGGTTTTGTGTGTGATTGCTCTTCTGTTTTGGTGTTTGAGCTATGTACTTCCCTCCAGTGTTTGGAGAGGTTTTCGCACATGTTAGTGCGCCGTTTATTTGACGCCTGTGTGCGCCGTTATTTCGCCTCCGGGCTTATTGTGCTCATTTACTCCGTTAATATTTCACTAAAGTCTTTTGGACTGAGCTTCTGCGTCCTGCGCTTGATTCATGCACCACACCCACCTTCAGCACCCCTTGACAATAATATTGTCAGACAGTGTAATATAGTAGAGTCAGACAGTGTAATATACTATAGTCAGATTCAGCGTAATATACTATAGTAAGACTCAGTGTAATATAATATTGTCAGACAGTGTAATATAGTATAGTCAGACAGTGTAATATACTATAGTCAGACTCAGCGTAATATAATATAGTCAGACTAATTGTAATACACTATAGGGAGACTCAATGTAATATACTATAGTCAGACTCAGGGTAATATACTATAGACAGACTCAGTGTAATATACTATGATCAGATGCAGTGTAATACGATCACGATAGTCAGTCAACTCAGTGTAATATACTATAGTCAGACTAACTAAAATAGTAATATACTAAAAGTCAGACTCAGTGTAATATAATATAATACACTATCAGACTAAATGTAATATACTATAGTCAGACTCAGGGTAATATACTATAGTCAGACTCAGGGTAATATACTATAGTCAGACTCAGTGTAATATACTATAGTCAGACTCAGTTATATATACTATGGTCAGACTCAGTGTAATATAATATAGTCAGACTAAATGTAATATAGTATAGTCAGACTCAGGATAATATACTATAGTCAGACTAAATGTAATATAGTATAGTCAGACTCAGTGTAATATACTATAGTAAGACTCAGTGTAATATACTATGGTCAGACTCTGTGTAATATAATATACTCAGACCGAATGTAATATACTATAGTCAGACTCAATGTAATATAATATAGTCAGATTCAGTGCAATATACAATAGTCAGACTCAGCGTAATATACTATAGTCAGACTCAGTGTAATATACTATAGTCAGACAGTGTAATATACTATAGTAAGACTCAATGTAATATAATATAGTCAGATTCAGTGCAATATACAATAGTCAGACTCATGGTAATATACTATAGTCAGACTCAGTGTACTATAATATTGTCAGACGGTGTAATATACTATAGTCAGACTCAGCGTAATATACTATAGTCAGACAGTGTAATATACTATAGTCAGACTCAGCGTAATATACTATAGTCAGACTAAATGTAATATAATATAGTCAGACTCAGTTTAATATAATATCTTCAGACTAAATGTAATATGCTACAGTCAGAGTAAGTGTAATATAGTATATTCAGAATCAGTGTAATATACTGTAGTCAGACTCATTGTAGTATAATATAGTCAGACTCAGTGTAATATACTAGAGTCAGACTCAGGGTAATATACGATTGTCAGAATCAGTGTAATATACTATAGTCAGACTAAATGTAATATACTATAGTCAGACTCAGTTTAATATAATATAGTCAGAATAAATGTAATATAGTATAGTCAGACTCAGGATAATATACTATATTCAATCTCAGTGTAATATACTATAGTCAGACTCAGTGTAATATACTATAGTCGGACTAAATGTAATATACTATAGTCAGACTCAGGGTAATATAATATAGTCAGACTTTGTGCATTATACTATGGTCAGACTCAGTTTAAAATACTATAGTCAGACTCAGTGTAATATAATATAGTCAGACTAAATGTAATATAAAATAGTCAGACTCAGTGTAATATAATATAGTCAGACTCAATGTAATATAATATGGTCAGACTCAGTGTAATGTACTGTAGTCAGACTCAGTGTAATATAATTTAGTCAGACTAAATATAATATACTATAGTCAGACTCAGTGTTATATACTATGGTCAGACTCAGTGTAATATACTATAGTGAGACTCAATGTAATATAATATAGTCAGATTCAGTGTAATATACTATAGTCAGACTCAGGGTAATATACTATAGTTAGACTCAGTGTAATATAATATTGTCAGACAGTGTAATATATTATAGTCAGACAATGCAATATAGTATAGTCATACTCAGTGTTATATACTAAAGCCAGACTCAGAGTAATATACTGTAGTCAGACTCAGCGTAATATAAAATAGTCAGACTCAGTGTAATATGCTATAGTCAGACTCAGTGTAATATAATATAGTCAGACTAAATGTAATATAAAATAGTCAGACTCAGTGTAATATAATATAGTCAGACTCAGTGTAATATGGTCAGACTCAGTGTAATATACTGTAGTCAGACTCAGTGTAATGTAAAATAGACAGATTAAATGTAATATAAAATAGTCAGACTCAGTGTAATATAATATAGTCAGACTCAATGTTATATACTATGGTCAGACTCAGTGTATTATACTGTAGTCAGACTCAGTGTAATATAATTTAGTCAGACTAAATGAAATATACTATAGTCAGACTCAGGGTAATATACTATAGTCAGACTCAGTTATATATACTATGGTCAGACTCAGTGTAATATAATATAGTCAGACTAAATGTAATATAGTACAGTCAGACTCAGGATAATATACTATATCCAATCTCAGTGTAATATAATATAGTCAGATTCAGTGTAATATACTATAGTCAGACTCAGGGTAATATAATATAGTCAGACTCAGTGTTAAATACTATAGTCAGACTCATTGTACTATTTAATAGTCAGACTAAGTGTAATATAGTATATTCAGACTCAGGTTAATATACTATAGTCAAATTCAGTGTAATAGAATATAGTCAGATTCAGTGTAATATACTATAGTCAGACTCAGGGTAATATAATATAGTCAGACTCAGTGTTAAATACTATAGTCAGACTCAGTGTAATATACTATAGTCAGACTAAGTGTAATATAGTATATTCAGACTCAGGTTAATATACTGTAGTCAGACTCAGTGTTATATACTATAGTCAGAATCAGTGCAATATATAATAGTCAGACTCAGTGTTATATACTATGGTCAGACTCAGGATAATATACTATAGTCAGACTCAGGATAATATACTATAGTCAGACTCAGTGTAATATAATATAGTCAGACTCAGTTTAATATAATATAGTCAGACTAAGTGTAATATAGTATATTCAGACTCAGGTTAATATACTGTAGTCAGACTCAGTGTTATATACTATAGTCAGAATCAGTGCAATATATAATAGTCAGACTCAGTGTTATATACTATAGTCAGACTCAGGATAATATACTATAGTCAGACTCAGTGTAATATAATATAGTCAGATTCAGTATAATATACTATAGTCAGACTCAGTGTAATATACTATAGTCAGAGTAAGTGTAATATAGTATATTCAGAATCAGTGTAATATACTGTAGTCAGACTCATTGTAGTATAATATAGTCAGACTCAGTGTAATATACTAGAGTCAGACTCAGGGTAATATACTATAGTCAGAATCAGTGTAATATACTATAGTCAGACTAAATGTAATATACATTGGTCAGACTCAGTGTAATATAATATAATCAGACTAAATGTAATATACTATAGTCAGACTCAGGGTAATATAATATAGTCAGACTCAGTGTAATATACTATAGTCAGACTCAGTTATATATACTATGGTCAGACTCAGTGTAATATAATATAGTCAGACTCAGTGTAATATAATATAGTCAGATTCAGTGTAGTATACCATAGTCAGACTGAGGGTAATATAATATAGTCGGACTAAATGTAATATAAAATAGTCAGACTCAGTGAAATATAATATAGTCAGACTCAATGTTATATACTATGGTCAGACTCAGTGTAATATAATATAGTCAGACTAAATGTAATATAAAATAGTCAGACTCAGTGTAATATAATATAGTCAGACTCAATGTTATATACTATGGTCAGACTCAGTGTAATATACTATAGTCAGACTCAGTGTAATATACTATAGTCAGACTCAGTGTAATATAATATAGTCAGACTAAATGTAATATAAAATAGTCAGACTCATTGTAATATAATATAGTCAGACTCAATGTTATATACTATGGTCAGACTCAGTGTAATATACTGTAGTCAGACTCAGTGTAATATAATTTAGTCAGACTAAATGTAATATACTATAGTCAGACTCAGGGTAATACAATATAGTCAGACTTAGTGTAATATACTATAGTCAGACTCAGTTATATATACTATGGTCAGACTCAGTGTAATATAATATAGTCAGACTAAATATAATATAGTATAGTCAGACTCAGGATAATATACTATATTCAATCTCAGTGTAATATATTATAGTCAGACTCAGTGTAATATACTATAGTCAGACTAAATGTAATATAGTATATTCAGACTCAGGTTAATATACTATATTCAATCTCAGTGTAATATCCTATAGTCAGACTCAGTGTAATATACTATAGTCGGACTAAATGTAATATACTATAGTCAGACTCAGGGTAATATAATATAGTCAGACTTTGTGCATTATACTATGGTCAGACTCAGTGTAAAATACTATAGTCAGACTCAGTGTAATATAATATAGTCAGACTAAATGTAATATAAAATAGTCAGACTCAGTGTAATATTATATAGTCAGACACAATGTAATATAATATGGTCAGACTCAGTGTAATATACTGTAGTCAGACTCAGTGTAATATAATTTAGTCAGACCAAATGTAATATACTATAGTCAGACTCAGTATAATATAATATAGTCAGACTCAGTGTTATATACTATGGTCAGACTCAGTGTAATATACTATAGTGAGACTCAATGTAATATAATATTGTCAGATTCAGTGTAATATACTATAGTCAGACTCAGGGTAATATACTATAGTTAGACTCAGTGTAATATAATATTGTCAGACAGTGTAATATACTATAGTCAGACTCATGGTAATATAATATGGTCAAACTCAGTGTATTATACTACGGTCAGACTCAGTGTAATATACTATAGTGAGACTCAATGTGATATAATATAGTCAGATTCAGTGTAATATACTATAGTCAACTCAGTGTAATATAATATTGTCAGACATTGTAATATATTATAGACAGACAGTGCAATATAGTATAGTCATACTCAGTGTTATATCCTAAAGCCAGACTCAGCGTAATATAAAATAGTCAGACTCAGTGTAATATGCTATAGTCAGACTCAGTGTAATATACTATAGTAAGGCTCAATGTAATATAATATAGTTAGATTCAGTGCAATACACAATAAATCAGACTCAGTGTAATATACTGTAGTGAGACTCAATATAATATAATATAGTCACATTCAGTGTAATATAAGCTTGTCAGACAGTGTAATATACTATAGTCAGACTCAGTGTAATATGCTATAGTCAGACTCAGTGTAACATATTATAGTCAGACAGTGTAATATACTATAGTAAGACTCAATGTAATATAATATAGTCAGATTCAGTGCAATATACAATAGTCAGACTCATGGTAATATACTATAGTCAGACTCAGTGTACTATAATATTGTCAGACGGTGTAATATACTATAGACAGACTCAGCATAATATACTATAGTCAGACAGTGTAATATACTATAGTCAGACTCAGCGTAATATACTATAGTCAGACTAAATGTAATATAATATAGTCAGACTCAGTGTATTATACTATGGTCAGACTCAGTGTAATATACTATAATCAGACTCAGTATAATATAATATCTTCAGACTAAATGTAATATACTATAGTCAGACTCAGTGTAATATAATATAGTCAGACTCAGTTTAATATAATTTAGTCAGACTCAGGGTAATATACGATAGTCAGAATCAGTGTAATATACTATAGTCAGACTAAATGTGATATAATATAGTAAGATTCAGTGTAATATACTATAGTCAGACTAAGTGAAATATATTATTGTCAGACATTGTAATATATTATAGTCAGACAGTGCAATATAGTATAGTCATACTCAGTGTTATATACTAAAGCCAGACTCAGAGTAATATACTGTAGTCAGACTCAGCGTAATATAAAATAGTCAGACTCAGTGTAATATGCCATAGTCAGACTCAGTGTAATATAATATAGTCAGACTAAATGTAATATAAAATAGTCAGACTCAGTGTAATATAATATAGTCAGACTCAATGTTATATACTATGGTCAGACTCAGTGTAATATACTGTAGTCAGACTCAGTGTAATATAATTTAGTCAGACTAAATGAAATATACTATAGTCAGACTCAGGGTAATATAATATAGTCAGACTCAGTGTAATATAATATAGTCAGACTAAATGTAATATAGTACAGTCAGACTCAGGATAATATACTATATCCAATCTCAGTGTAATATACTATAGTCAGACTCAGTGTAATATACTATAGTCAGACTAAGTGTAATATAGTATAGTCAGACTCAGGTTAATATACTATAGTCAAATTCAGTGTAATATAATATAGTCAGATTCAGTGTAATATACTATAGTCAGACTCAGGGTAATATAATATAGTCAGACTCAGTGTTAAATACTATAGTCAGAATCAGTGCAATATATAATAGTCAGACTCAGGGTAATATAATATAGGCAGACTCAGTGTTAAATACTATAGTCAGAATCAGTGCAATATATAATAGTCAGACTCAGTGTTATATACTATGGTCAGACTCAGGATAATATACTATAGTCAGACTCAGGATAATATACTATAGTCAGACTCAGTGTAATATAATATAGTCAGACTCAGTTTAATATAATATAGTCAGACTAAATGTAATATGCTATAGTCAGACTCAGTGTTATAGAGTATGGTCAGACTCAGTGTAATATAATATAGTCAGATTCAGTATAATATACTATAGTCAGACTCAGTGTAATATACTATAGTCAGAGTAAGTGTAATATAGTATATTCAGAATCAGTGTAATATACTGTAGTCAGACTCATTGTAGTATAATATAGTCAGACTCAGTGTAATATACTATAGTCAGACTCAGGGTAATATACTATAGTCAGACTCAGTGTAATATACTATGATCAGATGCAGTGTAATATACTATAGTCAGAATCAGTGTAATATACTATAGTCAGACTAAATGTAATATACTATAGTCAGACTCAGTGTAATATAATATAATCAGACTAAATGTAATATACTATAGTCAGACTCATGGTAATATAATATATTCAATCTCAGTGTAATATACTATAGTCAGACTCAGTGTAATATACTATAGTCAGACTAAATATAATATAGTATATTCAGACTCAGGTTAATATACTATATTCAATCTCAGTGTAATATCCTATAGTCAGACTCAGTGTAATATACTATAGTCGGACTAAAAGTAATATACTATAGTCAGACTCAGGGTAATATAATATAGTCAGACTTTGTGCATTATACTATGGTCAGACTCAGTGTAAAATACTATAGTCAGACTCAGTGTAATATAATATAGTCAGACTAAATGTAATATAAAATAGTCAGACTCATTGTAATATAATATAGTCAGACTCAATGTTATATACTATGGTCAGACTCAGGGTAATACAATATAGTCAGACTCAGTGTAATATACTATAGTCAGACTCAGTTATAAATACTATGGTCAGACTCAGTGTAATATAATATAGTCAGACTAAATGTAATATAGTATAGTCAGACTCAGGATAATATACTATATTCAATCTCAGTGTAATATATTATAGTCAGACTCAGTGTAATATACTATAGTCAGACTAAATGTAATATAGTATATTCAGACTCAGGTTAATATACTATATTCAATCTCAGTGTAATATCCTATAGTCAGACTCAGTGTAATATACTATAGTCGGACTAAATGTAATATACTATAGTCAGACACAAGGTAATATAATATAGTCAGACTTTGTGCATTATACTATGGTCAGACTCAGTGTAAAATACTATAGTCAGACTCAGTGTAATTTAATATAGTCAGACTAAATGTAATATAAAATAGTCAGACTCAGTGTAATATTATATAGTCAGACACAATGTAATATAATATGGTCAGACTCAGTGTAATATACTGTAGTCAGACTCAGTGTAATATAATTTAGTCAGACTAAATGTAATATACTATAGTCAGACTCAGTATAATATAATATAGTCAGACTCAGTGTTATATACTATAGTCAGACTCAGGGTAATATACTATAGTGAGACTCAATGTAATATAATATTGTCAGATTCAGTGTAATATACTATAGTCAGACTCAGGGTAATATACTATAGTTAGACTCAGTGTAATATAATATTGTCAGACAGTGTAATATACTATAGTCAGACTCATGGTAATATAATATGGTCAAACTCAGTGTATTATACTACGGTCAGACTCAGTGTAATATACTATAGTGAGACTCAATGTGATATAATATAGTCAGATTCAGTGTAATATACTATAGTCAACTCAGTGTAATATAATATTGTCAGACATTGTAATATATTATAGACAGACAGTGCAATATAGTATAGTCATACTCAGTGTTATATCCTAAAGCCAGACTCAGCGTAATATAAAATAGTCAGACTCAGTGTAATATGCTATAGTCAGACTCAGTGTAATATACTATAGTAAGGCTCAATGTAATATAATATAGTTAGATTCAGTGCAATACACAATAAATCAGACTCAGTGTAATATACTGTAGTGAGACTCAATATAATATAATATAGTCACATTCAGTGTAATATAAGCTTGTCAGACAGTGTAATATACTATAGTCAGACTCAGTGTAATATGCTATAGTCAGACTCAGTGTAACATACTATAGTCAGACAGTGTAATATACTATAGTAAGACTCAATGTAATATAATATAGTCAGATTCAGTGCAATATACAATAGTCAGACTCATGGTAATATACTATAGTCAGACTCAGTGTACTATAATATTGTCAGACGGTGTAATATACTATAGACAGACTCAGCATAATATACTATAGTCAGACTAAATGTAATATAATATAGTCAGACTCAGTGTATTATACTATGGTCAGACTCAGTGTAATATACTATAGTCAGACTCAGTATAATATAATATCTTCAGACTCAAAGTGTAATATAAGTCAGACTCAGTGTAATATAATATAGTCAGACTCAGTTTAATATAATTAGTCAGACTAAGTGTAATATGCTATAGTCAGACTAAGTGTAATATAGTATATTCAGAATCAGTGTAATATACTGTAGTCAGACTCAGTGTAATATAATATAGTCAGACTCAGTGTAATATACTATGAGTCAGACTCAGGTGTAAATATACTATAGTCAGACTCAATGTAAAATATACTATGATCAGATGCTCAGTGTAATATACTATAGTCAGACTCAGTGTAATATACTATAGTCAGACTAAGTGTAATATATTATAGTCAGACATTGTAATATATTATAGTCAGACAGTGTTATATAGTATAGTCATACTCAGTGTTATATACTAAAGCCAGACTCAGGAGTAATATACTATAGTCAGACTCAGCGTAATATAAAATAGTCAGACTGTAATATATGTCAACTCAGTGTAATAAATATAGTCAGACTAAATGTAATATAAAATAGTCAGACTCAGTGTAATATAATATAGTCAGACTCAATGTTATATACTATGGTCAGACTCAGTGTAATATACTGTAGTCAGACTCAGTGTAATAATAAAATATAGTCAGACTCAATGTAATATAAAATAGTCAGACTCAGTGTAAATTAAATATAGTCAGACTCAGTGTTATATACTATGGTCAGACTCAGTGTATCAGTATACTATAGTCAGACTCAGTGTATAGTATATTTAGTCAGACTAAATGTAATATACTATAGTCAGACTCAGGGTAATATAATATAGTCAGACTCAGTGTAATATAATATAGTCAGACTAAATGTAATATAGTACAGTCAGACTCAGGATAATATACTATAGTCAATCTCAGTGTAATATACTATAGTCAGACTCAGTGTAATATACTATAGTCAGACTAAGTGTAATATACTATATTCAGACTCAGGTTAATATACTATACAGATATTCAATCTCAGTGTAATATACTATAGTCAGACTCAGTGTAATATACTATAGTCAGACTCAGTGTAATATACTATAGTCAGACTCAGTGGTAATATAATATAGTCAGACTTTGTGCATTATATACTATAGTCAGACTCAGTGTAATATACTATAGTCAGACTCAGTGTAATTTACTATAGTCAGACTAAAGGATAATATACTATAGTCAGACTCAGTGTAATATATACTATAGTCAGACTCAGTGTAATATATATATAGTCAGACTCAGTGTAATATACTATAGTCAGACTCAGTGTAATATACTATAGTCAGACTAAATGTAATATACTATATCAGACTCAGTGTATATATATATAGTCAGACTCAGTGTTATATACTATAGTCAGACTCAGTGTAATATACTATAGTCAGACTCAATGTAATATATATATTGTCAGACTCAGTGTAATATACTATAGTCAGACTCAGGGTAATATACTATAGTCAGACTCAGTGTAATATACTATAGTCAGACAGTGTAATATACTATATCAGTCAGACTCAGTGTAATATAATATAGTCAGAACTCAGTGTAATATATACTACGGTCAGACTCAGTGTAATATACTATAGTGAGACTCCAGTGTAATATACTATAGTCAGATTCAGTGTAATATACTATAGTCAGACTCAGTGTAATAATATATTGTAGTCAGACTCAGTGTAATATATATTATAGACTCAGTGCAATATAGTATAGTCATACTCAGTGTAATATACTATAGTCAGACTCAGTGTAATATAAATAGTCAGACTCAGTGTAATATACTATAGTCAGACTCAGTGTAATATACTATAGTCAGACTCAGGTAATATAATATAGTCAGACTCAGTGCAATATACTATAGTCAGACTCAGTGTAATATACTATAGTCAGACTCAGTATAATATAGTATAGTCAATTCATGTAATATAAGTAATATAAAATAGTCAGACTCAGTGTAATATACTATAGTCAGACTCAGTGTAATATACTATATCAGTCAGACTCAGTGTACTCAGTGTAATATACTATAGTCAGACTAAACTCAGTGTAATATAATATAGTCAGACTCAGTGTAATATACAATAGTCAGACTCAGGGTAATATACTATAGTCAGACTCAGTGTAATATAATATAGTCAGACTCAGTAATATATATACTATAGTCAGACTCAGTGTAATATATATATATGTAGTCAGACTAAATATAATAGTCAACTATAGTCAGACTCAGTAATAATATATATTCAGTCAGACTAAATATAATATAGACTCATATATCAGTCAGACTCAGTGTAATATACTATAGTCAGACTCAGTGTAATATACTATAGTCAGACTCAGTGTAATATAATATAGTCAGACTCAGTGTAATATACTATAGTCAGACTCAGTGTAATATACTATAGTCAGACTCAGGGTAATATATTATAGTCAGACTCAGTGTAATATACTATGATCAGACTCAGTGTAATATACTATAGTCAGAATCAGTGTAATATACTATAGTCAGACTCAGTGTAATATACTATAGTCAGACTCAGTGTAATATATATAGTCAGACTCAGTGTAATATAGTATAGTCAGACTCAGTGTTATATACTAAGCCAGACTCAGAGTAATATACTATAGTCAGACTCAGTGTAATATACTATAGTCAGACTCAGTGTGTAATATAATATAGTCAGACTAAGTGTAATAAAATAGTCAGACTCAGTGTAATATAATATAGTCAGACTCAATGTTATATACTATGGTCAGACTCAGTGTAATATACTATAGTCAGACTCAGTGTAATATAATATAGTCAGACTAAATGTAATATAATAATAGTCAGACTCAGTGTAATATAATATAGTCAGACTCAATGTAATATACTATAGTCAGACTCAGTGTATTATACTTCAGACTCAGTGTAATATAATTAGTCAGACTCAATGTAAATATACTATAGTCAGACTCAGTGTAATATACTATAGTCAGACTCAGTGTAATATAATATAGTCAGAGACTCAGTGTAATATACTATAGTCAGACTCAGTGTAAATATACTATAGTCAGACTCAGTGTAATATACTATAGTCAGACTCAGTGTAATATACTATAGTCAGACTCAGTGTAATATAGTATATAGTCAGACTCAGTAATATAATATACTATAGTCAACTCAGTGTATATATAATATAGTCAGATTCAGTGTAATATAGTCTATAGTCAGACTCAGGGTAATATAATATAGTCAGACTCAGTGTTAATATACTATAGTCAGTGTAATATAGTCAGTAATATACTATATAGTCAGACTCAGTGTTAATATATAGTCAGAACTACTAGTTTAATATATACTAAAGTCAGACTCAGTTGTAATATACTATAGTCAGACTCAGTGTAATATAATATATAGTCAGACTCAGTGTAATATACTATAGTCAGACTCAGTGTAATATAATATAGTCAGACTCAGTGTAATATAAATATAGTCAGACTCAGTGTAATATACTATAGTCAGACTCAGTGTAATATACTATAGTCAAGACTAAGTGTATATATACTCAGTAGTCATATACTCAGTGTACAGAATAACAGCAACATGTAATATACTATAGTCAGACTCAGTTGTAATATAATATATAGTCAGGTATCATATATACTATGGTCAGACTCAGTGTAATATACTATAGTCCTACTCAGTGTAATATACTATAGTCAGACTCATGTAATATACTATAGTCAGACTCAGTGAGGAGCAATATACTATAGTCAGACTCAGTGTAATATAATATAGTCAGACTCAGTGTAATATACTATAGTCAGACTCAGTGTAATATAGTCAGACTAGTCAGACTCAGGTAATATATACTATAGTCAGACTCAGTGTAATATAGTCAGACTATATTCAGTAGTCAGACTCAGTGTAATATACTATAGTCAGACTCAAGGTGTAATATACTATAGTCAGACTCAGTGTAATATAATATAGTCAGACCCAGTGTAATATACTATAGTCAGACTCAGTGTAATATAATATAGTCAGACTCAGTGTAATATACGTCAGTGTAATATAGTTCAGGACCCCTCGCACTAAGTATATATATAATCGACAGTGTAGATATACTCAGCCTGTTAATATACGATAGTCAGACTCAGTGTAATATACTATAGTCAGACTCAGTGTAATATACTATAGTCAGACTCAGTGTAAATATACGTAGTCAGACTCAGTGTATATATAATATAGTCAGACTCAGTGTAATATACTATAGTCAGACTCAGTGTAATATAATATAGTCAGACTAGTGTAATATACTATAGTCAGACTCAGTGATAATATAATATAGTCAGACTCAGTGTAATTATATATAGTCAGACTCAGTGTAATATAATATAGTCAGACTCAGTGTAATATATACTATAGTCAGACTACTAATATATACTATAGTCAGACTCAGTGTAATATACTATAGTCAGACTCAGGGATATACGGTATAGTCATACTCAGTGTATATATACTATAGTCAGATACGGTGCAGTCGTAAGACCAGTGTAATATACTATAGTTCATGACTCCGATAGTGTAATATAATATAGTCAGATGCAGTGTAATATACTATAGTCAGACTATAATATACTATAGTCAGACTCAGTGTAATATACTATAGTCAGACTCAGCTAATATACTATAGTCAGATGCTCAGTGGTAATATACTATAGTCAGACTACAGTGTAATATACTATAGTCAGACTCAGTTAATATACTATATTCAGACTCAGTGTAATATAATATAGTCAGATAAATGTAATATACTATAGTCAGACTCAGGTTAATATAGGCTACGTCAGACTCAGTGTAATATACTATAGTCAGACTCAGTGTAATATAATATAGTCAGAGACTCAGTGTAATATATATAGTCAGACTAATATGTAATATACTATAGTCAGACTCAAGGTAATATATAAATAGTCAGACTCAGTGTAATATTATATATAGGTCGACTGAAGTACTAGTGTAATATGTCAGAACTGCCCGTCTGTAATAGCCTGCAAAGACTCAGTGTAATATAATATAGTCAGACTCAATGTAATAGACTATAGTCAGACTCAGTCAGCCTCATAATATACAGTCAGACTCAATGTAATATACTATAGTCAGGAATATACTATAGTCAGACTGTAATATACATAGTCAGTCAGATGTAATATCAGTGTAAGACAGGATAGCTATAGTCCAGACTCAGTGTAGACTATAGTCAGCCAGATACTATAGTCCAGACTCAGTGTAATATAATATAGTCAGACATTCTATAGTCAGAATCATAGTCAGACTCAGCCATATAATATAGTCAGACTCAGTGTAATATATATAGCCATGAGTCAGATCAGTGTAATATACTATAGTCAGACTCATGTAAGATATATAATATAGTCAGACTCAGTGTAATATACTATAGTCAGACTCAGGTGCTACTATACTCCCCTCAGTGTAATATATAGTGAGACTCAATGTGATATAATATAGTCAGACAGTGTAATATACTATAGTCAGACTCAGTGTAATATAATATTGTCAGACTCAGTGTAATATACGTACCGTATAGTCAGACTCAGTGTAATATAATATAGTCAGACGAGACTCAGCAGTGCGCCCGGAATAGTCAGACCAGTGTAATATATAATATAGTCAGACTCAGTGTAATATACTATTGTCAGACATCAATATATATAGTTAGTCAGACTCAGTGTTTATGGTATGATCAGACTCAGTGTTGTAATATACTGTATAGTCAGACTCAGTGTAATATATAATACTAGTCACAATCAGTGTAATATAATATAGCTATAGTCAGACTCAGTGTAATATACTAGTAAGATCAATTTAATATAATATAGTAATTCAGTGTAATATAGTCAGACTCAGTGTAATATACTATAGTCAGACTCAGTGTAATATATAGTCAGACTCAGACTATATATTCAGTGTACTTTGTAATATATACTATAGTCAGACTCAGTGTAATATACTATAGTCAGACTCAGTTCAATAATATAGTCGATAGTCAGACTCCTCGACGTCGTACTATAATATTGTCAGACTGTGTAATATACTATAGTCAGACTCAGTGTATATATACTATAGTCAGACTCAGGATAATATAATATATAGTCAGACTCAGTAGTCATCAATGTACTACTATAGTCAGACTCAGTGTAATATACTATAGTCAGACTCAGTTTAATATAATATAGTCAGACTAAATGTAATATACTATAGTCAGACTCAGTGTAATATAATATAGTCAGACTAGAGTTAATATAATTTAGACTAAATGTAATATGCTATAGTCAGAGTAAGTGTAATATAGTATATTCAGAATCAGTGTAATATACTGTAGTCAGACTCATTGTAGTATAATATAGTCAGACTCAGTGTAATATACTAGAGTCAGACTCAGGGTAATATACTATAGTCAGACTCAGTGTAATATACTATGATCAGATGCAGTGTAATATACGATAGTCAGAATCAGTGTAATATACTATAGTCAGACTAAGTGTAATATATTATTGTCAGACATTGTAATATATTATAGTCAGACAGTGCAATATAGTATAGTCATACTCAGTGTTATATACTAAAGCCAGACTCAGAGTAATATACTGTAGTCAGACTCAGCGTAATATAAAATAGTCAGACTCAGTGTAATATAGCCATAGTCAGACTCAGTGTAATATAATATAGTCAGACTAAATGTAATATAAAATAGTCAGACTCAGTGTAATATAATATAGTCAGACTCAATGTTAATATACTATAGTCAGACTCAGTGTAATATACTGTAGTCAGACTCAGTGTAATATAAAATAGACAGACTAAATGTAATATAAAATAGTCAGACTCAGTGTAATTTAATATAGTCAGACTCAATGTTATATACTATGGTCAGACTCAGTGTATTATACTGTAGTCAGACTCAGTGTAATATAATTTAGTCAGACTAAATGAAATATACTATAGTCAGACTCAGGGTAATATAATATAGTCAGACTCAGTGTAATATAATATAGTCAGACTAAATGTAATATAGTACAGTCAGACTCAGGATAATATACTATATCCAATCTCAGTGTAATATACTATAGTCAGACTCAGTGTAATATACTATAGTCAGACTAAGTGTAATATAGTATATTCAGACTCAGGTTAATATACTATAGTCAAATTCAGTGTAATATAATATAGTCAGATTCAGTGTAATATACTATAGTCAGACTCAGGGTAATATAATATAGTTAGACTCAGTGTTAAATACTATAGTCAGAATCAGTGCAATATATAATAGTCAGACTCAGTGTTATATACTATGGTCAGACTCAGGATAATATACTATAGTCAGACTCAGGATAATATACTATAGTCAGACTCAGTGTAATATAATATAGTCAGACTCAGTTTAATATAATATAGTCAGACTAAATGTAATATGCTTTAGTCAGACTCAGTGTTATAGAGTATGTTCAGACTCAGTGTAATATACTATAGTCAGAGTAAGTGTAATATAGTATATTCAGAATCAGTGTAATATACTGTAGTCAGACTCATTGTAGTATAATATAGTCAGACTCAGTTTAATATACTAGAGTCAGACTCAGGGTAATATACTATAGTCAGACTCAGTGTAATATACTATGATCAGATGCAGTGTAATATACTATAGTCAGAATCAGTGTAATATACTATAGTCAGACTAAATGTAATATACTATAGTCAGACTCAGTGTAATATAATATAATCAGACTAAATGTAATATACTATAGTCAGACTCAGGGTAATATAATATATTCAATCTCAGTGTAATATACTATAGTCAGACTCAGTGTAATATACTATAGTCAGACTAAATGTAATATAGTATATTCAGACTCAGGTTAATATACTATATTCAATCTCAGTGTAATATACCTATAGTCAGACTCAGTGTAATATACTATAGTCGGACTAAATGTAATATACTATAGTCAGACTCAGGGTAATATAATATAGTTAGACTTTGTGCATTATATATAGGTCAGAAATCAGTGTAAATATACTATAGTCAGACTAAATGTAATATAAAATAGTCAGACTCAGTGTAATATTATATAGTCAGACACAATGTAATATAATATGGTCAGACTCAGTGTAATATACTGTAGTCAGACTCAGTGTAATATAATTTAGTCAGACTAAATGTAATATACTATAGTCAGACTCAGTATAATATAATATAGTCAGACTCAGTGTTATATACTATGGTCAGACTCAGTGTAATATACTATAGTGAGACTCAATGTAATATAATATTGTCAGATTCAGTGTAATATACTATAGTCAGACTCAGGGTAATATACTATAGTTAGACTCAGTGTAATATAATATTGTCAGACAGTGTAATATACTATAGTCAGACTCATGGTAATATAATATGGTCAAACTCAGTGTATTATACTACGGTCAGACTCAGTGTAATATACTATAGTGAGACTCAATGTGATATAATATAGTCAGATTCAGTGTAATATACTATAGTCAGACTCAGTGTAATATAATATAGTCAGACATTGTAATATATTATAGTCAGACAGTGCAATATAGTATAGTCATACTCAGTGTTATATACTAAAGCCAGACTCAGAGTAATATACTGTAGTCAGACTCAGTGTTATACACTATAGTCAGACTCAGCGTAATATAAAATAGTCAGACTCAGTGTAATATGATATAGTCAGACTCAGTGTAATATACTATAGTAAGGCTCAATGTAATATAATATAGTTAGATTCAGTGCAATACACAATAAATCAGACTCAGTGTAATATACTGTAGTGAGACTCAATATAATATAATATAGTCACATTCAGTGTAATATAAGCTTGTCAGACAGTGTAATATACTATAGTCAGACTCAGTGTAATATACTATAGTCAGACTCAGTGTAATATACTATAGTCAGACTCAGTGTAATATACTATAGTAAGACTCAGTGTAATATAATATAGTCAGATTCAGTGCAATATACAATAGTCAGACTCATGGTTAATATACTATAGTCAGACTCAGTGTACTATAATATTGTCAGACGGTGTAATATACTATAGACAGACTCAGCATAATATACTATAGTCAGACAGTGTAATATACTATAGTCAGACTCAGCGTAATATACTATAGTCAGACTAAATGTAATATAATATAGTCAGACTCAGTGTAATATACTATAGTCAGACTCAGTATAATATAATATCTTCAGACTAAATGTAATATACTATAGTCAGACTCAGTGTAATATAATATAGTCAGACTCAGTTTAATATAATATAGTCAGACTAAATGTAATATGCTATAGTCAGAGTAAGTGTAATATAGTATATTCAGAATCAGTGTAATATACTGTAGTCAGACTCATTGTAGTATAATATAGTCAGACTCAGTGTAATATACTAGAGTCAGACTCAGGGTAATATACTATAGTCAGACTCAGTGTAATATACTATGATCAGATGCAGTGTAATATACGATAGTCAGAATCAGTGTAATATACTATAGTCAGACTAAATGTAATATACTATAGTCAGACTCAGTGTAATATAATATAGTCAGACTAAATGTAATATACTATAGTCAGACTCAGGGTAATATAATATAGTCAGACTCAGTAATATAATATAGTCAGACTCAGTGTAATATACTATAGTCAGACTCAGTGTAATATACTATAGTCAGACTCAGTGTAATATAATATAGTCAGACTAAATGTAATATAGTATAGTCAGACTCAGGATAATATACTATAGTCAATCTCAGTGTAATATACTATAGTCAGATTCAGTGTAATATACTATAGTCAGACTCAGGGTAATATAATATAGTCGGACTAAATGTAATATAAAATAGTCAGACTCAGTGAAATATAATATAGTCAGACTCAATATTATATACTATGGTCATACTCAGTGTAAAATAATATAGTCAGACTAAATGTAATATAAAATAGTCAGACTCAGTGTAACATAATATAGTCAGACTCAATGTTATATACTATGGTTAGACTCAGTGTAATATACTATAGTCACACTCAGTGTAATATACTATAGTCAGACTCAGTGTAATATAATATAGTCAGACTAAATGTAATATAAAATAGTCAGACTCAGTGTAATATAATATAGTCAGACTCAGTGTTATATACTATAGTCAGACTCAGTGTAATATACTGTAGTGAGACTCAGTGTAATATAATTTAGTCAGACTAAATGTAATATACTATAGTCAGACTCAGGGTAATATAATATAGTCAGACTCAGTTTTAATATACTATAGTCAGACTCAGTTATATATACTATGGTCAGACTCAGTGTAATATAATATAGTCAGACTAAATGTAATATAGTATAGTCAGACTCAGGATAATATACTATATTCAATCTCAGTGTAATATACTATAGTCAGACTCAGTGTAATATACTATAGTCAGACTAAATGTAATATAGTATATTCAGACTCAGGTTAATATACTATAGTCAAATTCAGTGTAATATACTATAGTCAGACTCAGGGTAATATAATATAGTCAGACTCAGTGTTATATACTATAGTCAGAATCAATGCAATATACAATAGTCAGACTCAGTGTTATATACTATGGTCAGACTAAGGATAATATACTATAGTCAGACTCAGGATAATATACTATAGTCAGACTCAGTGTAATATAATATAGTCAGACTCAGTGTAATATACTATAGTCAGACTAAATGTAATATGCTATAGTCAGACTCAGTGTTATAGACTATGGTCAGACTCAGTGTAATATACTATGGTCAGACTCAGTATAATATACTATAGTCAGACTCAGTGTAATATACTATAGTCAGAGTAAGTGTAATATAGTATATTCAGAATCAGTGTAATATACTGTAGTCAGACTCATTGTAGTATAATATAGTCAGACTCAGTGTAATATACTAGAGTCAGACTCAGGGTAATATACTATAGTCAGACTCAGTGTAATATACTATGATCAGATGCAGTGTAATATACTATATTCAGAATCAGTGTAACATACTATAGTCAGACTAAATGTAATATAATATAGTCAGACTCAGTGTAATATACTATAGTCAGACTCAGTTATATATACTCTGGTCAGACTCAGTGTAATATAATATAGTCAGACTAAATGTAATATAGTATAGTCAGACTCAGGATAATATACTATAGTCAAATTCAGTGTAATATGATATAGTCAGATTCAGTGTAATATAATATAGTCAGACTCAAGGTAATATAATATAGTCGGACTACATGTAATATAAAATAGTCAGACTCAGTGAAATATAATATAGTCAGACTCAATGTTATATACTATGGTCAGAGTCAGTGTAATATAATATAGTCAGTCAGACTCAGTATATATAAATAGTCAGACTCAGTGTAATATAATATAGTCAGACTCAGTGTTATATACTATAGTCAGACTCAGTGTAATATACTATAGTCAGACTCAGTGTAATATACTATAGTCAGACTCAGTGTAATATAATATAGTCAGACTAAATGTAATATACTATAGTCAGACTCAGTGTAATATAATATAGTCAGACTCAATGTAATATACTATGGTCAGACTCAGTGTAATATACTATAGTCAGACTCAGTGTAATATAATATAGTCAGACTCAAATGTAATATACTATAGTCAGACTCAGAGTAATATAATATAGTCAGACTCAGTGTAATATACTATAGTCAGACTCAGTTATATATACTATGGTCAGACTCAGTGTAATATAATATAGTCAGACTAAATGTAATATAGTATAGTCAGACTCAGGATAATATACTATAGTCAAATTCAGTGTAATATAATATAGTCAGACTCAGTGTAATATAATATAGTCAGACTCAATGTAATATAATATAGTCAGACTACATGTAATATAAAATAGTCAGACTCAGTGAAATATAATATAGTCAGACTCAATGTAATATACTATGGTCAGACTCAGTGTAATATAATATAGTCAGACTCAATGTAATATAATATAGTCAGACTCAGTGTAATATAATATAGTCAGACTCAATGTTATATACTATAGTCAGACTCAGTGTAATATAATATAGTCAGACTCAGTGTAATATACTATAGTCAGACTCAGTGTAATATAATATAGTCAGACTAAATGTAATATAAAATAGTCAGACTCAGTGTAATATAATATAGTCAGACTCAATGTTATATACTATGGTCAGACTCAGTTATATATACTATGGTCAGACTCAGTGTAATATACTATAGTCATACTAAATGTAATATAGTATAGTCAGACTCAGGATAATATACTATATTCAATCTCAGTGTAATATACTATAGTCAGACTCAGTGTAATATACTATAGTCAGACTAAATGTAATATAGTATATTCAGACTCAGGTTAATATACTATATTCAATCTCAATGTAATATACTATAGTCAGACTCAGTGTAATATACTATAGTCGGACTAAATGTAATATACTATAGTCAGACTCAGGGTAATATAATATAGTCAGACTCAATGTAATATAATATGGTCAGACTCAGTGTAATATACTGTAGTCAGACTCAGTGTAATATAATTTAGTCAGACTCAGTGTAATATACTATAGTGAGACTCAATGTAATATAATATAGTCAGAATCAGTGTAATATACTATAGTCAGACTCAGGGTAATATACTATAGTCAGACTCAGTGTAATATAATATAGTCAGACTCAGTGTAATATACTATAGTCAGACTCATGGTAATATAATATGGTCAGACTCAGTGTATTATACTACGGTCATACTCAGTGTAATATACTATAGTGAGACTCAATATGATATAATATAGTCAGATTCAGTGTAATATACTATAGTCAGACTCAGTGTAATATAATATTGTCAGACAGTGCAATATAGTATAGTCATACTCAGTGTTATATACTAAAGCCAGACTTAGAGTAATATACTGTATTCAGACTCAGCGTAATATAAAATAGTCAGACTCAGTGTAATATGCTATAGTCAGACTCAGTGTAATATACTATAGTAAGGCTCAATGTAATATAATATAGTTAGATTCAGTGCAATACACTATAATCAGACTCAGTGTAATACACTGTAGTGAGACTCAATATAATATACTATAGTCAGACTCAGTGTAATATGCTATAGTCACACTCAGTGTAATATACTATAGTCAGACAGTGTAATATACTATAGTAAGACTCAATGTAATATAATATGGTCAGATTCAGTGCAATATACAATAGTCAGACTCATGGTAATATAATATAGTCAGACTCAGTGTATTATACTATGGTCAGACTCAGTGTAATATACTATAGTCAGACTCAGTATAATATAATATCTTCAGACTAAATGTAATATACTATAGTCAGACTCAATTTTATATACTATGGTCATACTCAGTGTAATATAATATAGTCAGACTAAATGTAATATACTATAGTAGACTCAGACAGACTCAGTGTAATATAATATAGTCAGACTCAGTGTAATATAAAATAGTCAGACTCAGTGTAATATACTATAGTCAGACTCAGGGTAATATAATATAGTCAGACTCAGTGTATATACTATAGTCAGACTCAGTGTAATATACAATAGTCAGACTCAGTGTTATATACTATGGTCAGACTCAGGATAATATACTATAGTCAGACTCAGGTAATATACTATAGTCAGACTCAGTGTAATATACTATAGTCAGACTCAGTGTAATATATAATATAGTCAGACTAAATGTAATATATATAGTCAGACTCAGTGTAATATACTATAGTCAGACTCAGTGTAATATAATATAGTCAGACTCAGTATAATTTACTATAGTCAGACTCAGTGTAATATACTATAGTCAGAGTAAGTGTAATATAGTTATAGTCAGAATCAGTGTAATATACTATAGTCAGACTCAGTGTAGTATAATATAGTCAGACTCAGTGTAATATACTAGAGTCAGACTCAGGGTAATATACTATGATCAGATGCAGTGTAATATACTATAGTCAGAATCAGTGTAATATACTATAGTCAGACTAAATGTAATATACTATAGTCAGACTCAGTGTAATATACTATAGTCAGACTCAGTGTAATATACTATAGTCAGACTCAGTGTAATATAATATAGTCAGACTCAGGATAATATACTATAGTCAATCTCAGTGTAATATAATATAGTCAGATTCAGTGTAATATACTATAGTCAGACTCAGTGTAATATACTATAGTCAGAGTAGTGTAATATAGTTTATTCAGAATCAGTGTAATATACTGTAGTCAGACTCAGTGTAGTATATACTATAGTCAGACTCAATGTAATATACTATAGTCAGACTCAGTGTAATATAATACAGTCAGACTCAGGATAATATACTACAGTCAATCTCAGTGTAATATAATATAGTCAGATTCAGTATAATATACTATAGTCAGACTCAGTGTAATATACTATAGTCAGACTAAGTGTAATATATTTATTCAGAATCAGTGTAATAATATACTGTAGTCAGACTCATTGTAGTATAATATAGTCAGACTCAGTGTAATATACTATAGTCAGACTCAGTGTAATACACTATAGTCAGACTCAATGTAATATACTATAGTCAGACTCAGTGTAATATACTATAGTCAGACTCAGTGTAATATACTATAGTCAGACAGTGTAATATACTATAGTCAGACTCAATGTAATATAATATAGTCAGACTCAGTGCAAATATACAATAGTCAGACTCAGTGGTAATATAATATAGTCAGACTCAGTGTATTATACTATGGTCAGACTCAGTGTAATATACTATAGTCAGACTCAGTATAATATAATATCTTCAGACTAAATGTAATATACTATAGTCAGACTCAATTTTATATACTATGGTCATACTCAGTGTAATATAATATAGTCAGACTAAATGTAATATAAAATAGTCAGACTCAGTGTAATATAATATAGTCAGACTCAATGTAATATACTATAGTCAGACTCAGTGTAATATAATATAGTCAGACTCAATGTAATATACTATGGTCAGACTCAGTGTAATATACTATAGTCACACTCAGTGTAATATACTATAGTCAGACTCAGTGTAATATACTATAGTCAGACTAAATGTAATATAAAATAGTCAGACTCAGTGTAATATAATATAGTCAGAATCAATGTAATATACTATAGGTCAGACTCAGTGTAATATACTGTAGTCAGACTCAGTGTAATATAAATATAGTCAGACTAAATGTAATATACTATGGTCAGACTCAGTGTAATATAATATAGTCAGACTAAATGTAATATAGTATAGTCAGACTCAGTGATAATATACTATATTCAATTTCAGTGTAATATACTATAGTCAGACTCAGTGTAATATACTATAGTCAGACTAAATGTAATATATACTATATTCAGACTCAGTGTTAATATACTATAGTCAGACTCAGTGTAATATAATATAGTCAGACTCAGTGTAATATACTATAGTCAGACTCAGGTCAGTAATATAATATAGTCAGACTCAGTGTATATATACTATAGTCAGACTCAGTGTAATATACTATAGTCAGACTCAGTGTAATATACTATGGTCAGACTCAGGATGTAATATACTATAGTCAGACTCAGGATAATATACTATAGTCAGACTCAGTGTAATATAATATAGTCAGACTCAGTGTAATATAATATAGTCAGACTAAATAATATAGCTATAGTCAGACTCAGTGTAATATACTATAGTCAGACTCAGTGTAATATAATATAGTCAGACTCAGTATAATATACTATAGTCAGACTCAGTGTAATATACTATAGTCAGACTCAGTGTGAATATAGTATATTCAGACTCAGTGTAATATACTGTAGTCAAGACTCATTGTAATATACTATAGTCAGACTCAGTGTAATATACTATAGTCAGACTCAGTGTAATATACTATAGTCAGATGCAGTGTAATATACTATAGTCAGACTCAGTGTAATATACTATAGTCAGACTAAATATAATATACTATAGTCAGACTCAGTGTAATATACTATAGTCAGACTCAGTGTAATATACTATAGTCAGACTCAGTGTAATATAGCGTATAGTCAGACTCAGTGTAATATACTATAGTCAGACTCAGTGTAATATACTATAGTCAGATTCAGTGTAATATACTATAGTCAGACTCAGTGTAATATACTATCAGACTCAGTGTAATATAAGTAGTCAGACTAGTGTAATATAGTATAGTTCAGAATCAGTGTAATATACTATAGTCAGACTCATTGTAGTATAATATAGTCAGACTCAGTGCAATATACTATAATCAGACTCAGTGTAATACACTGTAGTCAGACTCAATATAATATACTATAGTCAGACTCAGTGTAATATCAGACTATGTAAAAGGGTCTATAGTCAGACTCAGTGTAATATACTATAGTCAGACTCAGTGTAATATACTATAGTCAGACTCAGTGTAATATAATATAGTCAGACTCAGTGTAATATACTATAGTCAGACTCTCATGTAATATACTATAGTCAGACTCAGTGTAATATACTATAGTCAGACTCAGTGTAATATACTATAGTCAGACTCAGTATAATATAATATAGTCAGACTCAAATGTAATATACTATAGTCAGACTCAGTGTAATATACTATAGTCAGACTCAGTGTAATATAATATAGTCAGACTCAATGTAATATAAATATAGTCAGACTCAGTGTAATATAATATAGTCAGACTCAGTGTTATATACTATAGTCAGACTCAGTGTAATATACTATAGTCAGACTCAAGTGTAATATACTATAGTCAGACTCAGTGTAATATAATATAGTCAGACTCAATGTAATATAAATATAGTCAGACTCAGTGTAATATAATATAGTCAGAATCAATGTTATATACTATGGGTCAGACTCAGTGTAATATACTGTAGTCAGACTCAGTGTAATATAAATATAGTCAGACTAAATGTAATATACTATAGTCAGACTCAGTGTAATATAATATAGTCAGACTAAATGTAATATATACTATAGTCAGACTCAGGATAATATACTATAGTCAGACTCAGTGTAATATACTATAGTCAGACTCAGTGTAATATACTATAGTCAGACTCAGTGTAATATAGTATAGTCAGACTCAGGTTAATATACTATAGTCAAATTCAGTGTAATATAATATAGTCAGACTCAGTGTAATATACTATAGTCAGACTCAGGGTAATATAATATAGAGTCAGACTCAGTGTAATATACTATAGTCAGACTCAGTGCAATATACAATAGTCAGGCTCAGTGTTATATACTATGGTCAGACTCAGGATAATATACTATAGTCAGACTCAGGATAATATACTATAGTCAGACTCAGTGTAATATAATATAGTCAGACTCAGTTTAATATAATATAGTCAGACTAAATGTAATATGCTATAGTCAGACTCAGTGTTATAGACTATAGTCAGACTCAGTGTAATATAATATAGTCAGACTCAGTGTAATATACTATAGTCAGACTCAGTGTAATATACTATAGTCAGACTAAGTGTAATATACTTTAGTCAGACTCAGTGTAATATACTGTAGTCAGACTCATTGTAATATAATATAGTCAGACTCAGTGTAATATACTAGAGTCAGACTCAGGGTAATATACTATGATCAGATGCAGTGTAATATACTATAGTCAGAATCAGTGTAATATACTATAGTCAGACTAAATGTAATATACTATAGTCAGAATCAGTGTAATATACTATAGTCAGACTCAAATGTAATATACTATAGTCAGACTCAGTGTAATATAATATACATAGTCAGACTCAGTATATATACTATAGTCAGACTCAATCTCAGTGTAATATAATATAGTCAGACTCAGTATAATATACTATAGTCAGACTCAGTGTAATATACTATAGTCAGACTAAGTGTAATATAGTTTATTCAGAATCAGTGTAATATACTGTAGTCAGACTCAGTGTAATATAATATAGTCAGACTCAGTGTAATATACTATAGTCAGACTCAGTGTAATATACTATAGTCAGACTCAATGTAAATATACTATAGTCAGACTCAGTGTAATATACTATAGTCAGAACTCAGTGTAATATACTATAGTCAGACTCAGTGTAATATACTATAGTCAGACTCAGTGTAATATACTATAGTCAGACTCAATGTAATATATATATACTATCAGACTCAGTGCAATATACAATAGTCAGACTCAGTGTAATAATATACTATAGTCAGACTCAGTGTAATATATACTATAGTCAGACTCAGTGTAATATACTATAGTCAGACTCAGTGTAATATAATATAGTCAGACTCAAATGTAATATACTATAGTCAGACTCAATTGTATATACTATAGTCAGACTCAGTGTAATATAATATATAGTCAGACTAAATGTAATATAAAATAGTCAGACTCAGTGTAATATAATATAGTCAGACTCAATGTTATATACTATGGTCAGACTCAGTGTAATATACTATAGTCAGACTCAGTGTAATATAATATAGTCAGACTCATGTAATATATACTAGTCAGACTCAGTGTAATATAATATAGTCAGACTAAATGTAATATATAGTCAGACTCAGTGTAATATACTATAGTCAGGACTCAATAATATAATATAGTCAGACTCAGTGTAATATACTATAGTCAGACTCAGTGTAATATACTATAGTCAGACTCAGTGTAATATACTAATATAGTATATACTATATACTATAGTCAGACTCAGTGTAATATACTATAGTCAGACTCAGTGTAATATAATATAGTCAGAGATTCAGTGTAATATACTATAGTCAGACTCAGGGTAATATAATATAGTCAGACTCAGTGTTATATACTATAGTCAGAATCAATGCAATATACAATAGTCAGGCTCAGTGTTATATACTATGGTCAGACTCAGGATAATATACTATAGTCAGACTCAGGATAATATACTATAGTCAGACTCAGTGTAATATAATATAGTAGACTCAGTTTAATATAATATAGTCAGACTAAATGTAATATGCTATAGTCAGACTCAGTGTATATACTATAGTCAGACTCAGTGTAATATAATATAGTCAGACTTCAGTATAATTTACTATAGTCAGACTCAGTGTAATATACTATAGTCAGAGTAAGTGTAATATAGTTTATTCAGAATCAGTGTAATATACTGTAGTCAGACTCAGTGTAATATAATATAGTCAGACTCAGTGTAATATACTATAGTCAGACTCAGGGTAATATACTATAGTCAGACTCAGTGTAATATACTATAGTCAGACTCAGTGTAATATACTATAGTCAGACTAAATGTAATATACTATAGTCAGAATCAGTGTAATATACTATAGTCAGACTAAATGTAATATACTATAGTCAGACTCAGTGTAATATAATACAGTCAGACTCAGGATAATATACTACAGTCAATCTCAGTGTAATATAATATAGTCAGATTCAGTATAATATACTATAGTCAGACTCAGTGTAATATACTATAGTCAGAGTAAGTGTAATATAGTTTATTCAGAATCAGTGTAATATACTGTAGTCAGACTCATTGTAGTATAATATAGTCAGACTCAGTGTAATATACTAGAGTCAGACTCAGGGTAATATACTATAGTCAGACTCAGTGTAATATACTATGATCAGATGCAGTGTAATATACTATAGTCAGAATCAGTGTAATATACTATAGTCAGACTAAAATAATATACTATAGTCAGACTCAGTGTAATATATAATATAGTCAGACTAAATGTAATATACTATAGTCAGACTCAGTGTAATATAATACAGTCAGACTCAGGATAATATACTATAGTCAATCTCAGTGTAATATAATATAGTCAGACTAAATGTAATATAGCATAGTCAGACTCAGGATAATATACTATAGTCAAATTCAGTGTAATATAATATAGTCAGATTCAGTGTAATATAATATAGTCAGACTCAAGGTAATATAATATAGTCGGACTAGATGTAATATAAAATAGTCACACTCAGTGAAATATAATATAGTCAGACTAAATGTAATATAAAATAGTCAGACTCAGTGTAATATAATATAGTCAGACTCAGTGTAATATACTATGGTCAGACTCAGTGTAATATACTATAGTCAGACTCAGTGTAATATAATATAGTCAGACTAAATGTAATATATAAATAGTCAGACTCAGTGTAATATAATATAGTCAGACTCAGTGTAATATAACTATGGTCAGACTCAGTGTAATATACTATAGTCAGACTCAGTGTAATATACTATAGTCAGACTCAGTGTAATATAATATAGTCAGACTAAATGTAATATACTATAGTCAGACTCAGTGTAATATAATATAGTCAGACTCAATGTTATATACTATGGTCAGACTCAGTGTAATATACTATAGTCAGACTCAGTGTAATATAATATAGTCAGACTAAATGTAATATACTATAGTCAGACTCAGTGTAATATAATATAGTCAGACTCAGTGTAATATACTATAGTCAGACTAAATGTAATATAGTATAGTCAGACTCAGGTTAATATACTATATTCAATCTCAGTGTAATATACTATAGTCAGACTCAGTCTAATATACTATAGTCAGACTAGATGTAATATAGTATATTCAGACTCAGGTTAATATACTATATTCAATCTCAGTGTAATATACTATAGTCAGACTCAGTGTAATATACTATAGTCGGACTAAATGTAATATAGTATAGTCAGACTCAGGGTAATATAATATAGTCAGACTTTGTGCATTATACTATGGTCAGACTCAGTGTAAAATATTATAGTCAGACTCAGTGTAATATAATATAGTCAGACTAAATGTAATATAAAATAGTCAGACTCAGTGTAAAATAATATAGTCAGACTCAATGTAATATAATATGGTCAGACTCAGTGTAATATACTGTAGTCAGACTCAGTGTAATATAATTTAGTCACACTAAATGTAATATACTATAGTCAGACTCAGGGTAATATAAAATAGTCAGACTCAGACTCAGTATAAGTGTAATACTATAGTCAGACTCAGTGTAATATATAGTCAGACTCAGTTATATATACTATGGTCAGACTCAGGTCAGTGTAATATAATATAGTCAGACTCAAATGTAATATAGTATAGTCAGACTCAGGATAATATACTATATTCAGACTCAGTGTAATATACTATAGTCAGACTCAGTCTAATATACTATAGTCAGACTAGATGTAATATAGTATATTCAGACTCAGGTTAATATACTATATTCAATCTCAGTGTAATATACTATAGTCAGACTCAGTGTAATATACTATAGTCGGACTAAATGTAATATAGTATAGTCAGACTCAGGGTAATATAATATAGTCAGACTTTGTGCATTATACTATGGTCAGACTCAGTGTAAAATATTATAGTCAGACTCAGTGTAATATAATATAGTCAGACTAAATGTAATATAAAATAGTCAGACTCAGTGTAAAATAATATAGTCAGACTCAATGTAATATAATATGGTCAGACTCAGTGTAATATACTGTAGTCAGACTCAGTGTAATATAATTTAGTCACACTAAATGTAATATACTATAGTCAGACTCAGGGTAATATAAAATAGTCAGACTCAGTGTAATATACTATAGTCAGACTCAGTTATATATACTATGGTCAGACTCAGTGTAATATAATATAGTCAGACTCAATGTAATATAGTATAGTCAGACTCAGATGTAATATACTATATTCAATCTCAGTGTAATATACTATAGTCAGACTCAGTGTAATATACTATAGTCAGACTCATGTAATATAGTATATTCAGACTCAGGTTAATATACTACATAGTCAGACTCAGTGTATATATACTATAGTCAATATACAGTGTAATATATACTATAGTCAGATAAATGTAATATAGTATAGTCAGACTCAGGGTAATATAATATAGTCAGACTTTGTGCATTATACTATGGTCAGACTCAGTGTAAAATATTATAGTCAGACTCAGTGTAATATAATATAGTCAGACTAAATGTAATATAAAATAGTCAGACTCAGTGTAAAATAATATAGTCAGACTCAATGTAATATAATATGGTCAGACTCAGTGTAATATACTGTAGTCAGACTCAGTGTAATATAATTTAGTCACACTAAATGTAATATACTATAGTCAGACTCAGGGTAATATAAAATAGTCAGACTCAGTGTAATATACTATAGTCAGACTCAGTGTAATATACTATGGTCAGACTCAGTGTAATATAATATAGTCAGACTAAATGTAATATAGTATAGTCAGACTCAGGATAATATACTATATTCAATCTCAGTGTAATATACTATAGTCAGACTCAGTCTAATATACTATAGTCAGACTAGATGTAATATAGTATATTCAGACTCAGGTTAATATACTATATTCAATCTCAGTGTAATATACTATAGTCAGACTCAGTGTAATATACTATAGTCGGACTAAATGTAATATAGTATAGTCAGACTCAGGGTAATATAATATAGTCAGACTTTGTGCATTATACTATGGTCAGACTCAGTGTAAAATACTATAGTCAGACTCAGTGTAATATAATATAGTCAGACTAAATGTAATATAAAATAGTCAGACTCAGTGTAAAATAATATAGTCAGACTCAATGTAATATAATATGGTCAGACTCAGTGTAATATACTGTAGTCAGACTCAGTGTAATATATATATTAGTCAGACTCAGTGTAATATACTATAGTCAGACTCAGTGTAATATAAAATAGTCAGACTCAGTGTAATATACTATAGTCAGACTCAGTTATATATACTATGGTCAGACTCAGTGTAATATAATATAGTCAGACTCAGTGTAATATACTATAGTCAGACTCAGGATAATATACTATAGTCAGATCTCAGTGTAATATACTATAGTCAGACTCAGTGTAATATACTATAGTCAGACTCAGTGTAATATAATATAGTCAGGTAATAGACAACTTCAGTGTAATATATACTCAGTAGTCATAGACTCAGTGTAATATAATATAATATAGTCAGACTCAGTGTGCATTATACTATAGTCAGACTCAGTGTAATATACTTATAGTCAGACTCAGTGTAATATAATATAGTCAGACTCAGTGTAATATAAAATAGTCAGACTCAGTGTAATATAATATAGTCAGACTCAGTGTAATATAATATAGTCAGACTCAGTGTAATATACTATAGTCAGACTCAGTGTAATATAATATAGTCAGACTCAGTGTAATATACTATAGTCAGACTCAGGGTAATATACTATAGTCAGACTCAGTGTAATATACTATAGTCAGACTCAGTGTATATATACTATGGTCAGACTCAGTGTAATATACTATAGTCAGACTCAGTGTAATATACTATAGTCAGACTCAGTGTAATATACTATAGTCAGATCTCAGTGTAATATACTATAGTCAGACTCAGTGTAATATACTATAGTCAGACTCATGTAATATAGTATAGTCAGACTCAGGTAATATATACTATATTCAGACTCAGTGTAATATACTATAGTCAGACTCAGTGTAATATACTATAGTAAGACTCAGTGTAATATACTATAGTCAGACTCAGGGTAATATAATATAGTCAGACTCAGTGCATATACTATAGTCAGACTCAGTGTAATATACTATAGTCAGACTCAGTGTAATATAATATAGTCAGACTCAGTGTAATATAAAATAGTCAGACAGTGTGTAATATAATATAGTCAGACTCAGTGTTAATATACTATAGTCAGACTCAGTGTAATATACTATAGTCAGACTCAGTGTAATATAAATATAGTCAGACTAAATGTAATATATACTATAGTCAGACTCAGTGTAATATATAATATAGTCAGACTCAGTAATATATACTATAGTCAGACTCAGTGTAATATACTATAGTCAGACTCAGTGTAATATAATATAGTCAGACTCAGTGTAATATACTATAGTCAGACTCAGTGTAATATACTATAGTCAGACTCAGTGTAATATAATATATAGTCAGACTCAGTGTAATATACTATAGTAAGACTCAGTGTAATATAATACTATAGTCAGACTCAGTGTAATATACTATAGTCAGACTCAGTGTAATATACTATAGTCAGACTCAGTGTAATATACTATAGTCAGACTCAGTGTAATATACTATAGTCAGACTCAGTGTAATATACTATAGTCAGACTCAGTGTAATATACTATAGTCAGACAGTGTAATATACTATAGTCAGACTCAGGTAATATACTATAGTCAGACTCAGTGTAATATACTATAGTCAGACTCAGTGTAATATACTATAGTCAGACTCAGTGTAATATACTATGGTCAGACTCAGTGTAATATACTATAGTCAGACTCAGTGTAATATACTATAGTCAGACTCAGTGTAATATACTATAGTCAGACTCAGTGTAATATAATATAGTCAGACTCAGTGTATTATACTACGGTCAGACTCAGTGTAATATTCTATAGTCAGACTCAGTGTAATATAATATTGTCAGACAGTGTAATACACTATAGTCAGACTCAGGGTAATATACTATAGTCAGACAGTGCAATATAGTATAGTCATTCTCAGTGTTATATACTATAGTCAGACTCAGAGTAATATACTGTAGTCAGACTCTGCGATAATATAAAATAGTCAGACTCAGTGTAATATACTATAGTAAGACTCAATGTAATATAATATTGTCAGATTCAGTGCAATATACAATAGTCATACTCAGGGTAATATACTATAGTCAGACTCAGTGTAATATAATATAGTCAGACTCAGGGTAATATAATATAGTCAGACTCAGTGTATTATACTACGGTCAGACTCAGTGTAAAATACTATAGTCAGACTCAGTATAATATAATATAGTCAGACTAAATGTAATATAATATAGTCAGACTAAATGTAATATAATATAGTCAGACTCAGGGTAATATACTATAGTCAGACTCAGTGCAATATAGTATAGTCATACTCAGAGTAATACAATATAGTCAGACTCAGTGTAATATACTATAGTCAGACTCAGTGTAATATACTATAGTCAGACTCAGTGTAATATACTATGGTCAGATGCAGTGTAATATACTATAGTCAAGCTCAGTGTAATATAATATAGTCAGACTAAATGTAATATACTATAGTCAGACTCAGTGTAATATACTATAGTAAGACTCAGTGTAATATACTATGGTCAGACTCTGTGTAATATAATATACTCAGACCGAATGTAATATACTATAGTCAGACTCAGGGCAATCAAGTATAGTCATACTCAGAGTAATATAATATAGTCAGACTCAGTGTAATATAATATAGTCAGACTCAGTGTAATATACTATAGTCAGACTCAGTGTAATATACTATAGTCAGACTCATTATAGTATAAAATAGTCAGACTCAGTGTAATATACTATATTCAGACTCAGTGTAATATAATATAGTCAGACTCAGTGTAATACACTATAGTCAGCCTTAGTGCAATATAAAATAGTCAGACTCATTGTAGTATGATATAGTCAGACTCAGTGTAATATACTAAAGTCAGACTCAGTGTATTATACTACGGTCAGACTCAGTGTAATATACTATAGTCAGACTCAGTGTAATATAATATTGTCAGACAGTGTAATACACTATAGTCAGACAGTGTAATATACTATAGTCAGACTCAGTGTAATATACTATAGTCAGACTCAGGGTAAGATAATTTAGTCAGACTCAGTGTAATATACTGAAGTCAGACAGTGTAATATACTGTAGTCAGACTCAGTGTAATGTACAATAGTCAGACTCAGTGTAATATATTGTAGTCAGACACAGAGTAATATACTATAGTCAGAGTCAGTGTTATATACTATGGTCAGATTGAGTGTAATATACTATAGTCAGACTCATGGTAATATACTATAGTAAGACTCAGTGTAATATACTATAGTCAGACTCAGGGTAATATAATATAGTCAGACTCAGTGTATAATACTACGGTCAGACTCAGTGTAATATTCTATAGTCAGACTCAGTGTAATATAATATTGTCAGACAGTGTAATACACTATAGTCAGACTCAGGGTAATATAATATAGTCAGACTCAGCAGTAATATACTCAGACTCAGTGTAATATACTATAGTAAGACTCAGTGTAATATAAAAATAGTCAGACTCAGTGTAATATACTATGGTCAGACTCAGTGTAATATAATATAGTCAGACTCAGTGCAATATACAATAGTCATACTCAGGGTAATATAATATAGTCAGACTCAGTGTAATATAATATAGTCAGACTCAGTGTAATATACTATAGTCAGACTCAGTGTAATATACTATAGTCAGACTCAGTATAGTATAAAATAGTCAGACTCAGTGTAATATACTATAGTCAGACTCAGTGTAATATAATATTGTCAGACAGTGTAATACACTATAGTCAGACTCAGGGTAATATAATATAGTCAGACTCAGGGTAATATAATATAGTCAGACTCAGTGTAATATACTATAGTCAGACTCAGTGTAATATACTATAGTCAGACTCAGTGTAATATACTATAGTCAGACTCAGTGTAATATAATATAGTCAGACTCAGTGTAATATACTATAGTCAGACTCAGTGTAATATAGTATAGTCAGACTCAGTGTAATATACTATAGTCAGACTCAGGGTAATATACTATAGTCAGACTCAGTGTAATATACTATAGTCAGACTCAGTAATATAAAATATAGTCAGACTCAGTGTAATATACTATAGTCAGACTCAGTGTAATATACAATAGTCAGACTCAGTGTAATATACTATAGTCAGACTCAGTGTAATATACTATAGTCAGATTCAGTGTAATATACTATAGTCAGACTCAGTGTAATATACTATAGTCAGACTCAGTGTAATATACTATAGTAAGACTCAGTGTAATATACTATAGTCAGACTCAGTGTATAATACTATGGTCAGACTCAGTGTAATATACTATAGTCAGACTCAGTGTAATATAATATTGTCAGACAGTGTAATATACTATAGTCAGACTCAGGGTAATATACTATAGTCAGACTCAGTGTAATATAATATAGTCAGACTCAGTGTAATATACTATAGTCAGACTCAGTGTAATATAATATAGTCAATATATACTATAGTCAGACTCAGTGTAATATAATATAGTCAGACTCAGTGTAATATACTATAGTCAGACTCAGTGTAATATACTATAGTCAGACTCAGTGTAATATACTATAGTCAGACTCAGTGTAATATACTATAGTCAGACTCAGTGTAATATACTATAGTCAGACTCAGTGTAATATAAAATAGTCAGACTCAGTGTAATATACTATAGTCAGACTCAGTGTAATATACTATAGTCAGACTCAGTGCAATATACAATAGTCAGACTCAGGGTAATATACTATAGTCAGACTCAGTGTAATATAATATAGTCAGACTCAATGTAATATATATATAGTCAGACTCGTGGTGTAATATACTATAGTCAGACTCAGTGTAATATACTATAGTCATACTCAGTGTAATATACATATTGTCAGATTCAGTGTAATATACTATAGTCAGACTCAGTGTAATATACTATAGTCAGACTCAGTGTAATATACTATAGTCAGACTCAGTGTAATATACTATAGTCAGACTCAGTGTAATATACTATAGTCAGACTCAGTGTAATATACTATAGTCAGACTCAGTGTAATATACTATAGTCAGACTCAGTGTAATATACTATAGTCAGACTCAGTGTAATATAATATAGTCAGATTCAGTGTAATATACTATAGTCAGACTCAGTGTAATATACTATAGTCAGACTCAGTGTAATATACTATAGTCAGACTCAGTGTAATATACTATAGTCAGATCAGTGTAATTTACTATAGTAAGACTCAATGTAATATACTATAGTCAGACTCAGTGTAATATACTATAGTCAGACTCAGTGTAATATAGTCACTATAGTATACTATAGTCAGACTCAGTGTAATATACTATAGTCAGACTCAGTGTAATATAATATACTCAGACTCAGTGTAATATACTATAGTCAGACTCAGTGTATATATAGTATAGTCAGACTCAGTGTAATATACTATAGTCAGACTCAGTGTAATATAATATAGTCAGACTCAGTGTATATATACTATAGTCAGACTCAGTGTAATATACTATAGTCAGACTCAGTGTAATATAATATAGTCAGACTCAGTGTAATATACTATAGTCAGACTCAGTGTAATATACTATAGTCAGACTCAGTGTAATATACTATAGTCAGACTCAGTGTAATATATATATAGTCAGACTCAGTGTATATATACTATAGTCAGACTCAGTGTAATATACTATAGTCAGACTCAGTGTAATATAAAATAGTCAGACTCAGTGTAATATACTATAGTCAGACTCAGTGTAATATAATATAGTCAGACTCAGTGTAATATACAATAGTCAGACTCAGTGTAATATACTATAGTCAGACTCAGTGTAATATAATATAGTCAGACTCAGTGTAATATACTATAGTCAGACTCAGTGTAATATACTATAGTCAGACTCAGTGTAATATACTATAGTCAGACTCAGTGTAATATACTATAGTCAGACTCAGTGTAATATACTATAGTCAGACTCAGTGTAATATACTATAGTCAGATTCAGTGTAATATACTATAGTCAGACTCAGTGTAAATATACTATAGTCAATATACTCAGTGTAAATATAATATAGTCAGACTCAGAGTAATATACTATAGTCAGACTCAGTGTAATATACTATAGTCAGACTCAGTGTAATATACTATAGTCAGACTCAGTGTAATATACTATAGTCAGACTCAGTGTAATATACTATAGTCAGACTCAGGGTAATATACTATAGTCAGACTCAGTGTAATATACTATAGTCAGACTCAGTGTAATATACTATAGTCAGACTCAGTGTAATATACTATAGTCAGACTCAGTGTAATATACTATAGTCAGACTCAGTGTAATATACTATAGTCAGACTCAGTGTAATATACTATAGTCAGACTCAGTGTAATATACTATAGTCAGACTCAGTGTAATATACTATAGTCAGACTCAGTGTAATATACTATAGTCAGACTCAGTGTAATATACTATAGTCATACTCAGTGTAATATACTATAGTCAGACTCAGTGTAATATACTATAGTCAGACTCAGTGTAATATACTATAGTCAGACTCAGTGTAATATACTATAGTCAGACTCAGTGTAATATAATATAGTCAGACTCAGTGTAATATACTATAGTCAGACTCAGTGTAATATACTATAGTCAGACTCAGTGTAATATACTATAGTCAGACTCAGTGTAATATACTATAGTCAGACTCAGTGTAATATACTATAGTCAGACTCAGTGTAATATACTATAGTCAGACTCAGTGTAATATACTATAGTCAGACTCAGTGTAATATACTGTAGTCAGACTCAGTGTAATATACTATAGTCAGTCAGTGTAAATATACTAGTCAGAATGTATAATATATAGTCAGACTCAGTGTAATATACTATAGTCAGACTCAGTGTAATATAATATAGTCAGACTCAGTGTAATATACTATAGTCAGACTCAGTGTAATATACTATAGTCAGACTCAGTGTAATATAATATAGTCAGACTCAGTGTAATATACTATATAGTCAGACTCAGTGTAATATACTATAGTCAGACTCAGTGTAATATACTATAGTCAGACTCAGTAATATAGTAGTCAGACAGTGTAATATACTATAGTCAGACTCAGTGTAATATACTATAGTCAGACTCAGTGTAATATACTATAGTCAGACTCAGTGTAATATACTATAGTCAGACTCAGTGTAATATACTATAGTCAGACTCAGTGTAATATACTATAGTCAGACTCAGTGTAATATAATATAGTCAGACTCAGTGTAATATAATATAGTCAGACTCAGTGTAATATACTATAGTCAGACTCAGTGTAATATACTATAGTCAGACTCAGTGTAATATACTATAGTCAGACTCAGTGTAATATACTATAGTCAGACTCAGTGTAATATAAATATATAGTCAGACTCATGTGTAATATACTATAGTCAGACTCAGTGTAATATACTATAGTCAGACTCAGTGTAATATACTATAGTCAGACTCAGTGTAATATACTGTAGTCAGACTCAGTGTATATATAATATAGTCAGACTCAGTGTAATATATACTATAGTCAGACTCAGTGTAATATACTATAGTCAGACTCAGTGTAATATAACTATAGTCAGACTCAGTGTAATATACTATAGTCAGACTCAGTGTAATATAATATAGTCAGACTCAGTGTAATATACTATAGTCAGACTCAGTGTAATATACTATAGTCAGACTCAGTGTAAATACTATAGTCAGACTCAGTGTAATATACTATAGTCAGACTCAGTGTAATATAATATAGTCAGACTCAGTGTAATATACTATAGTCAGACTCAGTGTAATATACTATAGTCAGACTCAGTGTAATATACTATAGTCAGACTCAGTGTAATATACTATAGTCAGACTCAGTGTAATATACTATAGTCAGACTCAGTGTAATATATACTATAGTCAGACTCAGTGTGTAATATACTATAGTCAGACTCAGTGTAATATACTATAGTCAGACTCAGTGTAATATACTATAGTCAGACTCAGACTAGTGTAAATAATATAGTAGTCAGACTCAGTGTAATATACTATAGTCAGACTCAGTGTAATATACTATAGTCAGACTCAGTGTAATATAATATAGTCAGACTCAGTGTAATATACTATAGTCAGACTCAGTGTAATATACTATAGTCAGACTCAGTGTAATATACTATAGTCAGACTCAGTGTAATATACTATAGTCAGACTCAGTGTAATATACTATAGTCAGACTCAGTGTAATATATACTATAGTCAGACTCAGTGTAATATAAATATAGTCAGACTCAGTGTAAATATACTATATATTCAGACTCAGTGTAATATAATATAGTCAGACTAGTGTAATATACTATAGTCAGACTCAGTGTAATATACTATAGTCAGACTCAGTGTAATATACTATAGTCAGACTCAGTGTAATATATATATAGTCAGACTCAGTGTAATATACTATAGTCAGACTCAGTGTAATATACTATAGTCAGACTCAGTGTAATATACTATAGTCAGACTCAGTGTAATATAATATAGTCAGACAGACTCAGTGTAATATACTATAGTCAGACTCAGTGTAATATAGTATAGTCATACTCAGTGTAATATACTATAGTCAGACTCAGTGTAATATACTATAGTCAGACTCAGTGTAATATACTATAGTCAGACTCAGTGTAATATACTATAGTCAGACTCAGTGTAATATACTATAGTCAGACTCAGTGTAATATACTATAGTCAGACTCAGTGTAATATACTATAGTCAGACTCAGTGTAATATACTATAGTCAGACTCAGTGTAATATACTATAGTCAGACTCAGTGTAATATACTATAGTCAGACTCAGTGTAATATACTATAGTCAGACTCAGTGTAATATACTATAGTCAGACTCAGTGTAATATACTATAGTCAGACTCAGTGTAATATACTATAGTCAGACTCAGTGTAATATACTATAGTCAGACTCAGTGTAATATACTATAGTCAGACTCAGTGTAATATACTATAGTCAGACTCAGACTCAGTGTAATATACTATAGTCAGACTCAGTGTAATATACTATAGTCAGACTCAGTGTAATATATACTATAGTCAGACTCAGTGTAATATAATATAGTCAGACTCAGTGTAATATAATATAGTCAGACTCAGTGTAATATACTATAGTCAGACTCAGTGTAATATACTATAGTCAGACTCAGTGTAATATACTATAGTCAGACTCAGTGTAATATACTATAGTCAGACTCAGTGTGTAATATAATATAGTCAGACTCAGTGTAATATACTATAGTACTCAGTGTAATATACTATAGTCAGACTCAGTGTAATATACTATAGTCAGACTCAGTGTAATATACTATAGTCAGACTCAGTGTAATATACTATAGTCAGACTCAGTGTAATATACTATAGTCAGACTCAGTGTAATATACTATAGTCAGACTCAGTGTAATATACTATAGTCAGACTCAGTGTAATATAATATAGTCAGACTCAGTGTAATATACTATAGTCAGACTCAGTGTAATATACTATAGTCAGACTCAGTGTAATATACTATAGTCAGACTCAGTGTAATATACTATAGTCAGACTCAGTGTAATATACTATAGTCAGACTCAGTGTAATATACTATAGTCAGACTCAGTGTAATATACTATAGTCAGACTCAGTGTAATATACTATAGTCAGACTCAGTGTAATATAATATAGTCAGACTCAGTGTAATATATATAGTCAGACTCAGTGTAATATACTATAGTCAGACTCAGTGTAATATACTATAGTCAGACTCAGTGTAATATACTATAGTCAGACTCAGTGTAATATATATGTCATAGTCAGACTCAGTGTAATATAATATAGTCAGACTCAGTGTAATATACTATAGTCAGACTCAGTGTAATATACTATAGTCAGACTCAGTGTAATATACTATATAGTCAGACTCAGTGTAATATACTATAGTCAGACTCAGTGTAATATACTATAGTCATACTCAGGGTAATATACTATAGTCAGACTCAGTGTAATATACTATAGTCAGACTCAGTGTAATATAATATAGTCAGACTCAGTGTAATATACTATAGTCAGACTCAGTGTAATATACTATAGTCAGACTCAGTGTAATATACAATAGTCAGACTCATTATAGTATAAATATAGTCAGACTCAGTGTAATATACTATAGTCAGACTCAGTGTAATATACTATAGTCAGACTCAGTGTAATAAAATACTGTAGTCAGACTCAGTGTAATATACTATAGTCAGACTCAGTGTAATATACCTGTCAGTCAGTGTAATATACTATAGTCAGTCCAGTGCAATATACTATATATAGTCAGACTCAGTGTAATATATATATAGTCAGAGACTCAGTGTAATATACTATAGTCAGACTCAGTGCAATATAAAATAGTCAGACTCATGTGTAATATAACATATAGTCAGACTCAGTGTAATATACTATAGTCAGACTCAGTGTAATATACTATAGTCAGACTCAGTGTAATATAATATAGTCAGACTCAGTGTAATATACTATAGTCAGACTCAGTGTAATATACTATAGTCAGACTCAGTGTAATATACTATAGTCAGACTCAGTGTAAATATACTATAGTCAGACTCAGTGTAATATATACTATAGTCAGACTCAGTGTAATATACTATAGTCAGACTCAGTGTAATATACTATAGTCAGACTCAGTGTAATATACTATAGTCAGACTCAGTGTAATATACTATAGTCAGACTCAGTGTAATATACTATAGTCAGACTCAGTGTAATATACTATAGTCAGACTCAGTGTAATATACTATAGTCAGACTCAGTGTAATATACTATAGTCAGATGCAGTGTAATATACTATAGTCAGACTCAGTGTAATATAATATAGTCAGACTAAATGTAATATACTATAGTCAGACTCAGTGTAATATACTATAGTCAGACTCAGTGTAATATACTATAGTCAGACTCAGTGTAATATAATATAGTCAGACTCAGTGTAATATACTATAGTCAGACTCAGTGTAAGTATAGTCAGACTCAGTGTAATATAGTATAGTCATACTCAGTGTAATATACTATAGTCAGACTCAGTGTAATATACTATAGTCAGACTCAGTGTAATATACTATAGTCAGACTCATGATAGTATAAAATAGTCAGACTCAGTGTAATATACTATAGTCAGACTCAGTGTAATATACTATAGTCAGACTCAGTGTAATATACTATAGTCAGACTCAGTGTAATATACTATAGTCAGACTCAGTGTAATATACATATAGTCAGACAGTGTAATATACTATAGTCAGACAGTAATATCAGTGTAATAAGTGTAAGTGTAATATACTATAGTCAGACTCAGTGTAATATACTATAGTCAGACTCAGTGTAATAATATACTATATAGTAAATATAGACTCAGTGTAATATATAATACAGTCAGTCAGTGTAATATAATTATAGTGACTCAGTGTAATATACTATAGTCAGACTCAGGGTAATACATACATAAATATACTCAGTCAGACTCAGTGTATAGTCATACTCAGTGTATATATATAGTCAGACTCAGTGTAATATACTATAGTCAGACTCAGTGTAATATACTATAGTCAGACTCAGTGTAATATACTATAGTCAGACTCAGTGTAATATACTATATATATACTGTCAGTATAATATAGTATAGTCAGACTCAGTGTAATATACTATAGTCAGACTCAGTGTAATATACTATAGTCAGACTCAGTGTAATATACTATAGTCAGACTCAGTGTAATATACTATAGTCAGACTCAGTGTAATATACTATAGTCAGACTCAGTGTAATATACTATAGTCAGACTCAGTGTAATATACTATAAGACTCAGTCAGATAATATAGTCAGACTCAGTGTAATATACTATAGTCAGACTCAGTGTAATATACTATAGTCAGACTCAGTGGTAATATACTATATATAGTCAGACTCAGTGTAATGTAATATAGTCATAGTAATATAGATAGTCAGACTCAGTGTAATATACTATAGTCAGACTCAGTGTAATATACTAGACTCAGTGTAATATACTCAGACTCAGTGTAAGTATAATATATAGACTCAGTGTAATATACTATAGTCAGACTCAGTGTAATATAATATAGTCAGACAGTGTTAATACTGTATAATATAGTCAGACTCAGTGTAATATACTATAGTCAGACTCAGTGTAATATACTATAGTCAGACTCAGTGTAATATAATATAGTCAGACTAGTGTAATATACTATAGTCAGACTCAGTGTAATATAATATAGTCAGACTCAGTGTAATATACTATAGTCAGACTCAGTGTAATATACTATAGTCAGACTCAGTGTAATATATATATAGTCAGACTCAGTGTAATATACTATAGTCAGACTCAGTGTAATATACTATTGTCAGACTCAGTGTAATATAATATAGTCAGACTCAGTGTAATATACTATAGTCAGACTCAGTATACAGTATAGTAGTCAGACTAGTGTAATATAAGTCAGAGTCAGACTAATATAATATACTATAGTCAGACTCAGTGTAATATACTATAGTCAGACTCAGTGTAATATACTATAGTCAGACTCAGTGTAATATACTATAGTCAGACTCAGTGTAATATAATATTGTCAGACAGTGTACTCACAGTATAGTAATACAGTGCAATATAGTCAGACTCAGTGTAATATACTATAGTCAGACTCAGTGTCTTATACTATAGTCAGACTCAGTGTAATATACTATAGTCAGACTCAGTGTAATATATACTATAGTCAGACTCAGTGTAATATACTATAGTCAGACTCAGTGTAATATACTATAGTCAGACTCATTGTAATATACTATAGTCAGACTCAGTGTAATATACTATAGTCAGACTCAGTGTAATATACTATAGTCATGATTTCTCAGTTGTAATATACTTATAGTCAGACTCAGTGTAATATACTTATAGATAGATTGTACTTCCAGTGTAATATACTATAGTCAGACTCAGTGTAATATATATATAGTCAGACTCAGTGTAATATACTATAGGTTTAAGTCACTCAGTGTAATATACTATAGTCAGACTCAGTGTAATATACTATAGTCAGACTCAGTGTAATATAAAATAGTCAGACTCAGTGTAATATACTATAGTCAGACTCATGTAAATATACTATAGTCAGACTCAGTGTAATATAATATTGTCAGACAGTGTAATATACTATAGTCAGACTCAGGGTAATATATTATAGTCAGACTCAGTGTAATATAATATAGTCAGACAGTGTAATATACTATAGTCAGACTCAGTGTAATATACTATAGTCAGACTCAGTGTAATATACTATAGTCAGATACTCAGTGACTCAGTGTAATATACTATAGTCAGACTCAGTGTAATATATAGTCAGACTCAGTGTAATATACTATAGTCAGACTCAGTGTAATATACTATAGTCAGACTCAGTGTATAATATACTATAGTCAGACTCAGTGTAATATACTATAGTCAGACTCAGTGTAATATACTAATAGTCAGACTCAGTGTAATATACTATAGTCAGACTCAGTGTAATATATAATATAGTCAGACTCAGTAATATAAATATAGTCAGACTCAGTGTAATGTAATATAATACAGTCAGACTCAGTGGTAATATACTATAGTCAGACTCAGTGTAATATACTATAGTCAGACTCAGTGTAATATACTATAGTATGACAGTGTAATACAGTATAGTCATACTCAGTGTAATATACTATAGTCAGACTCAGTGTAATATACTATAGTCAGACTCAGTGTAATATACTATAGTCAGACTCAGTGTAATATACTATAGTCAGACAGTGTAATACAGTATACTCATACTCAGTCAGACTCAGTGTAATATACTAGTCAGTCAGACTATAGTCAGACTCAGTGTAATATACTATAGTCAGACTCAGTGTAATATACTATAGTCAGACTCAGTGTAATATAATATAGTCAGACTCAGTGTAATATAATATAGTCAGACTCAGTGTAATATACTATAGTCAGACTCAGTGTAATATACAACAGTCAGACTCAGTGTAATATACTATAGTCAGACTCAGTGTAATATACTATAGTCAGACTCAGTGTAATATAATATAGTCAGACTCAGTGTAATATACTATAGTCAGACTGAGTGTAATATACTATAGTTAGACACAGTGTAATATACTATAGTCAGACTCAGTGTAATATACTATAGTATGACAGTGTAATACAGTATAGTCATACTCAGTGTAATATACTGTAGTCAGACTCAGTGTAGTATAAAACAGTCAGACTCAGTGTAATATACTTTATTCAGACTCAGTGTAATATACTAAAGTCAGACTCAGTGCAATATACAATAGTCAGACTCATTGTAGTATAATATAGTGAGACTCAGTGTAATATACTAAAGTCAGACTCAGTGCAATATAAATTTTTCAGACTCTGGGTAATATAATACAGTCAGACTCAGTGTAATATACTATAGTCAGACACAGTGAAATATACTATAGTATGACAGTGTAATACAGTATAGTCATACTCAGTGTAATATACTGTAGTCAGACTCAGTGTAATATACTATAGTCAGCCTCATTGTAATAAAATATTGTCAGATGCAGTGTAATATACTATAGTCAGACTCAGTGCAATATACAATAGTCAGACTCATTGTAGTATAAAATAGCCAGACTCAGTATAATATACTATATTCAGACTCAGTGTAATATACTAAAGTCAGACTCAGTGCAATATATAATTTTCAGACTCTGTGTAATATAATATAGTCAGACTCAGTGTAATATACTATAGTCAGACTCAGTGTTATATACTATATTCAGACTCAGTGTAATATACTATAATTAGACTCAGTGTAATATAATATAGTCAGACTCAGGGTAATATAAAATAGTCAGACTCAGTGTAATATACTATAGTCAGACTCAGTGTAATATACTATAGTCTGACAATTTTTTTGTTGTTGTGTTTATCTCTTTTTATTTTATCTTTTTTTCTATTATTTTTCCTTTCATTTTTGTATCTTTTTATTTTAATAATTGTTATTTTCTTCTCTTTTTTTTTTTTTGTGGGGGGGGGGTAGATCAGCTTAATATTGCAGATAGATTGTAACTTCCATCAATGTAATTCTCTGCATCTCTTCCAATCCCCCATGTTTTTTATATATATACTCCCCTTTATCACTTTTCAACCCCGCCATCCTTTCCCTACTTGGGGTAAATTAGTGAACAACAATGCTTAGGCCTCTACTTCCAGCTTATACTTACTATCTTCATTTTATGGACACAGAATTATTGTAAAATTGACTATTTTATTTGGTTTTGCTCCTGAACTTCTACTCTCAACCTCTCAGTTCATTTTCATAATGTCCATCCGGTTTGCTTCTATATGCCATATCTTTCTAACTGTGCTCTCATAGTCAGACTTATGGTAATATACTATAGTAAGACTCAGTGTAATATAATACTGTCAGACTCAGGGTAATATACTATAGTCAGACAGTGCAATATAGTATAGTCATACTCAGTGTAATATACTATAGTCAGACTCAGTGTAATATAATATTGTCAGACAGAGTAATATACTATAGTCAGACTCAGGGTAATATACTATAGTCAGACAGTGCAATATAGTATAGTCATACTGTCAAGGTAGATGTAGGTGGGTGTGGGTGGAATCAGGCGCAGGACGCAGTACGTTAGTCCAACAGACTTTAGTGAGGCACAGCAAAACAAACACGAAATAAATGCCCTGAGGCAAAAGCTCCGCACGTAGGCGTAAACACAAGCGCACAAACAGGTGCGACTAAATACTCCAAAACTAAGGAGCAAACTAGCTCAACCGAGCAAACAGTAAATATCCAGCCTACCGGCACGACAGTAAAACAATCACACACAACACCTGACAAACACAACGAGAACTAAATAGGACACTAATGACACTAAATGATAACAGGTGTGACAACAATCAGACAAAAGCAAACGAACATAGAAACATGCAACGGTGGCAGCTAGTATTCCGGAGACGACGAACGCCGAAGCCTGCCCGAGCAAGGAAGAGAGGCAGCCTCGGCCGAAACCGTGACACATACTCAGTGTAAAATACTATAGTCAGACTCAGTGCAATATACAATAGTCAGACTCATTGTAGTATAAAATAGTCAGACTCAGTATAATATACTATATTCAGACTCAGTGTAATATACTAAAGTCAGACTCAGTGCAATATACAATTTTCAGACTCTGTGTAATATTATATAGTCAGACTCAGTGTAATATACTATAGTCAGACTCAGTGTAATATACTATAGTCAGACTCAGTGTAATATACTATAGTCAGACTCAGTGTAATATACTATAGTCAGACTCAGTGTAATATACTATAATCAGACTCAGTGTAATATACTATAGTCAGACTCAGTGTAATATACTATAGTCAGAGTATTTTTTTGTTGTTGTGTTTATCTCTTTTTATTTTATCTTTTTTCTATTATTTTTCCTTTCATTTTTGTATCTTTTTATTTTAATAATTGTTATTTTTCTTCTTTTTTTTGGGGGGGGGGGGGGGGGGGGGGGGGGGGTAGATCAGCTTAATAGTGCAGATAGATTGTAACTTCCATCAATGTAATTCTCTGCATCTCTTCCAATCCCCCATGTTTTTTATATATATACTCCCCTTTATCACTTTTCAACCCCGCCATCCTTTCCCTACTTGGGGTAAATTAGTGAACAACAATGCTTAGGCCTCTACTTCCAGCTTATACTTACTATCTTCATTTTATGGACACAGAATTATTGTAAAATTGACTATTTTATTTGGTTTTGCTCCTGAACTTCTACTCTCAACCTCTCAGTTCATTTTCATAATGTCCATTCGGTTTGCTTCTATATGCCATATCTTTCTAACTGTGCTCTTTCCCAAAAGCTCCCAACATACAACCTATATACTTATTATGGACACAGTATGCTTACATTATTAGTTATCTTTTTATTATTTGTTGTTATTTGTTTTTAGTCCCATCCTTCAACTCTATTCAATACCTCCCATCTATCTCTTAACACCATCCATATAGGATTTCTATTTGCCATATATATTTAAACTGTACTGTGATGTTTTACAAAAGTTCTGAACCTTTCTATTCTCATTGCTTCTACAGATTGTGAATTAAAAATAAACATTTTTGCTAAAAGTATTATTATATTATTGACTTTTCAGATCACCCAGTAATGCTATCTGCAAGGTTAGCTCCAGGTAAATATTGCAATCCTTTAGCCATTCCTGGACCTGTGTCCAAAAACAAGCTACACATGGACAGAACCAAAACAAATGATCTAATGATTCTGTCTCTTCACAGCAAAATCTGCAGAGCTGGGAAGATTGTATCCCCCATATAAATAACATTATATTGGAAGCAAGTATTTTATATAATAATTTAAATTGAAAGATTCTAATTTTTGAATCCGGTGTCGTTTTGCGTGTCAGTTCATAAACACTATGCCATGGGATCGGTACGTAAAAAATCTATTCCCAACTATTTTGCTATCTATATGGGACGGCTGTCAATCCTTTGGTCCTTAAATGAAACTGATATACTTTTTTATTTATCACAGTTTTCCTTAACCAATTATGTTCTTTAATGCAAGGCCGACAGACAAGTTCCTTACTTTCTCCCCCTTCCACTTTCCTCTTCCATTTTTGCGGTAAGGCAGCAATTATTTGGTTGTAATTTTGGGTAGAGCAGACATTTCCATATGTTTTTGTTAGCTGCATGTGCGACATAACTCCACCAGTCCTACCGATGATATCATTTACGAAGATTATACCTTTTTAAAAAATGTTGCCAAAAAATAAAGGTTTTTTGTCAATTACTATATTTGAATTTAACCACAATATTTGTTGCATTATTTGTTCTGTCGTTTCTGGAGGATTCAATTGAAATTGCAACCAACTTTCTATGGCTTGTTTTAGAAATAGTGATATTTGGGAGATGATTTCCTTTTCATATATCTGAAAATGAGTGGTTGTAATCCGAATAAAGGGGAAAAGGCCATTCTTGAATATGGGGTGAGACAATCTTACTAATTTGCTTGAGAACAAGTTCGGATTTAAGTATAACTTTTGTATGACTGAAGCTTTTAGTGATAGGTCTAATGCTTTAATATTTAATCATTTCTGTCCTCCGAATTCATATTAATTATATAAATAGGCCCTTTTAATTTTGTCTGGCTTGCCGTTCCAAATAAAATTTAATATTTTTTTCACATATAATTAAAAAAACTGTTCGCTAGGCGTAGGCAAGACCATAAGCAAATAGGTAAACTGGGATAATACTAAAGAGTTAATCAGGGTGATTTTTCCACAAATTTACAGGTATTTACCTTTCCATGGTAGCATATCTTATCTATTTTTGCTAACTTTCTATTAAAATGTATTGAAGTGAAATCATTTATTTCCTTTGGGATATGTATTCCGAGTATATCCACATCACCATCAGACCATTTTATTGGTAAACTGCATGGTAATGTAAAAATTATATATTTTTGTGATCCAATACGTAGTATAGTACATTTGTCATAATTTGGTTGTAATCCAGAGAGGTTAGAAAATGTATCTAGATCCTCTATGAGGCTGTGGAGGGATTCTAGTTGTGGATTTAAAAGAAAACATGGATCATCAGCTTACAATGACACCTTTATTTTTAAGCCCTGGATTTCTAATCCTCTGATATTATTATTGGATCTGATTTTAATAGCTAACATCTCAATGGCCACAATAAATAGATATGCCGATAGTTGACAACCTTGTTTCACTCCACTTGACAGTTTAAAACTTTCGGAGAAATAGCCATTATTTACTATTTTACACCTAGGGTTACTATACATGATTTTGACCGATTTTATAAGAGATTCTCCAAAATTGAAATGCTCCAGACATTTATATATAAACCCCAGTCATACTTTATAAAAAGCCTTTTCAAAGTCAGCTATGAATAGCAGGCCTGGTTTCCCATATTTTCCATAGTGTTCTATTGTTTCCAGTACTTGTCTTGTATTATCGCCAATGTATCGTCCATGTAAAAAACCTGTCTGATTAGAATTAATAATGTCCGACAACACCTTTTTAATTCTATGCACTATACATTTTGCTAGAATTTTTGCATCACACCACTGAAGTGTAAGGGGCCTTCAATTTTTTAAATGGACTGGGTCTATATATTTCCCACTTGTATCCTGTTTCAGTAATAATGAAATCAGACCTTCTTGTTGAGTGTCTGATAATCTACCATTTACATAGGAGTGATTAAACCATGCTAATACGGTCCTCTGAGTATATCAAAAAAGGTTTGGTATACCTCAACTTGTATGCCATACAGCCCTGGATTTTTCCTGGACTTAAAGGCTTTAATTGCATCAAGAAGTTACTCCTCTGTAATTTCGCCTTCACATGAATCTTTCTGTACGGCTTTTAATTTTACATTATCAATAGAAAAAAAATCCATACAATTAGCTTCGGTTAGAGGAGATGGAGGAGACTGAAAGGAAAACATATGCTTAAAGTACTCTGCTTCCTCTTTCTAAATATAATTCGGTGAATCATGGGTGACTCTGTCATTTGTAACAAGTTTCAGTAAATTATTTTTGGTAGCATTTCTATGTTGACGATTACAAAATAATTTGGTGCATTTTTCCCCATATTCCATCCAGTTTGTTTTATTTTTATAATATATTACACTTGATCTTTCTTGAATAAGTTCCTCCATTGCTTTTTTTTTTCCTATAACTTATTCTGAGCCTCTATGGTACAGTTTTTATTGCTATCTATCTGTTCTGTTAGACCTTCTATTTCCTTTGTTAATATGAACTCTTTTGACCTGATTTGCTTTTGTTTTAGAGATGAGTACTGAATTGCATGGCCTCTAAAGGCACATTTAAAAGTGTCCCATACAATAAGGGGATTTGCTGTACCTATGTTATGTCGGAAAAATTCAGTTATAAATTCCTCTGTCCTAGTTAAAAATAAGTTATCATCCAATAGGCTTTGATTACATTTCCAATATCCTCGTCCACGTGGAAATTCAGTAAGAGTAATGTATATGCCTATTATATGATGGTCCGACTGCATTCTGTCCCCTATCAACTCTTTTTAAACTTTTAGTGACAACGAGAATGAGATAAGAAAGAAGTCAAGACGACTAGCTTGATTGAGTCTCCGCCATGTATATCTCACTAGATCAGGATATTTAAGCCTCCATATATCTACTAGTTCTAATGTATCCATGACATTCACAATTTCCTTAAGAGCATGTGGGTGATTGTTTGTGGTGTGATTTCCTTTACGGTCCATTGAGCTATTTAAAACAGTATTATAATCCCCCACCATAATAATATTATCTTGAATTGCTTGCAGGGTTGATAATTTATTATATATATTGTCAAAGTGTGGATCATCATTATTTGACTATAGTCAGTCTTAGTGTAATAGACTATAGTCAATTTGCAATACAGATAAGGGAGTCTTTCCCACTGGATTACCTTTCTCTTCAGCTTCAAAGAAACATAGAAAGAAAACACACTGATAAAATCAAGTGATATTGTGGAAATGTTAATCACTTACAATTTAAACTGGGATTTATGTTGCAGAAAGCTTTTAAATGACACATCAGCATTACAAAATAGATTCCCCTATCATTAGCATAATAGTTTTATTGTGGCGTAATTGTGAAATATAAAATATGTCTCCCTGGCTAGCTTTAGTACGTATCAGGGACTCTTAAATGGGCAAATGTATCCACACACACAACGGAACATGGGTCAATGGCAGACGGGATCGAGGTAATGATTAAATCGTTAAAATGTCGTCTACGCTTCACAGAGCAGAGAGAAAATTAACTTCCCACCGACCACATTTTTCTGCTGAACATGAAATAATGCTTTTGTGCCAGTCTAATTACAAAGCTTACATCTGATAGAGTCAGCATCCAGGGGGATTACTACATGCATGAGTATTAGACCTCATTACCAGCTTGACTGCTAAATTATTACATCTTGTAATTGGATGGTGAGATTCATACTCAGATTGGCCGGGTTTCTGTAAGATTGTAATTACAGGCTTGGTTGGTTTGCGACTTATCACAGTGAGCAGGATGAGATGTAACCCTATCACAGCACCCGTTCATCCCTCTGTTTATTAGACCAAACATAGCTGTTTGGTGAAGGGGAGACATTTATTACCAGCTGACAAATGGGGGGGGGGGGGGGGTTCATTTATTTAACCTGGCTGATCTATTTCAGCAGAATGTAGAAACAAGCCATCCGTTTTATGATTGAGTCAACGCCTCCATTATCTAGAGGCTAACTGACTGGTAAAGCACCCATCTGCCAGCTGATTTCATTTACCTTATGTTACTGAACACACACTGCTATAGGAAATAGGAAAAAATACACATACCATCAACTTTGCTTCAGTGTGTGTGTGTGTGTGTGTGTGTGTGCGTGTTCGTCCAGTGTGTGTGTGTGTGTGTGTGTGCGCGCATTTGAATGTGCTATTATGTATGCTATTGTTGATCTGGCTGTGTCAAAACTACAGTCAGATTTTATAGTAATGCAGGAATCCCTTGCTGATTTAAAACTTGTGCTTAATAGGGGCAAAACGAAATACGTGTTGTTTTTAAATTCTCGTAAGAATATTTCAGATGAACTATATGTTCACTCATTAGATGGTTGTCCAATCGAACGTGTTCCTGCATATACAGTGCATTCGGAAAGTATTCAGACCCCTTACCTGTTTCCACATTTTGTTATGTTACAGCCTTACTCTAAAATGGATTAAATAAAAAAAAATCCTAATCAATCTACACACAATACCCAATAATGACAAAGCGATAACAGGTTTTTAGATTTTTTTGCAAATGTATAAAAAATACAAAACTGAAATTTCTTATTTACATAAGTATTCAGACCCTTTGCTATGAGTCTCGAAATTGAGCTCAGGTGCATCCTGTTTCCATTGATCATCCTTAAGATGTTTCTACAACTTGATTGGAGTCCACCTGTGGTAAATTCAATTGATTGGAAAGCCATACACCTGTCTATAAACGGTCCCACAGTTGACAGTGCATGTCATAGCAAGAACCAAGCCAAGAGTTCGAAGGAATTGTCCGTAGAGCTCTGAGACAGGATTGTGTCGATGCAGAGATCTGGGGAAGGGTGCAAAAAAATTTCTGCAGCATTTAAGGTCCCCAAGAACACAGTGGCCTCCAACATTCTTAAATGGAAGAAGTTGGGAACCGCCAAGACTCTTCCTAGAGCTGGCCGCCCGACCAAACTGATTAATCGGGGGAGAAGGGCCTTGGTCAGGGAGGTGACCAAGAACCCGATGGTCACTCTGACAGAGCTCCAGAGTTCCTCTCTGGAGATGGGAGAACCTTCCAGAAGGACAACCATCTCTGCAGCACTCCACCAACAGGTCTTTATGGTAGAGTGGCCAGACGGAAGCCACTCCTCAGTAAACGGCACATGACAGCCGCTTGGAGATTGCCAAAAGGCAATTATCTGGTCTGATGAAACCAAGAACTCTTTAACCTGAATGCCAAGTGTCACGTCTGGAGGAAACCTGGCACCATCCCTACGGTGAAGCATGGTGGTGGCAGTATCATTCTGTGGGGGTGTTCTTCAGCGGCAGGGCTGGGAGACTAGTCAGGATCAATGGAAAGATGAACGGAGCAAAGTACAGAGAGATCCTTGATGAAAACCTGCTCCAGAGCGCTCAGGACCTCAGACCAGGGCGAAGGTTCACCTTCCAACAGGACAACGACTCTAAGCACACAGCCAATACAACGCAGGAGTGGCTTCGGGACAAGTCTCTGAATGTCCTTGAGTGGCCCAGCCAGAGCCCGGACTTGAACCCGATCGAACAACTCTGGAGAGACCTGAAAATAGCTGTGCAGCGACACTCCCCATCCAACCTGACAGAGCTTGAGAGGATCTGCAGAGAAGAATGGGAGAAACTCCCCAAATACAGGTGTGCCAAGCTTGTAGTGTCACACCAAATAAGATTCAAGGCTGTAATCGCTGCCAAAGGTGCTTCAACAAAGTACTGAGTAAAGGGTCTGAAAACGTATGTAAATGTTATATATTTTTTCATTTTCTTACAAACATTTCTAAAGACCTGTTTTTGCTTTGTCATTATGGGGTATTGTGTGTAGATTGACAAGGGGGAAAAAACAATTGAATCAATTTTAGAATAAGACTGTAACGTAACAAAATGTGGAAAGAGTCAAGGGGTATGAATACTTCTGGACTGTATACTGCTGATTTTGTTTTTACTTATTCTTCAGCACAACAACATCAGCAGTATATTACTGTATAATATATGTATATAGTGGGGGAAAAAAATATTTAGTCAGCCACCAATTGTGCAAGTTCTCCCACTTAAAAAGATGAGAGAGGCCTGTAATTTTCATCATAGGTACACGTCAACTATGACAGACAAATTTAGATTTTTTTTCTCCAGAAAATCACATTGTAGGATTTTTTATGAATTTATTTGCAAATTATGGTGGAAAATAAGTATTTGGTCACCTACAAACAAGCAAGATTTCTGGCTCTCACAGACCTGTAACTTCTTCTTTAAGAGGCTCCTCTGTCCTCCACTCGTTACCTGTATTAATGGAACCTGTTTGAACTTGTTATCAGTATAAAAGACACCTGTCCACAACCTCAAACAGTCACACTCCAAACTCCACTATGGCCAAGACCAAAGAGCTGTCAAAGGACACCAGAAACAAAATTGTAGACCTGCACCAGACTGGGAAGACTGGATCTGCAATAGGTAAGCAGCTTGGTTTGAAGAAATCAACTGTGGAGCAATTATTAGGAAATGGAAGACATACAAGACCACTGATAATCTCCCTCGATCTGGGGCTCCACGCAATATCTCACCCCGTGGGGTCAAAATGATCACAAGAACGGTGAGCAAAAATCCCAGAACCACACGGGGGGACATAGTGAATGACCTGCAGAGAGCTGGGACCAAAGTAACAAAGCCTACCATCAGTAACACACTACGCCGCCAGGGACTCAAATCCTGCAGTGCAAGACGTGTCCCCCAGCTTAAGCCAGTACATGTCCAGGCCCGTCTGGAGTTTGCTAGAGTGCATTTGGATGATCCAGAAGAGGATTGAGAGAATGTCATATGGTCAGATGAAACCAAAATAGAACTTTTTGGTAAAAACTCAACTTGTCGTGTTTGGAGGACAAAGAATGCTGAGTTGCATCCAAAGAACACCTTACATACTGTGAAGCATGGGGGTGGAAACATCATGCTTTGGGGCTGTTTTTTTCTGCAAAGGGACCAGGACGACTGATCCGTGTAAAGGAAATAATGAATGGGGCCATGTATCGTGAGATTTTGAGTGAAAACCTCCTTCCATCAGCATGGGCATTGAAGATGAAACGTGGCTGGGTCTTTCAGCATGACAATGATCCCAAACACACCGCCCGGGCAACGAAGGAGTGGCTTCGTAAGAAGCATTTCAAGGTCCTAGAGTGGCCTAGCCAGTCTCCAGATCTCAACCCCATAGGAAATCTTTGGAGGGAGTTAAAAGTCCGTGTTGCCCAGCAACTGCCCCAAAACATCACTGCTCTAGAGGAGATCTGCATGGAGGAATGGGCCAAAATACCACCAACAGTGTGTGAAAACCTTGTGAAGACTTACAGAAAATGTTTGACCTGTGTCATTGCCAACAAAGGGTATATAACAAAGTATTGAGAAACTTTTGTTATTGACCAAATACTTATTTTCCACCATCATTTGCAAATAAATTCATTAAAAATCCTACAATGTGATTTTCTGGATTTTTTTTCTTCTCATTTTGTCTGTCATAGTTGACGTGTACCTATGATGAAAATTATAGGCCTCTCTCATCTTTTTAAGTGGGAGAACTTGCACAATTGGTGGCTGACTAAATACTTTTTTTCCCCACTGTATACACTGCTCAAAAAATAAAGGGAACACTAAAATAACACATCCTAGATCTGAATAAATGAAATAATCTCATTAAATACTTTTTTCTTTACATAGTTGAATGTGCTGACAACAAAATCACACAAAAATTATCAATGGAAATCAAATGTATCAACCCATGGAGGTCTGGATTTGGAGTCACCCTCAAAATTTAAGTGGAAAACCACACTACAGGCTGATCCAACTTTGATGTAATGTCCTTAAAACAAGTCAAAATGAGGCTCAGTAGTGTGTGTGGCCTCCACGTGCCTGTATGACCTCCCTACAACGCCTGGGCATGCTCCTGATGAGGTGGCGGATGATCTCCTGAGGGATCTCCTCCCAGACCTGGACTAAAGCATCCGCCAACTCCTGGACAGTCTGTGGTGCAAAGTGGCGTTGGTGGATGGAGCGAGACATGATGTCCCAGATGTGCTCAATTGGATTCAGGTCTGGGGAACGGGTGGGCCAGTCCACAGCATCAATGCCTTCCTCTTGCAGGAACTGCTGACACACTCCAGCCACATGAGGTCTAGCATTGTCTTGCATTAGGAGGAACCCAGGGCCAACCGCACCAGCATATGGTCTCACAAGGGGTCTGAGGATCTCATCTCGGTACCTAATGGCAGTCAGGCTACCTCTGGCGAGCACATGGAGGGCTGTGCGGCCCCCCAAAGAAATGCCACCCCACACCATGACTGACCCACCGCCAAACCGGTCATGCTGGAGGATGTTGCAGGCAGCAGAACGTTCTCCACGGCGTCTCCAGACTCTGTCACGTCTGTCACGTGCTCAGTGTGAACCTGCTTTCATCTGTGAAGAGCACAGGCCGCCAGTGGCGAATTTGCCAATATTGGTGTTCTCTGGCAAATGCCAAACGTCCTGCACGGTGTTGGGCTGTAAGCACAACCCCCACCTGTGGACATCGGGCCCTCATACCACCCTCATGGAGTCTGTTTCTGACCGTTTTGAGCAGACACATGCACATTTGTGGCCTTCTGGGAGGTCATTTTGCAGGGCTCTGGCAGTGCTCCTCCTGCTCCTCCTTGCACAAAGGCGGAGGTAGCAGTCCTGCTGCTGGGTTGTTGCCCTCCTACAGCCTCCTCCACGTCTCCTGATGTACTGGCCTGTCTCCTGGTAGCGCCTCCATGCTCTGGACACTACGCTGACAGACACAGCAAACCTTCTTGCCACAGCTCGCATTGATGTGCCATCCTGGATGAGCTGCACTACCTGAGCCACTTGTGTGGGTTGTAGACTCCGTCTCATGCTACCACTAGAGTGAAAGCACTGCCAGCATTCAAAAGTGACCAAAACATCAGCCAGGAAGCATAGGAACTGAGAAGTGGTCTGTGGTCACCACCTGCAAAACCAGTCCTTTATTGGGGGTGTCTTGCTAATTGCCTATAATTTTCACCTGTTGTCTATTCCATTTGCACAACAGCATGTGAAATGTATTGTCAATCAGTGTTGCTTCCTAAGTGGACAGTTTGATTTCACAGAAGTGTGATTGACTTGGAGTTACATTGTGTTGTTTAAGTGTTCCCTTAATTTTTCTGAGCAGTCTATATGCCAATTATCTGATGGTCTGACCGCATTCTGTCCACTAACAACACTTTTTAAACTTTTGGTGCCAATGAGATTGACATAAGAAAGAAGTCAAGACGACTAGCTTGATTGAGCCTCTGCCATGTATATCTCACTAGGTCAGGATATTTAAGCCTCCATATATCCACAAGTTCCAATATATCCATGACATTCACAATTTCCTTAAGAGCATGTGGGTGATTGTTTGTAGTGTGATTTCCTTTACGGTCCATTGAGGTATTTAAAACAGTATTATAATCTCCCACCATAATACTAGAGTATTGTATTGCATGCAGGGTTGATAATTTATTATATATATTTTCAAAGAAGCGTGTATCATTATTTGGACCGTATAGGTTAATGAGCCATATATGTTTATGGTCCAACAACATATTTAAAATCATCAATATACCTTGCGGATCTGTTTGGACAATTTGCACATTCAAATCAAAATTACTGTTAATTAATATCATCACCCCTTTTGAGTTTCTTTGCCCGTGGGAGAAGTATATTTCACCCCTAAAGTCCTTTTTCCACACAACTTCATCTAGAATTGTTGAATGAGTTTCCTGTAAAAAAAATAGATATTATATTCCTTCTCTTTGAGCCAGGTAAATATTGTACTTCTTTTCTTATTACCTGCTTATTACAATTATAACTGGCTATACTTATTTCACCATTTACCATAATGAGATACAAGTTTCAAATCTATTTATCGTAATATATGTTTGTAAATTACCATAAAAAAGTACCATAGTGATTGAGTGTCCATATAGCTGTACCATGATATTTGCATTGCTACTAAGTAACCCTCCAATTGTTCTCCACTATTCCACCCGCTAAAACCCCTCCCCATCCCAAGTTGGGTTGTCGTCCAAGTGACCGGCAGACCACCGTCATCCCCCTGGATCCCTAGGCCCCCCGAGAGGCCAGGACCCATCCTTCGAAACCAGCACACAGTGCCACCCACAGAACAGAAGCAGATCAACCGCTAAAAGTATTTTCAATGTCTCACCTCAATTTGCTTTATATATAGCTATTAAAAATATATATCTATTCAAATATCTTGTATATCTTAATTTCCATCATTAACAATTAATATGCGTAATAATGTTGGCAGTTCATGCAAAGGATTGTTACCTACAACCAGGAGTGCCATTGCATTCCATTACATTTTTGTCAAGCAATTATTATTTTAGCAACATTTCATCCTATATTGTCCCTAACATCCTTACCCTTTTGCAACAGATGTGGGATACACACACACACACACACACACACAAACACACACACACAAACAAACACACACACACACACACACTCTTACACACTCAACCCCTTTCCCCACAATCAACCATAAGCTCAGATGCTCAACGGTTGATACATCCCAACTCAAGAAAGGACCTGATTTACGAATGCATATACAGTTACAGCTGTTTGAGAAAGCATGCGATATTGCGAGATTGAGCAAAAATGTGATACTTGATCACTGTTAGTAGATACAGGATCATTGGTAGTAGATACAGAATATAGGATCACTGTCAGTAAATACAAACTACAGTATCACTGTTGGTAAATTAAAATACCTTGACTTTGTTGTCCTTAAGCCATTTTGCCACAACTTTGGAAGTATGCTTGGGGTCATTGTACATTTGGAAGACACATTTGCGACCAAGCTTTAACTTCCTGACTGATGTCTTGAGATGTTGCTTCAATATATCCACATCATTTTCCTTCCTCATGATGCCATCTATTTTGTGAAGTGCACCAGCCCCTCCTGCAGCAAAGTACCCCCCCAGCATCATGCTGCCACCCTGTGCTTCACGGTTGGGATGGTGTTCTTCGGCTTGCAAGCCCCCCTTTTTCCTCCAAACATAACGATGGTCATTATGGCCAAACAGTTCTATTTTTATTTCATCAGACCAGAGCACATTTCTCCAAAAAGTACGATCTTTGTCCCCATGTGAAGTTGCAAACCGTAGTCTGGCTTTTTTATGGCGGTTTTGGAGCAGTGGCTTCTTCGTTGCTGAGCGGCCTTTCAGGTTATGTCGAAATATAGATACTTTTTGTACCTGTTTCCTCCAGGACTCGTTTTGTTGTTCTGGGATGTGATATAGATACTTTTGTACCTGTTTCCTCCAGCATCTTCACAAGATCCTTTGCTGTTGTTCTGGGATTGATTTGAACTTTTCGCACCAAAGTACGTTCATCTCTAGGAGACAGAACGTGTCTCCTTCCTGAGCGGTATGATGGCTGCGTGGTTTAAAGGCATGGTGTTTATACTTGCGTACTATTGTTTGTACAGATGAACGTGGTACTTTCAGGCATTTGGAAATTGCTCCCAAGGATGAACCAGACTTCTGGTGGTCTACAATTCTTTTTCTGAGGTCTTGGCTTATTTTATTTTATTTTCCCATGATGTCAAGCAAAGAGGCACTGAGTTTGAAGGTAGGTCTTGAAATACATCCACAGGTACACCTCCAATTGACTCAAATTATGTCAATAAGCCTATCAGAAGCTTCTAAAGCCATGACATCATTTTCTGGAATTTTCCAAGATGTTTAAAGGCACCGTCAACTTAGTGTATGTAAACTTCTGACCCACTGGAATTGTGATATTGTAAATTATAAGTGAAATAATCTGTCTGTAAACAATTTTGGGAAAAATGACTTGTGTCATGCACCGACTTGCCAAAACTATAGTTTGTTAACAAGACATTTGTGGAGTGGTTGAAAAACAAGTTTTAATGACGCCAACCTAAGTGTATGTAAACTTCCAACTTCAACTGTACTTACAGTTATCCTGTATCTACTAACAGTGATCCTGTATCTACTAACAGTGATCCTGTATCTACTAATAGTGATCCTGTAGTATGTATATACTAACAGTTATCCTGTATCTACTAGCAGTTATCCTGTATCTACTAACAGTGATCCTGTATCTTATAACAGTGATCCTGTATCTACTAACAGTGATCCTGTATCTACTAACAGCGATCCTCTATCTACTAACAGCGATCCTGTATCTACTAACAGTGATCCTGTATCTACTAACAGTGATCCTGTATCTACTAACAGTGATCCTGTATCTACTAATAGCGATCCTCTATCTACTAACAGTGATCCTGTATCTACTAACAGTGATCCTGTATCTACTAACAGTGATCCTGTATCTACTAACAACAGTGATCCTGTATCTACTAACAGTGATCCTCTATCTACTAACAGTGTATCTACTAACAGTGATCCTGATCCTGTATCTACTAACAGTGATCCTGTATCTACTAACAGTGATCCTGTATCTACTAACAGTGATCCTGTATCTACTAACAGCGATCCTGTATCTACTAACAGCGATCCTCTATCTACTAACAGTGATCCTGTATCTACTAACATTGATCCTGTATCTACTAACAGTGATCCTGTATCTACTAATAGCGATCCTCTATCTACTAACAGTGATCCTGTATCTACTAACAGTGATCCTGTATCTACTAACAGTGATCCTGTATCTACTAACAGTGATCCTGTATCTACTAACAGTGATCCTCTATCTACTAACAGTGATCCTGTATCTACTAACAGCGATCCTAACTATCTACTAACTACAGTGATCCTGTATCTACTAACAGTGATCCTGTATCTACTAACAGCGATCCTCTATCTACTAACAGTGATCCTGTATCCACTAATAGTGATCCTGTAGTATGTATATACTAAACAGTTATCCTGTATCTAATAGCAGTAATCCTGTATCTACTAACAGTGATCCTGTATCTTATAATATCCTGATACTGTATCTACTAACATTGATCCTGTATCTACTAACAGTGATCCTGTATCTACTAACAGTGATCCTGTATCTACTAACAGTGATCCTGTATCTACTACTAACAGTGATCCTGTATCTACTAACAGTGATCCTCTATCTACTAACAGTGATCCTGTATCTACTAACAGTGATCCTGTATCTACTAACAGTGATCCTGTATCTACTAACAGCGATCCTGTATCTACTAACAGCGATCCTCTATCTGTACTACAACAGTGATCCTTAATCTACTAACATTGATCCTGTATCTACTAACAGTGATCCTGTATCTACTAATAGCGATCCTCTATCTACTAACAGTGATCCTGTATCTACTAACAACAGTGATCCTGTATCTACTAACAGTGATCCTGTATCTACTAACAGTGATCCTGTATCTACTAACAGTGATCCTGTATCTACTAACAGTGATCCTCTATCTACTAACAGTGATTCCTGTGATCCTGTGAGTTGAGCATCTACTAACAGTGATCCTATATCTACTAACAGTGATCCTTAATCTACTAACATTGATCCTGTATCTACTAACAGTGATCCTGTATCTACTAATAGCGATCCACTATCTACTAACAGTGATCCTGTATCTACTAACAGTGATCCTGTATCTACTAACAGTGATCCTGTATCTACTAACAACAGTGATCCTGTATCTACTAACAGTGATCCTCTATCTACTAACAGTGATCCTGTATCTACTAACAGTGATCCTGTATCTACTAATAGTGATCCTGTAGTATGTATATACTAACAGTGATCCTGTATCTACTAGCAGTTATCCTGTATTGTACTAATTGATTTGAACCGTGTATCTTATCTCTAACAGATCCTGTATCTACTAACAGTGATCCTGTATCTACTAACAGCGATCCTCTATCTACTAACAGCGATCCTGTATCTACTAACAGTGATCCTATATCTACTAACAGTGATCCTTAATCTACTAACATTGATCCTGTATCTACTAACAGTGATCCTACTAATAGGCGATCCACAAATCTACTGTATCTACTAATAGCGATCCACTATCTACTAACAGTGAAATAATCCTGTATCTACTAACAGTGATCCTGTATCTACTAACAGTGATCCTGTATCTACTAACAGTGATCCTGTATCTTCACTAACAGTGATCCTCTATCTACTAACAGTGATCCTGTATCTACTAACAGTGATCCTGTATCTACTAATAGTGATCCTGTAGTATGTATATACTAACAGTTATCCTGTATCTACTAGCAGTTATCCTGTATCTACTAACAGTGATCCTGTATCTTATAACAGTGATCCTGTATCTACTAACAGTGATCCTGTATCTACTAACAGCGATCCTCTATCTACTAACAGCGATCCTGTATCTACTAACAGTGATCCTGTATCTACTAACAGTGATCCTGTATCTACTAACAGTGATCCTGTATCTACTAATAGCGATCCTCTATCTACTAACAGTGATCCTGTATCTACTAACAGTGATCCTGTATCTACTAACAGTGATCCTGTATCTACTAACAGTGATCCTGTATCTACTAACAGTGATCCTCTATCTACTAACAGTGATCCTGTATCTACTAACAGTGATCCTGTATCTACTAACAGTGATCCTGTATCTACTAACAGCGATCCTGTATCTACTAACAGCGATCCTCTATCTACTAACAGTGATCCTGTATCTACTAACATTGATCCTGTATCTACTAACAGTGATCCTGTATCTACTAATAGCGATCCTCTATCTACTAACAGTGATCCTGTATCTACTAACAGTGATCCTGTATCTACTAACAGTGATCCTGTATCTACTAACAGTGATCCTGTATCTACTAACAGTGATCCTGTATCTACTAACAGTGATCCTGTATCTACTAACAGCGATCCTCTATCTACTAACAGTGATCCTGTATCTACTAACAGTGATCCTGTATCTACTAACAGCGATCCTCTATCTACTAACAGTGATCCTGTATCCACTAATAGTGATCCTGTAGTATGTATATACTAACAGTTATCCTGTATCTAATAGCAGTTATCCTGTATCTACTAACAGTGATCCTGTATCTTATAATAGTGATACTGTATCTACTAACATTGATCCTGTATCTACTAACAGTGATCCTGTATCTACTAACAGTGATCCTGTATCTACTAACAGTGATCCTGTATCTACTAACAGTGATCCTCTATCTACTAACAGTGATCCTGTATCTACTAACAGTGATCCTGTATCTACTAACAGTGATCCTGTATCTACTAACAGTGATCCTGTATCTACTAACAGTGATCCTGTATCTACTAACAGCGATCCTGTATCTACTAACAGTGATCCTCTATCTACTAACAGTGATCCTGTATCTACTAACAGTGATCCTGTATCTACTAACAGTGATCCTGTATCTACTAACAGTGATCCTGTATCTACTAACAGCGATCCTCTATCTACTAACAGTGATCCTGTATCTACTAACAGTGATCCTGTATCTACTAACAGTGATCCTGTATCTACTAACAGTGATCCTGTATCTACTAACAGTGATCCTCTATCTACTAACAGTGATCCTGTATCTACTAACAGCGATCCTCTATCTACTAACAGTGATCCTGTATCTACTAACAGTGATCCTGTATCTACTAACAGCGATCCTCTATCTACTAACAGTGATCCTGTGTCTACTAACAGTGATCCTGTATCTACTAACAGTGATCCTGTATCTACTAACAGTGATCCTGTATCTACTAACAGTGATCCTGTATCTACTAACAGTGATCCTGTATATACTAATACTGATCCTGTAGTATGTATCTACTAACAGTGATCCTGTATCTACTAACAGTGATCCTGTATCTACTAATAGTGATCCTGTAGTATGTATCTACTAACAGTTATCCTGTATCTATAAGCAGTGATGATGTGTATCTACTAACAGTGACCCTGTGTCTACTAACAGTGATCCTGAATTCTGTATCTACTAACAGTCATCCTGTATCTACTAATAGTGATTCTGTATCTACTAACAGTGATCCTGTATCTGCTAACAGTGATTCTGTATCTACTAAGAGTGATCCTGTATCTACTAACAGTGATCCTGTATCTACTAACAGTGATCCTGTATCTACTAATAGTGATCATGTATCTACTAATAGTGATCCTGTAGTCTGCATCTACTAACAGTCATCATGTATCTACTAAAGGTGATCCTGCAGTCTTAATTTACCAACAGTGAGAATGTTGTCTGTATTTATTGACAGTGATCCTATATTATGTATCTATTACCAATCATCCCGTATCCACTAACAGTTATCAAATATCAAATCTTTGCAAATGCTTGTCCAATCTCGCATGCTTTCTCAAACAGCTGTAACTGTATATGCATTCGTAAATCAGGTCCTGTCTTGAGTTGGGCTCCGGGATGTATCAACAGTTGAGCATCTGAGCTTATGGTTGATTGTGGGGAAAGTGGTTGAAAGTGTAAGAGTGTGTGTGTGTGTGTGTGTGTGTGTGTGTGTGTGTGTGTGTGTGTGTGTGTGTGTGTGTGTGTGTGTGTGTGTATCCCACATCTGTTGCAAGAGGGTAAGGATGTTAGGGACAATATAGGATGATTCACAAATGTTCGCTAAAATAATAATTGCTTGACAAAAATGTAATATAATGCAATGGCACTCCTGGTTGTAGGTAACAATCCTTTGCATGAACTGCCAACATTATTACGCATATTAATTGTTAATGATGGCAAAGCACCCCCACAGCATGATGCTGCCACCCCCGTTCTTCAGGGTTGGGATGGTGTTCTTTGGCTTGCAAGCTCGCCCTTTTTCCTCCAAACATAACGATGGTCATTATAGCCAAACAGTTCTATATTTGTTTCATCAGACCAGAGGATATTTCTCCAAAAAGTACCATCTTTATCCCCATGTGCAGTTGCAAACCGTAGTCTGGCTTTTTTATGGCGGTTTTGGAGCAGTGGCTTCTTCCTTGCTGAGCGGCCTTTCAGGTAATGTCGATATAGTACTTGTTTTACTGTGGATATAGATACTTTTGTTCCTGTGTCCTCCAGCATCTTCACAAGGTCCTTTGCTGTTGTTCTGGGATTGATTTTCACTTTTTGCACCAAAGTACGTTCATCTCTAGGAGACAGAACGCTTCTCCTTCCTGAGCGGTATGGCGGCTGCGTGGTCCCATGGTGTTTATACTTGTGTACTATTGTTTGTACAGATGAACGTGGTACCTTCAGGCGTTTGGAAATTGCTCCCAAGGATGAACCAGACTTGTGGAGGTCTACAATGTTTTTTTGAGGTCTTGGCTGTTTTCTTTTGATTTTCCCATGATGTCAAGCAAAGAGGCACTGGTTTGAAGGTAGGCCTTGAAATACATCCACAGGTACACCTCCAATTGACTCAAATTATGTCAATTACCCTATCAGAAGCTTCTAAAGCCATGACATAATTTTCTGGAATTTTCCAAGCTGTTTAAAGGCACAGTCAACTTAGTGTATGTAAATGTCTGACCCACTGGAATTGTCAAACAGTGAATTATAAGTGAAATTATCTCTCTGTAAACAATTGTTGGAAAAATTACTTGTGTCATGCACAAAGTAAATGTCCTAAATGACTTGCCAAAACTAAGAGTTTGTAAATTTCTGACTTCAACTGTACATACCAAAGGATCACTGTTACTAGATACAGACTGCAGGATAATTTATTTATAACTGTTAGTAGATAGATTATCACTGTTAGTAGATACATAATCACTGTTAGTAGATACAATATCACTGTTAGTATATACCGGATAACTGTTAGTACATAGCGGATCACTGTTAGTAAATACAGATTACAGGATCACTGTTAGTAGACACAGGTTCACTGTTGGTTAATACAGACTACAGGATCACCTTTAGTAGATACAGGATCACTATTAGTAGATACAGGATCACTATTAGTAGATACAGGATCACTGTTAGTAGATATAGGATCACTGTTACTAGATACAGGATCACTGTTAACAGATACAGGATCACTGTTAGTAGATACTGGATCGCAGTTAGTAGATCCAGCATCATTGCTAGTAGATACAGGATCACTGTTAGTAAATCCAGATTACAGGTTCACTGTTAGTAGATACAGACTGAAGGATCACTGTTACTAGATACAGACTGCATGTTCACTGTTAGTAAATACAGGATCATTGTTAGTAAATACATTAACACTATTAGTAAATACAGACTACATGATCAGAGTTAGTAAAACATGATCACTGTTAGTAGATACAGGATCAGTTGTTGTACATACAGGATCACTGCTAGTGGATACAGGATCACTGTTAGTAGATACAAACTACATGATCACTAGTAGTAAATAAAGACTACATGATCACTGTTAGTAGATACAGGATAACTGCTAATCGATACAGGATCACTGCTAGTCGATACAGGATCACTGTTAGTAGATACAGGATCACTGCTAGTCGATACAGGATCACTGTTAGTAGATACAGGATCACTGTTAGTATATACAGGATCACTGTTAGTAGATACAGGTTCACTGCTAGTCGATATAGGATCACTGTTAGTAGATACAGGATCACTGCTAGTCGATACAGGATCACTGTTAGTAGATACAGGATCACTGTTAGTAGATACAGATTATAGGATCCCTGTTAGTAGATACAGGATCACTGCTTGTCGATACAGGATCAATGTTAGTAGATACAGGATCACTGTTAGTAGATACAGAATATAGGATCACTGTTAGTAAATACAGTATCACTGTTGGTAAATACAGACAACAGGATCACCTATAGTAGATACAGGATCACAGTTAGTAGCTACAGGATCACTGTTAATAGATACAAGATCACTGTTAGTAGATAATGGATCACTGTTAGTAGATACAGGATCACTGTTAGAAGATACAGGATCATTGTTAGTAGATACAGGATCACTGTAAGTAGATACATGATCACTGTTAGTAGATAAAGGATCACTGTTAGTAGATACAGAATCACTGTTAGTAGATACAGGATCATTGTTAGTAAATACAGGATCACAGTTAGTAGATACAGGATCACTGTTAGTAGATACAGGATCATTGTTAGTAGATACAGGATCACTGTTAGTAGATACAGGATCACTGTTAATAGATAAAGAATCACTGTTAGTAGATAAAGGATCACTGTTAGCAGATACAGGATCACTGTTAGTAGATAAAGGATCACTGTTAGTAGAAACAGGATCACTGATTTAGATACAGGATCACTGTTAGGAGATGTAGGATAAATTGTTTTACATACAGTATCACTTTTAGTATATACAGAATATAGGATCACTGTTAGTAAATACATACTACAGTATTACTGTTAGTAGATACAGGATACATGTTAGTAGATACATACTACAGGATCACGGTTAGTAAATACAGGATCACAGTTAGTAGATACAGGATCACTGTTAGTGGATACAGAATCATTGTTAGTAGTTACAGGATCACTGTTAGTAGATACAGGATCACTGTTAATAGATACAGGATCACTGTTAGTAGATACAGGATGACTGTTACTAGATACAGGATCACTGTTAGTAGATTCATGATCAATGTTAGTCGATACAGGATCACTGTTAGTAGATACAGGATCACTGTTAGTAGAAACATAATCACTGTTAGTAGATACAGGATCAATGTTAGTAGATACATACTGCAGGATCACTTTTAGCAGATTCAGGATCGATGTTAGTGGAAGCAGGATCACTGTTAGTAGATACAGAATATCTGATGTAGATACAGGATCACTGTTAGTAGATACAGGATCACAGTTAGTAGATGCAGGATCAATGTTAGTAGATACATGATCACTGTTAGTAGATACATGATCACTGTTAGTAGATACAGGATTACTGTTAGTAGATACAGGATCAATGTTATTAGATAAAGCATCACTGTTAGTAGATACAGATTACAAATTCACTGTTAGTAAATACAGATTACAGATTTACTGTTAGTAAATACAGACTACAGGATTAGTGTTAGTAGATAAAGGATCACTGTTAGTAGATACCTACTGAAAGATCACTGTTACTAGATACAGACTAAATTATCACGGTTAGTAAATACATTATCACTATTAGTAAATACAGACTACATGGTCACTGTTAGTAAATACATACCACAGGAATACTGTTAGTAGATACAGGATCACTGATAGTATATACAGGATCAATTGTTGTACATAGAGAATCGTTGGTAGTCAATACAGGATCACTGCTAGTCGATACAGGTTCTCTGTTAGTAGATTCATACTGCAGGATCACAGTTAGTAGATACAGGATCACTGTAAGTAGATACATACTACAAGATCAGTGTTAGTAAATACAGATTACAGGTTCACAGTTTGAAAATACAGACCACAGGATAACTGTTAGTTGATACAGGATCACAGTTACTAAATACAGGATAACTGTTAGCAGGTACAGGATCACTTTTAATAGATACAAGATCACTGTTAGTAGATACAGGATCACAGTTAGTAGATACAGTCTACAGGATCACTGTTAATAGATGCAGGATCACTGTTAATAGATAAGGATCACTGTTATTAAATACAGACTACAGAATCACTGGTAGTAAATACAGACTACAGGACCACTGGTAGTAAATTCAGACTACAGGATCACTGTTAGTAAATACAGACTACAGGATCACTGTTAGTAAATACAGACTACAGGATCACTGTTAGTAAATACAGACTACAGGATCACTGTCAGTAAATACAGACTACAGAATCACTGGTAGTAAATACAAACTACAGGATCACTGGTAGTAAATACAGACTACATGATCACTGTTAGTAAACACAGACTACAGGATCACTGGTAGTAAATACAGACTACAGGATCCCTGTTAGTAAATATAGACTACAGCATCACTGTTAGTAAATACAGACTATATGATCACTGTTAGTAAATAGAAACTACATGATCACTGTTAGTAAATACAGAATATTAGATCACTGTTAGTAAATACATACTACAGGATCATTGTTAGTAAATACAGAATATATGATCACTGTTATTAAATACAGACTACAGGATCACTGTTAGTAGATAAATAATCAATGTTAGTGTATAGAGTCTACAGGATTACTGTTAGTAGATACAGGATCACTGTTAGTAGATGCAGGATCACTGTTAGTAGATACAGGATCACTGTTAGTAGATGCAGGATCACTGTTAATAGATTCAGGATCGCTGTTAGTAGATACAGGATCACTGTTAGTAGAAACATAATCACTGTTAGTAGATACATTATCACTGTTAGTAGATACAGGATCACTGTTAGTAGATACAGGATCACTGTTAGTAGATACAGGATCACTGTTAGTAGATACAGGATCACTGTTAGTAGATACAGGATCACTGATGTAGATACATGATCACTGTTAGTAGATACAGGATCACTGTTAGTAGATACAGGATCACTGTTAGTAGATACAGGATCAATGTTAGTAGATACAGGATCACTGTTAGTAGATACAGGATCAATGTTAGTAGATACATACCACAATATATCTGTTAGTAGATACAGGATCATTGTTATTAGATAAAGGATCAATGTTAGTAAATACATATTACTGATTCACTGTTAGTAAATACAGACTACAGGATTACTGTTACTAGATGCAGACTACAGGATGACTGTTAGTAGATACAGGATCACTGTTAGTAGATACCTACTGAAGGATCACTGTTACTAGATACAGACTAAATGATCACTGTTAGTAGATGCAGGATCACTGATAGTAGATACAGGATCAATTGTTGTACATAGAGGATCGTTGCTAGTCAATACGTGATCACTGCTAGTCGATACACTTTTCTCTGTTAGTAGATTCATACTGCAGGATCACTGTTAGTAGATACAGAGTATAGGATCACTGTTAGTAAATACAGATTACAGGTTCCAGTTTGTAAATACAGACCACATGATGACTGTTATTAAATACAAACTACATCACTGTTAGTAAGTACAGACTACATAATCACTGTTACTAGATACAGGATAACTGTTAGCAGATACAGGATCACTGTTAATAGATGCAGGATCACTGTTAGTAGATACAGGATCACAGTTAGTAGATACAGTCTACAGGATCACTGTTAGTAGATACACCATTAATGTTAGTAGATACAAACTGTAGGATCACTGTTAGTAGAGACAGGATCACTGTTAGTAGATACAGATTCACTATTACTAGATACAGGATTACTGTTAGTACATACATACCACATGATCACTGTTGCTAGATACAGACTGCAGGATCACTGTTAGTAGATACAGGATTACTGTTAGTAGATACAGGATCAATGTTAGTAGATACAGGATTACTGTTAGTAGATACAGGATCACTGTTAGTAGATACAGGATCAATGTTAGTAGATACAGGATCACTGCTAATAGATACAGGATCAATGTTAGTAGATACAGCATCACTGTAAGTAGATACATGAACACTGTTAGTAGATACAGGATTACTGTTAGTAGATACAGGATCAATGTTAGTAGATACAAGATCAATGTTATTAGATACAGGATCACTGTCAGTAGATACAGGATCACTGTTAGTAGACACAGGATCACTGATATAGATACAGGATCACTGTTTATAGATACAGGATCACTGTTAGTAGATATATACTACAGGATCACTGTTAGTAAATACAGGATCACTGTTAGTAGATACAGACTACAGGATCACTGTTAGTAGATACATGATCACTGTTAGTAGATACATGATCACTATTAGTAGATACATGATCACTGTTAGTAGATACAGGATCACTATTAGTAGATACATGATCACTGTTAGTAGATACAGGATCACTATTAGTAGATACATAATCACTGTTAGTACATACAGGATCACTGTTAGTAGATACAGGATCACTGTTATTAAATACAAACTACATGATCACTCTTATTAAATACAAACTACACAATCATTGTTAGAAAATATAGACCACAGGATCACTGTTAATAGATGCAGGATCACAGAACACCTTTAGAGGATCCATGATGATTGTTAGTGGATACAGACTACATGATCACTGTTAGTAGATACAGGATCACTGTTAGTAGATACAGGATCAATGTTAGTAGATACTGGATCATTGTTAGTAGATACATGATCATTGTTAGTAGATACAGGATCACTATTAGTAGATAAATGATCACTGTTAGTAGATACAGGATCACTGTTAGTAGATACAGGATCACTGTCAGTAGATACAGGATCACTGTTAGTAGATACAGGTTCACTGATGTAGATTCAGGATCACTGTTTATAGATACAGGATCACTGTTAGTAGATACATACTACAGGATCACTGTTAGTAAATACAGGATCACTGTTAGTAGATACAGGATCAATGTTAGTAGATACAGGATCACTGTCAGTAGATACAGGAACACTGTTAATAGACCCAGGATCACTGATGTAGATACAGGATAACTGTTTATAGATACAGGATCACTGTTAGTAGATACATACTACAGGATCACTGTTAGTAAATACATGATCTCTTTTAGTTGATACTGGATCACTGTTAGTAGATACAGATTACATGATCACTCTTATTAATACAAACTGCATGTTCACTGTTAGTAAATACAGATTTCAGGTTCACTGTTAGTAAATACAGATTACAGGTTCACTGTTAGTAAATACAGATACAGGATCACTGTTAGTAAATACAGACTCCATGATCACTGTTAGTTGATGCAGACTGAAGGATCACTGTTACTAGATACAGACTGCAGGATCGCTTTTAGTAGATACATTATCAATGTTAATAGACACAGGATCACTGTTAGTAAAAACAGACTAAATGATCACTGGTAGTAAATACAGACTACAGGATCACTGTTAGTAAATACAGACTACAGGATCACTGTTAGTAAATACAGACTATAGGATCACTGTTAGTAAATACAGACTACAGAATCACTGTTAGTAAATACAGATTACATGATCACTGTTAGGAAATACAAACTACAGGATCACTGGTAGTAAATACAGACTACAGGATCACTGGTAGTAAACAAAGACTACAGGATCACTGGTAGTAAATACAGACTACAGAATCCCTGTTAGTAAATATAGACTACAGCATCACTGTTAGTAAATACAGAATATATGATCACTGATATTAAATACAGACTACAGGATCACTGTTAGTAGATAAATAATCAATGTTAGTAGATACAGTCTACAGGATTACTGTTAGTAGATACAGGATCACTGTTAGTAGATGCAGGATCACTGTTAGTGGATTCAGGATCGCTGTTAGTAGACACATGATCACTGTTAGTAGAAACATAATCACTGTTAGTAGATACAGGATCACTGATGTAGATACATGATCACTGTTAGTAGATACAGGATCACTGTTAGTAGATACAGGATCACTGTTAGTAGATACAGGATCAATGTTAGTAGATACAGGATCACTGTTAGTAGATACAGGATCAATGATAGTAGATACATACCACAAGATATCTGTTAGTAGATACAGGATCATTGTTATTAGATAAAGGATCACTGTTAGTAGATACAGATTACAGATTCACTGTTAGTAAATACAGACTACAGGATTACTGTTAGTAGATACAGACTACAGATGACTGTTAGTAGATACAGGATCAATGTTAGTAGATACATACTACAAGATATCTGTTAGTAGATACAGGATAATTGTTATTAGATAAAGGATCACTGTTAGTAAATACAGATTACAGATTCACTTTTAGTAAATACAGACTACAGGATTACTTTTAGTAGATACAGACTACAGGATGACTGTTAGTAGATACAGGATCACTGTTAGTAGATACCTACTGAATGATCACTGTTACTAGATACAGACTAAATGATCACTGTTAGTAGTTGCAGGATCACTGATAGTAGATACAGGATCAATTGTTGTACATGGATGATCGTTGCTAGTCAATACGTGATCACTGCTAGTCGATACACTTTTCTCTGTTAGTAGATTCATACTGCAGGATCACTGTTAGTAGATACAGAGTATAGGATCACTGTTAGTAAATACAGATTACAGGTTCACAGTTTGTAAATACAGACCACGTGATGACTGTTATTAAATACAAACTACATCACTGTTAGTAAGTACAGACTACATAATCACTGTTACTAGATACAGGATAACTGTTAGCAGATACAGGATCACTGTTAATAGATGCAGGATCACTGTTAGTAGATACAGGATCACAGTTAGTAGATACAGTCTACAGGATCACTGTTAGTAGATACACCATTAATGTTAGTAGATACAAACTGTAGGATCACTGTTAGTAGAGACAGGATCACTGTTAGTAGATACAGATTCACTGTTACTAGATACAGGATTACTGTTAGTACATACATACCACATGATCACTGTTGCTAGATACAGACTGCAGGATCACTGTTAGTAGATACAGGATTACTGTTAGTAGATACAGGATCAATGTTAGTAGATACAGGATTACTGTTAGTAGATACAGGATCACTGTTAGTAGATACAGGATCAATGTGTGTAGATACAGGATCACTGCTAGTAGATACAGGATCAATGTTAGTCGATGCAGGATCAATGTAGGTATATATAGGATCACTGTAAGTAGATACATGATCACTGTTAGTAGATACAGGATTACTGTTAGTAGATACAGGATCAATGTTAGTAGATACAGGATCAATATTATTAGATACAGGATCACTGTCAGTAGATACAGGATCACTGTTAGTAGACACAGGATCACTGATATAGATACAGGATCCCTGTTTATAGATACAGGATCACTGTTAGTAGATACATACTGCAGGATCACTGTTAGTAAATACAGGGATCACTGTTAGTAGATACAGACTACAGGATCACTGTTAGTAGATACAGGGTCACTGTTAGTAGATACATGATCACTATTAGTAGATACATGATCACTGTTAGTAGATACAGGATCACTATTAGTAGATACATGATCACTGTTAGTAGACACAGGATCACTATTAGTAAATACATAATCACTGTTAGTAGATACAGGATCACTGTTAGTAGATACAGGATCACTGTTATTAAATACAAACTACATGATCACTGTTATTAAATACAAACTACACGATCATTGTTAGAAAATACAGACAACAGGATCACTGTTAATAGATGCAGGATCACAGATCACCTTTAGAGGATCCATGATGATTGTTAGTGGATACAGACTACATGATCACTGTTAGTAGATACAGAATCACTGTTAGTAGATACATGATCATTGTTAGTAGATACAGGATCACTATTAATAGATACATGATCACTGTTAGTAGATACAGGATCACTGTTATTAGATACAGGATCACTGTCAGTAGATACAGGATCACTGATGTAGATTCAGGATCACTGTTTATAGATACAGGATCACTGTTAGTAGATACATACTACAGGATCACTGTTAGTAAATACAGGATCACTGTTAGTAGATACAGTATCACTGTTAGTAGATACAGGATCACTGTCAGTAGATACAGGATCACTTTTAGTAGACCCAGGATCACTGATGTAGATACAGGATAACTGTTTATAGATACAGGATCACTGTTAGTAGATACATACTACAGGATCACTGTTAGTAAATACTGGATCACTGTTAGTAGATAGAGACTACATGATCACTCTTATTAATACAAACTGCATGTTCACTGTTAGTAAATACAGATTTCAGGTTCACTGTTAGTAAATACAGATTACAGGTTCACTGTTAGTAAATACAGATTACACGATCACTGTTAGTAAATACAGTGATCGTGTAATGGTCCTCTGTAGCTCAGCTGGTAGAGCACGGCGCTTGTAACGCCAAGGTAGTGGGTTCGATCCCCGGGACCACCCATACACAAAAATGTATGCACGCATGACTGTAAGTCGCTTTGGATAAAAGCGTCTGCTAAATGGCATATTATTATTATTATTATTATAAATACAGACTCCATGATCACTGTTAGTTGATGCAGACTGAAGGATCACTGTTACTAGATACAGACTGCAGGATCGCTTTTAGTAGATACATGATCACTGTTAATAGATACATGATCACTGTTAGTAGATACAGGATCACTATTAGTAGATACAGGATTACTGTTAGTTGATACAGGATCACTGTTAGTAAATACAGGATCACTGTTAGTAGATACAGTATCACTGTTAGTATATACAAACTACACGGTCAGTGTTAGTAAAACAGATTACAGGATCACTGTTAGTAAATATAGACTACAGCATCACTGTTAGTAAATACAGAATATATGATCACTGATATTAAATACAGACTACAGGATCACAGTTAGTAGATAAATAATCAATGTTAGTAGATACAGTCTACAGGATTACTGTTAGTAGATACAGGATCACTGTTAGTAGATGCAGGATCACTGTTAGTGGATTCAGGATCGCTGTTAGTAGACACATGATCACTGTTAGTAGAAACATAATCACTGTTAGTAGATACAGGATCACTGATGTAGATACATGATCACTGTTAGTAGATACAGGATCACTGTTAGTAGATACAGGATCACTGTTAGTAGATACAGGATCAATGTTAGTAGATACAGGATCACTGTTAGTAGATACAGGATCAATGATAGTAGATACATACCACAATATATCTGTTAGTAGATACAGGATCATTGTTATTAGATAAAGGATCACTGTTAGTAGATACAGATTACAGATTCACTGTTAGTAAATACAGACTACAGGATTACTGTTAGTAGATACAGACTACAGGATGACTGTTAGTAGATACAGGATCAATGTTAGTAGATACATACTACAAGATATCTGTTAGTAGATACAGGATAATTGTTATTAGATAAAGGATCACTGTTAGTAAATACAGATTACAGATTCACTTTTAGTAAATACAGACTACAGGATTACTTTTAGTAGATACAGACTACAGGATGACTGTTAGTAGATACAGGATCACTGTTAGTAGATACCTACTGAATGATCACTGTTACTAGATACAGACTAAATGATCACTGTTAGTAGTTGCAGGATCACTGATAGTAGATACAGGATCAATTGTTGTACATGGATGATCGTTGCTAGTCAATACGTGATCACTGCTAGTCGATACACTTTTCTCTGTTAGTAGATTCATACTGCAGGATCACTGTTAGTAGATACAGAGTATAGGATCACTGTTAGTAAATACAGATTACAGGTTCACAGTTTGTAAATACAGACCACGTGATGACTGTTATTAAATACAAACTACATCACTGTTAGTAAGTACAGACTACATAATCACTGTTACTAGATACAGGATAACTGTTAGCAGATACAGGATCACTGTTAATAGATGCAGGATCACTGTTAGTAGATACAGGATCACAGTTAGTAGATACAGTCTACAGGATCACTGTTAGTAGATACACCATTAATGTTAGTAGATACAAACTGTAGGATCACTGTTAGTAGAGACAGGATCACTGTTAGTAGATACAGATTCACTGTTACTAGATACAGGATTACTGTTAGTACATACATACCACATGATCACTGTTGCTAGATACAGACTGCAGGATCACTGTTAGTAGATACAGGATTACTGTTAGTAGATACAGGATCAATGTTAGTAGATACAGGATTACTGTTAGTAGATACAGGATCACTGTTAGTAGATACAGGATCAATGTTTTGTAGATACAGGATCACTGCTAGTAGATACAGGATCAATGTTAGTCGATGCAGGATCAATGTAGGTATATATAGGATCACTGTAAGTAGATACATGATCACTGTTAGTAGATACAGGATTACTGTTAGTAGATACAGGATCAATGTTAGTAGATACAGGATCAATATTATTAGATACAGGATCACTGTCAGTAGATACAGGATCACTGTTAGTAGACACAGGATCACTGATATAGATACAGGATCCCTGTTTATAGATACAGGATCACTGTTAGTAGATACATACTGCAGGATCACTGTTAGTAAATACAGGATCACTGTTAGTAGATACAGACTACAGGATCACTGTTAGTAGATACAGGGTCACTGTTAGTAGATACATGATCACTATTAGTAGATACATGATCACTGTTAGTAGATACAGGATCACTATTAGTAGATACATGATCACTGTTAGTAGACACAGGATCACTATTAGTAAATACATAATCACTGTTAGTAGATACAGGATCACTGTTAGTAGATACAGGATCACTGTTTGTAGATACAGGATCACTGCTAGTAGATACAGGATCAATGTTAGTCGATGCAGGATCAATGTAGGTATATATAGGATCACTGTAAGTAGATACATGATCACTGTTAGTAGATACAGGATTACTGTTAGTAGATACAGGATCAATGTTAGTAGATACAGGATCAATATTATTAGATACAGGATCACTGTCAGTAGATACAGGATCACTGTTAGTAGACACAGGATCACTGATATAGATACAGGATCCCTGTTTATAGATACAGATCACTGTTAGTAGATACATACTGCAGGATCACTGTTAGTAAATACAGGATCACTGTTAGTAGATACAGACTACAGGATCACTGTTAGTAGATACAGGGTCACTGTTAGTAGATACATGATCACTATTAGTAGATACATGATCACTGTTAGTAGATACAGGATCACTATTAGTAGATACATGATCACTGTTAGTAGACACAGGATCACTATTAGTAAATACATAATCACTGTTAGTAGATACAGGATCACTGTTAGTAGATACAGGATCACTGTTATTAAATACAAACTACATGATCACTGTTATTAAATACAAACTACACGATCATTGTTAGAAAATACAGACAACAGGATCACTGTTAATAGATGCAGGATCACAGATCACCTTAGAGGATCCATGATGATTGTTAGTGGATACAGACTACATGATCACTGTTAGTAGATACAGGATCACTGTTAGTAGATACATGATCATTGTTAGTAGATACAGGATCACTATTAATAGATACATGATCACTGTTAGTAGATACAGGATCACTGTTATTAGATACAGGATCACTGTCAGTAGATACAGGATCACTGATGTAGATTCAGGATCACTGTTTATAGATACAGGATCACTGTTAGTAGATACATACTACAGGATCACTGTTAGTAAATACAGGATCACTGTTAGTAGATACAGTATCACTGTTAGTAGATACAGGATCACTGTCAGTAGATACAGGATCACTTTTAGTAGACCCAGGATCACTGATGTAGATACAGGATAACTGTTTATAGATACAGGATCACTGTTAGTAGATACATACTACAGGATCACTGTTAGTAAATACAGGATCTCTGTTAGTCGATACTGGATCACTGTTAGTAGATAGAGACTACATGATCACTCTTATTAATACAAACTGCATGTTCACTGTTAGTAAATACAGATTTCAGGTTCACTGTTAGTAAATACAGATTACAGGTTCACTGTTAGTAAATACAGATTACACGATCACTGTTAGTAAATACAGTGATCGTGTAATGGTCCTCTGTAGCTCAGCTGTAGAGCACGGCGCTTTTGTAACGCCAAGGTAGTGGGTTCGATCCCCGGGACCACCCATACACAAAAATGTATGCACGCATGACTGTAAAGTCGCTTTGGATAAAAGCGTCTGCTAAAATGGCATATTATTATTATTATTATAAATACAGACTCCATGATCACTGTTAGTTGATGCAGACTGAAGGATCACTGTTACTAGATACAGACTGCAGGATCGCTTTTAGTAGATACATGATCACTGTTAATAGATACATGATCACTGTTAGTAGATACAGGATCACTATTAGTAGATACAGGATTACTGTTAGTTGATACAGGATCACTGTTAGTAAATACAGGATCACTGTTAGTAGATACAGTATCACTGTTAGTATATACAAACTACAACAACTACAGGTCAGTGTTAGTAAAACAGATTACAGGATCACTGTTAGTAAATATAGACTACAGCATCACTGTTAGTAAATACAGAATATATGATCACTGATATTAAATACAGACTACAGGATCACAGTTAGTAGATAAATAATCAATGTTAGTAGATACAGTCTACAGGATTACTGTTAGTAGATACAGGATCACTGTTAGTAGATGCAGGATCACTGTTAGTGGATTCAGGATCGCTGTTAGTAGACACATGATCACTGTTAGTAGAAACATAATCACTGTTAGTAGATACAGGATCACTGATGTAGATACATGATCACTGTTAGTAGATACAGGATCACTGTTAGTAGATACAGGATCACTGTTAGTAGATACAGGATCAATGTTAGTAGATACAGGATCACTGTTAGTAGATACAGGATCAATGATAGTAGATACATACCACAAGATATCTGTTAGTAGATACAGGATCATTGTTATTAGATAAAGGATCACTGTTAGTAGATACAGATTACAGATTCACTGTTAGTAAATACAGACTACAGGATTACTGTTAGTAGATACAGACTACAGGATGACTGTTAGTAGATACAGGATCAATGTTAGTAGATACATACTACAATATATCTGTTAGTAGATACAGGATAATTGTTATTAGATAAAGGATCACTGTTAGTAAATACAGATTACAGATTCACTTTTAGTAAATACAGACTACAGGATTACTTTTAGTAGATACAGACTACAGGATGACTGTTAGTAGATACAGGATCACTGTTAGTAGATACCTACTGAATGATCACTGTTACTAGATACAGACTAAATGATCACTGTTAGTAGTTGCAGGATCACTGATAGTAGATACAGGATCAATTGTTGTACATGGATGATCGTTGCTAGTCAATACGTGATCACTGCTAGTCGATACACTTTTCTCTAATTGGTAGATTCATACTGCAGGATCACTGTTAGTAGATACAGAGTATAGGATCACTGTTAGTAAATACAGATTACAGGTTCACAGTTTGTAAATACAGACCACGTGATGACTGTTATTAAATACAAACTACATCACTGTTAGTAAGTACAGACTACATAATCACTGTTACTAGATACAGGATAACTGTTAGCAGATACAGGATCACTGTTAATAGATGCAGGATCACTGTTAGTAGATACAGGATCACAGTTAGTAGATACAGTCTACAGGATCACTGTTAGTAGATACACCATTAATGTTAGTAGATACAAACTGTAGGATCACTGTTAGTAGAGACAGGATCACTGTTAGTAGATACAGATTCACTGTTACTAGATACAGGATTACTGTTAGTACATACATACCACATGATCACTGTTGCTAGATACAGACTGCAGGATCACTGTTAGTAGATACAGGATTACTGTTAGTAGATACAGGATCAATGTTAGTAGATACAGGATTACTGTTAGTAGATACAGGATCACTGTTAGTAGATACAGGATCAATGTTTGTAGATACAGGATCACTGCTAGTAGATACAGGATCAATGTTAGTCGATGCAGGATCAATGTAGGTATATATAGGATCACTGTAAGTAGATACATGATCACTGTTAGTAGATACAGGATTACTGTTAGTAGATACAGGATCAATGTTAGTAGATACAGGATCAATATTATTAGATACAGGATCACTGTCAGTAGATACAGGATCACTGTTAGTAGACACAGGATCACTGATATAGATACAGGATCCCTGTTTATAGATACAGGATCACTGTTAGTAGATACATACTGCAGGATCACTGTTAGTAAATACAGGATCACTGTTAGTAGATACAGACTACAGGATCACTGTTAGTAGATACAGGGTCACTGTTAGTAGATACATGATCACTATTAGTAGATACATGATCACTGTTAGTAGATACAGGATCACTATTAGTAGATACATGATCACTGTTAGTAGACACAGGATCACTATTAGTAAATACATAATCACTGTTAGTAGATACAGGATCACTGTTAGTAGATACAGGATCACTGTTATTAAATACAAACTACATGATCACTGTTATTAAATACAAACTACACGATCATTGTTAGAAAATACAGACAACAGGATCACTGTTAATAGATGCAGGATCACAGATCACCTTTAGAGGATCCATGATGATTGTTAGTGGATACAGACTACATGATCACTGTTAGTAGATACAGGATCACTGTTAGTAGATACATGATCATTGTTAGTAGATACAGGATCACTATTAATAGATACATGATCACTGTTAGTAGATACAGGATCACTGTTAGTAGATACAGGATCACTGTCAGTAGATACAGGATCACTGATGTATATTCAGGATCACTGTTTATAGATACAGGATCACTGTTAGTAGATACATACTACAGGATCACTGTTAGTAAATACAGGATCACTGTTAGTAGATACAGTATCACTGTTAGTAGATACAGGATCACTGTCAGTAGATACAGGATCACTTTTAGTAGACCCAGGATCACTGATGTAGATACAGGATAACTGTTTATAGATACAGGATCACTGTTAGTAGATACATACTACAGGATCACTGTTAGTAAATACAGGATCTCTGTTAGTCGATACTGGATCACTGTTAGTAGATAGAGACTACATGATCACTCTTATTAATACAAACTGCATGTTCACTGTTAGTAAATACAGATTTCAGGTTCACTGTTAGTAAATACAGATTACAGGTTCACTGTTAGTAAATACAGATTACACGATCACTGTTAGTAAATACAGTGATCGTGTAATGGTCCTCTGTAGCTCAGCTGGTAGAGCACGGCGCTTGTAACGCCAAGGTAGTGGGTTCGATCCCCGGGACCACCCATACACAAAAATGTATGCACGCATGACTGTAAGTCGCTTTGGATAAAAGCGTCTGCTAAATGGCATATTATTATTATTATAAATACAGACTCCATGATCACTGTTAGTTGATGCAGACTGAAGGATCACTGTTACTAGATACAGACTGCAGGATCGCTTTTAGTAGATACATGATCACTGTTAATAGATACATGATCACTGTTAGTAGATACAGGATCACTATTAGTAGATACAGGATTACTGTTAGTTGATACAGGATCACTGTTAGTAAATACAGGATCACTGTTAGTAGATACAGTATCACTGTTAGTATATACAAACTACACGGTCAGTGTTAGTAAAACAGATTACAGGATCACTGTTAGTAAATACAGATTACTGGATCACTGTTAGTAGATACAGACTACATGATCATTCTTATTAATACAAACTGCATGTTCACTGTTAGTAAATACAGATTAAAGGTTCACTGTTAGTAAATACAGATTACAGGATCACTGTTAGTAAATACAGACTCCATGATCACTGTTAGTTGATGCAGACTGAAGGATCACTGTTACTAGATACAGACTGCAGGATCGCTTTTAGAAGATACATGATTACTGTTAATAGATACAGGATCACCGTCAGTAGATACAGGATCACTGTTAGTATATGCACGATCACTGTCAGTAGATACAGGATCACAGTTAGTAGATACAGTGTACAGGGTCGCTGTTAGTAGATACAGGATCACTGTTAGTAGATACAGGATCACTGTTAGTAGATACAGGATCACTTTAGTACATATATACATGCCACAGGATCACAGTTGCTAGATACAGACTGCAGGATCGCTTTTAGTAGATACAGGATCACTGCTAGTTGAAACAGAATCACTTTAGTATATACAGGATCACTGTAAGTAGATACAGTATCACTGTTAGTAGATACAGTATCACTGTTAGTAGATACAGGATCAATGTTAGTAGATTCAGAATAACTGTTAGTAAATACAGACTAAATTATCACTGTTAATAGATACAGACTGCATGATCGCTTTTAGTAGATACAGGATCAATGTTAGTTGATACATAATCACTGTCAGTAGATTCAGGATCACTGTTAGTAAAAACAGAATAAATGATCACTGTTAGCAAATATATGATCACTATTAGTAAAAACAGACTACATGATCACTGTTAGTAGATACAGGATCCCTGTTAGTAGATACAGGATCACTGTTAGTAGATACAGGATCACTGTTAGTAAATACAGGATCCCTGTTAGTAGATACAGGATCACTGATAGTAGATACAGGATCACTGTTAGTAGATACAAGATTACTGTTAGCAGATACATGCCACAGGATCACTGTTACTAGATTCATTATGCAGGATCGCTTTTAGTAGATACAGGATCACTGTCAGTTGATACATAATTACTGTCAGTAGATTCAGGATCACTGTTAGTAGATACAGACTGCAGGATCAATGTTAATAGATACATACCGCAAGACAACTACCCCCCAACATTGACTCGGTACCGGTACCCCCTGTTAATAGATACAAACCACAAGACATCTACCCCCACACATTGACACGGTACCGGTACCCCCTGTTAATAGATACATACCGCAAGACAACTACCCCCCACATTGACACAGTACCGGTACCCCCTGTTAATAGATACATGCCACAAGACAACTACCCCCCACATTGACACGGTACCGGTACCCCCTGTTAATAGATACATACCACAAGACAACTACCCCCCCACATTGACACGGTACCGGTACCCCCTGTATATAGATACATACCACAAGACAACTACCCCCCCACATTGACTCGGTACCGGTACCCCCTGTTAATAGATAAATACCACAAGACAACTTCCCCCCCACATTGACACGGTACCGGTACCCCCTGTTAATAGATACATACCACAAGACATTTACCCCCCCACATTGACACGGTACCGGTACCCCCTGTATATAGATACATACCACAAGACAACTACCCCCCCACATTGACACGGTACCGGTACCCCTGTATATATAGCCTCGTTATTGTTATACTGTATTATCGTTGTTCTTTATTACTTTTGTTTATTTAGTTAAAATAATTCTCAACTCTTATTTTTCTTAAAACTGCATTTTTGGTTAAGGGCTTGTAAGTAAGCATTTTACGGTAAGGTCTACATCTGTTGAATTCGGCGCATGTGACAAATACAATTTGATTTGATTTGATATGATTTGTATATATAGGATCACTTTTAATAAATATATGTTAGTAGATACAGGATCACTGTTAGTATCATCTCTATCTGTGAGGTTAAAACTAAACCAGACCATCTATCCTCCCTGTCTTGTCCAGACTAAACCAGACCATATATACTCTCCGTGAGGTTCAATTTAAACCAGACCATCTATCCTCCCTGTCTGGTCCAGACTAAACCAGACCATCTATCCTCTCTATCTGGTTCAGACTAAACCAGACCATCTATCCTCCCTGTCTGGTACAGACTAAACCAGACCATATATTCTCTCCGTGTGGTTCAGACTAAACCAGACCATCTATCCACTCTCTGTCTCTCTCTCTGTGTGGTTCAGATTAAACTAGACCATCTATTCTCTCTCTCTGTCTGGTTCAAACTAAACCCGATCATCTATCCTCTCTCTATGTCTGGTTCAAACTAAACCTGATCATCTGTCCTCTCTCTCTGTCTGGTTCAAACTAAACCCGATCATCTGTCCTCTCTCTCTGTGTTGTTCAAACTAAACCCGATCATCTATCCTCTCTCTCTGTGTGGTTCAGACTAAACCAGACCATCTATTCTCTCTCTGTCTCTCTCTCTCTGTGTGGTTCAGAATAAACCAGACCATCTGTCCCCTCTCACTGTGTGGTTCAGACTAAACCAAACAATCTATTTTCTCTCTGTGTAGTTTAGACTAAATAAGACCGTCTGTCCTGTCTCTCTGTGTGGTTCAGACAAAACCAGGCCATCTATCCTCTCTCTGTCTCTCTCTCTCTCTGTGTGATTCAAACTAAACCAGACCATGTATCCTCTCCGTGTGGTTCAGACTAAACAAAACCATCTATTCTCTCTCTCTCTCTCTCTCTCTCTCTCTCTCTCTCTCTCTCTCTCTCTCTCTCTCTCTCTCTCTCTCCTCTCTCTCTCTCTCTCTCTCTCTCTCTCTCTCTCTCTCTCTCTCTCTCTCTCTCTCTCTCTCTCTCTCTCTCTCTCTGTCTGTCTGGTTCAGACTAAACCAGACCATCTATACTCTATCTTTGGTTCAAATTAAAGCAGACCATTTAGCTTCTCTCTCTGTGTGGTTCAGACTAAACCAGACCATCTGTCCTCTCTCTGTCTCTCTCTCTGTGTGGTTCAGATTGGACCAGACCATCTATCCCCCCTCCCTGTCCCTCCCATGGTTCCTCTCCCTTCAATAATGTGTTATTGAAGTGAAATGGTCACATTAACCCTGAGCAGCCTGATGCTCTGTTCTTCATTGATCACATAAACACAGGATATATTTTCTTACAGCATGACGCAGACGGTTAAGCATCTCTCCGTCTCTGACAAGATCAGAGTAGACAGGGAGAGAGAAGGAGAGGAGGAATGAAGAGGAATGGAGAGAAGGTAAGAGAGCTCCCCAAGGAGCTCGGTGGGAAAGGCCTCCTGAAGGCTCTCTCGGTGGGAAAGGCCTCCTGAAGGCTCTCTCGGTGGGAAAGGCCTCCTGAAGGCTCTCTCGGTGGGAAAGGCCTCCTGAAGGCTCTCTCGGTGGGAAAGGCCTCCTGAAGGCACTCTTGGTGGGAAAGGCCTCCTGATTGAGCCCTTTTTATCTGGCCGTGGAATCAAATGAAAAGGGTTTGTAAGTTCTGACCTCACATTAATCACGAAGCAGAAGTTGTAACCCTGGTGATTTGTTAGCTGACCTGTTTTCATCAGGTCCCATCTACTACCAGAAGTTAATATGGAGGACACATTATCTTTAAGTGCAGCTACACTCTTAGAATAAAAGGTGCTATCTAGAACCTAAATGGGTTATTCGGCTGTCCCCACAGGAGAACCCCTTTGAAGAACCCTTTTTGGTTCCAGGTGGGACCCTGCTCTGCTCTTTAACATAGCCCAATTCAAAATGCACTCTCAAACTTTTGTATAATTTCAGCCAGTAGTTTTGAAAGCGCTGCTCACGAGCCAAAAGTGGTCCCTGTGTCATCCAACTGTGTACTACTTCATCCAACTGTGTACTACTTCATCCAACAGTGTACTACTTCATCCAACTGTGTACTACTTCATCCAACTGTGTACTACTTCATCCAACTGTGTACTACTTCATCCATTCTGTGTGATATGTTACGATTTATGCAATGTATGTGATACAGTATGTTATGAATCCAAGTTGTGCAATATCCATGAGTTTGTTTTTAAGGCTGACATATTAATATCACATGTGTTGGTTCACTGTGTTGGGCTGTGTTGTTAGCTAGTCCAACATGTTGTAAAGCAGCATGAGTCTGCAAGGCTATCTATCTGATATATTTTAGACCAGCATTACAACATCAATACTATCTGATACATGTTAGAGCAGCATTAACACATTAAGACTATCTGATACATGTTAGAGCAGCATTAACATATGAAGATTATCTGATACATGTTAGAGCAACATTAACATATTAAGATTATCTGATACATGTTAGAGCAGCATTAACACATCAATAATATCTGATACATGTTAGAGCAGCATTAACACATCAAGACTATCTGATACATGTTAGAGCAGCATTAACACATTAAGATTATCTGATAAAATAAATAAATTGGTCATTTAGCAGACGCTCTTATCCAGAGCGACTTACAGGAGCAATTAGGGTTAAGTGCCTTGCTCAAGGGCACATCGACAGATTTTTCACCTAGTCGGCTCGGGGATTAGAACCAGAGACCTTTCGGTTACTGGCACAACGCTCTTAACCACTAAGCTACCTGCCGATACATGTTAGAGCAGCATTAACACATTAAGATTATCTGATACATGTTAGAGCAGCATTAAAAAAGCAATACTTGTGATGCATGTTAGAGCAGAATTAACACATCAAGACTATCTGATGCATGTTAGAGCAGCATTAACACATCAAGATTATCTGATATATGTTAGAGCAGCATTAACACATCAAGAATATCTGATACATATTAGAGCAGCATTAAGACATTAAGATTATATGATACATGTTAGAGCAGCATTAACACATTAAGACTATCTGATACATGTTAGAGCAGCATTAACATATTCAGATTATCTGATACATGTTAGAGCAGCATTAACACATCAATACTATCTGATACATTTTAGAGCAGCATTAACACATTAAGACTATCTGATACATGTTAGAGCAGCATTAACACATCAAGACTATCTGATACATGTTAGAGCAGCATTAACACATTAAGATGATCTGATACATGTTAGACCAGCATTAACACATCAAGATTATCTGATACATGTTAGAGAAGCATTACAACATCAATACTATCTGATACATGTTAGAGCAGCATTAACACATTAAGATTATGTGATACATGTTAGAGCAGCATTAACATATTAAGATTACCTGATACAAGTTAGAGCAGCATTAACACATCAAGACTATGTGATACATGTTAGAGCAGCATTAACATATTAAGATTATCTGATACATGTTAGACCAGCATTAACATTTTAATATTATCTGATACATGTTAGAGCAGCATTAACATATTAAGATTATCTGATACATGTTAGAGCAGCATTAACATATCAATGTTATCTGATACATGTTAGAGCAGCATTAACATATTAAGATTATCTGATACATGTTAGAGCAGAATTAACACATCAAGATTATCTGATACATGTTAGAGCAGCATTAACATATTAAGATTATCTGATACATGTTAGAGCAGCATTAACACATCAATACTATCTGATTCATGTTAGAGCAGCATTAACACATCAATACTATCTGATAATTTGTAAGAGCTCATTAACAGAGCATCAATACTATCTGATAATTTGTAAGTCGCTCTGGATAAGAGCGTCATTAAATGACATCAAGATAAATGTAATACATGTTAGAGCAGCATTACAACATCAATACTATCTGATACATGTTAGAGCAGCATTAACACATTAGGGGTCTCCTGAGTGGCGCAGTGGTCTAAGGCACTGCATCGCAGTGCTAACTGTGCCACTAGAGATCCTGGTTCGAATCCAGGCTCTGTCGCAGCCGGCCGCGACCGGGAGACTCATGGGTGGCGCACAATTGGCCCAGCGTCGTCCAGGGTAGGGGAGGGAATGGCCAGCAGGGATGTAGCTCAGTTGATAGAGCATGGCGTTTGCAACGCCAGGGTTGTGGGTTCATTTCCACGGGGGGGGCCAGTATATATAAAAAAATATGTATTCACTAACTGTAAGTCGCTCTGGATAAGAGCGTCTGCTAAATGACTAAAATGTAAATGTAAAATTAAGATTATCTGATACATGTTAGAGCAGCATTAACACATTAAGATTACCTGATACAAGTTAGAGCAGCATTAACACATCAAGACTATGTGATACATGGTAGAGCAGCATTAACACATCAAGACTAGCTGATACGTGTTAGAGCAGCATTAATATATTAAGATTATCTGATACAAGTTAGAGCAGTATTAACACATTAAGGATGTCTGATACATGTTAGAGCAGCATTAACACATCAATACAATCTGATACATCTTAGACCAGCATTACCATATTAATACTATCTGATACATGTTAGACCAGCATTAACACATTAATAATATCTGATACATGTTAGAGCAGCATTAACACATTAAGACTATCTGATACATGTTAGAGCAGCATTAACACATTAAGATGATCTGATACATGTTAGACCAGCATTAACACATCAAGATTATCTGATACATGTTAGAGAAGCATTACAACATCAATACTATCTGATACATGTTAGAGCAGCATTAACACATTAAGATTATGTGATACATGTTAGAGCAGCATTAACACATTAAGATTACCTGATACAAGTTAGAGCAGCATTAACACATCAAGACTAAGTGATACATGTTAGAGCAGCATTAACATATTAAGATTATCTGATACATGTTAGACCAGCATTAACACATTAATATTATCTGATACATGTTAGAGCAGCATTAACATATTAAGATTATCTGATACATGTTAGAGCAGCATTAACATATCAAGGTTATCTGATACATGTTAGAGCAGCATTAACATATTAAGATTATCTGATACATGTTAGAGCAGCATTAACACATCAAGATTATCTGATACATGTTAGAGCAGCATTAACACATCAATACTATCTGATTCATGTTAGAGCAGCATAAACACATCAATACTATCTGATAATTTGTAAGTCGCTCTGGATAAGAGCATCTGCTAAATGATGTAAATGTAAATGTAATACATGTTAGAGCAGCATTAACACATCAAGATTATCTGATACATGTTAGAGCAGCATTAACACATCAAGATTATCTGATACATATTAGAGAAGCATTACAACATCAATACTATCTGATACATGTTAGAGCAGCATTAACACATTAAGATTATCTGATACATGTTAGAGCAGCATTAATGACATTAAGATTACCTGATACAAGTTAGAGCAGCATTAACACATCAAGACTATGTGATACATGTTAGAGCAGCATTAACACATCAAGACTATCTGATACGTGTTAGAGCAGCATTAATATATTAAGATTATCTGATACAAGTCAGAGCAGTATTAACACATTAAGGCTGTCTGATACATGTTAGAGCAGCATTAACACATCAATACAATCTGATACATCTTAGACCAGCATTACCATATTAATACTATCTGATACATGTTAGAGCAGCATTAACACATTAATACTATCTGATACATGTTAGAGCAGCATTAACATATTAAGATGATATGATACATGTTAGACCAGCATTAACACATTAAGATTATCTGATACATGTTAGAGCAGCATTAACATATTAAGATTATCTGATACATGTTAGAGCATCATTAACATATCAAGGTTATCTGATACATGTTAGAGCAGCATTAACATATTATGATTATCTGATACATGTTAGAGCAGCATTAACACATCAATATTATCTGATACATGTTAGAGCAGTATTACACATCAATACTATCTGATTCATGTTAGAGCAGCATTAACACATCAATACTTGTGATGCATGTTAGAGCAGCATTAACATATCAACATTATATTTTGATTTGATTTGTTAGGAACCCCATTAGCCGACACCAATGGCGACAACTAGTCTTTCTGGGGTCCAACATAAAGACATTATAGAAAAATTACTTTACAATTTAGCTGCATTTAAAAACATGAACATGTAGTGTGTGTGTGCATCTGTCATGAATGTCTGTGGAATGCGGTACGCCAGAGTCAAGCGCAATACACATAATGAAATGAAGATATACTTTACTGTATAGTAAAGAAACAAGCAAAACCTCCAACACAGGGAGGAGCAAACCCACTCACAAACGACCCACGAAACAAGTAACAAACACACACAACACACAGTGGGAGAGAACAGGTTAAATAGGGAAGGACATAATCACATAATGGAAAACAGGTGCAACACTAGACAACAACCAGATGAACATAGAAACATAAAACATAGATCGGCAGCAGCTATTATACCGGTGACGACAAACGCCGAAGCCTGCCCGAACCAGAAGGAAGGGCAGCCTCGGCAGAATCCGCGACAGTACCCCCCCGGCTCCAGCCGCGCGTCGACACCGGCCTCGGGGACGGCCAGCAGGACGCGGCGCGGGGCGAGTCGGATGATTTCGATGAAATTCTCTCAACAAGGAGGGATCGAGGATATCCCTCCTAGGCACCCAGCACCGCTCCTCCGGACCGTACCCCTCGATGTCAAGTGGGGGCGGAGGAATCTCCCGTATCTCAGATTCCTAGAGTGGACCATCTACCACCGGCCTGAGGAGAGACACATGGAACGAGGGGTTAATGCGATAATCAGTAGGAAGCTGTAACCTATAACATACCTCGTTCTATCTCCTCAGGACTTTAAATGGGCCCACAAACCGCTTACCCAACTTCCGGCAGGGCAGGCGAAGGGGTAGGTTTCGGGTCGAGAGCCAGACCCGGTCCCCCGGTGCATACACCGGGGCTTCACTGCGGTAGCGGTCGGCACTCGCCTTCTGCCGCCTGCAGGCGTTCATGGGCAGTGTCCCAGGTCTCCTGCGAGCGCCGAACCCACTCGTCCACCGCAGGTACCTCGATCTGGCTCTGATGCCAAGGGGCCAGGGCCGGCTGAAAACCGACCACTCCCCTCGCCGGTCCTGGCAATACGACCTCAGAAACCTACCCACCTCCTGGTTGATTCTCTCCACCTGCCCGTTACTCTCGGGGTGAAAACCTGAGGTAAGGCTAACCGAGATCCCCAACCATTCCATGAACGCCCTCCAAACCCTTGAGGTGAATTGGGGACCCCGATCAGACACGATATCCTCAGGCACACCGTAGTGCCGGAAGACGTGGGTAAATAGGGCCTCGGCAGTTTTTAGGGTCGTAGGGAGTCCGGGCAGAGGAAGGAGGCGACAGGACTTAGAAAACCGATCCACAACGACCAGGATGGTTGTGTTCCCTTTTGAGGGAGGAAGATCAGTCATAAAATCCACCGATAGGTGGGACCACGGTCGTTGTGGAACGGGTAGAGGTTGTAATTTCCCTCTGGGCAGGTGTCTAGGAGCCTTACACTGGGCGCACACCGAGCAGGAGGAAACATAAACCCTCACGTCCTTAGCTAAGGTGGGCCACCAGTACTTCCCACTAAGACAGTGCACTGTCCGACCGATGCCAGGATTACCAGAGGAAGGTGACGTGTGAGCCCAATAGATCAAACGATCGCGGACCTCCAGCGGTACGTACATACGACCCTCTGGACACTGGGGAGGAGTGGGTTCGTTACGCAACACCCACATCGATGTCCGCATCAACCTCCCATACCACTGGTGCCACCAGACACGACACCGGAAGTATGGGAGTGGGCTTCACGGAACTCTCCTCCTTGTCATGCAGTCGGGAAAGAGCATAAGCCTTAGCGTTCTGGGACCCTGGCCTGAAAGAAAGGGTAAAAACTAAACGGGTGAGAAACATGGACCACCTTGCCTGGCGAGGGTTTAACCTCTTCGCTGCTCGGATGTACTCCAGATTGCGGTGGTCAATCAAAATGAGAAAAGGGTGTTTAGCCCCCTCAAGCCAATGTCTCCACGCTTTCAGGGCTTTGACCACAGCCAACAGCTCCTGGTCCCCCACATCATAGTTGCACTCCGCCGGGCAAAGCTTCTTCGAAAAGAAAGCACAGGGGCGGAGCTTGGGTGGCTTGCCCGAGCGCTGAGAAAGTACAGCGCCTAGCCCAGCCTCGGACGCGTCCACCTCAACCGTGAAGGCCAAGGAGGGATCCGGATGAGCCAGCACTGGAGCCGAGGTAAACAGGTCCTTCAGGTGACTAAAAGCCCTGTCCGCCTCAGCTGACCACCGCAGACGCACCGCCCCCCCCCCCCCCCCCCCCCTTCAGCAACGAGGTAATGGGAGCCGCTACCTGACCAAAGCCCCGGATAAACCTCCGGTAGTAGTTGGCAAACCCCAAGAATCGCTGCACCTCCTTCACCGTGATTGGAGTCGACCAATTACGCACGGCCGAAATGCGGTCACTCTCCATCCTCACCCCAGATGCGGACATGTGGTACTCTAGGAAGGAGATGGACTCCTGAAAGAACAGGCATTTCTCTGCCTTAGCATACAGGTCATGCTCCAACAGTCTTCCAAGCACTTTACGCACCAGGGACACATGCTCGGCCCTTGTAGTGGAGTATATAAGGATGTCATCAATATACAACACTACCCCTTGTCCGTGCAGGTCCCTGAAAATCTCATCCACAAATGACTGGAAAACTGATGGAGCATTCATTAACCCGTATGGCATGACAAGATACTCATAATGTCCAGAGGTGGTACTAAATACTGTCTTCCACTCATCTGCCTCCCGGATACGCACTAGGTTGTACGCGCTCCTGAGTTCCAATTTTGTGAAGAAGCGTGCCCCGTGCAATGATTCCGTCATACTAGCTATCAGGGGTAATGGATAGCTGTACTTAATGGTAATCTGATTTAAGCCACGGTAATCAATGCACGGGCGTAACCCACCATCTTTCTTCTTCACAAAAAAGAAACTCGAGGAGACAGGTGAAGTGGATGGCCGAATGTATCCCTGTCTCAGAGATTCGGTGACATATGTCTCCATAGCCGCCCTCTCCTCCTGAGACAAAGGATACACGTGACTCCGGGAAAGTGCAGCTCCTACCTGGAGATTTATCGCGCAATCCCCCGGACGATGAGGTGGTAATTTAGTCACCCTCTTTTTACTGAAGGCGATAGCCAAATCGGCATACTCGGCAGGAATGTGCATAGTGGAAACCTGGTTTGGACTTTCCACCGTAGTTGCCCCCAAGGAAACTCCTACACACCTCCCTGAACACTGACCGGACCATCCCTTGAGAGCCCTCTGTTGCCATGAAATCATGGGGTCATGAATGGTTAACCAGGGAAGTCCCAACACCACAGGATACGCAGGAGAATCAATCAGATAGAGGCTAATCCTCTCCTCATGACCCCCCTGCGTCCTCATCAGAAGTGGAGCGGTGACCTCCCTGATTATGCCTGACCCTAATGCATGCACGGGGAAAGGTTTCTCAACAGACATAGTAGGGATCCCTAAACTACGAGCATACTGGCGATCAATAAAATTCCCAGCCGCGCCTGAATCTACTAGCGCCTTATGCTGGGAATGGGGGGAAAACTCTGGAAAAACTATGTCAATACACAGATTAGCAACAGGAGGCTCTGGGTGAGTCGGGTGCCTACTCACCTGAGACGGTCGACCAGTGCTCTGCCTGCTGCCTCGACCTCCTGAGGACCCTCCCCAGCACCGACCAGCAGTGTGTCCTCTGTGGCCACAGTTGGTGCAGGGGACGGTCCCTCTCACCGTCTCCCTAACCGCAGCACCTCCGAGCTCCATGGGTGTAGCCTCGGAGGTGCTGGGGGATGGAATGGACGGCCCCTGATCAGAACGTCCGCGGGCTGCCAACAGGTTATCCAACCTGATGGACATGTCCACCAGTTGGTCCAGGTTAAGATCGGTGTCCCTGCAGGCCAGTTCCTGGCGGACGTCCTCCCTTAAGCTGCAACGATAATGGTCGATCAGGGCCCTCTCATTCCATCCCGCGCTTGCTGCTAAAGTTCTAAACTCCAGCGCAAACTCCTGCGTGCTCCTCATCTCCTGTCGTAGGTGAAACAGACGTTCAGCCTACACCCGCTCTCCCTTCTGGTGGATGATCGAATACCGCCCAGAAGCGGCGGGTGAAGTCCTCGTAGCGCACAGTTCTCGATTCTATTCCTCCCCACTCGCCGTTGGCCCATTCCAGCGCCTTCCCCGATAGACAGGAGATGAGGGCGGACACGCTCTCATATCCCGAGGGCACCGGGTGAATGGTGGTAGAGCTCTACCTGGAGGAGAAATCCCTGGCACCAGGCAGGTGTACCGTCATATGCCCTTGGGAGCGAGAGCCGAATCCCACTGGACCCAGGTGGTGGAGTGGTAACCAGTGTTGTAGGTGGTTGAGTGGTTGGAGATGGTGAAGGGATACCACCTCTCTCCCATCGTTCCATCGTCTGGAACACTTGTTCCATGGTGACACCGAGAGTCTGAATCATCATCTCTTGTCGTTGAACTCGTTCCTCCATCGTCTCGGATTAATCCGGCTGTTCCTGCTGACTCCATAGAGGTGCGTGTTTCTGTCATGAATGTCTGTGGAATGCGGTAGGCCAGAGTCAAGCGCAGGACACAGAATGAAATGAAGATATACTTTACTGTATAGTAAAGAAACAAGCAAAACCTCCAACACAGGGAGGAGCAAACCCGCTCACAAACGACACTCGAAACAAGTAACAAACACGCACAACACACAGTGGGAGAGAACAGGTTAAATAGGGAAGGACATAATCACATAATGGAAAACAGGAGCAACACTAGACAACAACCAGATGAACATAGAAACATAAAACATAGATCGGCAGCAGCTATTATACCGGTGACGACGAACGCCGAAGCCTGCCCGAACCAGAAGGAAGGGCAGTCTCGGCAGAATCCATGACAGCATCTATCAGTTACACATACATGTCAGTACATACACACAACAAGTATGTCACATGGGGGAGAGGAGTTGTGTCATGAGGTTTTGCTTTATTTGTTTTGCTGATCAATTGCGCTATATAAGATGGAAGGGAGTTCCATGCATTCATGGCTCTGTATAATACTGTACATTTCCTTGAATTTGTTCTGGACCTGGGGACTGTGAAAAGACCCCTGGTGGCATGTCACCTGTCGTAGAAATATTTGACTCAAAAGTAGTCAACTCAAAATATCTCTCAAGAGACTGGAGCTTGTGAATCCAAAAATTAGACTTTTATTATTTGCATAACAAAGCCGAGCTTGCTCCATGGAGCAACTGCTTGCCCTGAACTGGAGCTGTCCTTTTATACAGACACAAATGCATAGTCAACATACATAGTTACTCCTCTCCATGTGAATGAATAAAAAAAAATCATTATCACATGTTGTCTATTGACAGGGGCTACTTGCGCTTCTCTAAATGGGGCCTTTGTATCTTATTAGTGGCGTGACTCAAAAAATTATGTACATACGTACATTAAAGAACAATCACACTCTGTATTGACTATATTCACTATCCAGACATATATCTGAAGTAAAAAGTATTAATCATGTTCATTCTGTTTTACCTTTATCATTTCATAACACATTATAAAACATATCAATTAATACTTAAACATGGTTTAAACATGTCATCCATAACCCATTCTCGACCACATACATTTAAGCATTTATAATTTACCATCCTCCCTGGCCCTTGAGATTATGTGCATGTGGCTATGTGTCAGGTCATAAGCACAAACAAATGATAACACTAGTTCCATTGTTACTCCAATCTCCACACAGCCACCACGAGGAGTTGTGTCTCCATCACATGTCATTGACATACCCAGACCAGCTGCAGGGAGTTATGAAAAACACATAAATGTCTCTGCTCTGTATTAACCCTTCAACTGGTTCTCAATCCATAAACATTTTAAGGCATATAGGTGTTTAATTCTACAACATATGTACTTGAAAATCATCTATACACCCCGCTCCTCCGCACACTCCACTTCCGGCTTCCAGTTGAGGCTTGCATCTACTACAAGACCATGGTGCTTGCCTACGGAGCTGTGAGGGGAACGGCACCTCCTTACCTTCAGGCTCTGATCAGACCCTACACCCAAACGAGGGCACTACGTTCATCCACCTCTGGCCTGCTAGCTCCCCTACCTCTACTGAAGCACAGTTCCCGCTCAGCCCGGTCAAAGCTATTCGCTGCTCTGGCACCCCAATGGTGGAACAAGCTCCCCCACGACGCCAGGACAGCGGAGTCACTGACCAGCTTCCGGAGACACTTGAAACCCTACCTCTTTAAGGAATACCTGGAATAGTATAAAGTCATCCTTCTCCCCCCCCCAAAAAAAAAGCCAGTCCCACTGGCTATCATAAGTTGATTGCACCAATTTGTCAGTCGCTCTGGATAAGAGCGTCTGCTAAATGATGTAAATGTAAATATAAGTGTGTGTGTCAGTGCTGTGTGTAAGTTGACTATGCAAACAATTTGGAATTTCCAACACATTAATGTTTCTTATAAAAACAAGAAGTGACTCAGTCAGTCTTTCCTCAACTCTTAGCCAAAAGAGACTGGCATGCATATTATTAATATTAGCCCTCTGATTACAATGAAGAGCAAGACGTGCCACTCTGGTCTGGACCAGTTGCATCTTAACTAGGTCTTTCTTTGCAGCACTTGACCATATGACTGGACAATAATCAAGAGAAGATAAAACTAGAGCCTGCAGGACATGCTCTGTGGAGTGTGGTGTCAAAAAAGCAGAGCATCTCTTTATTACGTACAGACCTCTCCCCATCTTTACAACTATTGAATCTATATGTTTTGACCATGACAGTTTACAATCCAAGGTAACACCAAGTAATTTAGTCTCCTCAACGTGTTCTCTCTCTCTCCCTCTCTCTCGCTCTCTTGCTCTACCGCACCTGCTGTCTCGACCTCTGAATGCTCGGCTATGAAAGGCCTACTGACATTTACTCCTGAGGTACTGACCTGTTGCACCATGTACTCTTATAATCTCCACCAGGCACAGCCAGAAGTGGACTGGCCACCCTTCAGAGCCTGGTTCCTCTCTAGGTTTCTTCCTAGGTTCCTGCCTTTCTAGGGAGTTTTTCCTAGCCACCATACTTCTACATCTGCATTGCTTGCTGTGTGGGGTTTTAGGCTGGGTTTCTGTATAAGCACTTTGTCACATCTGCTGTTGTAAAAATGGCTTTATAAATACATTTGATTTGATTTTAATTTGATTCAACAGCCACACCATTCATTACCAGATTCAGCTGAGGTCTAGAACTTAGGGAACGATTAGTACCAAATACAATGCTCTTAGTTTTAGAGATGTTCAGGACTAGTTTATTGCTGGCCACCCATTCAAAAACTGACTGCAACTCTTTGTTAAGGGTTTCAGTGACTTAATTAGCTGTGGTTGCTGATGCGTATTTGGCTGAATCATCAGCATACATGGACACACATGCTTTGTTTAATACCTGTGGCAGGTCATTGGTAAAAATAGAAAAGAGTAGTGGGCCTATAGAGCTGCCCTGCGGTACACCACACTTTACATGTTTGACATTAGTGAAGCTTTCATTAAAGTAAACCCTCTGAGTTCTATTAGACAAATAGCTCTAAATCAACGATATGGCAGAGGTTGAAAAGCCATAAGACATACAGCACCAGTCAAAGGTTTAGACACACCTACTCATTCAAGGGTCTTTCTTAATTTTTACTATTTTCTACATTGTAGAATAATAGTGAAGACATCAAAACTATGAAATAACACATATTGAATAATGTAGAAACCAAAAAAGTGTTAAACAAATCAAAATATATTCTATATTTGAGATTCTTCAAAGTAGCCACCCTTTGCCTTGATGACAGCTTTGCACACTCTTGGCTTTCTGTCAACCAGTTTCATGAGGAATGCTTTTCCAACAGTCTTGAAGGAGTTCACACATATTCTGAGCACGTGTTGGCTGCATTTCCTTCACTCTGCGGTCCAACTCATCCCAAACACTCTCAATTGGGATGCGGTCGGGTGATTGGGAAGGCCAGGCCAACTGATGCAGCACCATCACAACTCCTCCTCCATGCTTCACAGTGGGAACCACACATGCAGAGATCATCCGTTCACCTACTCTGCGTTTCACAAAGACACAGCGGTTGGAACCAGAAAATCTAAAATCTGGACTCATCAGACCAAAGTACAGATTTCCACCGGTCTAATGTCCATTGCTCGTGTTTCTTGGCCCAAGTAAGTATCTTCTTATTATTGGTGTCCTTTAGTAGTGGTTTCTTTGCAGCAATTCGACCATGAAGGCCTGATTCACGCAGTCTCCTCTGAACAGTTGATGTTGAGATGTGTCTGTTACTTGAACTCTGTGAAGCATTTATTTGGGCTGCGATCTGAGGTGCAGTCAACTCTAATGAACTTATCCTCTGTAGCAGAGGTAACTCTGGGTCTTCCTTTCCTGTGGCGGTCCTCATGAGAGCCAGTTTCATCATAGCGCTTTATGGTTTTTGAGACTGCACTTGAAATGTTCCGGATTGACTGACCTTCATGTCTTAAAGTAATGATGGACTGTCATTTCTCTTTGCTTATTTGAGCTGTTCTTGCCATAATATGGACTTGTAGGGCTATCAACTGTATACCACCCCTACCTTGTCACAACACAACTGATTGGCTCAAACGCATTAAGAAGGAAAGAAATTTCACAAATGAACGTTTAACATGGCACACCTGTTAATTGAAATGCATTCCAGTTGACTACCTCATGAAGCTGGTTGAGAGAATACCCAGAGTGTGCAAAGCTGTCATCAAGGCAACATCTGATATATGTTAGAGCAGCATTAACACATTAAGATTATCTGATACATGTTAGATTAACACATAGAAGTGAATGGTTCTCTACAGTACTACTGGTCTGGTGGTGAATGGTTCTCTACAGTACTACTGGTCTGGTGGTGAATGGTTCTCTACAGTACTACTGGTCTGGTGGTGAATGGTTCTCTACAGTACTACTGGTCTGGTGGTGAATGGTTCTCTACAGTACTACTGGTCTTTATATTATAATCCACATCATAGAGAGAGGCTGAGGACTAACTGACCTGATACAACCAGAAAATAGGGAAATCAATTTGAGCAGCATAAAGGAGGAGCTCTCTTCTCCAGTTAAACATCACTGAGCCTCTTCTCATTGAGCATATAGCTAGCAGCCAAATAGCTCAGATGCCATAATGCCATTATGTCCTTTTAAAGATCTATCTGTCATTACTGCCTCCAGGGTAGACTGAATGAATGAAGGGTAGAATGAGTGGAATCTCAGAGTACAATTATGAGACTAAGTCCTCCTTTACCTCTAATATAATAGTCCTCCATTACCTCTAGTATAATAGTCATCATGTGCCTGTAGTATAATAGTCCTCCTGTACCTCTAGTATAATAGTCCTCCTGTACCTCCAGTATAATAGTCCTCCTGTACCTCTAGTATAATAGTCCTCCTTTACCTCTAGTATAATAGTCCTCCTGTACTTCTAGTATAATTGTCCTCCTGTACCTCTAGTATAATAGTCCTCCTGTACCTCTAGTATAATAGTCCTCCTGTACCTCTAGTATAATAGTCCTCCTGTACCTCTAGTATAATAGTCCTCCTGTACCTCTAGTATAATAGTCCTCCTGTACTCTAGTATAATAGTCGTCCTGTACCTCTAGTATAATAGTCGTCCTGTACTCTAGTATAATAGTCCTCCTGTACCTCTAGTATAATAGTTATCCTTTAACTCTAGTATAATAATCCTCTCATACCTCTGGTACAATACTCCTCCTGTACTCCAGTTTAATAATCCTTATGTATTAGAGTAATAGTTATCCTGTACCTCTAGTATAATAGTCCTCATGTACGCTGGTATAATAGTCATTCTGTACCTCTCGTATAATAGTCCTCCTGTACTCTGGTATAATAGTCCTCTAGTACCTATAGTATAATAGTCCTCCTGTACCTCTAGTATAATAGTCCTCCTGTACTCTGGTACAATAGTCTTATTGTACCTCTAGTATAATAGTCCTCCTATACATCTAGTATAGTAGTCCTCTAGTCCCTATAGTATAATAGTTATCCTGTACCTCTAGTATAATAGTTATTATGTACCTCTAGTATAAGAGTTATTATGTACCTGTAGTATAATACTCCTCCTGTAATTCCAGTATAATAGTCATTCTGTACTCTGGTATAATAGTCCTCTAGTACCTATAGTATAATAGTCCTCCTGTACCTATAGTATATTAGTCCTCCTGTACCTCTTGTATAATAGTCCTCCTGTACTCTGGTACAATAGTCTTATTGTATCTATAGTTTAATAGTCCTCCTGTGCCTATAGTATATTAGTCCTCCTGTACCTCTAGTATAATAGTCCTCCTGTACTCTGGTACAATAGTCTTATTGTACCTCTAGTATAATAGTCCTCCTATACGTCTAGTATAGTAGTCCTCTAGTCCCTATAGTATAATAGTTATCCTGAACCTCTAGTATAATTGTTTTTATGTACCTCTAGTATAATAGTCCTTCTGTACCTCTAATATAATAGTCCTCTAGTACATATAGTATAATAGTCCTCCTGTACCTCTAGTATAATAGTCCTCCTGTATCTCTTGTATAATAGTCCTCCTGTACTCTGGTACAATAGTCTTATTGTACCTCTAGTATAATAGTCCTCCTATACGTCTAGTATAGTAGTCCTCTAGTCCCTATAGTATAATAGTTATCCTGAACCTCTAGTATAATTGTTTTTATGTACCTCTAGTATAATAGTCCTTCTGTACCTCTAATATAATAGTCCTCTAGTACATATAGTATAATAGTCCTCCTGTACCTCTAGTATAATAGTCCTCCTGTATCTCTAGTATAATAGTCCTTCTTTACATCTAGTATAATAGTCCTCCTGTGACTCTAGAATAGTAGTCTGTACCTTACTGTACTATATACTTGAATGTAGTCTGCTTCTCTATATACATGTAATATAATATACTGTACTCTATACTGGTACTATAGTCTACTGTACTATATTCCTGTAATATATTCTACTGTACTATATACCTATACTATAATCTACTGTACTATATACCTGTAATATAGTCTACTGTACTATCTTCCTGTAATATAATCTACTGTACTATATACCTGTAATATAGTCTACTGTACTTAGTGATGTAGTGGGGGAAAATATGTGGGTAAACCCTGATCACTGTTAGCAGTGAGTAAAGTAATGCTCCCTATACTTTCAATACATACAGTATGTGTATATTCACCTCATGATGCCCCGCCCACTTGACCCAGTTCCTGATCAAACATGATTGGTTTCCTCCTTCCGGCCCATTCCCAAACAAGCAAAATGTACAGTGCCTTCAGAAAGAAGTCATACCCCTTGACTTATTCTACATTGTGTTATGTTACAGCCTTATTCTAAAATGGATTAAAGAAATAAAACATCCTCAGAAATCTACATACTATAGCCCATAATGACGAAGCGAAAACAGGTTTTTAGAAATGTTTGTACATTTATAAAAAATAAAAACTGAAATACCTTATTTACATAAGTATTCAGGCCCTTTGCTATGAGACTCGAAATTGAGCTCATGTGTATCCTGTTTCCATTGATCATCCTTGAGATGTTTCTACAACTTCATTGGAGTCCACCTGTGGTAAAGTAAATTGATTGGACATGATTTGGAAAGGCACACACCTGTCTATATACAGTGGGGGGAAAAAGTATTTAGTCAGCCACCAATTGTGCAAGTTCTCCCACTTAAAAAGATGAGAGAGGCCTGTAATTTTCATCATAGGTACACGTCAACTATGACAGACAAAATGAGAATTTTTTTCTCCAGAAAATCACATTGTAGGATTTTAATGTATTTCTTTGCAAATTATGGTGGAAAATAAGTATTTGGTCACCTACAAACAAGCAAGATTTCTGGCTCTCACAGACCTGTAACTTCATCTTTAAGAGGCTCCTCTGTCCTCCACTCGTTACCTTTATTAATGGCACCTGTTTGAACTTGTTATCAGTATAAAAGACACCTGTCCACAACCTAAAACAATCACACTCCAAACTCCACTATGGCCAAGACCAAAGAGCTGTCAAAGGACACCAGAAACAAAATTGTAGACCTGCACCAGGCTGGGAAGACTGAATCTGCAATAGGTAAGCAGCTTGGTTTGATGAAATCAACTGTGGGAGCAATTATTAGGAAATGGAAGACATACAAGACCACTGATAATCTCCCTCGATCTGGGGCTCTACGCAAGATCTCACCCTGTGGGGTCAAAATGATCAAAAGAACGGTGAGCAAAATCCCAGAACCACACGTGGGGACCTAGTGAATGACCTGCAGAGAGCTGGGACCAAAGTAACAAAGCCTACCATCAGTAACACACTACGCCGCCAGGGACTCAAATCCTGCAGTACGAGACGTGTCCCCCTGCTTAAGCCAGTACATGTCCAGGCTCGTCTGAAGTTTGCTAGAGTGCATTTGGATGATCCAGAAGAGGATTGGGAGAATGTCATATGGTCAGATGAAACCAAAATATAACTTTTTGGTAAAAACTCAACTCGTCGTGTTTGGAGGACAAAGAATGCTGAGTTGCATCCAAAGAACACCATACCTACTGTGAAGCATGGGGGTGGAAACATCATGCTTTGGGGCTGTTTTTCTGCAAAGGGACCAGGACGACTGATCCGTGTAAAGGAAATAATGAATGGGGCCATGTATCGTGAGATTTTGAGTGAAAACCTCCTTCCATCAGCAAGGGCATTGAAGATGAAACGTGGCTGGGTCTTTCAGCATGACAATGATCCCAAACACACCGCCCGGGCAACGAAGAAGTGGCTTCATAAGAAGCATTTCAAGGTCCTGGAGTGGCCTAGCCAGTCTCCAGATCTCAACCCCATAGAAAATATTTGGAGGGAGTTGAAAGTCCATGTTGCCCAGCGACAGCCCCAAAACATCACTGCTCTAGAGGAGATCTGCATGGAGGAATGGGCCAAAATACCAGCAACAGTGTGTGAAAACCTTGTGAAGACTTACAGAAAACGTTTGACCTGTGTCATTGCCAACAAAGGGTATATAACAAAGTATTGAGAAACTTGTGTTATTGACCAAATTCTTATTTTCCACCATAATTTGCAAATAAATTCATAATAAATCCTACAATGTGATTTTCTGGATTTTTTTTCCTCATTTTGTCTGTCATAGTTGACGTGTACCTATGATGAAAATTACAGGCCTCTCTCATCTTTTTAAGTGGGAGAACTTGCACAATTGGTGGCTGACTAAATACTTTTTTCCCCACTGTAAGGTCCCACAGTTGAGAGTACATGTCATAGCAAAGAACAAGCCATGAGGACGAAGGAATTGTCTGTAGAGCTCCGAGACAGGGTTGTGTTGAGGCACAGATCTGGGGAAGGGTACCAAAACATTTCTGCAGAATTGAAGGTTCCCAAGAACACAGTGGCCTCCATCATTCTTAAATGGAAGATGTTTGGAACCACCAAGACTCTTCCTAGAGCTTGCCGCCCTACCAAACTGATTAATCGGGGGAGAAGGGCCTTGGTCAGGGAGGTGACCAAGAACCCGATGGACACTCTGACAGAGCTCTAGAGTTCCTCTGTGGAGATGAGAGAAACTTCCAGAAGGACAATCATCTCTGCAGCACTCCACCAATCAGGTCTTTATGGTAGAGTGGCCAGACAGAAGCCACTCCTCAGTAAAAGGCACATGACAGCGTGCTTGGAGTTTGCCAAAAGACACCTGAAGACTCTCAGACCATGAATAAAGATTCTCTGGTCTGATGAAACCAAGATTGAACTCTTTGGCCTGAATGTCAAGCTTCACGTCTGGAGGAAACCTGGCACCATCCTTACGTTGAAGCATGGTGGTGGCAGCATCATGCTGTGGGGATGTTTTTCAGCGGCAGGGACTGGGAGACTAGTCAGGATTGAGGCAAAGATGAACGGAGCAAAGTACAGAGAGATCCTTACATTTACATTTTAGTCATTTAGCCGACGCTCTTATCCAGAGCGACTTACAGTTAGTGCATAATTTTTTTTTTTTCATACCCCCTGTGGGAATCGAACCCACAACCCTGCCATTGCAAACGCCATGCTCTATCAACTGAGCTACATCCCTGATGAAAACCTGCTCCAGAGCGCTCAGGACCTCAGACTGGGGTGAAGGTTCACCTTCAAACACCTTCCAACAGGACAATGACCATAAGCACACATCCAAGACAACGCAGGAGTGGCTTCAGGACAAGTCTCTGAATGTCCTTGAGTGGCCCAGCCAGAGCCCGGACTTGAACCCGATCGAACATCTCTGGAGAGACCTGAAAATAGCTGTGCAGCGACGCTCCCCATCTAACCTGACAGAGCTTGAGAGGATCTGCAGAGAAGAATGGGAGAAACTCCCTAAATACAGGTGTGCCAAGCTTGTAGCATCATATCCAAGAAGACTCAAGACTGTAATCGCTGCCAAAGGTGCTTCAACAAAGTACTGAGTAAAGCGTCTGAATACTTACGTAAATGTGATATTTATATATTATATATTTTATAAATTAGCAAACATTTCTAAAAACCTGATTTTGCTTTGTCATTATGAGGTAATGTGTGTAGATTGATGAGAAATAAAACACAATTTAATCCATTTAAGAATAAGGCTATAACCTAACAAAATGTGGAAAAGGTCAAGGGGTCTGAATACTTTTCGAAGGCACTATAAATTGAACATAAAAGTGTCACTGACAATAATCAAAACGAAAGAGTTGGGGTTTTAGGATGGGTTCTGAAAGACACTTATGGGGGTGTCCACTGACAGTTGACTAGTAATAACAACTGGGACCACCATGAGCGCCCACTATATTTGCCCACTAAGAGCCAAACAAAACTAAAATACACACCAAACTTAAAAAGAGGACGCAAACCAAAAAGCTTGAGAAAAACAAAAAACAGGGAAGATCAGACAAAGGAATGTTTTTCTAAAAATCAAATAGGGAGAGCCAACTAAAAGTATGGCCCTCTACATCTCTCAAGACAACTGGAGCACTGGGCCAGCTACTCTTAAATATCACCTGGGCCAGCACAGGTGAAACACCTTCCCACTAATGAGATGGCAACCAGCACAGGTGTAACACATACTGACTAACGAGGTGACACCAATCGGTGCGCCTTACGTGCTAATGAGCTATATGTGCTAAAGTCCAACCTCAAAACATACATGGAAAACTCTAACCCGTAACAAAACCATAACCCCACCGCCACCATGGGGCTGTTCACAACATTGACATCAGCAAACTGCTCGCCCACACCATAACCCCACCGCCACCATGGGGCTGTTCACAACGTTGACATCAGCAAACCGCTCGCCCACACCATAACCCCACCGCCACCATGGGGGCACTCTGTTCACAACGTTGACGTCAGCAAACCCGCTCGCCCACACCATAACCCCACCGCCACCATGGGGCTGTTCACAACGTTGACATCAGCAAACCGCTCGCCCACACCATAACCCCACCGCCACCATGGGGGCACTCTGTTCACAACGTTGACGTCAGCAAACCGCTCGCCCACACCATAACCCCACCGCCACCATGGGGCTGTTCACAACGTTGACTTCAGCAAACCGCTCGCCCACACCATAACCCCACCGCCACCATGGGGCTGTTCACAATGTTGACATCAGCAAACCGCTCGCCCACACCATAACCCCACCGCCACCATGGGGCTGTTCACAACGTTGACATCAGCAAACCGCTCACCCACACCATAACCCCACCGCCACCATGGGGCACTCTGTTCACAACGTTGACATCAGCAAACTGCTCGCCCACACCACACGATATTGTGAGGCCGGTTGGACGTACTGCCAAATTCCCTAAAACGAGGTTGGAAGCGGCTTATGGTCGAGAAATTAACATTAACTTCTCTGGCAACAGCTCTGGTGAACATTCCTGCAGTCAGCATGCCAATTGCACGCTCCCTCAAAACATGAGACATCTGTGGCATTGTGTTGTGTGACAAAACTGCACATTTTAGATTGGCCTTTTATTGTCCCCAGCACAAGGTGCACCTGTGTAATGATCATGCTGTTTAATCAGCTTCTTGATATGCCACGCCTGTAAGGTGGATGGATGATCTTGGCAAAGGAGAAAAGCTCACTAACAGTGATGTAAACAAATTTGTGCCCAAAATTTGAGAGAAATAAGCTTTTTGTGCGTATGGAACATTTCTGGGATCTTTTATTTCAGCTCATGAAACATGGAACAGTCACTTTACATGTTGCGTTTCTATTTTAGTTCAGAGTAGTAGTGAGATCATCAGAGAGAAAGGATTTATTTTACTGTTATTGTTTCTGACACGTACAACCTGACATTATGTCAGCAGCATATTCTCAAACCTTAAACCTTTTGCAGCTCTGTAGCAGCTCGTAAAGCAGACCCTCACCCAACACAATACTACAGCCAATTATATTTCAAATGGCAGGGGATTTCAGAAATGTGAAACGTTGGTTCCCTGGATATCCACCTCACACCGCCTCTAACTGACAGAACATGAACATGATGTTTTAAAGCCCTTTCTCCACAACGTTCATGGACAGAAATGTATTTCTCATATCAAAACTATTGACTGAAAACACTCCGACTGTTCATTGTAAATATAGGAATTTGGTGAGTGGGGTAAAACAACGTGTCTGTATTTTAATTTGACGAGTGCATTATACATGTGCATGGTTTGACATTTGATGAAACAACCTTAACGTCAATCAGATCTGCTTAAGGCTTAGGTTGAGTGTAGCTCCTTGTCTGATTGTTGACATTATGTATACAAACTCTGTTAACTATTGTGTTTGTGACTGGTCAACACATAATGTAGAAAGACAAGGCTTTTTATTTTCTTCAAATGAAGGGTTAGGGTTAGGGTTAACACATGATGTAGAGAGACAGGGTTAGGGTTAAGGTTTGGGTTAGGGTCAACACATGATGTAGAGAGACAGGGTTAGGGTTAAAGCCCTTACCATTACCAACATCCTGATGAAATAATACCAACTTTTACTGAAATCTATTCCACCTCTAGGGTTAAAGCCTTTACCATTACCAACATCCTGATGAAATAATACCAACTTTTACTGAAATCTATTCCACCTCTAGGGTTAAAGCCCTTACCATTACCAACATCCTGATGAAATAATACCAACTGTTACTGAAATGTATTCGACCGCTGCTCTTTTTTAGAACCTAGGGTTAAAGCACCCTAACCCTAACCAAATGAAAAGCCAGTCAGTCTTTGGATTTATTTGTTCTGGTCGGCCACAATCACCCTGCCCTCTGACCCCTGGTCCCATTAATCAATGTAACTCTGAATGGCTTAGTAAAGCATGTGGCAGATGCCCCTCCAACAAGCTGTCTACAACTGTCTAAACCACTTGAAAGTCATTAGCGTTAAGAGATCTATAGAGGAGTAAATGGAGGTTGAAACCTAAACAGAGACGGGGGGATTGTAGAATGGCTGCGCAATCTGCTCTGGCCTTCTGGGACACGGAGAGAAGAGGGACACTGTTACACTGCTACTGGGGTGGTCAGCTGGATGGGCAGGGAGGGGAGGGGGAGAGAGAGAGAGCGAGAGAGACAGAGAGATAGAGAGAGTCAGATAGAGTGTGCAAACTGAGTGTACAAAGCATTAGGAACACCATCCTGATATTGAGCTGCATGAATGTCCTTAGGGTGCACCTGGTACCTAATACCATACCCCGTTCAAAGGCACTTAAACATTTTGTCTTGCCCATTCACCCTCTGAATGGAACACATACACAATCCATGTCTCAATTGTCTCAAGGCTTAAAAATCCTTCTTTAACATGTCTCCTCCCCTTCATCTACACTGATTGAAGTGGATTTAACAGGTGACATCAATAAGGGATCATAGCTTTTAGCTGGATTCACCTGGTCAGTCTATGTCATGGAAGAGCATAGTTCCTAATGTTTTGTCCATTCAGTATATGTGTGTGTTAGGTGGGGGGCCTCTCAGACAGCACTCTCATAGAAGGACCCTGTACCCCACACACAGAGTAAGGTATGAACGGAGGGATGGATGCATGGATGGGTAAGAGAGGACAGTTTCCATCTTGAAGGTATTGATTATTTGAGCCAGAAGAGCCACCAGACGCCACGAGGGCTGCTAGAGTTTCATCTAGCCTGTTTAAAGCTGTCTCAGCTCTCCCTCTCTCCTCCTCTCCTCTCCTCTCCCCCTCGTCCTAGAGTTTCATCTAGCCTGTTTAAAGATGTCTCAGCTCTCCCTCTCTCCTCCTCTCCTCTCCTTCACCCTAGAGTTTCATCTAGCCTGTTTAAAGATGTCTCAGCTCTCCCTCTCTCCTCCTCTCCTCTCCTTCGCCCTAGAGTTTCATCTAGCCTGTTTAAAGCTGTCTCAGCTCTCCCTCTCTCCTCCTCTCCTCTCCTTCGACCTAGAGTTTCATCTAGCCTGTTTAAAGCTGTCTCAGCTCTCCCTCTCTCCTCTCCTCCTCTCCTCTCCTTCACCCTAGAGTTTTATCTAAAGTCTAACAAAACAGCTCCCACAATCTTTTTATCATCAATATCTCTCAGCCAATCATCAGTCATTTTTGTAAGTGCTGTGCTTGTTGAATGTCCTTCCCTATAAGTGTGCTAAATGTCTGTTGTCAATTTGTTTCCAGTAAAATAGCATTGTATCTGGTCAAACACCGTTTTTTCCAAAAGTTTACTAAGGGTTGGTAACAGGCTGAATGGTCGGCTATTTGAGCAAGTAAAGGGGGCTTTACTATTCTTGGGTAGCGGAATTTATTTTGCTTCCCTCCAAGCCTGAGGGAACACACTTTCTAGTATGCTTAGATTGAATACATTGCAAAAAGGAGTGGCAACATCATCCGCTATTATCCTCAGTAAATGTCAATGCACGTTGTCAGACGTGGCTTGTCATTGATGATAGACAACAATAATTGTTTCACCTCTTCCACACTCACTTTACAGACTAATTTGCCATTCCTTTTGCCTCATCCCTCTCAACCATACCATTTTTTTTATTCCTCATCAATCCACGGGGATTCAACAGTTTTTACAGTCATTTTCTTAATGGGTGCATGCTTATTAGTAACTGGAATAAGCAATTTCATAAATGTGTCAAGTGCAGCGTCTGGTTGCTCCTCATTACACACCACAGACCAACAAATATTCTTTACATCAACAACATAGGAATCACAACAAATTGTATTGTATGACCTTTTATACACAATATTAGTCCCAGCCTTTGGAACTTTGGTTTTCCTAGATATGGCTACTATATTGTGATCACTGCAGCCGATGGATTTGCATACTGCTTTAAAGCAAATTTCTGCAGCATTAGTAAAGCTGTGATCAATACATGTTGATGATTTCATTCCTGTGCTGTTTGTAACTACCCTGGTAGGTTGATTGATAACCTGAACCAGGTTGCAGGCCCTAGTTACAGTTTGAAGCTTTCTCTTGAGTGGGCAGCCTGATGAAAGCCAGTCAATATTTAAATCACCCCAAAAATATACCTCTCTGTTGATATCACATACATTATCAAGCATTTCACACATGTTATCCAGATTTTTATTTTGTATTTATTTTTATTTCACCTTTATTTAACCAGGTAAGCCAGTTGAGAACAAGTTCTCATTTACAACTGCGACCTGGCCAAGATAAAGCAAAGCAGTGCGATAAAAACAACAACACAGAGTTACATATGGGGTAAACAAAACATAAAGTCAAAAATACAACAGAAAATATATATACAGTGTGTGCGAATGTAGTAAGTTATGGAGGTAAGGCAATAAATAAATAGGCCATAGTGCAAAAAATGTTACAATTTCGTAATTAACACTGGAATGATAGATGTGCAAAAGATGATGTGCAAATAGAGATACTGGGGTGCAAATTAGCAAAATAAATAACAATATGGGGATGAGGTAGTTGGGTGGGCTAATTTCAGAATGGCTGTGTACAGGTGCAGTGATCGGTAAGCTGCTCTGACAACTGACGCTTAAAGTTAGTGAGGGAGATAAGAGTCTCCAGCTTCAGAGATTTTTGCAGTTCGTTCCAGTCATTGGCAGCAGAGAACTGGAAGGAATGGCGGCCAAAGGAGGTGTTGGCTTTGGGGATGACCAGTGAGATATACCTGCTGGAGCGCAGACTATGGGTGGGTGTTGCTATGGTGACCAGTGAGCTAAGATAAGACGGGGATTTGCCTAGCAGTGATTGACCTGGAGCCAGTGGGTTTGGCGACGAATATGTAGTGAGGGCCAGCCAACAAGAGTGTACAGGTCACAATGGTGGGTAGTATATGGGGCTTTGGTGACAAAACGGATGGCACTGTGATAGACTACATCCAATTTGCTGAGTAGAGTGTTGGAGGCTAATTTGTAAATGACATCGCCGAAGTCAAGGATCGGTAGGATAGTCAGTTTTACGAGGGCACGTTTGGCAGCATGAGTGAAGGAGGCTTTGTTGTGAAATAGGAAGCCGATTCTAGATCTAACTTTTGATTGGAGATGCTTAATGTGAGTCTGGAAGGAGAGTTTACAGTCTAACCAGACACCTAGGTATTTGTAGTTATCCACATACTCTAGGACAGACTCGCCGAGAGTAGTGATTCTAGTCTGGTGGGTGGGTGCAAGCAGCGTTCGGTTGAAGAGCATGCATTTAGTTTTACTAGTGTTTAAGAGCAGTTGGAGGCTACGGAAGGAGTGTTGTATGGCTTTGAAGCTCGTTTGGAGGTTTGTTAACATAGTGTCCAATGAAGGGCCAGATGTATACAAAATGGTGTCGTCCTTTATTAGATACTGACTGTTAGCACTTGGTGGTCTATAGCAGCTTCCCACCAGAATGGGCTTTAGGTGAGGCAGATGAACCTATATTACTTCAACAGTGTTTAACATGAGATAAGCTTTACAGGAATGTGGTTCTGAATATAGACTGCAACACCTCCACCATTTGGCATTTCTGTATTTTCTGTAGATGTTATAACCATGTATTGCTACCACTGTATCATCAAAGGTATTATCTAAGTGAGTTTCAGAGATTGTCAGAATATGAATGTCATCTGTTACTTGCAAATTGTCAATAAATGTTACATCCACAGAGCTGCAATAGTCACATAGCCAGTTATGGAGCATATCACTTCGTGGCTGAGTCATTGCTCCTAAACGTTTCCACTTCACAATAACAGCACTTATAGTTGACCGGGGAAGTTCTAGCAGGGCAGAAATTTGACGAACTGACTTGTTGGAAAGGTGGAGTTCTATTATGGTGCAACATTGAGTCACTGAGCTCTTCAGTAAAGCCATTCTACTGCCAATGTTTGTCTATGGAGATTGCATGGCTGTGTGCTCTACTTTACACACCTGTCAGCAACGGGTGTGGCTGAAATAGTTGAATCCACTAATTCGAAAGGGTGTCCACGTACTTTTGTGTATATATAGTGTATCCAGTGCATTCGTAAAGTATCCAGAACCCTTGACTTTTTCCACATTTTGTTACGTTACAGCCTTATTCTAAAATTGATTAAACTTTTTTTTTTCTCATCAATCTACACACAATACCCCATAATGACAAAGCAAAAACTGGTTTTTAGAAATGTTAGCTAATTTATTAAAATAAAGCAGAAATACCTTATTTACATAAGTATAAAGAACTTATGCTATGAGATGTGAAAATTGAGCTCAGGTGCATCCTGTTTCCATTGATCATCCTTGAGATGTTTTTACAACTTCATTGGAGTTCACCTGTGGTAAATGTAATTGATTGAACATGATTTGGAAAGGCACACGCCTGCCTCTACGAGATCCCACAGTTGAGAGTGCATGTCATAGCAAAAAACAAGCCATGAGGTCGAAGGAATTGTCTGTAGAGCTCTGAGACAGGATTGTGTTGAGGCACAGATCTGGGGAAGGGTACCAAAACATTTCTGCAGAATTGAAGGTCCCCGAGAACACAGTGGCCTCCATCATTCTTAAATGGAAGATGTTTGGAACCACCAAGACTCTTCCTAGAGCTTGCCACCCCGCCAAACTGAACAATCGGGGGAGAAGGGCCTTGGTCAGGGAGGTGACCAAGAACCCGATGGTCACTCTGACAGAGCTCCAGAGTTCCTCTGTGGAGATGGGAGAACCTTCCAGAAGGACAACCATCTCTGCAGCACTACACCAATCAGGCCTTTATGGTAGAGTGGCCAGTCGGAAGCCACTCCTCAGAAAAAGGCACATGACAGCGCGCTTGGAGTTTTCTAAAACCACCTGAAGAACTCTCAGACTATGAGAAACACGATTCTCTGGTCTGATGAAACCAAGATTGAAATCTTTGGCCTGAATGCCAAGTGTCACGTCTGGAGGAAACCTGGCACCATCCCTACGGTGAAGCATGGTGGTAACAGCATCATGCTGTGGGGATGTTTTTCAGCGGCATGGACTGGGAGACTAGTCAGGATTAAGGCAAAGAGGAACGGAGCAAAGTACAGAGAGATCCTTGATGAAAACCTGCTCCAGAGCGCTCAGGACCTCAGATTGGGGCAAAGGTTCACCTTCCAACAAGACAATGACCTTAGCACACAGCCAAGACAACGCAGGCGTTGCTTCATGACAAGTCTCTGAATGTCCTTCAGTGGCCCAGCCAGAGCCCGGACTTGAACCCGATCGAACATCTCTGGAGAGAATTGAAAATAACTGTGCAGCAACGCTCCCCATCCAATGTGACAGAGCTTGAGAGGATCTGAAGAGAAGAATGGGAGAAACTCCCCAAATACAGGTGTGCCAAGCTTGTAGCGTCCTACCCAAGAATACTCGAGGCTGTAATCACTGCCAAAGGTGCTTCAACTAATTATTGAGTAAAGGGTCTGAATACTTATGTAAATGTGATATTTCCTTTTTTTCTTTTTCTTCTTTTTCTTTTTTAACCTGTTTTTGCGTTGTCATTATGGGGTATTGTGTGTAGATTGATGAGAGGGAAAAAAACGATTTAATTCATTTTAGAGTAAGGCTGTAACCTAACACAATGTGGAAAAAGTCAAGGGGTCTGAATATTTTCCAAATGCACTGTAAATGCCTGTACTATTTTAATTTTGGTGAATCTCTTATACAATAGATTAAAGTTATGTACTGTATAGCAACCCCGGTGTACAATAGCAAATAATGGTTACTTCTCCGAAAGTATTGAACTGTCAAGAGGAGTAAAACAAGGCTGTCCACTGTCTCCATATCTATTTGTTATGGCCATTGAAATGCTAGCTATTAAAATCAGATCCAACAAGAACATCAAGGGGTTAGAAATCCATTGTCCCAACTTCGGCAAACAATTTTCAAATTCTCTCTGAAGTTTCTAGCCACAAGCATAAGCTAGCTAGCTGGGAAGGGCTCATCGAATCCGTTCATCTCCACTCGACTCCTGCTGCACAACATACAGTACGTCATCAATTTGGGTGTGTCTGTATAGCCTCTCCCGCTGAGACTGGACTCACTCAACTGTTAAGGTACTTAGTGGCGAATTTAGCATGTAAATCTTGGTTGTGCAAACTCCCCCCAAAATATATGTATTGAGGGAAAAAAGTATTTGATCCACTGCTGATTTTGTACGTTTGCCCACTGACAAAGAAATGATCAGTCTATAATTTTAATGGTAGGTTTATTTGAACAGTGAGAGACAGAATAACAACAAAAAAATCCAGAAAAACGCATGTCAAAAACGTTATAAATTGATTTGCATTTTAGTGAGGGAAATAAGTATTTGACCCCCTCTCAATCAGAAAGATTTCTGGCTCCCAGGTGTCTTTTATACAGGTAACGAGCTGAGATTTGGAGCACACTCTTAAAGGGAGTGCTCCTAATCTCAGCTTGTTACCTGTATAAAAGACACCTGTCCACAGAAGCAATCAATCAATCAGATTCCAAACTCTCCACCATGGCCAAGACCAAAGAGCTCTCCAAGGATGTCAGGGACAAGATTGTAGACCTACACAAGGCTGGAATGGGCTACAAGACCATCGCCAAGCAGCTTGGTGAGAAGGTGACAACAGTAGGTGCGATTATTCGCAAATGGAAGAAACACAAAATAGCTGTCAATCTCACCTCGTGGAGTTGCAATGATCATGAGAACGGTGAGGAATCAGCCCAGAACTACACGGGAGGATCTTGTCAATGATCTCAAGGCAGCTGGGACCATAGTCACCAAGAAAACAATTGGTAACACCCTACGCCGTGAAGGACTGAAATCCTGCAGCGCCCGCAAGGTCCCCCTGCTCAAGAAAGCACATATACAGGGCCGTCTGAAGTTTGCCAATGAACATCTGAATGATTCAGAGGAGAACTGGGTGAAAGTGTTGTGGTCAGCTGAGACCAAAATCGAGCTCTTTGGCATCAACTCAACTCGCCGTGTTTGGAGGAGGAGGAATGCTGCCTATGACCCCAAGAACACCATCCCCACCGTCAAACATGGAGGTGGAATCATTATGCTTTGGGGGTGTTTTTCTGCTAAGGGGACAGGACAACTTCACAGCATCAAAGGGACGATGGACGGGGCCATGTACTGTCATATCTTGGGTAAGAACCTCCTTCCCTCAGCCAGGGCATTGAAAATGGATTGTGGATGGGTATTCCAGCATGACAATGACCCAAAACACACGGCCAATGCAACAAAGGAGTGGCTCAAGAAGAAGCACATTAATGTCCTGGAGTGGCCTAGCCAGTCTCCAGACCTTAATCCCATAGAACATCTGTGGAGGGAGCTGAAGGTTCGAGTTGCCAAACGTCAGCCTCGAAACCTTAATGACTTGGAGAAGATCTGCAAAGAGGAGTGGAACAAAATCCTTCCTGAGATGTGTGCAAACCTGGTGGCCAACTACAAGAAATGTCTGACCTCTGTGATTGCCAACAAGGGTTTTTCCACCAAGTACTAAGTCATGTTTTGCAGAGGGGTCACATACTTATTTCCCTCATTAAAATGCAAATCAATTTATAACATTTTTGACATGCGTTTTTCTGGATTTCTTTGTTGTTATTCTGTCTCTCACTGTTCAAATAAACCTACCATTAAAATTATAGACTGATCATGTCTTTGTCAGTGGGCAAATGTACAAAATCAGCAGGGGATCAAATACTTTTTTCCCTCACTGTATATGCATGCCTCCAAAGCCACAACACAACACTAAACAATACATTAATTAGACTATAATGGTGGCATACGGTGTCCAATGGCTGATGAGCACTGATACGTTTTATCTATAATTTCTCTTCATAATTTCTCTTCATATGACAAGGATTGAAAAGGATTTGCCAGTAGATTGTCGACTTGATTCATGATGATGACTTCTAGCTTGCTAGCTAAGATTTTGAAAATATGATGTTGACATGATCATTCCAATCAAAGCTCCTGTAGATATAATGTGATTTGACGTCATTTTATCTGTGGCCAATGACCTTGAGCCTTCTTGGATGGGCACTTCTAATGTAACTCTATGGCAGCACCCAAGGGGCTTGAATTTTTGAGCTCTCCCCGTAGATTTTGCGGTGACGTAGTGTCCCCATGAGTGACAAAACGCTGAGCCAATTACAGCGCAACTAGAGAACATTACAAACCCCTATGCTCCGCATTTTCCGATGGCTGCCCCACCACCACAGAAAGCACTGAGCTAGGCTGAAACACCTGCATTTTGGAACTGCCTTACTCAAGAAAGCAAAAAAAGAGACCATGTTTGTATGCGGCTTTGTTAACTGAATACATTTTTCATTTTCCCATTGTTTGCAAACTGATATGAGATATGTATTAATACCAAAATATTATACAAAACAGGAAGAAAAAAAATAATATATATATGTATATATATATTCACTACCAGTCAAAAGTTTGGACACACCTACTCATTCAAGGGTTTTTCTTAATTTTTACAATTTTTTACATTGTAGAATAATAGTGAAGACATCAAAACTATGAAATAGCACATATGGAATCATGTAGTAACCAAAAACAAAATGTATTTTATATTTGAGATTCTTCAAATAGCCACCCTTTGCCTTGATGACAGCTTTGCACACTCTTGGCATTCTCTCAACCAGCTTCATGAGGTAGTCACCAGGAATGCATTTCAATTAACAGATGTGCCTTCTTAAAAGTTAATTTGTGGAATTTATTTTCTTAATGCGTTTGAGACAATCAGTTGTGTTGTGACAAGGTAAGGGTGTATACAGAAGATAGCCCTATTTGGTAAAAGACCAAGTAAATATTATGGCAAGAACAGCTCAAATAAGCAAAGAGAAACGTCAGTCCCTCATTACTTTAAGACATGAAGGTCAATCAATCCGGAAAATGTCAAGAACTTTGAAAGTTTATTCAAGTGAAGTCGCAAAAACCATCAAGCGCTATGATGAAACTGGCTCTCATTAGGACCGCCACAGGAATGGAAGACCCAGAGTTACCTCTGCTGCAGAAGATAAGTTAATTAGAGTTACCAGCCTCAGAAATTGCAGCCCAAATAAATGCTTCACAGATTTCATGTAACAGACACATCTCAACATCAACTCATCAGAAGGGACTGTGTGAATCAGGCCTTCATGGTCGAATTACTGCAAAGAAACAACTACTAAAGGACACCAATAAGAAGAAGAGACCTGCTTGGGCCAAGAAACACGAGCAATGGACATTAGACCAGTGGAAATTTGTCCTTTGGTCTGGAGTCCAAATTGGTTCAAACCGCCGTGTCTTTGTGAGACGCGGTGAGGGTGGACGGATGATATCCACATGTGTAGTTCCCACCGTAAAGCATGGAGGAGGAGGTGTTATGGTGTGGGGGTGTTTGCTCGTGACACTGTCTGTAATTTATTTAGAATTAAAGGCACACTTAACCAGAATGGCTACCACAGCATTCTGCAGCGATACACCATCCCATCTGGTTTGGGGTTAGTGGGACTATCATTTGTTTTTCAACAGGACAATGACCCAACACACCTCCAGGCTGTGTAAGGGCTATTTGACCAAGAAGGAGAGTGATGGAGTGCTGCATCAGATGACCTGGCCTCCACAATCCCCCGACCTCAACCAAGTATAGCCAAGTATAGGTCCAAGAGGCTTCTAAACAGCTTCTACCCCCAAGCCATAAGACTCCTGAACATCTAATGAAATGGTTACCCAGACTATTTGCATTGACCCCCCCCCCCCCCCCCCCCCCCCCCCCCCCCCCCCCCCCCCCCCCCCCCCCCCCCCCCCCCCCCCCCCCCCCCCCCCCCCCCCCCCCCCCCCCCCCCCCCCCCCCCCCCCCCACGCCCCCTTTTTACGCTGCCCCTGTCTTTTACGCTGCTGCTACTTTCTGTTTATTATCTATGCATAGTCACTTTAATAGCTCTACCTTCATGTACATATTACCTCAATTACCTCGACTAACCGGTGCCCTCTCACATTGACTTGGTACCGGTACCCCCTCTATATAGCCTTGCTACTGTTATTTTACTGCTGCTCTTTAATTATTTGTAACTTTTATTTAGTATTATTTTATATTGTATTTTTTTGTGTTATTTTTTGGGGGTATTCTTTCTTAAAACTGCATTGTTGGTTAAGGGCTTGTAAGTAAGCATTTCACTGTTGTATTCGGCGCATGTGGCAAATACAATTTGATTTGATTAACTATTATTCTACAATGTAAAATATAGTACAAATTAAGAAAAACCCTTGAATGAGTAGGTGTCCAAACTTTGACTGGTACTGTACATTTAGCTAAACAGGTGGGGCTCAAAACAAGTGGAGCTCTGCCCTACCTGGCCTGAATGACGGGTCACCTCTGACGGTACTATGTTAAAGTGTTAAAGAGTGTCTCTCCATGGCTTAATGGCCTGCTATATATATAGAACAATGTGACATTACTTCAGTCAGTCTGATTTGCAAATTAATCAGGCTTGTTTAATATGTTTGTTTTTTACAAACGCTATTTTCGTGGGGATTATTGTATAGAAATATGAATGAATACTGAAAGTTGTTGTGGTTGTGGTCTTTATGTTAATACATAGCTGTCTATGTATATCCATGCTATAACACCGTTTGGGAGTGTCTTTTCCTCATGTTCTGGCCCTTTAGGACAATACTCCCTGCCACCAGCAGATGGCAGCTGATCTACTCTTTCACCAGCCTCTCCTCACTCCATCAAAAAAATATTCTCCTTCAGTTAATTATATTTAGCCGGTAACTTGTTACAATTCAGGGAACATACCACTAAACGTTATTAGAATAAAACTTAATAAAATAATATTAAATACATTGGTGTGTTATGATATTGATGCTGATGTTTGTGATAAAATAAAATCTTTGTTTTGTTTGCAAGCCTGTATTTTGAAAGACTTCCATGAGAATAAGATACACTTGGTTTCTTTATAATGAATAAATACATAACAAAAACCTACAAACTTTCCATGAACTAATTGTGTCCATTTCAGTCTACCTGGCTGTTTTAGTTTTATTAGAATCATTTCAGTCAACCTTGTTATTTTAGTTACATTAAAATAATTTCAGTCAACCTTGTTGTTGTAGTTACATTAAGGACAACCTTCCCCGGGGTGGTTTGTGTACGAGGTCACTCCGGTCGACATTCCTCCGTCACAAAGCAACACTACAATGTAAATTCCCTCCTCATCTGATCCTACCCAAAATGCCCCTCTGGTCAGCAGTAATAGAATGACCTTTTCTCCCATTGCTTTTCAACCTTTCAACAACAACAACAATCCACCTTGATCTGTTTTTTACCATCCATGTATAATACTGAATACCATTGTCATCACAATCATCTTCCAGTAACAAAATAAAATAAAATACTAGGATGAGAAAACACAAGGATGAGAAAACACTAGGATGAGAAAACACAAGGATGAGAAAACACAAGGATGAGAAAACACAAGGATTGACCAGAAATTCCCCAAAAAGCAAGCAAGTAAGTGTCCTTGCTGACCTCCAGGAGCGTAACTTGGATAGGCCCAGGCTTTCCCCCCATGGCTGCTGCCTCTCCTCTTCTCTCTCTCCACTCTCTCCTCAACCTCTTCCCTCTCCCCTCTTCACTCTTCCCTCTCCCCGTTCATAGGGGTTTTCTGATTTGGGTCCGTCCTCTGTCCTCTTTCCTCCATCCTCTCTCCTCCGTGACCTGGAAACCGATAAGTGGTGGAGTGGTCAAGGAGTGTATCAATTCGTTAGTAGACAAACAGAAGACTCCTCCCCTCTTCAATAGCATCCTTTTGGCCAGGAAGCACAAGTGTAACCTACCATGGAAGAGTTTCGATATTTGCCACACCCCCTTTGAATCAGCTGTTTTATTGTCCGAGGAGAAAACCATACACGTAAAAAAAAAACATAATGCTACTTGTCGTTTTATCTAGAACATTTCTTGCACAACTAATCTCTCCATGGCCAGAATATCCTAATGCCCACCGTGATGATGTTCTGAACTTTCACATTATCTCCCTCTCTGTCTGTCTGAACCTGAACACTAGCCCTGATCTTTCACATTATCTCTCTCTGTCTGTCTGAACCTGAACACTAGCCCTCATATTTCACATTACAGTGATCCCTCGCCACTTCGCGGTTCACTTATTATCGCGTGAACCGCGAAGTGAGAACCGGGAGTGAGTTTTTAGCGAATCAGAATGCATTGTGCTCTGCATTCTGATTCGCTAAAAAACTCCACTCCCGCTTCTTGTATCAAAACATGCTACGAATTGTGCTATCATTTTGTCGTCTCGTGCAGTTATGTGTACGTACATAAAACAGCTTGGCAAATTTACATTAAGTTGGCCAAATTATCTTGTAATTTCGAACATCTTCTAAACCCATAATGTCGACGAAACGGCCTACACGTGAGTCACTGTATTTGTATACATGTAATAGTTGCTAATTGTAAAAAAAAAAAAAGTTTTCTATTTCGCGGATTTCACTTATCGCGGGTCATTTTCGGAACGTAACCCCCGCGATAAACGAGGGATTACTGTATCTCCAATCTCTGTCTGACATCAAACTTTTCAAAACACATTTAGGATTTGAGCAATTTAAACTACTTAATAGTGGGTTGAAAATAAAAATGTAACTTCAGTAACAACATCAGCAAACTGTTCTGTCTTGACATCTCTAGTACCCTTTACAGACAGATGTTATGGTATGTTGCCTGTAAAAACAAATCAGGCAATGTTTTTTTAACCCAATTCATACAGTCCCATTTCTACCACATTCTTGCCTCGATAAGCCTTTTATACTTTATCTCCTGTTCACAAAATCCATTACTAATTAGTTTAGGCAGGTCCTAAGAAACATTATAAGACTAATTAAATGTATTTACAATAGAATGGCATATGTTAAGTTGAATGATGTTAACCGTCTGAGCAGCCAATTGGCTATACGTTGTGTTGCTACCATGTTGTGTACACATTGTGTTGCTACCATGTTGTTTTCACATTGTGTTGCTACCATGTTGTTTTCACGGTGTGTTGCTGCCATGTTGTGTACACGTTGTGTTGCTACCATGTTGTTTTCATGTTGGGTTGCTACCATGTTGTTTTCATGTTGGGTTGCTACCATGTTGTTTTCACGTTGTGTTGCTACCATGTTGTGTACACGTTGTGATGCTACCATGTTGTGTACACGTTGTGTTGCTACCATGTTGTTTTCACATTGTGTTGCTACCATGTTGTGTACACGTTGTGATGCTACCATGTTGTGTACACGTTGTGTTGCTACCATGTTGTTTTCACATTGTGTTGCTACCATGTTGTTTTCACATTGTGTTGCTGCCATGTTGTGTACACGTTGTGTTGCTACCATGTTGTTTTCGTGTTGGGTTGCTACCATGTTGTTTTCATGTTGGGTTGCTACCATGTTGTTTTCACGTTGTGTTGCTACCATGTTGTGTACACGTTGTGATGCTACCATGTTGTGTACACGTTGTGTTGCTACCATGTTGTTTTCACATTGTGTTGCTACCATGTTGTTTTCACGTTGTGTTGCTACCATGTTGTGTACAAGTTGTGTTGCTACCATGTTGTGTACACGTTGTGTTGCTACCATGTTGTGTACACGTTGTGTTGCTACCATGTTGTTTTCACGTTCGTTGTGTTGCTACCATGTTTATTTTCACATTCTGTCACTACCATGTTGTTTTCACGTTGTGTTGCTACCATGTTGTGTACAAGTTGTGTTGCTACCATGTTGTGTACACGTTGTGTTGCTACCATGTTGTGTACACGTTGTGTTGCTACCATGTTGTTTTCACGTTGTGTTGCTACCATGTTGTTTTCATGTTGGGTTGCTACCATGTTGTTTTCATGTTGGGTTGCTACCATGTTGTTTTCACATTGTGTTGCTACCATGTTGTGTACACGTTGTGATGCTACCATGTTGTTTACATGTTTTGGTTGCTACCATGTTGTTTTCATTTTGTGTTGCTACCATGTTGTGTACACGTTGTGTTGCTACCATGTTGTTTACACGTTGTGTTGCTACCATGTTGTGTACACGTTGTGTTGCTACCATGTTGTTTTCACATTGTGTTGCTACCATGTTGTTTTCACGTTGTGTTGCTACCATGTTGTGTACAAGTTGTGTTGCTACCATGTTGTGTACACGTTGTGTTGCTACCATGTTGTGTACACGTTGTGTTGCTACCATGTTGTTTTCACGTTGTGTTGCTACCATGTTATTTTCACATTCTGTCACTACCATGTTGTTTTCACGTTGTGTTGCTACCATGTTGTGTACAAGTTGTGTTGCTACCATGTTGTGTACACGTTGTGTTGCTACCATGTTGTGTACACGTTGTGTTGCTACCATGTTGTTTTCACGTTGTGTTGCTACCATGTTGTTTTCATGTTGGGTTGCTACCATGTTGTTTTCATGTTGGGTTGCTACCATGTTGTTTTCACATTGTGTTGCTACCATGTTGTGTACACGTTGTGATGCTACCATGTTGTTTACATGTTTGGTTGCTACCATGTTGTTTTCATTTTGTGTTGCTACCATGTTGTGTACACGTTGTGTTGCTACCATGTTGTTTACACGTTGTGTTGCTACCATGTTGTGTACACGTTGTGTTGCTACCATGTTGTTTACACGTTGTGTTGCTACCATGTTGTGTACACAATGTGTTGCTACCATGCTGTGTACACGTTGTGTTGCTACCATGTTGTTATCATGTTGGGTTGCTACCATGTTGTGTACACGTTGTGTTGCTACCATGTTGTGTACACGTTGTGTTCCTACCATGTTGTGTACACGTTGTGTCGCTACCATGTTGTTTTCATGTTGGGTTGATACCTTGCTACATCGGCAGGATAGAACGGCTGACTCCGGTAAGAAAAGGGGTGGCGGTCTGTGTATATTTGTAAACAACAGCTGGTGCACAAAATCTAATACTAAGGAAGTCTCGAGGTGTTTTGCTTGCCTGAGGTAGAGTATCTCATGATAAGCTGTAGACCACACTACTTACCAAGATAGTTTTCATCTATATTTTTTGTAGCTGTCTATCTACCACCAAAAACCGATTCTGGCACTAAGATTGCACTCAATGAGCAGTATAAGGCCATAAGCAAACAGGAACACGCTCATCAAGAGGCAGCGCTCCTAGTGCCCGGGGACTTTAATGCAGGAAAACTTAAATCTGTTTTACCTCATTTCTATCAGCATGTTAAATGTGCAACCAGAGGAAGAAAAAAACTCTAGACCACCTTTACTCCACACACAGAGACGCATACAAAGCTCTCCCTCGCCCTCCATTTGGCAAATCTGACCATAACTCTATCCTCCTGATTCCTGCTTATAAGCCAAAACTAAAGCAGGAAGCACCAGTGACTCGGTGTGGTCAGATGACGGTCAGATGGTCTGGTCAGATGACGCAGATGCTAATCTACAGGACTGTTTTGCTAGCACAGACTGGAATATGTTCCAGGATTCTTCAGATAGCATTGAGGAGTACACCACATCAGTCACTGGCTTCATCAATAAGTGCATCGATGACGTCGTCCCCACAGTGACCGTACGTACATATCCCAACCAGAAGCCATGGATTACAGGCAACATCCGCACTGAGCTAAAGGGTAGAGCTGCCGCTTTCAAGGAGCGGGACTCTAACCCGGATGCTTATAAGAAATCCCGCTATGCCCTCCGACGAACCATCAAACAGGCAAAGAGTCAATACAGGACTAAGATTGAATCGTACTACACCGGCTCTGACGCTCGTCGGATGTGGCAGGGCTTGAAAACTATTACAGACTACAAAGGGAAGCACAGCCGCGAACTGCCCAGTGACACAAGCCTACCAGACGAGCTAAATCACTTCTATGCTCGCTTAGAGGCAAGCAACACTGAAGCATGCATGAGAGCACCAGCTGTTCTGGATGACTATGTGATCACGCTCTCCGTAGCCGATGTGAGTAAGAATTTTAAGCAGGTCAACATTCACAAGGCTGCAGGGCCAGACGGATTACCAGGACGTGTTCTTCGAGCATGTGCTGACCAACTGGCAAGTGTCTTCACTGACATTTTCAACATGTCCCTGACTGAGTCTGTAATACCAAATGTTTCAAGCAGACCGCCATAGTCCCTGTGCCCAAGGACACTAAGATAACCTGCCTAAATGACTACCGACCCGTAGCACTCA
>CM072219.1:333562-421062 GCA_036851935.1 Coregonus suidteri | reverse complement strand
ACTGAGCACAATAATAGAGTTAAACATAATTTTTGAATGACTACCTCATCTCTGTACCCCACACATACAATTATCTGTAAGGTCCCTCAGTCGAGCAGTGAATTTCAAAACAGATTCAACCACAAAGACAAGGGAGGTTTTCCAATGCCTCGCAAAGGAGGGCAGCTATTGGTAGATGGGTAAAAAAAAAAAGCAGACATTGAATATCCCCTTTGAGTATGGTGAAGTTATGAATTACCCATTAGATTGTGTATCAATACACCCAGTCACTACAAAGATACAGGTGTCCTTCCTAACTCAGTTGCCGGAGAGGAATGAAACCACTCAGGGATTTCACCATGAGGCCAATGGTGAATTTAAAACAGTTACAATGTTGAAATGGCTGTGATAGGAGAAAACTGAGGATCGATCAACAACATTGTAGTTACTTCACAATACTAACCAAATTGACAGAGTGAAAAGGAGGAAGCCTGTATAAAATACAAATATTCCAAAACATGCATCCTGTTTGCAACAAGGCACTAAAGTAACACTAACAAAATGTGTCAAAGCAATACATTTTTGTCCTCAATACAAAGTGTTATGTTTGGAGCAAATCCAATACAACACATTACTAAATACCACTCTCCATATTTTCAAGCATAGTGGTGGCTGCATCATGTTATGGGTATGCTTGTAATCGGTAAGGACTGGGTAGTTAAGGATAAAAATAAACAGAATGGAGCTAAGTACAGGTAAAATCCTAGAGGAAAACCTGGTTGTCTGCTTTCCACCAGACACTGGGAGATGAATTCACCTTTCAGCAGGACAATAACCTAAAACACAAGGCCAAAGTGGCTTACCAAGAAGACAGTGAATGTTCCTGAGTGGCCGAGTTACAATCTATGCCAAGACCTGAAAATGGTTGTCTAGCAATGATCAACAAACAATTTGACAGAGCTTGAAGAATTTTGAAAAGCATAAAAATGGCAAACGTTGCACAATCCAGGTGTGGAAAGCTTAGACTTATCCAGAAAGACTCACAGTTGTAATTGCTGCCAAAGGTGCTTCTACAAAAGTATTTACTCAGGGGTATGCATACTTATTTAAATAAGAGATTTCATTTTCAATAAATGCTCAAACATTTCTAAAAACATGCATTCACTTTCTCATTATTGGGCAGATGGGTTAGAAAAAAATCAATTGAATCCATTTTGAATTCAGGCTGTAACAACAAAATATGGAATAAGTCAAGGGGTACAGTTGAAGTCAGAAGTTTACATACACCTTAGCCAAATATATTTAAACTCAGTTTCACAATTCCTGACATTTAATCCTAGTAAAAATTAATTCCCTGTCTTAGGTCAGTTAGGATCACCACTTTATTTTAAGAATGTGAAATGTCAAAATAATAGTAGAGAGAATTATTTCTTTCAGCTTTTATTTCTTTCATCACATTCCCAGTGGGTCAGACGTTTACATACACTCTATTAGTATTTGGTAGCATTGCCTTTAAATTGTTTAATTTGGGTCAAACGTTTCAGGTAGCCTTCCACAAGCTTCCAACAATACGTTGGGTGAATTTTGGCCCATTCCTCTTGACAGAGCTGGTGTGACTGAGTCAGGTTTGTAGGCCTCCTTGCTCGCACACCCTTTTTCGGTTCTGCCAACACATTTTCTATAGGATTGAGGGCTTTGTGATGGCCACTCCAATACCTTGACTTTGTTGTCCTTAAGCCATTTTGCCACAACTTTGGAAGTATGATTGGGGTCATTGTCCATTTGGAAGACCCATTTCCGACCAAGCTTTAACTTCCTGACTGATGTCTTGAGATGTTGCTTCAATATATTCACAATTTTCCTTCCTCATGATGACATCTATTTTGTGAAGTGCACCAGTCCCTCCTGCAGCAAAGCACCCCCACAGCATGATTCTGCCACCCCTGTGCTTCACGGTTGGGATGGTGTTCTTCGGCTTGCAAGCTGCCCCCGTTTTCCTCCAAACATAACGATGGACATTATAGCCAAACAGTTCTATTTTTGTTTCATCAGACCTGAGGACATTTCTCCAAAAAGTATGATCTTTGTTCCCATGTGCAGTTGCAAACCGTAGTCTGGCTTTTTTATGGCGGTTTTTGAGCAGTGGCTTCTTCCTTGCTGAGCGGCCTTTCAGGTTATGTCGATATAGAACTCGTTTTATACTTTTGTACCTATTTCCTCCAGCATCTTCACAAGGTCCTTTGCTGTTGTTCTGGGATTGATTTGCACTTTTCACACCAAAGTACGTTAATCTCAAGGAGACAGAACGCGTCTCCTTCCTGAGCGGTATGACGGCTGCGTGGTCCCATGGTGTTTATACTTGCATACTATTGTTTGTACCAATTGTTTGTAACCAATTGGCTTGGCATAAAGCTTAGGATTGGAAAAAATAACCACTTGGTTTGGAATGTTGTGAGAATGGAGAAATATAACCACTCTGTTTGGTATAAAGCTGAGGATGGGAAAATATAACCACTTGGTTAAGTATAAAGCTTTGGAAGTTGGTTATTATAGCAGCTTAGTAATGTAAGGCCTTGGTTATTCTACTGGTTATTATATCACCATAGTAATGGAAGGCCTTGGTTATTCTACAGGTTATTATAACAGCATAGTAATGGAAGGCCTTGGTTATTCTACTGGTTATAATAGCAGCACAGTAATGGAAGGCCTTGGTTATTCTACTGGTTATTATAGCAGCATAGTAATGGAAGGCCTTGGTTATTATACTGGTTAATATATCAGGATAGTAATGGAAGGCCTTGGTTATTCTACTGGTTATCATAGCAGCATAGTAATGGAATGCCTTGGCTATTCTACAGGTTATTATAGCAGCATAGTAATGGAAGGCCTTGGTTATTCTACTGGTTATTGTAGCAGCATAGTAATGAAAGGCCTTGGTTATTCTACTGGTTATTATAGCAGCATAGTAATGGAAGGAATTGGTTATTCTACTGGTTATTATATCACCATAGTAATGGAAGGCCTTGGTTATTCTACTGGTTATTATAGAAGCATGGTAATGGAAGGCCTTGGTTATTCTACAGGTTATTATAGCAGCATAGTAATGGAAGGCCTTGGTTATTCTACTGGTTATTATATCACCATAGTAATGGAAGGCCTTGGTTATTCTACAGGTTATTATAGCAGCATAGTAAAGGAAGGCCTTGGTTATTCTACTGGTTATTATATCAGCATAGTAATGGAAGGCCTTGGTTATTCTACTGGTTATTATAGCAGCATAGTAATGGAAGGCCTTGGTTATTCTACTGGTTATTATATCACCATAGTAATGTAAGGCCTTGGTTATTCTACTGGTTATTATATCACCATAGTAATGGAAGGCCTTGGTTATTGTACTGGTTATTATAGCAGCCTAGTAATGGAAGGCATTGGTTATTCTACTTGTTATTATATCACCATAGTAATGGAAGGCCTTGGTTATTCTATTGGTTATTATAGCAGCATAGTATTGGAAGGCCTTGGTTATTCTACTGATTATTATATCACCAAAGTAATGGAAGGCCTTGGTTATTCTACTGGTTATTATAGCAGCATAGTAATGGAAGGCCTTGGTTATTCTAATGGTTATTATATCACCATAGTAATGGAAGGCCTTGGTTATTCTACTGGTTATTATATCAGCATAGTAATGGAAGGCCTTGGTTATTCTACTGGTTATTATATCAGCATAGTAATGGAAGGCCTTGGTTATTCTACAGGTTATTATATCAGCATAGTAATGGAAGGCCTTGGTTATTCTACAGGTTATTATAGCAGCATAGTAATGGAAGGCCTTGGTTATTCTACTTCTTATTATAGCAGCATAGTAATGGAAGGCCTTGAATATTCTACTGGTTATTATATCACTATAGTAATGGAAGGCCTTGGCTATTCTACAGGTTATTATAGCAGCATAGTAATGGAAGGCCTTGGTTATTCTACTGGTTATTATAGCAGCATAGTAATGGAGTCCTTGATTATTCTACTGGTTATTATATCACCATAGTAATGGAAGTCCTTGGTTATTCTACTGGTTATTATAGCAGCATAGTAATGGAAGGCCTTGGTTATTCTACTGGTTATTATAGCAGCATAGTAATGGAAGGCCTTGGTTATTCTACTGGTTATTATAGCAGCATAGTAATGGAAGGCCTTGGTCATTCTACTGGTTATTATATCACCATAGTAATGGAAGGCCTTGGTTATTCTACTGGTTATTATAGCAGCATAGTAATGGAAGGCCTTGGTTATTCTAATGGTTATTATATCACCATAGTAATGGAAGTCCTTGGTTATTCTAATGGTTATTATAGCAGCATAGTAATGAAAGTCCTTGGTTATTCTACTGGTTATTATAGCAGCATAGTAATGGAAGGCCTTGGTTATTCTACTGGTTATTATATCAGCATAGTAATGGAAGGCCTTGGTTATTCTACTGGTTATTATATCAGCATAGTAATGGAAGGCCTTGGTTATTCTACAGGTTATTATATCAGCATAGTAATGGAAGGCCTTGGTTATTCTACTGGTTATTATAGCAGCATAGTAATGGAAGGCCTTGGTTATTCTACTTGTTATTATAGCAGCATAGTAAATGAAGGCCTTGAATATTCTACTGGTTATTATATCACTATAGTAATGGAAGGCCTTGGCTATTCTACTGGTTATTATAGCAGCATAGTAATGGAAGGCCTTGGTTATTCTACTGGTTATTATAGCAGCATAGTAATGGAAGTCCTTGATTATTCTACTGGTTATTATATCACCATAGTAATGGAAGGCCTTGGTTATTCTACTGGTTATTATAGCAGCATAGTAATGGAAGGCCTTGGTTATTCTACTGGTTATTATAGCATAGTAATGGAAAGGCCTAGGTATTCTATGGTTATTATAGCAGCTTAATGGAAGGCCTTATTCTACTGGTTATTATATCACCATAGTAATGAAAGGCCTTGGTTATTCTACTGGTTATTATAGCAGCATAGTAATGGAAGGCCTTGGTTATTCAACTGGTTATTATATCACCATAGTAATGGAAGGCCTTGGTTATTCTACTGGTTATTATATCACTATAGTAATGGAAGTCCTTGGTTATTCTACTGGTTATTATAGCAGCATAGTAATGGAAGGCCTTGGTTATTCTACTGGTTATTATATCACCATAGTAATGGAAGGCCTTGGTTATTCTACTGGTTATTATATCAGCATAGTAATGGAAGGCCTTGGTTATTCTACTGCTTATTATATCAGCATAGTAAAGAAAGGCCTTGGTTATTCTACTGGTTATTCCAGCATTATTACTAGACAGTCAACACTGTACCTCTCTCTCCAAGCACTAGCCACATCCTCCTGAACTACTCACTCAGATTCTGATGAAATATTATACATTACAATAGCTGCCTCTTATGGAGGGCTCCCCGCTAATATTATAGTCTAGGATCATCATCATCATCATCATCATCATCATCATCATCATCAGCAGCAGCAGCAGCAGCATCATCAGCATCAGCATCTTCATCATCATTATCATCTTCATCTTCATCTTCATCTTCATCATCATCATCATCTTCATCTTCATCACCATCATCATCTTCTTCATCATCTTCATCATCATAGTCATTAGTCATCATCATCATCATATGGGATGATTAGAATAATATGGATGCATTTAAAATGTTATATCAGATAAAAATGTAACTATGGTGTTTAGTACCGCACCAAAATGACAATCACTTGACAATAGGTTCTGAAGATAAAGTAAGCTGGCCATTCTGCTTGACAGAGAATAATACATGAATGTGGTTTGTATGCTTTATTAAGTCCTTATATAGGTACTTTCATACCAGATAAGTTGTAATATGTATGTTTATTTTGACAAAAGGACAAAGAAACCTTTATACATGACAATGTCAAAATGTACTAAAACACTCCAAAAACCATTGGAATATGTCTCCAGTATGTAGTTTAGAGTGGCTAAAACTGGATTAGAGAAGGAATGTTAAGTAAAAATACAATGAAACTATGAATTATTTTGACCTATTATTATTTTGACTATTTGACTTATCACTGAGTGGTATTTGTAAAAGTTTAGTGAGGATGCTGTTTTGAATCATTTATTTTTATTAATGACAGCCCATAATCACACCTTTTGTCCTGCCTGGTTGACTGTTTATAAAGCATACAGTATACATTTTCAATCAATTCTGTGTTACATATTTAGTCTGAAAATAACGGTAGTTGTTTAATACTATGCTCTTTATGATTCAAACAAATTTGAAGTAATTTGATTGAATTATGGGTGTTTTACTAAATGTAATAACTTCTGTTGTCCTCTGGGATCAAAAAGACCCCGCAGCACAAAGTTTACATACTGCTTGGCAAAACATCTTTGATCATGTTTCTTTGATGTGTGGGGTCAAAACATCTTTGATCATGTTTCTTTGATGTGTGGGGTCAAGCAATGGTTATGACAACAACAACAACAAAAAAAGTATTTCTCACAGGTGTTTGGGCATTTCACATTTAGTCTGAGAGAGACAGGCAGCACAATGAGGAGGCAGAAGTTTTATAATGCACAGGAGGCTTGCAAGATAATTTTTGAAATAAAAGAAAATAATGACCAGGAGGACAATGCTGCACATAATGAGGATGAATCAACTGATGAAGAGGGTTCAGGGTCAGAAGAGGAGGAACATAATGATGAGGTGATAGATCCAACATACAGACAGCATGCTACTTCTTCCTCCGAAGATTCCCCCACATCTCCTGCTGCAGAAATGGAAGATGATTATGAATATAAGGAAATGGATGAACGTGATGATGACGTAGAATCTGAAGCTGGTATGGAAGAAGTGTCAGAAGTGGAGCACTGCACCTATTATGATGAAGAATCAACAGATGAGGTAGAATCTGAAGTTGAAATGGAAGAAGTGTCAGAAGTGGAGGACATCATCTATTATGATGAAGACGAAGAATCAACAGATGAGGTAGAATCTGAGGAAGAGGACCCAGCTGACCCTGAACCCTCTTCATCAGTTGATTCATCCTCATTATGTGCAGCATTGTCCTCCTGGTCATTATTTTCTTTTTTTTCAAAAATTATCTTGCAAGCCTCCTGTGCATTATAAAACTTCTGCCTCCTCATTGTGCTGCCTGTCTCTCTCAGACTAAAATGTGAAATGCCCAAACACCTGTGAGAAAATACTTTTTTGTTGTTGTTGTTGTCATAACCATTGCTTGACCCCACACATCAAAGAAACATGATCAAAGATGTTTTGACCCCACACATCAAAGAAACATGATCAAAGATGTTTTGCCAAGCAGTATGTAAACTTTGTGCTGCGGGGTCTTTTTGATCCCAGAGGACAACAGAAGTTATTACATTTAGTAAAAACACCCATAATTCAATCAAATTACTTCAAATTTGTTTGAATCATAAAGAGCATAGTATTAAACAACTACCGTTATTTTCAGACTAAATATGTAACACAGAATTGATTGAAAATGTATACTGTATGCTTTATAAACAGTCAAACCAGGCAGGACAAAAGGTGTGTGATTATGGGCTGTCATTAATAAAAATAAAATGATTCAAAAACAGCATCCTCACTAAACTTTTACAAATACCACTCAGTGATAAGTCAAATAGTCAAAATAATAATAGGTCAAAATAATTCATAGTTTCATTGTATTTTTACTTAAAAAACAGGGTATACTTTTATGTAAACAAGGTCTATTGGCTCTAAATTCCAAAACAAATGAAAAAAATTCTAGTAATGGGTTGAACAGAAGTAAGACTAAAGATGTAACACAGAATTGATTGAAAATATATACTGTATGCTTTATAAACAGTCAAACCAGGCGGGGTCATTTTGACCCCAGAGGACAAAAGGTGTGATTATGGGCTGTCATTAATAAAAATTAAATGATTCAAAAACAGCATCCTCACTAAACTTTTACAAATACCACTCAGTGATAAGTGAAATAGTCAAAATAATAATAGGTCAAAATAATTCATAGTTTCATTGTATTTTTACTTAAAAACAGGGTATACTTTTATGTAAACAAGGTCTATTGGCTCTAAATCTGAAAAAAATTATAGTAATGGGTTGAACAGAAGTAAGAATAAAGATGTAACACAGAATTGATTGAAAATGTATACTGTATGCTTTATAAACAGTCAAACCAGGCGGGGTCATTTTTGACCCCAGAGGACAAAAGGTGTGATTATGGGCTGTCATTAATAAAAATTAAATGATTCAAAAACAGCATCCTCACTAAACTTTTACAAATACCACTCAGTGATAAGTGAAATAGTCAAAATAATAATAGGTCAAAATAATTCATAGTTTCATTGTATTTTTTACTTAAAAAAAAGGGTATACTTTTATGTAAACAAGGTCTATTGGCTCTAAATTCCAAAACAAATGAAAAAAAAATTATAGTAATGGGTTGAACAGAAGTAAGAATAAAGATGTAACACAGAATTGATTGAAAATGTATACTGTATGCTTTATAAACAGTCAAACCAGGCGGGGTCATTTTTGACCCCAGAGGACTTAAAAACAGGGTATACTTTTATGTAAACAAGGTCTATTGGCTCTAAATTCCAAAACAAATGAAAAAAATTCTAGTAATGGGTTGAACAGAAGTAAGACTAAAGATGTAACACAGAATTGATTGAAAATGTATACTGTATGCTTTATAAACAGTCAAACCAGGCGGGGTCATTTTTGACCCCAGAGGACAAAAGGTGTGATTATGGGCTGTCATTAATAAAAATTAAATGATTCAAAAACAGCATCCTCACTAAACTTTTACAAATACCACTCAGTGATAAGTGAAATAGTCAAAAATAATAATAGGTCAAAATAATTCATAGTTCATTGTATTTTTACTTAAAAACAGGGGTATACTTTTATGTAAACAAGGTCTATTGGCTCTAAATTCCAAAACAAATGAAAAAAATTATAGTAATGGGTTGAACAGAAGTAAGAATAAAGATGTAACACAGAATTGATTGAAAATGTATACTGTATGCTTTATAAACAGTCAAACCAGGCGGGGTCATTTTTGACCCCAGAGGACAAAAGGTGTGATTATGGGCTGTCATTAATAAAAATTAAATGATTCAAAAACAGCATCCTCACTAAACTTTTTACAAATACCACTCAGTGATAAGTGAAATAGTCAAAATAATAATAGGTCAAAATAATTCATAGTTTCATGTATTTTTACTTAAAAACAGGGTATACTTTTATGTAAACAAGGTCTATTGCTCTAAATTCCAAAACAAATGAAAAAAATTATAGTAATGGGTTGAACAGAAGTAAGAATAAAGATGTAACACAGAATTGATTGAAAAATGTATACTGTATGCTTTATAAACAGTCAAACCAGGCGGGGTCATTTTTGACCCCAGAGGACAAAAGGCGTAAGGCATTTGGGAGGACAACACGAGGGTTAAGACCATAAAACAATAAATTCTTAGTCAAAATCTAATCTAAACCCTCCGCAGAATTAAATATATTTTCATATTAGTGTTGAAAAATAGATGGAGTTGGGGACAGTAAAGGTGTTGTATTCAATATATGGGCTTTCATGTGCTAAATGGAATGTTATTCATATCTGAGTGCACAGTGTTTTGGGGGTTTATTCTGCAGGACTGGCTTCCTCTACCATGGGACCCCATTCCTTTTACTGAGAGCCGTTTGAGAAAATCTCAACAGACCTTGATACAATTACTGAACCTTCCTCTCTCCATCTTGTCTCTCATGCCCCCCCCTCTCGCCCCCCCTGGCCCTGCTACAGACCTCACGGGGGAATAGCAGCGACTATTCAGAAGAAGATTTGGTCAGTCAGGCATCAAATGTAGGCCTCTTCTCACACATTCGCTGCCGTGGCGGCGGCGTCAGGGGACCTGGATTGTGCCTTTTCACACACTCCTCTCAGCAGACTCAAAAACCCTCAGCCCGGGGAAGAGAGGAGGAGAGAGAGAGAGAAGAGATAGAGAGAGAACGAGAAAGAGAGAGGGAGAGGGAGAGGGAGAGAAAAAGAGAGAGAGAGAGACAGAGAAAGAGAGAGAGATGGATAGAGAGAGAGAGAGAGAGAGAGATGGATAGAGAGAGAGAGAGAGAGAGAGAGAGAGAGAGAGAGAGAGAGAGAGAGAGAGAGAGAGAGAGACTTGACTTTTTGTGTTTCTTTAATGATACATCCTCATTTCATTAAAACCTCATCCCCCTTCAAAAAGCAAATATCCCCTGTGATGCATACTCACCTTACTCCATGATACAAAACAACACCACACATCACAATAACCAAAACCTCACCACTTCTACAACGGTATATCCAACCCATTCTCCCCAGCTGTACAGACGGCCCCCATGACACACCATATCTCCTGAAACATCTCTACACTTTTTATAACTCAAATTCCACCCTCAGGTGCACAGAGACCATCCCATTAAATAATAAGAAAGGGTCTGTTATCCCCCCACCTTTGACCCTGTTCCTCCTTGTTAGCCGAATAGCCAACTTTGCCTGAGCAAACTGAAAATTCAACAACACACATTTGGCCTTTTCCTTATTCGAAATCGTGTACCCCATTATAAACATCCCGACAGTAAACTCCACCTCCAACCTCTCACACAGACATTTCAACAGAGACATTAATGGCATTAACTTGGCGCACACAGAAAACACATGATGCACAGTTTCACTCATGACACAGAAAGGACACCCCTGTCCGACTCCCGGGTCGACCCTTGCCAACCAGCTGTTAGTGTCCAGGGCTCCATGTAGAACCCTCTACTGGAGGTCCCCTGAACTCTTTGGTACTGGGAGTTTGTAGAGCCCCCTCCATCTAAAACCCACCATACTCTCTGTCCCACATGCCCCCTGCCACTGATGTGCCGTCACTTCAGTTAGGCTCCTAATATTCCTCAACTTAATGCAGAGGATGTATAGGGCTTTACCTCCCTCCCCCTCAAACGCCTCCAGGCTCGGAGTGTTAAAATCTAACAAGTCCTCCAGACCCCCTTGTCAGTCCCCAGTCTCTGCCGTCACCTGCAGTGGCGTAAACATTGGTGGCCCCTCCCCCTTTGGCCGCTCAAACACCACCCTTACCGGCTCAGACAGCACCTCCTGGACCTCCCCCAGGAATCTCTCCAGCTGCCGGTCCAACCCTAACCTGCCAGCTCTCCTCAGCAGCGCGGATGCTTGTTCCCTCCAGCCGACATCAGTATGATAAACCGCAAGCTCTCATCAGCAGCGCAGATGCTGGTTCCCTCCAGCCGACATCAGTATGTAACCCGCCAGCTCTCCTCAGCAGCGCTTATGCTGGCTCCCTCCAGCCAACATCAGTATGGTACATCAGTCTCTGCGCTGCCTTTAGTCAGAATGCAGCCACCCTGCTCTCCATTTCCACCAGGCCCTGACCTCCTTCGTGTACGGGGGGGGGGGGGCCCTATCCCTCCATGCCCCACATAACATTTAAGTCATTTAGCAGACGCTCTTATCCAGAGCAACTTACAGTTAATGCATACATTTTTTGTTTTTTTTCATACTGGCCCCCCGTGGGAATCGAACCCACAATCCTGGCATTGCAAGCTCCATGCTCTACCAACTGAGCTACAAGAGCTTTGCTCTTGCCCCAGTTCACCTTAGCTGAAGAAGCTCCCTCGTACACCTTCAGACTAGTCTCTAGTGCCTGCATATCCTGCCCATCCCTGACCATTACAGAAACATAATATGTATACGCCGACACTGTTATGCCTGTCAACACACCCATGGCTGTCCAGCACACTCCCTGCAGTCTGCTGCGTAGCAGGCCCAAAAAAGGCTCAATGGCTAGTGTATATAACTGCCCTGATAGAGGGCATCCTTGTCTAATACCCGACCTCACACAGACTGGCCTACTGAGCCCTCCTCCCACCTTGATCATAGATGACGCCCCAGCATACAACATCTTCACACAGGCCAAAAACCTTTCCCAACCCCAAACACAGACATCACATTAAACAGATACTCATGGTCCACTCTATCAAAAGCCTTCTCTTGGTCTAAAGAGACCAGTCCAAAGTTCACAATAGAAACTCTCAACAAGTCCAACATATCCCTATTAAGAACAAGTTGTCTGTGATTAAGCATCCCGGTACACAATATGTCTGGTCCTTGTGTACTATAGAGTCCAGATGGGACTTCAGTCAGTTAGCAAGGACCTTGGCAATTATCTTGTCGTCCGCACAGAGCAATGCCACAGGCCTCCAGTTCTGAAGTTCACACAAATCCCTCTCTTGGGCATTAGAGTCAGAGCCGCCCGACGACAGCTCATCGGCAACTCTCCTACCCCGACGCACTCACGTAACACGCAAAGGAAGTCCAGTCCAATTACAGCAACTCTCCTACCCCGACGCACTCACGCAACACGCAAAAGAAGTCCAGTCCAATTATTCCCCAGAATTTTTTATAAAACTCCACTGGGAGTCCATCGTCCTCCGGTGCACGGCTGGGGGACATCAGGGTTATGGCCTCTGCCAGTTCATGGAACAACAGGGGAATGTCCAGTTCATCCCTCTGTGCCAGAGAGAGTTTAGGGAGTTCTGCAAACAAAACCTGAGCACACATAGGATCACACAGTTCTGCCCTACGCAACTCAGTATGAAACTCCACAGTCCGCTCCCGCATATCCCCCACCACAGAGGTCACCCGCCCATCTGACAACCGTAGAGAATGCATACCCTTGGCTTCACCGCTCTGTATTTCCAAACCAAAGAAGAAGGAGCTGGGAGCATCCATCTACTTGAGCATGGAGAACCTTGCTCTTACAAGTGCTCCCTTTGCTTTAACCTGGAAAAAACTGCCCAGGTCCCTACGTAATTCAGATAATTAGCCTGGAGGCCTACATTTCCTTGCCCCACCAGCTCTACCTCCACCTCACTGATACTACACTCGAGTTCCCTCAATACTCTCCTAGCCTCTGAGGATGAGAGAGCTGTATACTGTTGTCATAAAAGCCACATTGACTTTTCCCACATCCTACCATTGACTCAGAGACTCATACTCCTCTCTTCGCTGCCCCCACCTTTCCCAAAAAGTCTGGAAACCTGAGCAAAAAGTGGCATCTTGTAAGAGCTTTACATTAAACTTGGTGAAATAGACAGCGGAGACATGTTTATGTGCTGCTCCGAAAAACCCACCAGGTGAATGGTAGCACCCAACAGCCTATTGCTCTGATTCCTGGACATGTAAAACCGACCGAGTCGGGCTGCACTCACCCTAGCCCCAAAGACCTTCACCCATGTATACTGTCTTGTGTTTGGATGTCTATTTCTCCAAACATCCACTAGGTCAAACTGATGAATGATGTCCCTTAACACCCCCACTGAGCCTGAATGAGGCTCCTCCCCATTTCTGTCTTTCATAAAATCCATCGTACAGTTCCAGTCCCCGCCGACCATCAGCGTCTCCTAAGGCGCTACCTGTGAGAGTTCCTGTCTAAGAACCCTCTCCTTCCCTGTGTTAGTCGCATACATATTTTTAAGGACAAACCCCTGTTGTTAATTTATGCTTTTACTACAAGCAGTCTACACCTACACTCCTCCTTTGAGGAGTACATTTTTACTGTCACCCCTGCACTAACATTTGTTCCATGGCTCAGCACACATGCCCCTTTCCACCAGAGCCCCCAATCGACTTCATTCACCACATCACTATGCCACTCCTGCAGAAAGAACACCTGTACTTTTCTTTGTTTTACATATTCACCCAACATACTGCTCTTTCCCGCATCTCTGGCATCATTTATATGAAACGAGCCTACCCGAAGAGTCTCCAAAGAAGTGGTAGAAAGCCAGCAAGAAAGAGACCAATAGCAAAGGTCAAAAAGCCCCAGTGCTAGAAAAAAATGATTCATCGAAACAGCGTCCGAAGGTAGACCCTTATGCACGGTTGAGACCCACTTCCTCAACCTAAAACGTTTCCTGGGTGAGAGGACACGATGCCCCTCATTTTTCATAGTGTGTTGTACTGATCTTAAAAACTTTCCCGGATTGCAAAAAAAAGCTTCAAGATTAACCTTCTTTTTCCCTTTAGTCTCATTCAGGAACCTTGACAGTTCCCTCACCGTGTACTTTGACCCCTCTGCCTGACTGGCTGTCAGCTCTGGACCCATTGAGGAGGAGTCTGAAAAGAAAGCCTCCTCATTGTCCTCTTCCTCAGACTCACCTTCCTCCTCCTCATCTCCATCTCCCATCCTGACCACCTGCCCTTTCTCTCTAGTCGGTGCCTCCCCCCCAGCACCAGGCAAAGGTTCCTTGGTGCCTTTGACCACACCAGCCTCTGCCCTCCCACCTCCTTTCTTCACCCCCTTTTCCCTCTTCTGCATGACACCCTCCTCCACCCCCCTAGTCACTTCCCCTTCCACACTATACTCTCCTCATCCACTAGCATAACCTGACTAGACCCAGCCTCATCTACACCACTATCCATAGCATGACTAGACCCAGACTCATCTACACCACTATCCATAGCATGACTAGACCCAGCCTCATCTACACCACCATCTGTAGCATGACTAGGCTCACTTTAAAATGCACTTTTAACTGTTGCTCATTATTATTCAGAAACATGAACACATGTTTAACGGCATCTGCCTGAAAACCTGCCAACAGTACATGAAAACCGCTAGCAAACTTACCAAAACGACTCATCTCTTTCCGGATTTGATCATCTGTAATAAACGGAGGCAGATTCGCAACTACCACCCTTGTCGAAGGAGTTGAAATAGGAGAAATTGTTACCAACACATCCCTTACAAATATTCCACTAGCAATCAGCCTACAGACTAAATGTACTCTTTTCATGAACACAACCACCGCGTTGTTCATTCTGGATGCGGAATGTATAAATTCAGCAGAACCTCTTCCACCTTAACTCCATTCTCAGGAACACACTTGAATTCATGCCGTAACGATGTAATCCACGCTAGGCTGCGAAGCCATCGTGCACAATACACCGTTCAAACCTCAGGAAACTAAAACTCTGTCCTCTTCCTCCCTAGCTTTGAACAAAAACAATGGGTTCCGCTAAAATAACAGTGCGTTGACCCTCCACCATAGAAAATAAAAATTGAAAGAAAAGACAAAGGAAAGAATCAAGAAAATAAGTAAGGACAGAGCCCTCCACATGACCTCTCAACTACAAAACACTCCCAGCATGTACTGAGAAAGAGATTAGAGAGAGAGAGAGAGAGAGAGAGAGAGAGAGAGAGAGAGAGAGAGAGAGAGAGAGAGAGAGAGAGAGAGAGAGAGAGAGAGAGAGAGAGAGAGAGACAGAGACAGAGACAGAGACAGAGACAGAGACAGAGACAGAGACAGAGACAGAGACAGAGACAGAGACAGAGACAGAGACAGAGAGAGCTCCTGGGCTAAAGGAGTGTGACCTCTGGTGACCTCCAGTCTCTGTGCTTCAGGGGGTTTCAGCCTGATGCTTTCTGTCTAGGTCCTGGACCTGGTTCTACCTCTAACAGGAGGAGAGGAGAGGGGAGGAGAGGAGAGGAGAGGAGAGGAGAGGAGAGGAGAGGAGAGGAGAGGAGAGGAGAGGAGAGGAGAGGAGAGGAGAGGAGAGGAGAGGAGAGGAGAGGAGAGGAGAGGAGAGGAGAGGAGAGGAGAGGAGAGGAGAGGAGAGGAGAGGAGAGGAGAGGAGAGGAGAGGAGAGGAGAGGAGAGGAGAGGAGAGGAGAGAGGAGAGGAGAGGAGAGGAGAGGCAAGAGAGGAGAGGAGAGGAGAGGAGAGGAGAGGAGAGGAGAGGAGAGGAGAGGAGAGGAGAGGAGAGGAGAGGAGAGGAGAGGAGAGGAGAGGCCCTCAATGGACACATGATGGTAATGGCCAGGGGAAGTAGAGTGTGGCTGTGGTAGAGGTGGAGCTGAGGGGGACTGGGGTAGAGGTGGGGTGGTGGTGGACTGATGTAGAAGTGGAGTGGAGTGAGATTGGGGTAGAGGTGGGTGGAGTGGGATTGGGATAGAGGTAGGGTGGAGGGGGAATGAGGTAGAGGTGGGGTGGGGGTGGGGTGGGGTGGGGTGGAGGGGTCTGGGATAGAGGTGGGGTGGAGGGGGACTGAGGTAGAGGTGGGTGGAGGGGGACTGGGTTAGAGGTGGGGTGGAGGGGTCTGAGGTAGAGGTGGGGTGGAGCGGGACTGGGATAGAGGTGGTTTGGAGTATGACTGAGGTAGAGGTGGGGAAGAGGGAGACTGGGTTAGAGGTGGGGTGGAGGGGTCTGGGATAGAGGTGGGATGGAGTGGGACTGAGTTAGAGGTGGGTGCAGTGGGTCTGGGGTAGAGGTGGTTTGGAGTATGACTGAGGTAGAGGTGGGGTGGAGGGAGACTGGGATAGAGGTGGGGTAGAGGGGGACTGAGATAGAGGTGGGTGGAGGGGGACTGAGGTAGAGGTGGGGGGGAGGGGTCTGGGATAGAGGTGGGGTAGAGGGGGACTGAGGTAGAGGTGGGTGGAGGGGGACTGAGGTAGAGGTGGATTGGAGTATGACTGAGGTAGAGGTGGGGTGGAGGGGTCTAGGATAGAGGTGGGGTAGAGGGGGACTGATGTAGAGGTGGGTGGAGTGGGACTGAGATAGAGGTGGGTGGAGTGGGACTGAGATGGAGGTGGGTGGAGGGGGACTGGGGTAGAGGTTGGTGGAGGGGGACTGGGATAGAGGTGGGTTGAAGGGGGACTGAGGTAGAGGTGGGGTGGAGTGGAGTGGGACTGGGATAGAGGTGGTTTGGAGTGGGACTGGGATAGAGGTGGGTGGAGGGGGACTGAGGTAGAGGTGGGGTGGAGTGGGACTGAGGTAGAGGTGGGGTTGAGTGGGACTGAGGTAGTGGTGGGGTGGAGGGGGACTGAGGTAGAGGTGGGGTGGTGTGGGACTGAGATAGAGGTAGGTGGAGGGGGACTGGGGTAGAGGTGGGGTGGAAGGGGACTGAGGTAGAGGTGGGGTGGTGTGGGACTGAGATAGAGGTAGGTGGAGGGGGACTGGGATAGAGGTGGGTGGAGGGGGGACTGGGGTAGAGGTGGGTGGAGGGGACTGGGATAGAGGCGGGGTGGAGGGGTCTGAGGTAGAGGTGGGGTGGAGTGGGACTGGGATAGAGGTGGGTTGAGTGGGACTGGGATAGAGGTGGGTGGAGTGGGATTGGATAGAGGTGGGGTGGAGGGGGACTGAGGTAGAGGTGGGGTGGGGTGGATTGGAGTGGGACTGGGATAGATGTGGTTTGGAGTGGGACTGGGATAGAGGTGGGGTGGAGGGAGACTGAGATAGAGGTGGGGTGGAGTGGGACTGGGATAAAGGTGGGTGGAGGGGGACTGAGGTAGAGGTGGGGTGGAGTGGGACTGGGATAGAGGTGGGGTGGAGGGGGACTGGGATAGAGGTGGGTGGAGGGGGACTGAGGTAGAGGTGGGGTGGAGTGAGATTGTGATAGAGGTGGGGTGGAGGGGGACTGGGATAGATGTGGTTTTGAGTGGGACTGGGATAGAGGTGGGGTGGAGGGAGACTGAGATAGAGGTGGGGTGGAGTGGGACTGGGATAAAGGTGGGTGGAGGGGGACTGAGGTAGAGGTGGGGTGGAGTGAGACTGGGATAGAGGTGGGGTGGAGGGGAGGGGGACTGGGATAGATGTGGTTTTGAGTGGGACTGGGATAGAGGTGGGGTGGAGGGAGACTGAGATAGAGGTGGGGTGGAGTGGGACTGGGATAAAGGTGGGTGGAGGGGGATGAGGTAGAGGTGGGGTGGAGTGAGACTGGGATAGAGGTGGGGTGGAGGGGGACTGGGATAGAGGAGGGTGGAGTGTGTGGAGGTTGAGGGGTTTAAAACGTAAGGACATGTATTTCTATTCATGGTTTTAGGGCAGCCAGTGTGTTGAAAGCCTTTTCTTCAGGATTGAAAGGTATAAAGGTGTAAAGCCCAGAGGATTTATCCTCCATCATTATTTATAACAAACCTTCCTTCCTTTGTGCCCTCCTTCCCTCCCTCCTTCCCCCCTTCCCTCCTTCCCTCCTTCCTTCCTTCCTGTACTGCAGCAGTCGGTTGCCATAGCCCTCAGACCCAATGACCAGTCAATGCACGAACACAGCGATATGGCTGTATTCAATTCACTTTAACCATTAATCAATACTACTAGAGCCATGTTCCAGTTGATAATCATTCTAAATGTCCCTAATGGAGATTCAAGGTGTAGAAACTACTGTCTATTTGACAGACTACAGAAACTATAGAGTTTATTCCCGACCGTTCCATGAAGGCAACAGAGAGAACAATGTGACCTGTACAACTTGTCTCTGTGTGTCACTGAGTCCTAGGGAGGATTCTGTTTCAGAACTCGTCAAGATAACAGAATTCACTTTTATCATGTTGCCAAATACATGTGTTACCTGTTCCATAGACGCTGTTCTCCCTAATGAATGGACAAAGATAAGGAAATAATTTGCCAGCCTGAGCCTGACCGTGTGTGTGTGCCTGTGTGTGCCTATGTGTGTGTGTGTGTGCATGCGTGCGTGTGTGTGTGTGTGTGTGCACATGTGTGTGTGTGTGCATGCACAAGTGTGTATGTTTTCACTGGGCTTGTCAAACTGTATCAAACTGTGTCTAGGGGAGCAGTCAAACAACTGGACAACCTCTGAACATGTATTGGAAAAGGCAGTGGTAAGATATTATATATAATTTATTTGTGGCATGGTAAGATATTATATATACAGTGGGGAGAACAAGTATTTGATACACTACCGATTTTGCAGGTTTTCCTACTTACAAAGCATGTAGAGGTCTGTAATTATTATCATAGGTACACTTCAACTGTGAGAGACGGAATCTAAAACAAAAATCCAGAAAATCACATTGTATGATTTTTAAGTAATTAATTTGCATTTTATTGCATGACATAAGTATTTGATCACCTACCAACCAGTAAGAATTCCGGCTCTCACGGACCTGTTAAATTTAATTTAAGAAGCCCTCCTGTTCTCCACTCATTACCTATATTAACTGCACCTGTTTGAACTCGTTACCTGTATAAAAGACACCTGTCCACACACTCAATCAAACAGACTCCGACCTCTCCACAATGGCCAAGACCAGAGAGCTGTGTAAGGACATCAGGGATAAAATTGTACACCTGCACAATGTTGGGATGGGCTACAGGACAATAGGCAAGCAGCTTGGTGAGAAGGCAACAACTGTTGGCACAATTATTAGAAAATGGAAGAAGTTCAAGATGACGGTCAATCACCCTCAGTCTGGGGCTCCATGCAAGATCTCACCTCGTGGGGCATCAATGATCATGAGGAAAGTGAGGGATCAGCCCAGAACTACACGGCAGGACCTGGTCAATGCCCTGAAGAGAACTGGGACCACAGTCTCAAAGAAAACCATTAGTAACACACACTACGCCGTCATGGATTAAAATCCCCAGCGCACTCAAGGTCCCCCCTGCTCAAGCCAGCGCATGTCCAGGCCCGTCTGAAGTTTGCCAAGACCATCTGGATGATCCAGAGGAGGAATGGGAGAAGGTCATGTGGTCTGATGAGACAAAAATATAGCTTTTTGGTCTAAACTCCACTCGCCGTGTTTGGAGGAAGAAGAAGGATGAGTACAACCCCAAGAACACCATCCCAACCGTGAAGCATGGAGGTGGAAACATCATTCTTTGGGGATGCTTTTCTGCAAAGGGGACAGGACGACTGCACCGTATTGAGGGGAGGATGGATGGGGCCATGTATCGCGAGATCTTGACCAACAACCTCCTTCCCTCAGTAAGAGCATTGAAGATGGGTCGTGGCTGGGTCTTCCAGCATGACAACGACCCGAAACACACAGCCAGGGCAACTAAGGAGTGGCTCCGTAAGAAGCATCTCAAGGTCCTGGAGTGGCCTAGCCAGTCTCCAGACCTGAACCCAATAGAAAATCTTTGGAGGGAGCTGAAAGTCCGTATTGCCCAGTGACAGCCCCGAAACCTGAAGGATCTGGAGAAGGTCTGTATGGAGGATTGGGCCAAAATCTCTGCTGCAGTGTGTGCAAACCTGGTCAAGACCTACAGGAAACGTATGATCTCTGTAATTGCAAACAAAGGTTTCTGTACCAAATATTAAGTTCTGCTTTTCTGATGTATCAAAAACTTATGTAATGCAATAAAATGCTAATTAATTACTTAAAATCATACTATGTGATTTTCTGGATTTTTGTTTTAGATTCCGTCTCTCACAGTTGAAGTGTACCTATGATACAAATTACAGACCTCTACATGCTTTGTAAGTAGGAAAACCTGCAAAATCGGCAGTGTATCAAATACTTGTTCTCCCCACTGTATATATACATACAATACCAGTCAAAGGTTTGGACTCACCTTCTCATTCCAGGGTTTTTTCTTTATTTTTACCTTTTTCTACATTGTAGAATAATAGTGAAGACATCAAAACTATGAAATAACACATATGGAATCATGCAGTAACCAAAAAAGTGTTAAACAAATCAACATATATTTGAGATTCTTCAAATAGCCACCCTTTGCCTTGACGACAGCTTTGCACACTCTTGGCATTCTCTCAACCAGCTTCATGTGGTAGTCACCTGGAATGCATTTCAATTAACAGTTGTGCCTTCTTAAAAGTTAATTTGTGGAATTTATTTCCTTCTTGATGTGTTTGAGCCAATCAGTTGTGTTGTGACAAGGTAGGGGGGGGTATACAGAAGATAGCCCTATTTGGTAAAAGACCAAGTAAATATTATAGCAAGAACAGCTCAAATAAGTAAAGAGAAACGACAGTCCGTCATTGCTTTAATACATGAAGGTCAGTCAATACGGAACATTTCAAGAACTTTGAAAGTTTCTTCAAGTGCAGTCGCAAAAACCATCAAGCGCTATGATGAAACTGCCTCTCATGAGGATCGCCACAGGAATGGAAGACCCAGAGTTACCTCTTCTGCAGAGGATAAGCCCATTAGAGTTACAAGCCTCAGAAATTGGAGCTCAAATAAATGCTTCACAGAGTTCAAGTAACAGACACATCTCAAAATCAACTGTTCAGGCCTTCATGGTCTAATTAATAATAATACGCCATTTAGCAGACACTTTTATCCAAAGCGACTTACAGTCATGTGTGCATAAATGTTGATGTATGGGTGGTCCTGGGGATCGAATCCACTACCCTGGCGTTACAAGTGCCATGCTTTACCAATTGAGCTACAGAGGACCACTATTGCTGCAAAGAAACCACTACTAAAGGACATTAATAAGAAGAAGATACTTGCTATGGCCAAGAAACACGAGCAATGGACATTAGACCAGTGGAAATCTGTTGTTTGGTCTGATGAGTCCAAATGAGAGATGTCTTTGTGAGACGCAGAGTAGGTGAACGGATGATCTCCGCATGTGTGGTTCCAACTGTGAAGCATGGAGGAGGAGGTGTGATGGTGTGGGGGTGCTTTGCTGGTGACACTGTCTGTGATTTATTTAGAATTCATGGCACACTTAACCAGCACGGCTACCACAACATTCTGCAGTTAGTGGGACTATAATTTGTTTTTCAACAGGACAATGACCCAAAACACACCTCCGGGCTGTATAAGGGCTATTTGACCAAGAAGGAGAGTGATGGAGTGCTGCATCAGATGACTTGGCCTCCACAATCACCCGACCTCAACCCAATTGAGATGGTTTGGGATGAGTTGGACCGCAGAGTAAAGAAAAAGCAGTCGACAAGTGCTCAGCATATGTGGGAACTCCTTCAACACTGTTGGAAAAGCATTCCAGGTGACTACCTCATGAAGCTGGTTGAGAGAATGCCAAGAGTGTGCAAAGCTGTCATCAAGGCAAAGGGTGGCTACTTTGAAGAATCTCAAATATTAAACATATTTTGATTTGTTTAACACCTTTTTGGTTACTACAGGACATATGTGTTATTTCATAGTTTTGATTTCTTCACTATTATTCTACAATGTAGAAAATAGTAAAAAATTAAGAAAAACCCTTGAATTATTACTTATTTTCCACCATAATTTGCAAATAAATTCATTAAAAACCCTACAATGTGATTTTCTGGATTTTTTTTTCTAATTTTGTCTGTCATAGTTGACGTGTACCTATGATGAAAATTACAGGCCTCTCTCATGTTTTTAAGTGGGAGAACTTGCACAATTGGTGGCTGACTAAATACTTTTTTCCCCCACTGTATATAGGTATAGTGTGTGGTATATATAGGTATAGTGTGTAGTATATATAGGTATAGTTTGTATAGTATATATAGGTATAGTGTTTATAGTATATATAGGTATAGTGTGTATAGTATATATAGGTATAGTGTGTATAGACAATAGTCTGGTAAACACCCTGTCTTTACATTGAGAGATGGACTGATTGAGTCTAGACAATGGTCTGGTAAACACCCTGCTTTTTCATTGAGAGATGGACAGATTGAGACCACACCATGACACACTTGACACATTCTCGGAATAGCTACGAAAACCACATATAAACATGATCACTCCTGCATTGAGAATCTTCTATGCCATCTAAAGAACAGACTGAACAAAACAACCCACTAAACCCTCTCCCAATTTGCACATTCATAGAGGAATAATGAAGTAAAAACAAAGTGTTTTCCCTCTGTAGTGTGAATATTATTTAGCTTTTGAACAGAGTCTTGGCGGTGGTTATTACTGTGAGAAGGCCAGGCAGGTAATGTTTCAGAATAATGCATGGTAATGTATATATCAGCACTCCTGAGAAAAAGCTTAATGTGGTCAGTCAGCTGGAAAACACGGAGAGGAGAGGAGGACCACTTCTACTTCTCTATATTATAATATTATCAGATAATATAGCTCCACTCTTTCCTCTTGACTTTGTTTTTCAAAGTTACCCTGAACTAAAAGAATGGCCTTATCAGTCAACCTACGATCACACAGAATCACAATAAACTTCCTCAGTCAACCTACCATCACACAGAATCACAATAAACCTCAGTCAACCTACCATCACACAGAATCACAATAAACCTCCTCAGTCAAACTACCATCACACAGAATCACAATAAACCTCCTCAGTCAACCTACCATCACACAGAATCACAATAAACCTCCTCAGTCAACAACCATACCATCACAATAAACAGAAGTCACAATAAAATCCTCCTCAGTCAACCTACCATCACACAGAATAACAATAAACCTCCTCAGTCAACGTACCATCACACAGAATCACAATAAACCTCCTCAGTCAACCTACCATCACACAGAATCACAATAAACCTCCTCAGTCAAACTACCATCACACAGAATCATAATAAACCCTCTCAGTCAACTACCACCACACAGAATCACAATAAACCTCGTCAGTCAACCTACCATCACACAGAATCACAATAAACCTCCTCAGTCAAACTACCATCACACAGAATCATAATAAACCTCCTCAGTGAACCTACCATCACACAGAATCACAATAAACCTCCTCAGTCAACCTACCATTACACAGAATCACAATAAACCTCCTCAGTCAAACAACCATCACACAGAATCACAATAAACCTCCTCAGTCAAACTACCATCACACAGAATCACAATAAACCTCCTCAGTCAACTACCATCACACAGAATCACAATAAACCTCCTCAGTCAACCGACCATCACACAGAATCACAATAAACCTCCTCAGTCAACCGACCATCACACAGAATCACAATAAACCTCCTCAGTCAACCTACCATCACACATAATCACAATAAACCTCCTCAGTCAACCTACCATCACACAGAATCACAATAAACCTCCTCAGTCAAACTACCATCACACAGAATCACAACAAACCTCCTCAGTCAACCTACCATCACACAGAATCACAATAAACCTCCTCAGTCAACTACCATCACACAGAATCACAATAAACCTCCTCAGTCAACCGACCATCACACAGAATCACAATAAACCTCCTCAGTCAACCTACCATCACACAGAATCACAATAAACCTCCTCAGTCAACCTACCATCACACAGAATCACAATAAAACCTCCTCAGTCAACCTACCATCACACAGAATCACAATAAACCTCCTCAGTCAACCTACCATCACACAGAATCACAATAAACCTCCTCAGTCAACCTACCATCACACAGAATCACAATAAACCTTCTCAGTCAACCTACCATCACACAGAATCACAATAAACCTCCTCAGTCAACCGACCATCACACAGAATCACAATAAACCTCCTCAGTCAACCTACCATCACACAGAATCACAATAAACCTCCTCAGTCAACCTACCATCACACAGAATCACAATAAACCTCCTCAGTCAAACTACCAACACACAGAATCACAATAAACCTCCTCAGTCAACCTACCATCACACAGAATCACAATAAACCTCCTCAGTCAACCTACCATCACACAGAATCACAATAAACCTTCTCAGTCAACCTACCATCACACAGAATCACAATAAACCTCCTCAGTCAACCGACCATCACACAGAATCACAATAAACCTCCTCAGTCAACCGACCATCACACAGAATCACAATAAACCTCCTCAGTCAACCTACCATCACACAGAATCACAATAAACCTCCTCAGTCAACCTACCATCACACATAATTACAATAAACCTCCTCAGTCAACCTACCATCACACATAATCACAATAAACCTCCTCAGTCAACCTACCATCACACATAATCACAATAAACCTTTCTCAGTCAACCTACCATCACACAGAATCACAATAAACCTCCTCAATCAAACTACCATCACACAGAATCACAATATACCTCCTCAGTCAACCGATCATCACATAGAATCATAATAAACCTCTTCAGTCAACCTACCATCACACAGAATCACAATAAGCCTCAGTCAACCTACCATCACACATAATCACAATAAACCTCCTCAGTCAACCTACCATCACACAGAATCACAATAAGTCTCAGTCAACCTACCATCACACAGAATCACAATAACCCTTAGTGAATGGACCATCACACAGAATCACAAGGCAGGTCCTACAAGCCCTAGTTTTGTCACATTTGGACTACTGTTCAGGCGTGTGGTCAGGTGCCACAAAAAAGGACTTGCAATTGGCCCAGAGCTGGGCAGCACGGCTGGCCCTTTGATGTACACAGAGAGCAAATATTAATAATATGCATGTCAATCTCTCCTGTCTCAAAGTGGAGGAGAGATTGACTTCCTCACTACTTGATATGTTGAATGCACGAGCTGTCTGTTTGAACTACTGGCGCACAGCTCGGACACCCTTGCATACCCCACAAGACATGCCACCAGAGGTCTCTTTACAGTCCCCAAGTCCAGAACAGACTATGGGAGGTGCACAGTACTACATAGAGCCATGACTACATGGAACTCTATTCCACATCAAGTAACTGATGCAAGTAGTAAAATTAGATTTAAAAAACTGATTAAAAAACACCTTATGGAACAGCGGGGACTGTGAAGCAACTTAAACATAGGCACAGACACATGCATACACACACACGATAACATACGCACTATACACACACGTACACATGGATTTTGTGCTGTAGATAGGTGGTAGTGGTGGAGTAGGGGCCTGAGGGCACACAGTGTGTTGTGAAATCTGTGAATGTATTGTAATGTTTTAAAAATTGTATGAACTGCTTAATTTTTCTGGACCCCAGGAAGAGTAGCTGCTGCCTTGGCAGCACCTAATGGGGATCCATAATAAATACAAATACAAATACAATAAACCTCCTCAGTCAACCCACCATCACACAGAATCATAATAAACCTCCTCAGTCAACCTACCATCACACAGAATCACAATACATTTCTTCAGTCAACCAACTATATTCACACAGAATCACAATAAACCTCCTCAGTCAACAAACCATTACACAGAATCACAATAAACCTCCTCAGTCAACAAACCATTACACAGAATCACAATAAACCTCCTCAGTCAACAAACCATTACACAGAATCACAATAAACCTCCTCAGTCAACCTACCATTACACAGAATCACAATAAAAACTGTTAAAAAAATCAAAATATATTTTAGATATTAGGCATTCTCTCAACCAGCTTCATGAGGAATGCTTTTCCAACAGTCTTGAAGGAGTTCCCACATATGCTGAGCACTTATCCCAAACCATCTCAATTGGATTGAGGTCGGATGATTGTGGAGGCCAGGTCATCTGATGCAGCACTCCATCACTCTCCTTCTTGGTAAAATAGCCCGAAAGCTGTGATAGCCATGCTGGTTAAGTGTGCCTTGAATTCTAAATAAATCACAGACTGTGTCACCAGCAAAGCACCCCCACACCCTCATACCTCCTCCTCCATGCTTCACGGTGGGAACCACACATGAAGAGATCATCCGTTCACCTACTCTGCGTCTCACAAAGACATGGCGGTTGGAACCAAAAATCTAAAATTTGTACTCATCAGACCAAAGGGCAGATTTCCACCCGTCTAATGTCCATTGCTTGTGTTTCTTGGCCCAAGTAAGTCTCTTCTTGTTATTGGTGTCCTTTAGTAGTGGTTTCTTTGCAGCAATTCGACCATGAAGGCCTGATTCACGCAGTCTCCTCTGAACAGTTGATGTTGAGATGTGTCTATTACTTGAACTCTGTGAAGCATTTATTTAGGCTGCCATTTCTGAGGTGCAGTTAACGCGAATGAACTTATCAAATCAAATCAAATCAAAATCAAAATCAAATACATTTTATTTGCCAACTGCGCCGAATACAACACGTGTAGACATTACAGTGAAATGCTTACTTACAAGCCCTTAACCAACAATGCAGTTTTTTAAGAAAATAAAAAAAGTGTTACGCAAATAATTAAAGAGCAGCAGTAAAATAAAATAACAGAAGGGAGGCTATATACAGGGGGTACCGGTACAGAGTAGATGTGCGGAGGCACCGGTTAGTCAAGGTAATTTAGGCAATATGTACATGTGGGTACAGTTAAAGTGACTATGCATAAATATTATGCAAATAGTCCGGGTAGCCATGATTAGCTGTTCAGGAGTCTTATGGCTTGAGGGTAGAAGCTGTTAAGAAGCCTTTTGGACATAGACTTGGCGCCCCGGTACCGCTTGCCGTGCGGTAGCAGAGAGAACAGTCTATGACTAGGGTGGCTGGAGTCTTTGACAATTTACACGGCCTTCCTCTGACACCGCCTGGTATAGAGGTCCTGGATGGCAGGAAGCTTGGCCCCAGTGATGTACTAGGCCATACGCACTACCCTCTGCAGTGCCTTGTGGTCGGAGGCCGAGCAGTTGCTGTACCAGGCGGTGATGCAACCAGTCAGGATGCTCTCGATGGTGCAGCTGTAGAACTTTTTGAGGATCTGAGGACCCATGCCAAATCTTTTCAGTCTCTTGAGGGGGAATAGGTTTTGTCGTGCCCTCTTCATGACTGTCTTGGTGTGTTTGGACCATGATAGTTTGTTGGTGATGTAGACACCAAGGAACTTGAAGCTCTCAACCTGTTCCACTACAGCCCCGTCGATGAGAATGGGGGCATGCTCAGTCCTCTTTTTTTTCCTGTAGTCCACAATCATCTCCTTTGTCTTGATCACGTTGAGGGAGAGGTTGTTATCCTGGCACCACAAGGCCAGGTCTCTGACCTCCTCCCTATTGGCTGTCTCATCGTTGTCGGTGATCAGGCCTACCACTGTTGTGTCGTCGGCAAACTTAATGATGGTGTTGGAGTCGTACCTGGCCATGCAGTCATGGGTGAACAGGGAGTACAGGAGGGGACTGAGCACGGACCCCTGAGGGGCCCTTTTGTTGAAAATCAGCATGGCAGATGTGTTGTTACCTACCCTTACCACCTGGGGGTGGCCCGTCAGGAAGGCCAGGATCCAGTTGCAGAGGGAGGTCTGGGTCCTTCGCTTAGTGATGAGCTTTGAGGGCACTATGGTGTTGAACACTGAGCTGTAGTCAATGAATAGCATTCTCACGTAGGTGTTCCTCTTGTCCAGGTGGGAAAGGGCAGTGTGGAGTGCAATAGAGATTGCATCATCTGTGATTCTGTTGGGGTGGTATGCAAATTGGAGTGGGACTAGGGTTTCTGGGATAATGGTGTTGATGTGAGCCATGACCAGCCTTTCAAAGCACTTCATGGCTACAGATGTGAGTGCTACAGGTCGGTAGTCATTTAGGCAGGTTATCTTATCCTCTGCAGCAGAGGTAACTCTGGGTATTCCTTTCCTGTGGAGGTCCACATGAGAGCCAGTTTTCATCAAAGCGCTTGATAGTTTTTGCGACTTCACTTGAAGAAAATGTCAAAGTTCTTGAAATGTTCTGGATTGACTGACATTCATGTCTTAAAGCAATGATGGACTGTAGTTTCTCTTTGCTTATTTGAGGTTTTCTTGCCATAATACGGACTTGGTCTTTTCCCAAATAGGGCTATCTTCTGTATACCACCCCTACCTTGTCACAACACAACTGATTGGCACAAACACATTAAGAAGGAAATAATTTCCACAAATTAACAAGGCACACCTGTTAATTGAAATGCATTCCATGTGACTACCTCATGAAGCTGGTTGAGAGAATGCCAAGAATGTGCATCAGTTGACCTGGCCTCCACAATCACCCGACCGCAACCCAATTGAGATGGTTTGGGATGAGTTGGACCGCAGAGTGAAGGAAAAGCAGCCACCAAGTGCTCAGCATATGTGGGAACTCCTTCAAGACTGTTGGAAAAGCATTCCTCATGAAGCTGGTTGACAGAATGCCAATAGTGTGCAAAGCTGTCATCAATGCAAAGGGTGGCTACTTTGAAGAATCTCAAATATGAAATATATTTTGATTTGTTTAACACTTTTTTGGTTACTACATTTTTCTATATGTGTTATTTCATAGTTTTGATGTCTTCACTATTATTCTACAAGGTAGAAAATAGTACAAAATAAAGAAAAACCCTGGAATGAGTAGGTGTGTCCAAACCTTTGACTGGTACTGTATATACACACTACATTACCAAAAGTATGTGGACATCTGCTTGTCCAACATCTCATTCCAAAATCATGGGCATTAACATGGAGTTGGTCCCCCCTTTGCTGCTATAACAGCCTCCACTCTTCTGGGAAGGCTTTCCACTAGAGGTTGGAACATTGCTGCCGGGTCTTGCTTCCATTCAGCCACAAGAGCATTAGTGAGGTCGGGCGTTCCAATTCATCCCAAAGGTGTTTGATGGGGTTGAGGTCAAGGCTCTTTGCAGGCCAGTCAAGTTCTTCCACACAAAACATTTGCCACAAAGTTGGAAGCACAGAATCGGCTGTAATGTCATTGTATGCTGTAGCGTTAAAGATTTCCCTTCACTGGAACTAAGGGGCCTAGCCCGAACCATGAAAAACAGCCCCAGACCATTATTCCTCCTCCACCAAACTTTAGAGTTGGCACTATGCATTCTGGCATGTAGAGTTCTCCTGACATCCGCCAAACGCAGATTCGTCCGTCAGACTGCCAGATGGTGAAGTGTGATTCATCACTCCAGAGAACGTGTGTCCACTGCTCCAGAGTCCAACGGTGGCAAGCTTTACACCACTCCAGCCAACGCTTGGCATTGCGCATTGGTGATCTTAGGCTTGTGTGTGGCTGCTCGGGAATGGAAACCCATTTTATGAAGCTTCCCGACTAACATTTATTGTGCTGACGTTGCTTGCAGAGGCAGTTTGGAACTCAGTAGTGAGTGTTGCAACCGAAGACATGCGATTTTTACGCACTATGCGCTTCAGTACTCGGCGGTCCCGTTCTGTGAGCTTGTGTGTCCTACCACTTCGTGGCTGAACCGTTGTCGCTCCTAGACGTTTCCACTTCACAATAACAGCACTTACAGTTGACCGGGGCAGCTCTAGCAGGGCAGAAATTTGATGAACTGACTTGTTGGAAAGGTGGCATCCTATGACAGTGCCATTGAAAGTCACTGAGCACTTCAAAAAGGCCATTCTACTGCCAATGTTTATCTATGTAGATTGCATGGGTGTGTGCTCGATTCTATACACCTGTCAGCAACAGGTGTGGCTGAAATAGCCGAATCCACTCATTTGAAGGGGTGTCCACATACTTTTGTATTTATATATATATAATTTATATATTTTATTATTATTTGATAAAATATTGAATTTGGCCTTAACTAATATGGCAAAAAAGACACTCAAAAAATAAATCATAAGGAATAATGTTTTGAAGTGTCTGTCCTATATCTAGTAGATATAAGAAAGCTCAGGAAATATTTTTGGACACATATTCAACCCCTTATTTTTTTGGGCACAAAACTTCCTCCATATTTCCATTTGTTTGTACACCATAGTGTTCGTGAGAATCTCCCCATTTCATTGAGTGGAATAATGGTTTGTAGGCCAAACTGTTCTGACGCCACAGACGATTTTGTGAGAAGACTGATTTACGGGATATTTTCATGGTCTGACAAACCAGCTCAGCCGCCATTCACCGCAGATGCAGAAGGTAAAAAAATGAATATCTCTAGCTAACTGACAGATTTTGATGGGGATTTTTTTATGATGTTACTTAGATTAACACACACGTGCGTCAATAGACTCTAAAGGATTTTAAACAAAATAACATTCACAGACGGATTAAAAGGACACGTACTCAGAGCATACACTGACCCGCTGGCAAGTGTCTTCACTGACAGTTTCAACCTTACCTTGACCCAGTCTGTACTACCTACATGTTTCAAGCAGACCACCATGGTCTCTGTGCCCAAGAACGCCAACGTAACCTGCCTAAATGACTACCGCCCCATAGCACTCACATTTGTAGCCATGAAATGCTTTGAAAGTCATGGCTCACATCAACACCATCATCCCAGAAAACCTGGATCCACTCCAATTCGCATACCACCCCAACAGATCCACAGATGACACAATCTCTATTGCACTCCACAGCCTTCTTCCACCTGGACAAAAGGAACACCTATGTGAGTATGCTGTTCATTGACTACAGATCAGCGTTCAACACCGTAGTGCCCACAATGCTCATCACTAAGCTTAGGACCCTGGGACTGAACACCTCCCTCTGAAACTGGATCCTGGACTTCCTGACGGGCCACCCCCAGGTGGTGAGGGTAGGAAACAACACATCTGCCATGCTGATCCTCAACACGGGGGCCCCTCAGGGGTGCATCCTTAGTCCCCTCCTGTACTCCCTGTTCACCCACGACTGTGTGGCCATGCACGACTCCAACAACATCATTAAGTTTGCTGATGACATGACGGTGCTAGGACTGTTCACCGACGACGATGAGACAACCTGTAAGGAGGAGGTCAGAGACCTCGCAGTGTGGTGCCAGGACAACAACCTCTCCCTCAATGTGAGCAAGACAAAAGAGCTGATCGTGGACTACAGGAAAAGGAGGGCCGAGCACACCCCATTGACATCGACGGGGCTGTAGTGGAGCGGGTCGTGAGCTTCAAGTTCCTTGGTGTCCACATCACTTAAGACTTATCATGGTTCAAACACACCAACACAGTCGTGAAGAAGGCACGACAACGCCTATTCCCCTCAGGAGACTAAAAGGATTTGGCATGGGTCCTCAGATCCTCAAAAAGTTATACAACTGCACCATCAAGAGCATCCTGACTGGTTGGATGGCAACTGCTCAGCATCCGACCGTAAGGTGCTACAGAGGGTAGTGCGTATGGCCCAGTACATCACTGGGGCTGAGCTTCCTGCTATCCAGGACCTCTATACCAGGCAGTGTCAGAGGAAGGACCAAAGAATTGTCAAAGACTCCAGCCACCCAAGTCATAGACTGTTCTCTCTGTTAACACACGACAAGCAGCACCAGAGCGTGAAGTATGGGACCATAAGGCTCGTTAACAGTTTCTACCCCCAAGACATAAGAATGCTGAACAATTAATCAAACGGCTACAAAGACTATTTGCTTTGTCCCCCTTATATTGTTCTTATAGTATTCCTATTTATTCTTTTTTTTCTTTTTTTGCACTGACTCTCTTGCACAGGCTCGATGTACACTCACTGGAATCTAACCACACACTCAAACATACTACCCTGACACTCCTGCACACACACACACAAACATACGGACACACTGAAACACACACACAGGCATATTAACGCCACACACACACATACATTCACATTCCTTCACACTTTTCACATACGCTATTACTCTCTGTTTATTATCTATGCATAGTCACTTTACCCCTACCTATATGTAAATATTACCTAAATTACTTCAACTAACCCATACCCCTGCACATTGGGTTAGGGTTAGGGTTAGGTAGATAGTGATATGTAGTCTAACCCTAACCCTAACACATACCCCTGCACATTGGGTTAGGGTTAGGTAGATAGTGATATGTAGTCTAACCCTAACCCTATCCATACCCCTGCACATTGGGTTAGGGTTAGGTAGATAGTGATATGTAGTCTAACCCTAACCCTATCCATACCCTGCACATTGGGTTAGGGTTAGGTAGATAGTGATATGTAGTCTAACCCTATCCATACCCCTGCACATTGACTGGGTACCCTTGTATATAGCCTCCTTATTCTGATTTAATTGGGTTACTATTGTTCATTTAGTTGATTTATCAACATTTTCTTACTTACTTAAAAAATTGTTGGTTAAGGGCTTGTAAGTAAGCATTTCACGGTAAGGTCTACACCTGTTCTACTCGGAGCATGTGACAATTTGTATTTAATTTGATTAAATAATAATGTGTATTTTATTGTGTATATGAATGTGTAGTTGAATGTGTTTATTGTGTATATGAATATGTAGTTTAATGTGTTTATTGTATTTTAATGTGTATATAAATGAGTAGTTTAATGTGTTTATTGTATTTTGATGTGTAATGTGCTGCTATACAGGGCTCATCTGGAAAAGAGACCTTGGTCTCAGCATTCACTCCCTGTTTAAATAAAGATACCTTGGTCTCAGCATTGGCTCCCTGTTTAAATAAAGATACCTTGGTCTCAGCATTGACTCCCTGTCTAAATAAAGAGACCTTGGTCTCAGTATTGACTCCCTGTCTAAATAAAGAGACCTTGGTCTCAGCATTGACTCCCTGTCTAAATGAAGAGACCTTGGCCTAAGCATTGACTCCCTGTCTAAATGAAGAGACCTTGGTCTCAGCATTGACTCCCTGTCTAAATAAAGAGACCGTGGTCTCAGCGTTGACTCCCTGTCTAAATAAAGAGACCTTGGTCTCAGCATTGACTCCCTGTCTAAATGAAGAGACCTTGGTCTCAGCATTCACTCCCTGTTTAAATAAAGATACCTTGGTCTCAGCATTGACTCCCTGTCTAAATAAAGAGACCTTGGTCTCAGCATTGACTCCCTGTCTAAATAAAGAGACCTTGGTCTCAGCATTGACTCCCTGTCTAAATAAAGAGACCTTGGCCTAAGCATTGACTCCCTGTCTAAATGAAGAGACCTTGGTCTCAGCATTGACTCCCTGTCTAAATAAAGAGACCGTGGTCTCAGCGTTGACTCCCTGTCTAAATAAAGAGACCTTGGTCTCAGCATTGACTCCCTGTCTAAATAAAGAGACCTTGGTCTCAGCATTGACTCCCTGTCTAAGTAAAGAGACAGTGGTCTCAGCAGGGCCATCACTAGAAAGACCACAGCAGGGCCATCACTAGACAGACCCCAGCAGGGCCATCAATAGACAGACCCCAGCAGGGCCATCACTAGATAGACCTTAGCAGGGCCATCACTAGACACTCACAGTGTATCTCTGCCATTATGGAGATGAATATAATTCAGCATGTGCATCTCATAGAGGAAAGATGGAAGGAGAGTACATTACAGTACAGGACAGGTCAAGACAGGACAGGACAGGACAGGACATACCTTCTTATCTATAGTACAGTACAGGACAGGACAGGACAGGACAGGACAGGACAGGACAGGACAGGACAGGTCAAGACAGGACAGGACAGACCTAAAACCTTCCTATCTACAGTACAGTACGTACAGTACAGGACAGTACAGTACAGGACAGGACAGGTCAAGACAGGACAGGACAGGACAGGACAGGACAGTTCAAGACAGGACAAGACAGGACAGGACAGACGTTCCTATCTACAGTACAGTACAGGACAGTACAGGACAGGACAGGTCAAGACAGGACAGGACAATACAGGCCAAGACAGGACAGGACAGGACAGACCTTCCTATCTACAGTACAGTACAGGACAGTACAGGACAGTACAAGACAGGACAGGTCAAGACAGGACAGGACAAGACAGGTCAAGACAGGACAGGGCAGACCTCCCTATCTACAGTACAGTACATGACAGGACAGGACAGGTCAAGACAGGACAGGACAAGACAGGTCAAGACAGGACAGGACAGCAGGACAGGATAGGACAGGACAGACCTTCCTATCTACAGTACAGTACAGGACAGGACAGTACAGGACAGGTCAAGACAGGACAGGACAGGACAGGACAGACCTTCCTATCTACAGTATAGTCCAACTTTAAACCCTGTCTCTCTCAGACTGAACACAATCTCTCTGTCTCCCTCTCTTTCCTTTGTCTAGAAATAGAGCTGCAGACAGACATCATGTTTCTCCTTTCATCGTTCCTCTATGAGATGCACATGCTGCATTATAAAATCCTGATTCCATATTCATCCCCATAATGGCAGAGATACACTGTGAGTGTGTGAGTCTGTGATTATCCAGAAGATGTAGCCCAGGCACTTACAATGATTTATTCATAATGCACCTACTGAACACAAATGCACTTCATTGTCTCATTCTGCATCTTATTTTACCGCTAAACCAGTAGAATGTCTGCTTTAATGACAGAGCCATGTTAATATGACAGTGGATAGGCATGAGGATGAGATGGAGGCACAATGTGGAAACCCAATCACAAGTTCCTTCAATCACAGAGGCAGAGAACAAGGAAGCATTTGAATAGTTTGACCTGAAAGTATTACAACTATAAAATGTTAATCTATTAACATGTAGTTTTTTTTTGTGGCTCTCCGTTTGGTGATTTCTGCATAAAAAGCAGCCAGGCAATGTGACAGTACCTCTGGCAGTTATAAGCAGAAAATGATTCTTCCACCGGCCATCTCCTCCTTTACTGTCTGTCAATAGAGGCTGCATTATGCTTGCTTCCCTACCTCTTCATTATAACTGCTTCCCTACCTCTTCTCCTCTTCATTATAACTGATTCCCTACCTCTTCTCCTCTTCATTATAACTGCTTCCCTACCTCTTCATTATAACTGCTTCCCTATCTCTCCTCTACATTATAACTGCTTCCCTACCTCATCTCCTCTGCATTATACCTGCTTCCCTACCTCTTCTCCTCTACATTATACCTGCTTCCCTATCTCTCCTCTACATTATACCTGCTTCCCTACCTCTCCTCTACATTCTACATTATACCTGCTTCCCTACCTCTCCTCTACATTATACCTGCTTCCCTATCTCTCCTCTACATTATACCTGCTTCCCTATCTCTCCTCTACATTATACCTGCTTCCCTAACTCTCCTCTACATTATACCTGCTTCTCTATCTCTCCTCTACATTATGCCTGCTTCCCTACCGCTCCTCTACATAACTCCTGCTTCCCTACCTATCCTCTACATTATGCCTGCTTCCCTACCCCTTCTCCTCTACATTATGCATGCTTCCCTATCTCTCCTCTACATTATGCCTGCTTCCCTACATCTTCTCCTCTACATTATGCCAGCTTCCCTACCTCTACTCCTCTACATTATAACTGCTTCCCTACCTCTTCTCCTCTACATTATACCTACTTCCCTACCTCTTCCCCTCTACATTATACCTGCTTCCCTATCCCTCCTCTACATTATACATGCTTCCCTATCTCTCCTCTACATTATACCTGCTTCCCTATCTCTTCTCTACATTATGCCTGCTTCCCTACCTCTCCTCTACATTATGCATGCTTCCCTACCTCTTCTCCTCTACATAACTATGCCTGCTTCCCTACCTCTTCTCCTCTACATTATAACTGCTTCCCTACCTGCTTCCCTACCTCTCTCTCTACATTATACCTGTTTCCCTACCTTTTTTCCTCTACATTATGCCTGCTTCCCTATCTCTCCTCTACATTATGCCTGCTTCCCTACCTCTTCTCCTCTACATAATGCCTGCTTCCCTACCTCTCCTCTACATTATGCCTGCTTCCCTACCTCTTCTCCTCTATACAATGCCTGCTTCCCTAGCTCTTCTCCTCTACATTATGCCTGCTTCCCTATTCTCTCCTCTACATTATGCCTGCTTCCCTACCTCTCCTCTACATTATGCCTGTTTCCCTACCTCTTCTCCTCTACATTATGCCAGCTTCCCTACCTCTCCTCTACATTATGCCTGCTTCCCTACCTCTTCTCCTCTACATTATGCCTGCTTCCCTACCTCTTCTCCTCTACATTATAACTGCTTCCCTACCTCTTCTCCTCTACATTATACCTGTTTCCCTACCTCTCCTCTACATTATGCCTGCTTCCCTATCTCTCCTCTACATTATACCTGCTTCCCTAGCTCTTCTCCTCTACATTATGCCTGCTTCCCTACCTCTCTCCTCTACATTATGCCTGCTTCCCTACCTCTTCTCCTCTACATTATGCCTGCTTCCCTGCTTCCCTACCTCTTCTCCTCTACATTATGCCTGCTTCCTGCTTCCCTATTCTCTCTTCTCCTCTACATTATGCCTGCTTCCCTACCTCTCCTCCACATTATGCCTGTTTCCCTACCTCTTCTCCTCTACATTATGCCTGCTTCCCTACCTCTTCTCCTCTATATTATGCCTGCTTCCCTACCTCTCCTCTACATTATGCCTGCTTCCCTACCTCTTCTCCTCTACATAATGCCTGCTTCCCTACCTCTTCTCCTCTACATTTTACCTGCTTCCCTAGCTCTTCTCTACCTCTCCTCTACATTATGGCCTGCTTCCCTACCTCTCCTCCTCTACATTATGCCTGCTTTCCTACCTCTTCTCCTCTACATTATGCCTGCTTCCCTACCTCTTATCCTCTACATTATGCCTGCTTCCCTACCTCTCCTCTACATTATGCCTGCTTCCCCACCTCTTCTCCTCTACATTATGCCTGCTTCCCTATCTATTCTCCTCTACATTATGCCTGCTTCCCTATCTCTTCTCCTCTACATTATACCTGCTTCCCTACCTCTTCTCCTCTACATTATGCCTGCTTCCCTACCTCTCCTCTACATAATGCCTGCTTCCCTACCTCTTCTCCTCTACAGTATGCCTGCTTCCCTACCTCTCCTCTACATTATACCTGCCAGTAATTTAGGGTTATATCAGGGTTAGGTATCAGAATAGTAATTTGGGGTTATATTAAGGTTAGAGTTCAGAATAGTCATTTAGTGTTATTTTAGTGTAAGGGTTCTGAATAGTCATGTAGGGTTATATTAGGGTAAGTGTTCTGAATAGTCATTTAGAGTTATATTAGGGTTAGGTCTCAGAATAGTCATTTAGGGTTATATTAAGGTTAGGGTTCAGAATAGTCATTTTGGGTTATATTAGGGTTAGGGTTCAGAATAGACATTTAGGGTTATATTAGGGTTAGGGTTCCAAATAGTTATTTAGGGTTATATTCAGGTTAGGTCTCAGAATTGTCATTTAGGTTTATATTTGGGTTAGGTCTCAGAATAGTAATTTACGGTTATATCAGGGTCAGGGTTAAGAATTGTCATTTAGGGTTATATTCAGGTTAGGTTTCAGAATAGTCATTTAGGGTTATATTCAGATTTGGGTTCAGAAAAGTCATTTAGGTTTAAATTAGGGTTAGGTCTCAGAATATATTAGATTTAGCGCTACATCTGGTTTGAGCAACATGAATGAAGACTGTTATACACAATAATAGACTTACTATAAACACCATTCATGGACTCATAGATGTTCAATGATGGACCACATTTGTGGAGAGGGTCTTATGGAGTTTAACTCCCACCACTTTGAATCGATTACTTTAAATAGTACATCCTTGACAACTTATCAAGCCACTGAAACTGACTAAATGAATGTGTATGGTGTCCCTCAACCCGTCTAGCTACTTCAGTAAGGCACAGGCAGCTCAGCTACAAACTCAAGAGGACTGCTGTGAAATTAGACACTGAAAATCTTACTCATTGATTTGAGACTAAGTCATACAGCTGTTTCTACACAACAGTCATGGCATATCCTTGTTCAAACTTTTATGCATGTACAGGACTAATACAAGTTAAATACTTTATAATTAAGTTGTGCGTACATTTATTGCATTACAATGCATGATTAATTCAACTAGCTCTCACAGTCTCACATCAGAATTAGATGTTCACCAAATTTCGAGGTTGTTCCAAACTTCACATTTCGAAGTGTATCATTCCAAGGTTAAGTTTAGGAATTAACTCTGAATTCTTAAGGTTAGGCATTAACTCGAATGGTTAAAATAAGGGTTTAGGTTTATAACAAAAATATCAAAAACAACTTTCTATCGCTGGATTTGAACACGCAACCTTTGGCTGGAATCAAAGGCAGATTTTTACCTCCTTCCGCCATCCCATCCACAACGCCTATTTAAAGGTAATAGCATTAACTGTTGCCCCTAGTGACCGGTTTTCAGGTCATCTCCCGAAGTCCTCAGACATGGACAGCAATCGAATACTGACATGTAACACGGATGGCCTGCCTGGATTAATTGACATATTGAGATCCAATTAAATATTTAACCTTTATTGGTCCAAAAAATATACGAATGTTACTGTAAATGGCAACCTATCCTCATAAAAGGAGCATCTTGGTATCTTTTTTTCAATATGTATAATAATTCCATGATACAGAGACGGTCACTGAGAGATTAACATTTTGTAAATTGTTTCACAGTCATTCTCACTGGTGTGAAGTGATGTTGAAGCGAGGTTCTCCTGTTCTGCGCTGCTCTCCCAGTGTTCTGGCTGCGTCATTAATCAACCAGATAAATTATAAAGTGACAGGTTAATGAATTGAATGTTATATAAACTGGAAACTCAAGTTAACGATGCATTTAACAAGTCTCAACAATTATTATAGTAGTGCAACGATAGGTCCACTCGGGATATGCAGACATATAATAATGTAATAATAATATGCCATTTAGCAGACGCTTTTATCCAAAGCGACTTACAGTCATGCGTGCATAAATTTTTACGTATGGGTGGTCCCGGGGATCGAACCCACTACCTTGGCGTTACAAGTGCCGTGCTCTAACAGCTGAGCTACAGAGGACCACATATCCACTCAAATGCATACATTTAGAAGAGCATTGAGTCCAAGTTGATACAAAATTAACGTTTCCCCCCTCAGAAACATCGCAAACTTGCAGATAAATATTATGACATGTTATGCATTTTATTATTTAAAAGTAAAACAGATAGAAAAACTGTATCAAAGCTATTGCATTAATTCCAGAGTGGGCAGTTCAGTTGATTAATGCGAGTCATGAGTGATGGATGCTGTCTACATAGAGACGTGCATCTGTCTTCATTTATATAGTAAGATTAAAGCCATTCTTCACTTTATGATAAGACTGATAGATAATGATCTATTATCATTTACATTTCAACTCCAATGAACTACTGCCAACCAACCTCACATACAGTACATCCACTAGGCCTGTAACCATATTGTTGTACATTAAAGTAGACTTCATAACCATCATATACCGCTCTACATTAAATGGACGCCGTCTGTCACAGAAGAGCGCTCTCTTTTAATCTTTAAACGCTAAACAAGAATGAACCTCTGAGCAGCCTTCGTTTCCATCTAAAAGCATATACTGGGTCATCTAAATATTTCATAGGGACGTGATAACACAAGCAGGATAATGAAAATGGATACGGAGAGGCCGCCTGGACAATAGCGTTTACTGGACACGTCCATCAAACTTCCCTGTCTTTTCCAATGTGAAACACATGAGTACAGCAAAGGCCAATTTTTAGATTATCTGAAGTGGTTAAATTGATTTTATTGTAATAACCAAGCAAACAGTACGGGTAATGAAATAAAAAACATGAGGTCAGTTTTGATATGTCATTATTCGTAAAAATAAATAAATATATAAACTAAAATATCAATGAGGGTGAAGGTAGATTCATTTGAAATAACCCCCAGGTGTGTGTGTGTGTGTGTGTGTGTGTGTGTGTGTGTGTGTGTGTGTGTGTGTGTGTGTGTGTGTGTGTGTGTGTGTCCAAATACCTCCAGTTTCTCAAATCAATGGTAACATCTTGTCAAAATCAAGTGATATGAAATTTGCCCCAAGTAAAACCAGAACGACCTACAGCCCAATCTTTTCTTTACAATGTATTTAGCCTTAGCTTGTTTTATCCAGTTGATTTCGTTGAGATTAAAATTTATTTTGCAATGAATTTGAAAAACGACTTTATGTATTTTTATTAAACGCCCCCAAAAAGTTTGAATAATTAAGTTTGAATAATTAAGTTTGATGAATGAAATGTGGCTTCTGGTGTCATTTACAGTTTAATGCAAATTAAAAGTCCTGTCAGATCGGTCCCGTCCTCTGACCTGGCGCTCATGTTCCTGGTAAATGTTAAATGTGACTGTTTTGGTCTGAGATGTCACACTAATTCAATTGATCGACAGAACACTCTGTTTATAAACTCTACAAGAAACTTGCCTCATACAGTCTTAACTTAATTTGAGCACAGGTACTTTCATCTGTAGATGTGCGGTAATTATGCTGTGGGTAGCCTATGATATTGTGTTGGCGGGTCCCGAGGTAGCCATCCATCACCCTCCTCGAGCTGTCACCCAGGGCGCGGCGTTCCAGCTGGGAACAGAGGAGAACATCATCATTAATTTGAGTGTGACCCCCGGGCTATTCACATGTCTGAACCCAGGCTTCTCTAAGCAAGTCAGCACACCGTGGAACCCGTCTCTGCCCGCTGCCCCACCCAGCTGAGACCCAGATACAGCCCGGCCCCAGAGTGGACCCAGCCCGGCCCCAAAGTAGACCCAGACCCGCCTCACACCCCTAGCCCTCTGACACTCCACACATTAAAGTTATTGGAGAAACGACTTCCAGCTTTAGGCTGGGAAATTAACGGAGAGCAAACTCTCCCACTCTGTCATTTTGCCAAGAGGAGAATAACACGAGAGGGAAATTCTGAAAGTGTGATACAACATTTTGTAAACATTTCAGAGAGGCTGTCCACATTTACATTTAAAAGTTTAATTGAGATGAAGTTGAACCTAATTGCAGTGGCATTTATCGAAATCAATGTTAATTGGTGTTAACCAAATAATGACCAAATCTCAAGGGAACCAAGTGAGGATAGGTTCATGAGGAGAACAGTTCAGTATATTTTTTATATTAGAAAAGTGGTTAAAATACTACACATCTCCCGCGTTTGTTTTGTGAACCTTCCCCATTGAAATAGTCTCTATATGGATATGTTTATTAATGGACTATATAATTACTAACGGGAGAGATGAGTTGCTAGTTAATTCATTCACAATCGAACATGTTCCTCCTGCTTCACATTTTTAATTGCACCTATTAGATCTACATGGAGATAAGGAATGGCATATTCAAATCATGGGTTCATTGAGTGATTGAATTGCAATCCGATTAAATCTCCTAAAGGCTTCGTCCCACTCTTTGTTACTTGTTCGATTTTTATCCCCAGAAATACTTGTTCGACAATTTTTTTCGCCCCAGAAATGCATATTGAAGTTACAGTCTAGACACTTTGAGTGGGTTTCTTCTGACGTCAGAGTCACTGGTGTTTAAAACAACCTGCATCTGGGCTGAGGTGTTTTATACTACTTTTTTTATTATAAAGCGAAATATGTATTTCTGACATCAAAGTCATCAATCTGGACAAATATATTTCACTGTCCTAATTCATTTGCACATTATAAGAGTTAAAAAGACAAGGGAAAAAGAGAGGGCGCATTTTGGAGAGTCGTTTTGGAGGCATTTTAACATATTAAACATGGCAGTGTGGTTCGCCCTATAAGCCTCCAGCCTACTGCCTGTGCTTACCAATCAATTGGTACATTGAAACAGTGCAAGGCTACGTTACTATAGCGAGGGGACCTGCAGGCTCGCTTTATCTACGTATATTGGGACCTCTACAATGTCATATCCACAATTCGGATATCCCTACTCGTCTGCACCACAAGTAAGTTACCTTCTCGGTTATCAACGGAATATTCGGTTAGATTTCATCACTATTGATTCTTATATTGATTAAATGTTGATCATGTAATGCACTTTCAACAAGAAAGGAAAAAGCTGTGCATCTTAATGCACAGTATCGGAATTGTATTATGTTACGGTAAATGTCTCATGATACCTGTTCTTTGAAGGTAAGGAGGGTAACCAGAAACAGGCGCACTCCGACCTTTCCTTTACTGATTTCTACCAGATAATAGCCTCGGAATGCGTGCCATATGTTTATCATCTGATATCCCACATGCCAACCTGTTTTGTGGACATGCATGCTTTTATTGCGGGGGCTGGATAGACAACCCACCTGGTGTATTTTTGGCAATCATCCATAATATGTATTTTGGGAGAACACATGTGGGGATTCTGGAAACATTTTACATATTTTAATTATAAAGGGTTGTTTTGCAAATAGCCTAAACATCCATAACACTAATTCACGGTATTCTATAATAAAACGAGCTATTTTCTTGCATTTCATTTCAGTTCCTCATGACAACCAACTCTTTGACAACTTGCTGCGAGTCAAGCGGCAGAAGCATCGCTGACTCCGGGGTGACAGCCTCCGCCCAGACGCCGGTCTACTGCCCAGTGTACGAGAGCCGGTTGTTGGCCAGCGCCAGGCACGAGCTGAGCTCCGCAGCGGCTCTGGGGGTGTATGGGAACCCGTACACCGGGAGTCAAAGCTATGGAAATTACGTTACTTATGGAACCGACGCGTCCGCTTTCTACTCGCTGGTATGGGTACTATAATATAATAATATCATAATAATTCTACTAATCTCTCTATGGCAGTGACTAATGACGCTGTATCTGTAGCCTGTAGCCTGCAGTCACAGTGCTGTATCTATATAGCCTATATCCTACAGTCACAGTGCTGTATCTATATAGCCTACAGTCACAGAGCTGTATCTATATAGCCTATAGCCTACAGTCACAGAGCTGTATCTATATAGCCTATAGCCTACAGTCACAGTGCTGTATCTATATAGCCTATAGCCTACAGTCACAGAGCTGTATCTACTGTATATATCCTATAGCCTACAGTCACAGAGCTGTATCTATATAGCCTATAGCCTACAGTCACAGCGCTGTATCTATATATCCTATAGCCTACAGTCACAGAGCTGTATCTATATAGCCTATAGCCTACAGTCACAGTGCTGTATCTATATAGTCCTATAGTCTACAGTCACAGTGCTGTATCTATATAGCCTATAGCCTACAGTCACAGTGCTGTATCTATATAGCCTACAGTCACAGTGCTGTATCTATATAGTCTATAGTCTACAGTCACAGTGCTGTATCTATATAGCCTGTAGCCTACAGTCACAGTGCTGTATCTATATAGCCTATAGCCTACAGTCACAGTGCTGTATCTATATAGTCTATAGTCTACAGTCACAGTGCTGTATCTATATAGCCTACAGTCACAGTGCTGTATCTATATAGCCTATAGCCTACAGTCACAGTGCTGTATCTATATAGCCTATAGCCTACAGTCACAGTGCTGTATCTATATAGCCTGTAGCCTACAGTCACAGTGCTGTATCTATATAGCCTATAGCCTACAGTCACAGCGCTGTATCTATATAGCCTACAGTCACAGTGCTGTATCTATATAGTCTATAGCCTACAGTCACAGTGCTGTATCTATATAGTCTATAGTCTACAGTCACAGTGCTGTATCTATATAGCCTATAGCCTACAGTCACAGTGCCGTATCTATATAGCCTACAGTCACAGTGCTGTATCTATATAGCCTACAGTCACAGTGCTCTATCTATATAGTCTATAGTCTACAGTCACAGTGCTGTATCTATATAGTCTATAGTCTACAGTCACAGTGCTGTATCTATATAGCCTATAGCTACAGCACAGCTGCCGTATCTATTATAGCACACAGTGCTGTAGTGATGTATCTATATAGTCTATAGTCTACAGTCACAGTGCTGTATCTATATAGTCTATAGTCTACAGTCACAGTGCTGTATCTATATATCCTATAGCCTACAGTCACATAGCTGTATCTATATAGCATATAGCCTACAGTCACAGCTCTGTATCTATATAGCCTATAGCCTACAGTCACAGCTTTGTATCTATATAGCCTATAGCCTACAGTCACAGAGCTGTAGCTATGTAGCCTATAGCCTACAGTCACAGAGCTGTATCTATATAGCCTATAGCCTACAGTCACAGCTCTGTATCTACATAGCATATCACCTCCAGTCACAGTGCTGTATCTATATAGCCTATAGCCTACAGTCACAGTGCTGTATCTATATAGTCTATAGTCTACAGTCACAGTGCTGTATCTATATAGTCTATAGTCTACAGTCACAGTGCTGTATCTATATATCCTATAGCCTACAGTCACAGAGCTGTATCTATATATCTATAGCCTACAGTCACAGAGCTGTATCTATATAGCCTACAGTCACAGAGCTGTATCTATATATCTATAGTCCTACAGTCACAGAGCTGTATCTATATAGCCTATAGCCTACAGTCACAGCTCTGTATCTATATAGCCTATAGCCTACAGTCACAGCTTTGTATCTATATAGCCTATAGCCTACAGTCACAGCTTTGTATCTATATAGCCTATAGCCTACAGTCATAGAGCTGTATCTATATAGCCTATAGCCTACAGTCACAGAGCTGTATCTATATAGCCTACAGTCACAGAGCTGTATCTATATAGTCTATAGTCTACAGTCACAGAGCTGTATCTATATAGCCTATAGCCTACAGTCACAGAGCTGTATCTATATAGCCTATAGCCTACAGTCACAGCTCTGTATCTATATAGCCTATAGCCTACAGTCACAGCTCTGTATCTATATAGTCTATAGCCTACAGTCACAGAGCTGTATCTATATAGCATATCGCCTCCAGTCACAGAACGCCGCTTTATGCACACGGTATGACTATTGAAGTCTTCATACAGTAAACCTGTCTTCACGGTGAAACAACCGCAGGCTATGACTGAATAGCCAAGTGCGACTTTTAATAAAAAGTTGAGTTTGGCAAGTGAAAGTGTCACAACTATGCTAAGAATGGATGTGTTTAATGTTGGTCTACAACTTACACTGCAGTGTGCTCGATTATGGGTCTATCATTGTTTCCCTCTATTCATTAGTTAGAACGTCTACAATAACACAGATAAAACTTGACTTTGCTATTGAACAACATGTTTAGTTACTGTTATTGTTGTGTGTGTGTGTGTGTGTGTGTGTGTGTGTGTGTGTGTGTGTGTGTTGAAATGGGATCACTAGATTTTATGAGTAAAATGATTAAGCAACGGTGTACATGTAGTCCCCTGTAGCTCAGTTGGTAGAGCATGGCGCTTGCAACGCCAGGGTTGTGGGTTCGTTTCCCACGGGGGGCCGGTATGAAAATGTATGCACTCACTAACTGTAAGTCGCTCTGGATAAGAGCGTCTGCTAAATGACTAAAATGTAAAATGTTATTAAGAAACAGTATACATGTTATTAAAAAAACTGTATACATGTTATTAAGTATAACAGTCAATAATGTCACCTTTTCCTGACTGACAGTCTGTCTTGTTGCAGGGGACATTCGATAACAAAGATGCAACAGAGCCTGCGCATGCGAGGATAACCCAGGCAGCAGCTTACTGCCCCTATGACCCCACTCTGGGACATTATCAATACGACAGGTATGGTTACTATAATAATAATAATAATAATAATAATAATAATAATAATAATAATAATAATAAGTAATAATACCCCAGGGAGTAATACGACAGGTATAATAACAATTAATAATAATATCCATAATAATAATAATAATAATAAAAATAAAAATACTATCCATACCCCAATATCAATACGACAGGTATGGTTACTATAAATAATAATAATAATATAATAATAATATAATAATAATAATAATTATAATACTATAATAATAATAATTATTAATTTTATAATAATATCCTTATAATTATAATTATAATACTATACAGGTAATTTAATTTTGTACTATCCATGCGATCCTACTCTGCACAGTACCAATATGAGTTGACAACATTACAAACATAATTATGTTCTGTCAAACAGTAGCACATCTCCCAATCCTTCATATGTTTGTTGACTGACATGAGTCACCTTACCTCTAAGTTAACAACTATTAGAAAAACACCTGTCTACTACAGTACTGGCCTCCAAATGGTATAGGAATATCAAGCCTTTTACTGGATCTAATTCATAGCATTAGTTGATGAGTTGCCAAACGTGAAACTGTTCTTATTGAAGTGTATAATAGGCTTCCTTGAACTCCACTAGAGACATGGGACATAGTTCCATCCCTGGGCTTAGCCTACAGGAGGACCCGTAGTGCTGAATATTACACTAATGCTTTAGGCCCTTTCACCTGGGGCTGAATCATAACACTCAATAACACAATTCTCCAGTCTGTTTTCCCCAGTCTTCTGGATGGAGAGGCAGTTAGCCTAGCGGTGCTCTGTTTACTCAGCTAGCAGTCAGTCTTCTGGATGGAGAGGCAGTTAGCCTAGCGGTGCTCTGTGTTTACTCACCTAGCAGTCAGTCTTCTGGATGGAGAGGCAGTTAGCCTAGCGGTGCTCTGTGTTTACTCACCTAGCAGTCAGTCTTCTGGATGGAGAGGCAGTTAGCCTAGCGGTGCTCTGTTTACTCAGCTAGCAGTCAGTCTTCTGGATGGAGAGGCAGTTAGCCTAGCGGTGCTCTGTGTTTACTCAGCTAGCAGTCAGTCTTCTGGATGGAGAGGCAGTTAGCCTAGCGGTGCTCTGTGTTTACTCAGCTAGCAGTCAGTCTTCTGGATGGAGAGGCAGTTAGCCTAGCGGTGCTCTGTGTTTACTCAGCTAGCAGTCAGTCTTCTGGATGGAGAGGCAGTTAGCCTAGCGGTGCTCTGTGTTTACTCAGCTAGCAGTCAGTCTTCTGGATGGAGAGGCAGTTAGCCTAGCGGTGCTCTGTGTTTACTCAGCTAGCAGTCAGTCTTCTGGATGGAGAGGCAGTTAGCCTAGCGGTGCTCTGTGTTTACTCAGCTAGCAGTCAGTCTTCTGGATGGAGAGGCAGTTAGCCTAGCGGTGCTCTGTGTTTACTCAGCTAGCAGTCAGTCTTCTGGATGGAGAGGCAGTTAGCCTAGCGGTGCTCTGTGTTTACTCAGCTAGCAGTCAGTCTTCTGGATGGAGAGGCAGTTAGCCTAGCGGTGCTCTGTGTTTACTCAGCTAGCAGTCAGTCTTCTGGATGGAGAGGCAGTTAGCCTAGCGGTGCTCTGTGTTTACTCAGCTAGCAGTCAGTCTTCTGGATGGAGAGGTAGTTAGCCTAGCGGTGCTCTGTGACCTCACTCATACAGGGGCATTCTGCTTTTCTAAAGGCTCCCCAGGGGTCTGTTGGGCTGCAGGGTACTGCTGGATGAATCAACACTATGCAGTTGTAATGGACAGGACACAAGGAGTTGTTATCTTGCCTCTCTTCTGCTACAGGACCCTATAGATAGATATATAGGCCAATTGTTACAGTGAGACATTGCTATAACTCTACATCTTCACTACTAGATATGGCTGTATGGACGGAGGGACCAGGAGGAAGAACGCCACCCGAGAGACAACCAGCACCCTGAAGGCCTGGCTACAGGAGCACAGGAAGAACCCCTACCCCACCAAGGGAGAGAAGATCATGTTGGCCATCATTACTAAGATGACCCTGACGCAGGTGTCCACCTGGTTCGCCAACGCCAGGAGGAGGCTGAAGAAGGAGAACAAGATGACGTGGCCTCCGAGGAACAAGTGTTCTGATGAGAAGAGATATAATGAAGATGATGAGGGTTCTCAGGAGGAGAACATCAACAGTGAGAACAACGATGATGGTCAGTTCTTGTTCTTTATGTAACACACTAACAGTGGAATAGTCCTGGTTCTTTATGTAACACACTAACAGTGGAATAGTCCTGGTTCTTTATGTAACACACTAACAGTGGAATAGTCCTGGTTCTTTATGTAAAAGGCTAACAGTGGAATAGTCCTGGTTCTTTATGTAACACACTAACAGTGGAATAGTCCTTTACCAGAGGAAGTATGAAAGCCTTAGCCCGTTTCAACAATGTGATGCTAAATGCTTAAATGACACTTGACAATGATCATTTTATTACAGTTTGATTCCCATCTTATCGCTGATGTCTCATGTCTGTTAATTTCCAGAGAAAGATAAGGATCTCGCGCTGAGTGACCTGGACGACTTCGACATGATAGAATCAGAGAGCTCGGAGTGCGAGCTCAAACACCAGTACCTCATGAACACTCACATGACGACGACTGACTGTTCGAACGACCATCTGAAGGACACATCTTTAAAGATCAGCATTCCCGTGTCCCTGGGCGGGGAGCAGCAGCTCAGTAAAACCTCACCAGAGGACTGCGACAGCCGGCAGGGGAAAGCCTGCTACCAACAACAGGGCGACCAGATACTGGACGGCAAACCACGGATCTGGTCGTTGGCCCAGACGGCCACGTCTCTGAATCAGGCGGAGTACCCGTCCTGTATGTTGAGGTGTCAGCCGGGCCTGCCCGCCTCTCCGGCCGCCTCCTCCCCTATCACGGTTCTAGACAGACGGCAGGACTCTCCCGTTACAACTCTCAAAAACTGGGTGGATGGGGTTTTCCACGACCCGTTGTTCAGACACAGTACTTTGAACGAGGCCCTGACCAACACCACGGTCTCGTGGACCACGACCACCAAGGGTTCTATACTAGAGACCGGCGCTCTGGAACATTCTGTTGGGAGCATCAAAGGACTTCCGTCTCTACAGCACCAAGACTCCACGAAGGACAATATGAATTTTCCTAAAACTGTCAACAAACTCTTCTGCTCTTAACACACCAGACCTGCTTTAGTTTATTATTCTGTGAGAGTAGCTTTTTTTTTTCTTCCTTTTTTTGATGCTGCAAGGATATATCTATGTACTTATCAAATTGGCATTTCGCTGGTGAAACTTCCAAACAGGATTCGTTTGAGCATATTGCTATTTCGTTAAAAAGCACGTAGGCCTGCCTACAGTCTACTGTATCTAAATGTATAACTGACAGTTAACATTAGAATTAACACGTTTACAGGATTATTTTTCTCATAGCATGCAGATGTTAATAATTTCTATTAAACATTCTTTAAAAAGCAGCCGTCGTCAATCGATGGTTTGTGGGTATCACTGTTGAAAGAAAAAACGTCACAAATCCACAGTTCTACTAAAATTGAAGGAGTGTGTTTCAAGTTTGTTCACAAATAAAACGTCAGTTTCTGATGAGCTTGTGTTCAGATTGCGTCAATGCCGGTCGCTGTCCAGGGTGCTGAAATTATAGGCTATTACATTTTCGAATTTGTGATAACAAAATGATCTTTCCGTCTTCGTCGCCTTGTCTTTAGCTAATCCTATATTTTTATTTGCCTTGCCTTTGGAAATACAAAGTTGACAATATGTTTATAGCAAGGACTGCTTTATTGGCCTATTGCTTCAAACACGCAGCATTCAAGGCAATAAGGACTGACAGTACATAAAACGTCATGTTTTTTAAAGCTGTTAAATCTATAATCATAAATGTAGTTTTTGAGTCAACTTCTCCTCTCTCCCAGTGTCAGGGGGATGAGAGAGAGAGAGAGAGAGAGAGAGAGAGAGAGAGAGAGAGAGAGAGAGAGAGAGAGAGAGAGAGAGAGAGAGAGAGAGAGAGAGAGAGAGAGAGAGAGAGAGAGAGAGAGAGAGAGAGAGAGAGAGAGAGAGAGAGAGAGAGAGAGAGAGAGGAAGCCTTCAACAGTAATACCAGAGGGAGGAAGCCTTCAACAGTAATACCAGCAGGCGGGGAGATGTGGTTTATTACTACACCATAAATAGACTATAATTGGGATATATTCCTTAATAGCTCTGTCAGACTATCGATCTCCACTCCTCCTGATAATATGATGGAGACATCTAAACCTGATCTTTGATCTCTGATCCAGCTGGCAGAGGGCTCACTTATTCTATATGGCCGCTAATATTGCCAACAGCCGAGATCATCTGGAGTCAAGTTTTCATCCGACACTCTGAGGGCTCTCGAGCCGCCTGGTGAAGGGCTTTACCAGAAGACATGTCTTGGAGTGAAAAGGGCAACGGAACGTGAATTAGTTGTTCTAGATAAAAGGGCAAAAATAAAGAGTGGAGGGTACTTGACAGTAATGGCTTGTGTGAGCTCCTGGGGGACACCGGGCCTGAGAGGGAACGAGAGCTCCTCAGAGAGAAAGCTGCTCTGAGAGAGATGAGGCGTTTTAATGTGAAGCCAAACGACTGAGATCTTCCCTGGAACAACTAGAACAGAGCTGCCTGCTGGACAAAGTCTTTCTCCTGTCTGGATGTTTTCATTTGTTTTGCCAGACCAGTTTTACCTTCAGCACCATGTTGATATTGTAGCAGGATAGAGACGTTCACGTTATACCGAAACACAACAGGCCTTTACAATTCAATAGCAACATAAATACAAGAGACAGCAATATGACTTGGTGGCAACATTTAACAAGCCTGTTGTTTATTTTATTTTAGGGATTGTCTTCATTTCAATGAGCACATAGGAAACAAGATGCTTTCGAGATTTGTGTCAATTATAAACATAAAAAAATAGGCTACAGGTTTTACAATTGGTCATCCTATAAACTAAAAGATCAATTAATATTTTTAATAGAATAATATTGAGGACAATTCTATTGAACTTTTGCACCAAAGTGGCTATTTCCCTTTTTCCATTTCAGCAGCGAGAGAAAGAGAGAGAGAGAGAGAGAGAGAGAGAGAGAGAGAGAGAGAGAGAGAGAGAGAGAGAGAGAGAGAGAGAGAGAGAGAGAGTGAGAGAGAGAGAGAGAGAGAGAAGTGTTTTTTAACAGGCAGACCAAATCATTCATCCGTAGCGAATTCAAACACACAGAGGAGCGGATGGTAAATTAACAGCGCTGCTTTCTACATAGAGACCAAATAAAAGTGTAATCAGCGACGCGTTGCTTTTCATTAAGCGGGTTTGACAGGAGCATATTCCGCTTCGACACCGGAGCAGGACCCAGGAAATAAACTACTGTCAGACCCAGAGTCATAAGATAATTCCTTAAGCTCCATTAACAACTCTTAGCCGCAGGAAACGGGCTCCCAGAAAACATCTCCAAATCTAAAAGCTTTATCGACCTGCAGCCCTCTGCTGATGGTTCGGGGAGGGTTTTTTCAACTTAAGGGACGTCGCCGTCCAGCAGAGGTAATAGACTTTGACACAACACATTAACTGGGAAATAAGACGGAGGAGAATAGCAGCCGCAGTTAAACGACACTTAAACGTTACCGATTAGAGCTTTAAAACTTAAATAAGATGTAAGCCCAAGGTGCCTCTAGACCACATTATAATCAAATAGCTTATGATCGAATATAGAAATGATTAGGGACGAATAAGAGCAGACATATACCACAGGTCTATCTAACGTCTGAGGTATGCAAGTAAGCAAACGGTCCTTTTAGAACAATTATATTGTGGATGTTTGAAATAATGTATTTCTTATCTATCGTGTAATTACAGTTGAGACCACAACGTCAAGGATAATTTGTAGACAACATAAATTATGGACCAGGAGATTTATTCACTTCATTTGAGGATCAACTGATTCCCTGACGCTGCGGTGAATAACTCAAACAAATACGACCCGTCTGTTTATTATAGCTGTATAATATGCTGTATGTGTATGAATATAGTAAAACAACTATATATACAGATTAATGATGAAAATGTTTCCAAATATTCTCAGGCATCAGGACATTTTGTCCAGAAGTGTTTGTGCCAACACCCTGCCTCCCCAGAGACCACATATCACATGAATACAGTCATAAATATATTTACACATCATTACGCTCCCACTAATTTGTGGCTACTTTAATTGACCTTTTAATCTATTAATTAGATTTTCCGGAATTAAATCTACAAAAAGGGGTTTGAGAAAATATTTAATGAAGAGGAAGACTGCGATACGTTATTGTTAAAATGAAACGTTTCTTTAGTCCAACCCCTCCAAAAGACACACATACCCAGAGAATCACAATGTCCCAAAGGTATATAATCAGAGCCCTAAAATATCATTTGAATGTTAGTGTGTCCTTGTAAGGTACAAGAACCAACACCAATCAATAAGAATATTTTTTAGGTCCAAGGTGGATAGAAGCACTATACACTCTAAAAATAGGGGTTCAAGCTTCTTCTAGCGCTGGTCCTCTGTAGCTCAGCTGGTAGAGCACCGCGCTTGTAACGCCAAGGTTGTGGGTTCGATCCCCGGGACCACCCATACACAAAAAAAATGTATGCACACATGACTGTAAGTCGCTTTGGATAAAAGCGTCTGCTAAATGGCATATTATTATTCTAAGATCCCCAAAGTTCTGTGAAGAACCTTAGGGTTCTTGGTACTGAAAATTGGCACCAAAGGGTTCTTCCAAGAACCCCATAGGTGGTGGGGTTAATCGAGGAACCTCCTTAGTTGGTGGCGGTTCTTACAGGAACCTAATGGCCCAACTGAAATATTTGGATTTCAATATGACAGGACAGCAGGTGCAGACACTTAACTGAAAAATGTAAAAATCTCCTCAATTTAAGGTAAGGTTTGTCCCTTATATGACATACATTTACATTTTAGTCATTTAGCAGACGCTCTAATCCAGAGCGATTTACAGTTAGTGAGTGCATACATTTTCATACTGGCCCCCCGTGGGAAACGAACCCACAACCCTGGCGTTGCAAGCACCATGCTCTACCAACTGAGATATTGTTTTATGATGATACCATCTATCTTTTCATATTTGTGCAAATCTTTCTAAAACAGAAAATGGACACAAGTCATTGGATATCCATCAACAAAGAGGTAAGAATATGTATGCTATAAGAATATGTTGAAGGCTAGCTGTATTGGGTGCAGATGACTGAACTGCTCACTTTTGTGTCTGTGTCTGCAGGTATACAGACGAGGGGGCATACAAAGGTATGTCAATTGGTATTGGTATGTTATGCAGATCACATGTACCATCCTCCTCCCTTACCTCTGCAATGAATATCCCACAGGCCTCTACATTATGGACAAGGTATGTGTATGAAAACCATTATCAAAACAGTTTTTTTCATTAATATTTACCACAAAAACCAAGGTATGAATACTGTCGTGTGTATGTTCTGTTAATCATCTGTATAATTAAAATGTGGTGGATTCACAGACTTCACCCTCCCTACACCTCTGATGAATATAACAGGAAACCTGTTTGATCACCATGCACTGCAAAATCATTCTGGCTATGGATACGGAGAACATCAACACATTAACATCAACACGCCAGAGGATATATCCATTGGACTTGGGGCTCTGCTGGGAGTTTACCTCATTTTTTGATATTTGATTCTGCTTTGCCACTAAAATCATAATAAACACTCACAACTAAAATATTGTGTTATTGTTATGCGTATTATTAGTATTAATAATAATAGGGGGGGGGGGGGGGGGGGGGGGGGGGGGGGGGGGGGGCCACTAAACTCAGGGGGGGGGGGGGGGGGGGGGGGGGGGGGGGGGGGGGGAGGGGATGAAAAATTAACCCCAAAAGGTTCTTCAAAAGGTTCTTCGAGGATCCATTAAAAGGGGTTCTTTGAAGAATTCATAGGGGTTCCCCCACAGTTTCAATTAGAAGAACCCCTAAAGGATCCTCCAGGAACCTTTTATTTTTAGAGTGTAGAAAGTGTTCATTCACATCTCTATTAAACAGCATTAGGACTTGTTATTGTGCTGTGATGAAACATCTAACATTTTAATTTAAATGTAATTTGCTCAGAATATGTTCAAATCTGCTTCAATAACAAACATCAACCCAACAGACATGGCAATAGATTTAGGGTTAGGGTTAGGGTTAGGGGTAGGGGTAGGGTTAGGGGTAGGGTTAGGGTTAGGGTTAGGGTTAGGGTTAGGGTTAGGGTTAGCCCTAACCCAGACATGGCAATAGATTTTAGGGTTAGGGTTAGGGTTAGGGTTAGGGTAAGGGTTAGGGTTAGGGTTAGGGTTAGGGTTAGGGTTAGGGTTAGGGTTAGGGTTAGGGGTTAGGGTTAGGGTTAGGGTTAGGGTTAGGGTTAGGGTTAGGGTTAGGGTTAGGGTTAGGGTTAGGGTTAGGGTTAGGGTTAGGGTTAGCCCTAACCCAGACATGGCAATAGAGCAGTAGATTTATGCACTTGTCAAAGTTCTCCTCTCTGGACTGTTAGAGAGACTGGGTCTGATTGGCTACAGGTTTAAAAGAGACAATAAAACTGCCTTTACCTTACTTTCCAAGAAGCTGCAAGAACTGTTGAAGGACAAAGGACTAATATTCACCTAGTCCACTTCCACCGTCCTCCATGGGTTGGTCAATATGCATTTACCTAGTCCACTTCCACCGTCCTCCATGGGGTTGGTCAATATTCATTTACCTAGTCCACTTCCACCGTCCTCCATGGGTTGGTCAATATGCATTTACCTAGTCCACTTCCACCGTCCTCCATGGGTTGGTCAATATGCATTTACCTAGTCCACTTCCACCGTCCTCCATGGGTTGGTCAATATGCATTTACCTAGTCCACTTCCACCGTCCTCCATGGGTTGGTCAATATGCATTTACCTAGTCCACTTCCACCGTCCTCCATGGGTTGGTCAATATGCATTTACCTAGTCCACTTCCACCGTCCTCCATGGGGTTGGTCAATATGCATTTACCTAGTCCACTTCCACCGTCCTCCATGGGTTGGTCAATATGCATTTACCTAGTCCACTTCCACCGTCCTCCATGGGTTGGTCAATATTTTCCTTATTTAGAGATGTAAGATGGTTATAGAGTGAACTGGAAAGATATATGAGCTGGTTATAGGGTTAGATATGAGCTGGTTATAGGGTTAGATATGAGCTGGTTATAGGGTTAGATATGAGCTGGTTATAGGGTTAGATATGAGCTGGTTATAGGGTTAGATATGAGCTGGTTATAGGGTTAGATATGAGCTGGTTATAGGGTTAGCTTTGAGCTGGTTATAGGGTTAGATATGAGCTGGTTATAAGGTTAGCTTTGAGCTGGTTATAGGGTTAGATATGAGCTGGTTATAGGGTTAGCTTTGAGCTGGTTATAGGGTTAGATATGAGCTGGTTATAGGGTTAGCTTTGAGCTGGTTATAGGGTTAGATATGAGCTGGTTATAGGGTTAGATATGAGCTGGTTATAGGGTTAGATATGAGCTGGTTATAGGGTTAGCTTTGAGCTGGTTATAGGGTTAGATATGAGCTGGTTATAGGGTTAGAGAGAGTTGGTCTGAAGAGAGAGACACCAGTCAACAGTCAGAGGAGACCAATATGTCCTCTGCAGACCGTAATAATAGCCTTTCAGACTATCAGCCCAGAGCCCATGCTGCAGACCCTGTTAATGTCCTATCAGACTATCAGCCCAGAGCCCATGCTGCAGACCCTGTTAATGTCCTATCAGACCCCAGAGCCCATGCTGCAGACCCTGTTAATGTCCTATCAGACCAGAGCCCATGCTGCAGACCCTGTTAATGTCCTATAAGACTATCAGCCCAGAGCCCATGCTGCAGACCCTGTTAATGTCCTATCAGCCCAGAGCCCATGCTGCAGACCCTGTTAATGTCCTATCAGACCAGAGCCCATGCTGCAGACCCTGTTAATGTCCTATCAGCCCAGAGCCCATGCTGCAGACCCTGTTAATGTCCTATAAGCCTATCAGCCCAGAGCCCATGCTGCAGACCCTGTTAATGTCCTATCAGCCTACCAGAGCCCATGCTGCAGACCCTGTTAATGTCCTATCAGATCAGAGAGCCCATGCTGCAGACCCTGTTAATGTCCTATCAGCCCAGAGCCCATGCTGCAGACCCTGTTAATGTCCTATCAGACCAGAGCCCATGCTGCAGACCCTGTTAATGTCCTATCAGCCTATCAGCCCAGAGCCCATGCTGCAGACCCTGTTAATGTCCTATCAGACCAGAGCCCATGCTGCAGACCCTGTTAATGTCCTATCAGCCCAGAGCCCATGCTGCAGACCCTGTTAATGTCCTATCAGACTATCAGCCCAGAGCCCATGCTGCAGACCCTGTTAATGTCCTATCAGCCTATCAGCCCAGAGCCCATGCTGCAGACCCTGTTAATGTCCTATCAGACCAGAGCCCATGCTGCAGACCCTGTTAATGTCCTATCAGACCAGAGCCCATGCTGCAGACCCTGTTAATGTCCTATCAGCCCAGAGCCCATGCTGCAGACCCTGTTAATGTCCTATCAGACCAGAGCCCATGCTGCAGACAGTGTTAATGTCCAATCAGCCTATCAGACCAGAGCCCATGCTGCAGACCCTGTTAATGTCCTATCAGCCCAGAGCCCATGCTGCAGACCCTGTTAATGTCCTATCAGCCCAGAGCCCATGCTGCAGACCCTGTTAATGTCCTATCAGCCCAGAGCCCATGCTGCAGACCCTGTTAATGTCCTATCAGCCCAGAGCCCATGCTGCAGACAGTGTTAATGTCCTATCAGCCTATCAGCCCAGAGCCCATGCTGTAGACCCTGTTAATGTCCTATCAGACCAGAGCCCATGCTGCAGACCCTGTTAATGTCCTATCAGCCTATCAGCCCAGAGCCCATGCTGCAGACCCTGTTAATGTCCTATCCTATCAGACCAGAGCCCATGCTGCAGACCCTGTTAATGTCCTATCAGCCTATCAGACCCAGAGCCCATGCTGCAGACCCTGTTAATGTCCTATCAGCCCAGAGCCCATGCTGCAGACCCTGTTAATGTCCTATCAGACTATCAGCCCAGAGCCCATGCTGCAGACCCTGTTAATGTCCTATCAGCCCAGAGCCCATGCTGCAGACCCTGTTAATGTCCTATCAGACTATCAGACCAGAGCCCATGCTGCAGACCCTGTTAATGTCCTATCAGACTATCAGACCAGAGCCCATGCTGCAGACCCTGTTAATGTCCTATCAGACTATCAGACCAGAGCCCATGCTGCAGACCCTGTTAATGTCCTATCAGACTATCAGACCAGAGCCCATGCTGCAGACCCTGTTAATGTCCTATCAGACTATCAGACCAGAGCCCAGACCCTGCAGAATGTCCTGTCAGACCAGAGCCCATGTCCAGACAGTCAATGTCTATCAGACCAGAGCCCATGCTGCAGACCCTGTTAATGTCCAATCAGACCAGAGCCCATGCTGCAGACCCTGTTAATGTCCTATCAGCCTATCAGACCAGAGCCCATGCTGCAGACCCTGTTAATGTCCTATCAGCCTATCAGACCAGAGCCCATGCTGCAGACCCTACAGCCTATCAGCCTATGACCTGTTAACCCTACAGACCAGAGAGCTAGACCCTGTTAATGTGATCCCTGAGATGTCAACACCTTCATCACTTCCTATCATCACAAGGTCATGCTCACAGACCACTCAATGTCCTATCACCAGAGCCCATGCTGCAGACCCTTAAGTGAGATGAAACAGCCCAAGCCCATCAACACCCTGTACATATGCCTATCAGCCCAGACCCTGGGAACATAGCAGTTAATGAACATCAACACGTACCATAGCCATGTTCAAGACAACTGGGAACATAGCAGACCAGAACATCAGACACGTACATATGTCCTATGTTCAAGCCCAACTGCAGACCCTGTTAACATAGCAGACTGAACATCAACCCTGTACATATGTCCTATGTTCAAGAGCAACTGGTAACATAGCAGACTGAACCTATCAGACGTCAGACATATGCCCATGCTGCAGACAACTGGGAACATAGCAGCCTGAACATCAACACGTACATATGCCCATGCAAGACAACTGGGAACATAGCATGACCTGAACATCAAGACCAGAGAGCTAACCCTGCCATGTTCAAGATGTCAAACTGGGAACTAGCAGACTGAAATCACAACACGTACATCACCATGTTCAAGACAACTAAGGAACATAGCAGACTGAACATCAACACGTACATATGCCGTGTTCAAGACAACTGGGAACATAGCAGACTGAACATCAACACGTACATATGCCATGTTCAAGACAACTGGGAACATAGCAGACTGAACATCAACACGTACATATGCCGTGTTCAAGACAACTGGGAACATAGCAGACTGAACATCAACACGTACATATGCCATATTCAAGACAACTGGGAACATAGCAGACTGAACATCAACGCGTACATATGCCGTTTTCAAGACAACTGGGAACATAGCAGACTGAACATCAACACGTACATATGCCGTGTTCAAGACAACTGGGAACATAGCAGACTGAACATCAACACGTACATATGCCGTGTTCAAGACAACTGGGAACATAGCAGACTGAACATCAACACGTACATATGCCGTGTTCAAGACAACTGGGAACTTAGAACTCGACGAGTTCCGACTGGGAAAAACTGTTTTATGAACGATCATCCGACTCGGAATTCCAAGTTGGAAACATGGGCATCATCCTAAATCCAACTTTTCCGACCAAAAGATCACTGACGTCATGATTTGTCCTAGTTTTTTTTTTTTTTTTCAGAGTCGCCAGTTGTCTCAAAAGCAGCAATATTCAGTATGTTTTAAAATGATATAGCATCATCACATGGTAGGCAACAATACGTTTTCATTCTTTAGTACACAATGTAGAATGGAAAGGCAGGTCAGATATGTCTCCAGAGACCTTTAGACTTAAAAACAACACTAGTGTTTTATATGACTATTGATCGATGATAAAATGATCAACACAAACATGGTGGCAGAACACAGTCACCTCTGATCTTTACAATGACTAAATAACTCTAATAACTCTTCAAGGAGTCAACCATTGTTTTCTAATGCCAAGCCATTACAACCGGTCACTTATGCTTACAGTATGAACAGCAGGCTGTACTAAAATAATAGACATTCTCCTGCACAAGGTCAAATCAAATGTTATTTGACACATGCTTCATAAACTACAGGTGCAGACTAAGAGTAAAATGATTACTGACTAGGTATCCTCCTCTCCTCTCCTCTCCTCTCCTCTCCTCTCCTCTCCTCTCCTCTCCTCTCCTCTCCTCTCCTCTCCTCTCCTCTCCTCTCCCTCTCCTCTCCTCTCCTCTCCCTCTCCCCTCCCCTCTCCTCTCCTCTCCTCTCCTCTCCTCTCCTCTCCTCTCCTCTCCTCTCCTCTCCTCTCCCCTCCTCTCCCTCTCCTCTCCTCTCCTCTCCTCTCCTCTCCTCTCCTCTCCTCTCCTCCTCTCCTCTCCTCTCCTCTCCTCTCCTCTCCTCTCCTCTCCTCTCCTCCCCTCTCCTCCCCTCCCTCTCCTCTCCTCTCCCTCCTCTCCTCTCCTCCCTCCTCTCCTCTCCTCTCCTCTCCTCCCCCTCTCCTCTCCTCTCCTCTCCTCTCCTCTCCTCTCCTCTCCTCTCCATCCTCTCCTCTCCTCTCCTCTCCTCCTCTCCCTCCCTCTCCTAGATTAAACCACTCTCCTCCCCTCCCCTCCCCTCCCCTCCCACTCCCCTCCTCCTCCTCCTCTCTCTTAAAAATACTTGGCTATACACATAATACTAAAAGTAGAGTCCATAGATCAGATGAGAACGATGTAATAAATTGGCTATATACACAGGGTACCTGTTCTGAGTCCATGTTCAGGGGTACGATTAAAAAAACTTGGCTATATACACAAGGTACCTGTACACTAAGTCCATGTTCAGGTGTACCATGTAATAAATTGGCTATATACACAGGGTATCTGTACTGAATCCATGTTCAGGGGTACCATGTAATATCTTGGCTGTATACACGGATACCTGAACTAAGTCCATGTCCTGTGGTACCAGGTTATAACTTGACTATATACACAGGGTACCTGTACTGAGTCCATGTTCAGGGGTACCATGTAATTACTTGTACTGAGTCCATGTTCAGGGGTACCATGTGTTAACTTGGCTATTTTCACATGGTTCCTGTACTGAGTCCATGTTCATGCCCAATTTTAAGGATAGGAATAACTCTTCTAAGGGAACCCGATGTCCAAGGTAAACCTGTTAACCTATAAGTCCATGTTCAGGTAATACTCAACTTGGCTATTTAAGGAATACCTGGTACCTGTATAAGTATCAATGTTCAAAGGCCCCAGGTAATACCTGGCTATACCATAAAAAAGGTAAGTGTACTGAGTCCATGTGGCTATAAGGTGAATGCACCAAACTAAGTCGCTATGGATAACAGCGTCTACCTGTACTGATATAAATGTTCAAAGGCACCATGTAATAACTTGGCTATATACACTGGTACCTGTACAGTGTCAATGTTCAGGAATAGGATGTAATAACTTGGCTATATACACTGGTACCTGTACTGAGTCCATGTTCAAAGGCAGCAGGTAATAACTTGGCTATTTACACTGGTACATGTACTGAGTCCATGTTCAAAGGCAGCAGGCAATAACTTGGCTATATACACTGGTACCTGTACTGAGTTCATGTTCAGGGGTACAATGTAATTACTTGGCTACTATATACACTGTACTGTACCTGTACTGAGTCCATGTTCAAAGGTCTGTTAGATTAGACCACTCATGTTCTATTTACAGGTAATACTGTAGATTAGACCACCTCAGCCAGTCCAACAGGTCTGTTAGTTAGACCACTTACCCAACACTCTGTTAGTTGTTACCACTCAGCCACCCATGTCAGGTAATTAGTTTGGCTACCACTCAGCCATCCAACAGTTCCTGTTAGTTATTACCACTCAGCCACCCAACAGGTCTGTTACAGTTAGAGACCACTCAGCCACCCAACAGGTCTGTTAGTTAGACCACTCAGCCATCCAACAGGTCTGTTAGTTAGACCACTCACCACCCAACAGGTCTGTTAGTTAGACCACTCAGCCACCCAACAGGTCTGTTAGTTAGACCACTCAGCCACCAACAGGTCTGTTAGTTAGACCACTCAGCCACCCAACAGGTCTGTTAGTTAGACCACTCAGCCATCCAACAGGTCTGTTAGTTAGACCACTCAGCCATCCAACAGGTCTGTTAGTTAGACCACTCAGCCATCCAACAGGTCTGTTAGTTAGACCACTCAGCCACCCAACAGGTCTGTTAGTTAGACCACTCAGCCATCCAACAGGTCTGTTAGTTAGACCACTCAGCCATCCCAACAGGTCTGTTAGTTAGACCACTCAGCCATCCCAACAGGTCTGTTAGTTAGACCACTCAGCCACCAACAGGTCTGTTAGTTAGTTAGACCCACTCAGCCATCCAACAGGTCTGTTAGTTAGAGACACTCAGCCCATCCAACAGGTCTGTTAGTTAGACCACACTCAGCCACCAACAGGTCTGTTAGTTAGACCACTCAGCCACCCAACAGGTCTGTTAGTTAGACCACTCAGCCACCCAACAGGTCTGTGTTTAGTTAGACCACTCAGCCATCCAACAGGTTAGTTAGATTAGACCACTCAGCCATCCAACAGGTCTGTTAGTTAGACCACTCAGCCATCCAGGTCTGTTAGTTAGACCACTCAGCCATCCAACAGGTCTGTTAGTTAGACCACTCACTCAGCCACCCAACAGGTCTGTTAGTTAGACCACTCAGCCATCCAACAGGTCTGTTAGTAGTTAGACCACTCAGCCATCCAACAGGTCTGTTAGTTAGACCACTCAGCCATCCAACAGGTCTGTTAGTTAGACCACTCAGCCATCCAACAGGTCTGTTAGTTAGATTAGACCACTCAGCCACCCAACAGGTCTGTTAGTTAGACCACTCAGCCATCCAACAGGTCTGTTAGTTAGATTAGACCACTCAGCCATCCAACAGGTCTGTTAGTTAGACCACTCAGCCATCCAACAGGTCTGTTAGTTAGACCACTCAGCCATCCCAACAGGTCTGTTAGTTAGACCACCACTCAGCCACCCAACAGGTCTGTTAGTTAGACCACTCAGCCATCCACAGGTCTGTTAGTTAGATTAGACCACTCAGCCACCCAACAGGTCTGTTAGTTAGACCACTCAGCCACCCAACAGGTCTGTTAGTTAGACCACTCAGCCACCCAACAGGTCTGTTAGTTAGACCACTCAGCCACCAACAGGTCTGTTAGTTAGACCCACTCACCACTCAGGTCTGTTAGTTAGACCACAGCCATCCAACTGTTTAGTTAGACCACTCAGCCACCCAACAGGTCTGTTAGTTAGACCACTCAGCCACCCAACAGGTCTGTTAGTTAGACCACTCAGCCACCCAACAGGTCTGTTAGTTAGTTAGACCACTCAGCCACTCACCAACAGGTCTGTTAGTTAGACCACTCAGCAGCATCCACCAGGTCTGTTAGTTTAGACCAAGTCAGCCCACCCAACAGGTCTGTTTAGATTAGACCACTCAGCCACCCAACAGGTCTGTTAGTTAGACCACTCAGCCACACCAACAGGTCTGTTAGTTAGATTAGACACTCAGCCACCCAACAGGTCTCTGTTAGTTACCACTCAGCCACCAACAGGTCTGTTAGTTAGACCACTAGACCACTCAGCCACCCAACAGGTCTGTTAGTTAGACCACTCAGCCACCCAACAGGTCTGTTTAGTTAGACCACTCAGCCCACCCAACAGGTCTGTTAGTTAGACCACTCAGCCACCCAACAGGTCTGTTAGTTAGACCACTCAGCCACCCAACAGGTCTGTTAGTTAGTTAGACCACTCAGCCACCCAACAGGTCTGTTAGTTAGACCACTCAGCCATCCCAACAGGTCTGTTAGTTAGATTAGACCACAGCCACCCAACAGGTCTGTTAGTTAGACCACTCAGCCACCCAACAGGTCTGTTAGTTAGACCACTCAGCCACCCAACAGGTCTGTTAGTTAGTTAGCACCACAGCCACATCCAACAGGTCTGTTAGTTAGACCACTCAGCCACCCAACAGGTCTGTTAGTTAGACTCAGCACTCAGACCACCCACAGGTCTGTTAGTTAGACCACTCAGCCACCCAACAGGTCTGTTAGTTAGACCACTCAGCCACCCAACAGGTCTGTTAGTTTAGACCACTCAGCCATCCACCCACAGGTCTGTTAGTTAGACCACTCAGCCACCAACCAACAGTCTGTTAGTTAGACCACTCAGCCATCCAACAGGTCTGTTAGTTAGACCACTCAGCCACCCAACAGGTCTGTTAGTTAGAGACCACTCAGCCATCCAACAGGTCTGTTAGTTATTAGACCACTCAGCCACCCACCCAACAGGTCTGTTAGTTAGACCACTCAGCCACCCAACAGGTCTGTTAGTTAGTTAGACAGACCACTCAGCCATCCCAACAGGTCTGTTAGTTAGACCACTCAGCCACCCAACAGTCTGTTAGTTTAGACCACTCAGCCACCCAACAGGTCTGTTAGTTAGACCACTCAGCCATCCAACAGGTCTGTTAGTTAGACTCAGACCAACTCAGCCATCCACAGGTCTGTTAGTTAGACCACTCAGCCATCCCAACAGGTCTTTTAGTTAGTTAGACCACTCAGCCATCCAACAGGTCTGTTAGTTAGACCACTCAGCCACCCAACAGGTCTGTTAGTTAGACCACTCAGCCACCCAACAGGTCTGTTAGTTAGACCACTCAGCCACCCAACAGGTCTGTTAGTTAGACCAGACCACTCAGCCACCCAACAGGTCTGTTAGTTAGACCACTCAGCCACCCAACAGGTCTGTTAGTTAGACCAGACAGACCAGCCACCCAACAGGTCTGTTAGTTAGTTAGACCACTCAGCCACCCAACAGGTCTGTTAGTTAGACCACTCAGCCACCCAACAGGTCTGTTAGTTTAGACCACTCAGCCACCCAACAGGTCTGTTAGTTAGACCACTCAGCCACCCAACAGGTCTGTTAGTTAGGTTAGACCACTCAGCCACCCAACAGGTCTGTTAGTTAGACCACTCAGCCACCCAACAGGTCTGTTAGTTAGACCACTCAGCCACCCAACAGGTCTGTTAGTTAGACCACTCAGCCACCCAACAGGTCTGTTAGTTAGACCACTCAGTCTGTTAGTTTACCACCAACAGGTGGGGGGGGTCTGTTAGTCTGTTTAGTAGACCACTCAGCCACCCAACAGGTCTGTTAGTTAGACCACTCAGCCACCCAACAGGTCTGTTAGTTAGACCACTCAGCCACCCAACAGGTCTGTTAGTTAGTTTAGACCACTCAGCCACCCAACAGGTCTGTTAGTTAGACCACTCAGCCACCCAACAGGTCTGTTTTAGATTAGACCACTCAGCCATCCAACAGGTCTGTTAGTTAGACCACTCAGCCATCCAACTCAGGTTAGTTAGTTAGACCACTCAGCCACCCAACAGGTCTGTTAGTTAGACCACTCAGCCACCCAACAGGTCTGTTAGTTAGACCACTCAGCCACCCAACAGGTCTGTTAGTTAGATTTAGACCACTCAGCCACCCAACAGGTCTGTTAGTTAGACCACTCAGCCATCCAACAGGTCTGTTAGTTAGACCACTCAGCCACCCACAGGTCTGTTAGTTAGACCACTCAGCCACCCAACAGGTCTGTTAGTTAGACCACTCAGCCACCCAACAGGTCTGTTAGTTAGATTAGACCACTCAGCCATCAAACAGGTCTGTTAGTTAGACCTCACCAGCCAGGTCTGTTAGTTAGGACCCACTCAGCCACCAAACAGGTCTGTTAGTTAGTTAGACCACTCAGCCACCCAACAGGTCTGTTAGTTAGACCACCACTCAGCCATCCAACAGGTCTGTTAGTTAGACCACTCAGGCCACCAACAGGTCTGTTAGTTAGACCACTCAGCCACCCAACAGGGTCTGTTAGTTAGTTAGACCACTCAGCCACCCAACAGGTCTGTTAGTTAGACCACTCAGCCACCCAACAGGTCTGTTAGATTAGACCACTCAGCCATCCAACAGGTTAACGTCTGTTAGTTAGACCACTCAGCCACAACCCAACAGGTCTATGTTAGTTAGACCACTCAGCCATCCAACAGGTCTGTTAGTTAGACCACTCAGCCACCCAACAGGTCTGTTAGTTTAGACCCTAGTAGCCCACTCAGCCATCCAACAGGTCTGTTAGTTTAGACCACTCAGCCATTACCCAACAGGTCTGTTAGTTAGGATAGACCACTCAGCCATCCAACAGGTCTGTTAGTTAGACCACTCAGCCACCCCAACAGGTCTGTTTAGTTTAGACCAACAGGTCTGTTAGTTAGACCCAGGACCCAACAGGTCTGTTAGTTAGACCAGACCACTCAGCCACCCAACAGGTCTGTTAGTTAGATTAGACCACTCAGCCACCCAACAGGTCTGTTAGTTAGACCACTCAGCCATCCAACAGGTCTGTTAGTTTAGACCACCACTCAGCCACCCAACAGGTCTGTTAGTTGAGTTAGACCACTCAGCCACACCAAACAGGTCTGTTAGTTAGACCCAGACCACTCAGCCACCCAACAGGTCTGTTAGTTAGACCATCAGGCATCCCACAGGTCTGTTTAGTTAGACCACTCAGCCACCCAACAGGTCTGTTAGTTAGATTAGACCCACTCAGCCAGGACCAGACCAACAGGTCTGTTAGTTAGTTATTAGACCACTCAGCCACCCAACAGGTCTGTTCTGTTAGATTAGACCACTCAGCCACCCAACAGGTCTGTTAGTTAGACCACCACAGCAGCCACCCAACAGGTCTGTTAGATTAGACCACTCACTCAGCATCCCAACAGGTCTGTTAGTTAGACCACTCAGCCACCCCACAGGTCTGTTAGTTAGACTAGACCACTCAGCCACCCAACAGGTCTGTTAGTTAGACCACTCAGCCACCCAACAGGTCTGTTAGTTAGATTAGACCACTCAGCCACCCAACAGGTCTGTTAGTTAGACCACTCAGCCATCCACAGGCTGTTCTGTTAGATTAGACCACTCAGGCCACCCAACAGGTCTGTTAGTTAAACAGGTCAGCCACCAACAGGTCTGTTAGTTAGACGAACACTCAGAGCCAACAGGTCTGTTAGTTAGACCACTCAGCCATCCAGGTCTGTTCTGTTAGATTAGACCACTCAGCCATCCAACAGGTCTGTTAGTTAGATTAGACCACTCAGCCATCCAACAGTCTGTTAGTTAGACCACTCAGCCACCCAACAGGTCTGTTAGTTAGCAGCCACTCAGCCACCCAACAGGTCTGTTAGTTAGACCCCACTCAGCCACACAACAGGTCTGTTAGTTAGACCACTCAGCCACCCAACAGGTCTGTTAGTTAGATTAGACCACTCAGCCACCCAACAGGTCTGTTAGTTAGACCACTCAGCCACCCAACAGGTCTGTGTTAGTTAGACCACTCAGCCACCCAACAGGTCTGTTAGTTAGACCCACTCAGCCATCCAACAGGTCTGTTAGTTAGACCACTCAGCCACCCAACAGGTCTGTTAGTTAGACCACTCAGCCACCCAAACAGGTCTTAGTTAGATTAGACCACTCAGACACCAACAGGTCTGTTAGTTAGACCACTCAGCCACCCAACAGGTCTGTTAGTTAGATTAGACCACTGTTAGTTAGACCACTCAGCCACCCAACAGGTCTGTTAGTTAGACCACTCAGCCACCCAAACAGGTCTGTTAGTTAGACCACTCAGCCACCCAACAGGTCTGTTATTAGATAGACCACCACTCAGCCACCCAACAGGTCTGTTAGTTTATTAGACCACTCAGCCACCCAACAGGTCTGTTAGTTAGACCACTTAGACCACTCAGTTAGACCACCCAACACCAAACAGGTCTGTTAGTTAGACCACTCAGCCACCACCCAACAACAGGTCTGTTAGTTAGACCACTCAGCCACCCAACAGGTCTGTTAGTTAGATTAGACCACTCAGCCACCCAACAGGTCTGTTAGTTAGTTAGACCACTCAGCCACCAAACAGGTCTGTTAGTTAGACCACTCAGCCACCCACTCAACCAAACAGTCTGTTAGATTAGACCCAACTCAGCCATCCCAACAGGTCTGTTAGTTAGACCAGACCACTCAGCCACCACCCAACAGGTCTGTTAGTTAGACCACTCAGCCACCCAACAGGTCTGTTAGTTAGAGCCACTCAACAGGTCTGATTCGGTCACCGTCTGTTAGTAGACCACTCAGCCAACAACAGGTCTGTGTTAGTTAGACCACTCAGCCACCCCAACAGGTCTGTTAGTTAGACCACTCAGCCACCCAACAGGTCTGTTAGTTAGACCACTCAGCCACCCAACAGGTCTGTTAGTTAGATTAGACCACTCAGCCACCCAACAGGTCTGTTAGTTAGATTAGACCACTCAGCCACCCAACAGGTCTGTTAGTTAGATTAGACCACTCAGCCACCCAACAGGTCTGTTAGTTAGACCACTCAGCCACCCAACAGGTCTGTTAGTTAGACCACTCAGCCACCCAACAGGTCTGTTAGTTAGACCACAGGTCAGCCACCCAACAGGTCTGTTAGTTAGACCAGCCAATCTCAGTCTTCTGCCACCCAACAGGTCTGTTAGTTAGACCACTCAGCCACCCAACAGGTCTGTTAGTTAGACCACTCAGCCATCCCAACAGGTCTGTTAGTTAGACCACTCAGCCACCCAACAGGTCTGTTAGTTAGATTAGACCACTCAGCCACCCAACAGGTCTGTTAGTTAGACCACTCACTCAGCCACCCAACAGGTCTGTTAGTTAGACCACTCAGCCACCCAACAGGTCTGTTAGTTAGACCACTCAGCCATCCAACAGGTCTGTTAGTTAGACCACTCAGCCACCCAACAGGTCTGTTAGTTTAGTTAGACCACTCAGCCACCCAACAGGTCTGTTAGTTATTACCACTCAGCCACCCAACAGGTCTGTTAGTTAGACCACTCAGCCATCCAACAGGTCTGTTAGTTAGACCACTCAGCCACCCAACAGGTCTGTTAGTTAGACCACTCAGCCACCCAACAGGTCTGTTAGTTAGACCACTCAGCCACCCAACAGGTCTGTTAGTTTAGTTAGAACCCTCAGCCATCCAACAGGTCTGTTAGTTAGACCACTCAGCCATCCAACAGGTCTGTTAGTTAGACCACTCAGCCATCCAAACAGGTCTGTTAGTTAGACCACTCAGCCACCCAACAGGTCTGTGTTAGACTAGACCACTCAGCCATCCAACAGTCTGTTAGTTAGACCACTCAGCCACCCAACAGGTCTGTTAGTTAGACAGAGTCAAGCCACCCAACAGGTCTGTTAGTTAGATTAGACCACTCAGCCATCCAACAGGTCTGTTAGTTAGACCACTCAGCCATCCAACAGGTCTGTTAGTTAGATTAGACCACTCAGCCACCCCAACAGGTCCTGTTAGTTACCACCACTCAGCCACCCAACAGGTCTGTTAGTTAGACCACTCAGCACACCCAACAGGTCTGTTAGTTAGACCACTCAGCCATCCAACATGTCTGTTAGTTAGACCACTCAGCCATCCAACAGTCTGTTAGTTAGATTAGACCACTCAGCCACACCAACAGGTCTGTTAGTTAGACCACTCAGCCATCCAACAGTCTGTTAGTTAGATCACTCAGCCACCCAACAGGTCTGTTAGTTAGACCACTCAGCCACCCAACAGGTCTGTTAGTTAGACTAGACCACTCAGCCACCCAACAGGTCTGTTAGTTAGACTAGACCACTCAGCCATCCAACAGGTCTATTAGTTAGATTAGACCACTCAGCCACCCAACAGGTCTGTTAGTAAGACCACTCAGCCATCCAACAGGTCTGTAAGTTAGACCCCTCAGCCACCCAACAGGTCTGTTAGTTAGACCCCTCAGCCACCCAACAGGTCTATTAGTTAGATTAGACAACTCAGACATCCAACAGGTCTGTTAGTTAGACCACTCAGCCACCCAACAGGTCTGTTAGATAGACTAGATCACTCAGCCACCCAACAGGTCTGTTAGTTAGACCACTCAGCCACCCAAACAGGTCTGTTAGTTAGACCACTCAGCCACCCAACAGGGTCTGTTAGTTAGTTAGACCACTCAGCCACCCAACAGGTCTGTTAGTTAGACCACTCAGCCACCCAACAGGTCTGTTAGTTAGACCACTCAGCCACCCAACAGGTCTGTTAGTTAGACCACTCAGCCACCCAACAGGTCTGTTAGTTAGACCACTCAGCCACCCAACAGGTCTGTTTAGTTAGATTAGACCACTCAGCCACCCAACAGGTCTGTTAGTTAGACTACACAGCCATCCCAACAGGTCTGTTAGTTAGATTAGACCACTCAGCCACCAACAGGTCTGTTAGTTAGACCACTCAGCCACCCAACAGGTCTGTTAGTTAGACCACTCAGCCACCCAACAGGTCTGTTAGTTAGACCACTCAGCCACCCAACAGGTCTGTTAGTTAGATTAGACCCACTCAGCCACCCAACAGGTCTGTTAGTTAGACCACTCAGCCATCCAACAGGTCTGTTAGTTAGATTAGACCACTCAGCCACACAACAGGTCTGTTAGTTAGACCACTCAGCCACCCAACAGGTCTGTTAGTTAGACCACTCAGCCACCCAACAGGTCTGTTAGTTAGACCACTCAGCCATCCAACAGGTCTGTTAGTTAGACCACTCAGCCATCCAACAGGTCTGTTAGTTAGACCACTCAGCCACCAACAGGTCTGTTAGTTAGACTAGAGCCATCAGCCACCCACAGGTCTGTTAGTTAGACCACTCAGCCACCCAACAGGTCTGTTAGTTAGATTAGACCACTCAGCCACCCAACAGGTCTGTTAGTTAGATTAGACCACTCAGCCACCCAACAGGTCTGTTAGTTAGACCACTCAGCCACCCAACAGGTCTGTTAGTTAGACCACTCAGCCATCCAACAGGTCTGTTAGTTAGACCACTCAGCCATCCAACAGGTCTGTTAGTTAGACCACTCAGCCACCCAACAGGTCTGTTAGATAGATTAGACCACTCAGCCACCCAACAGGTCTGTTAGTTAGACCACTCAGCCATCCAACAGGTCTGTTAGTTAGACCACTCAGCCACCCAACAGGTCTGTTAGTTAGACCACTCAGCCACCCAACAGGTCTGTTAGTTAGACCACTCAGCAACCCAACAGGTCTGTTAGTTAGGCCACTCAGCCACACAACAGGTCTGTTAGATAGACTAGATCACTCAGCCACCCAACAGGTCTTTTAGTTAGACCACTCAGCCATCCAACAGGTCTGTTAGTTAGACTAGATCACTCAGCCACCCAACAGGTCTGTTAGTTAGACTAAACTACTCAGCCACACAACCGGTACGTTAGATAGACTAAGATCACTCAGCCACCCAACAGGTCTGTTAGTTAGACCACTCAGCCACCCAACAGGTCTGTTAGTTAGACCACTCAGCCATCCAACAGGTCTGTTAGTTAGATTAGACCACTCAGCCACCCAACAGGTCTGTTAGTTAGACCACTCAGCAGCCACCCAACAGGTCTGTTAGTTAGACCACTCAGCCACCCAACAGGTCTGTTAGTTAGATTAGAACCACTCAGCCACCCAACAGGTCTGTTAGTTAGACCACTCAGCCATCCCCAACAGGTCTGTTAGTTAGACCACTCAGCCACCCAACAGGTCTGTTAGTTAGACCACTCAGCCACCCCAACAGGTCTGTTAGTTAGATTAGACACTCAGCCACCCAACAGGTCTTTTAGTTAGACCACTCAGCCACCAACAGGTCTGTTAGTTAGATTAGACCACTCAGCCACACCCAACAGGTCTGTTAGTTAGACCAACCACTCAGCCACACCCAACAGGTCTGTTAGTTAGACCACTCAGCCACCCAACAGGTCTGTTAGTTAGACCACTCAGCCACCCAAACAGGTCTTTTAGTTAGATTAGACCACTCAGCCACCCAACAGGTCTGTTAGTTAGATTAGACCACTCAGCCACCCAACAGGTCTGTTAGTTAGACCACTCAGCCACCCAACAGGTCTGTTAGTTAGACCACTCAGCCACCCAACAGGTCTGTTAGTTAGACCACTCAGCCACCCAACAGGTCTGTTAGTTAGACCACTCAGCCACCCAACAGGTCTGTTAGTTAGACCACTCAGCCACCCAACAGGTCTGTTAGTTAGATTAGACCACTCAGCCACCCAACAGGTCTGTTAGTTAGATTAGACCACTCAGCCACCCAACAGGTCTGTTAGTTAGACACTCAGCCACCCAACAGGTCTGTTAGTTAGACCACTCAGCCATCCAAACAGGTCTGTTAGTTAGACCACTCAGCCATCCAACAGGTCTGTTAGTTAGACCACTCAGCCACCCAACAGGTCTGTTAGTTAGATTAGACCACTCAGCCACCCAACAGGTCTGTTAGTTAGACCACTCAGCCATCCAACAGGTCTGTTAGTTAGACCACTCAGCCACCCAACAGGTCTGTTAGTTAGACCACTCAGCCACCCAACAGGTCTGTTAGTTAGACCACTCAGCCACCCAACAGGTCTGTTAGTTAGATTAGACCACTCAGCCACCCAACAGGTCTATTTGTTAGACCACTCAGCCATCCAACAGGTCTGTTAGTTAGATTAGACCACTCAGCCACCCAACAGGTCTGTTAGTTAGACCACTCAGCCACCCCAACAGGTCTGTTAGTTAGACCACTCAGCCACCCAACAGGTCTGTTAGTTAGACCACTCAGCCACCCAACAGGTCTGTTAGTTAGACCACTCAGCCACCCAACAGGTCTGTTAGTTAGATTAGACCACTCAGCCACCCAACAGGTCTGTTAGTTAGACCACTCAGCCATCCAACAGGTCTGTTAGTTAGATTAGACCACTCAGCCACCCAACAGGTCTGTTAGTTAGACCACTCAGCCACCCAACAGGTCTGTTAGTTAGACCACTCAGCCACCCAACAGGTCTGTTAGTTAGACCACTCAGCCACCCAACAGGTCTGTTAGTTAGACCACTCAGCCACCCAACAGGTCTGTTAGTTAGACTAGACCACTCAGCCACCCAACAGGTCTGTTAGTTAGACCACTCAGCCACCCAACAGGTCTGTTAGTTAGACCACTCAGCCACCCAACAGGTCTGTTAGTTAGACCACACTCAGCCACCCAACAGGTCTGTTAGTTAGACCACTCAGCCATCCAACAGGTCTGTTAGTTAGACCACTCAGCCATCCAACAGGTCTGTTAGTTAGACCACTCAGCCACCACCCACAGGTCTGTTAGTTAGACCACTCAGCCACCCAACAGGTCTGTTAGTTAGACCACTCAGCCACCCAACAGTCTGTTGTTTTAGATTAGACCACTCAGCCACCACCCAACAGGTCTGTTAGTTAGATTAGACCACTCAGCCACCCAACAGGTCTGTTAGTTAGACCACTCAGCCACCCAACAGGTCTGTTAGTTAGACCACTCAGCCATCCAACAGGTCTGTTAGTTAGACCACTCAGCCATCCAACAGGTCTGTTAGTTAGACCACTCAGCCACCAACAGGTCTGTAGTTAGATTAGACCACTCAGCCACCCAACAGGTCTGTTAGTTAGACCACTCAGCCATCCACAGGTCTGTTAGTTAGACCACCACTCAGCCACCCAACAGGTCTGTTAGTTAGACCACTCAGCCACCCAACAGGTCTGTTAGTTAGACCACTCAGCCAACCCAACAGGTCTGTTAGTTAGACCACTCAGCCACCCAACAGGTCTGTTAGTTAGACTAGATCACTCAGCCACCCAACAGGTCTGTTTAGTTAGACCACTCAGCCACCCACAGGTCTGTTAGTTAGACCACTCAGCCACCCAACAGGTCTGTTAGTTAGATTAGACCACTCAGCCACCCAACAGGTCTGTTAGTTAGACCAGACCACTCAGCCATCCAACAGGTCTGTTAGTTAGACCACTCAGCCACCCAACAGGTCTGTTAGTTAGACCACTCAGCCACCCAACAGGTCTGTTAGTTAGACCACTCAGCCACCCAACAGGTCTGTTAGTTAGACCACTCAGCCACCCAACAGGTCTGTTAGTTAGACTAGATCACTCAGCCACCCAACAGGTCTTTTAGTTAGACCACTCAGCCACCCAACAGTCTGTTAGTTAGACCACTCAGCCACCCAACAGGTCTGTTAGTTAGACTAGAACCACTCAGCCACCCAACAACAGGTCTGTTAGTTAGATTAGACCACTCAGCCACCCAACAGGTCTGTTAGTTAGACCACTCAGCCATCCAACAGGTCTGTTAGTTAGACTAAACCACTCAGCCACACAACAGGTCTGTTAGTTAGACCACTCAGCCACCCAACAGGTCTGTTAGTTAGACCACTCAGCCACCCAACAGGTCTGTTAGTTAGACCACTCAGCCACCCAACAGGTCTGTTAGTTAGACCACTCAGCCACCCAACAGGTCTGTTAGTTAGACCACTCAGCCATCCAACAGGTCTGTTAGTTAGACCACTCAGCCACCCAACAGGTCTGTTAGTTAGACCACTCAGCCACCCAACAGGTCTGTTAGTTAGACCACTCAGCCACCCAACAGGTCTGTTAGTTAGATTAGACCACTCAGCCACCCAACAGGTCTGTTAGTTAGACCACTCAGCCATCCAACAGGTCTGTTAGTTAGATTAGACCACTCAGCCACCCAACAGGTCTGTTAGTTAGACCACTCAGCCACCCAACAGGTCTGTTAGTTAGACCACTCAGCCACCCAACAGGTCTGTTAGTTAGACCCACTCAGCCACCCAACAGGTCTGTTTAGTTAGATTAGACCACTCAGCCACCCAACAGGTCTGTTAGTTAGACCACTCAGCCATCCAACAGGTCTGTTAGTTAGATTAGACCACTCAGCCACCCAACAGGTCTGTTAGTTAGACCACTCAGCCACCCAACAGGTCTGTTAGTTAGACCACTCAGCCACCCAACAGGTCTGTTAGTTAGACCACTCAGCCACCCAACAGGTCTGTTAGTTAGACCCACTCAGCCATCCAACAGGTCTGTTAGTTAGACCACTCAGCCATCCAACAGGTCTGTTAGTTAGACCACTCAGCCCACCCAACAGGTCTGTTAGTTAGATTAGACCACTCAGCCACCCAACAGGTCTGTTAGTTAGACCCCTCAGCACCCAACAGGTCTGTTAGTTAGACCACTCAGCCACCCAACAGGTCTGTTAGTTAGACCACTCAGCCATCCAACAGGTCTGTTAGTTAGACCCCTCAGCCATCCAACAGGTCTGTTAGTTAGGCCACTCAGCCACACAACAGGTCTGTTAGATAGACTAGATCACTCAGCCACCCAACAGGTCTTTTAGTTAGACCACTCAGCCACCCAACAGGTCTGTTAGTTAGACCCCTCAGCCATCCAACAGGTCTGTTAGTTAGGCCACTCAGCCACACAACAGGTCTGTTAGATAGACTACCACTCAGCCACCCAACAGGTCTTTAGTTAGACCACTCAGCCACCCAACAGGTCTGTTAGATAGACTAGATCACTAGAACCAACTCTATTATTAGACCACTCAGCCCCAACAGGTCTATTAGTTAGACCACTCAGCCACCCAACAGGTCTGTTAGTTAGATTAGACCACTCAGCCACCCAACAGGTCTGTTAGTTAGACCACTCAGCCTCCCAACAGGTCTGTTAGTTAGACCACTCAGCACTCAGCCACCCAACAGGTCTATTAGTTAGACCACTCAGCCACCCAACAGGTCTGTTAGTTAGATAGAGACCACTCAGCCACCCAACAGGTCTGTTAGTTAGACCACTCAGCCACCCAACAGGTCTGTTAGTTAGACCACTCAGCCACCCAACAGGTCTGTTAGTTAGACCACTCAGCCACCCAACAGGTCTGTTAGTTAGACCACTCAGCCACCCAACAACAGGTCTGTTAGTTAGATTAGACCACTCAGCCACCCAAACAGGTCTGTTAGTTAGACCACTCAGCCACCCAACAGGTCTATTAGTTAGATTAGACCACTCAGCCACCCAACAGGTCTGTTAGTTAGATTAGACCACTCAGCCACCCAACAGGTCTGTTAGTTAGACCACTCAGCCACCCAACAGGTCTGTTAGTTAGACCACTCAGCCACCCAACAGGTCTGTTAGTTAGACTAGACCACTCAGCCACCCAACAGGTCTGTTAGATAGAATAGATCACTCAGCCACCCAACAGGTCTGTTAGATGTACTAAACCACTCAGCCATCCAACAGGTCTGTTGAATAGACTAAACCACTCAGCCACACAACCAACCGTATGTTACATAGACTAGATCACTCAGCCACCCACAGGTCTGTTAGATAGAATATATCACTCAGCCACCCAACAGGTCTGTTAGTTAGACCACTCAGCCACCAACAGGTCTGTTAGTTAGACCACTCAGCCAACTCAACAGGTCTGTTAGTTAGACCACTCAGCCATCCAACAGGTCTGTTAGTTAGACCACTCAGCCATCCAACAGGTCTGTTAGTTAGACCACTCAGCCACCCAACAGGTCTGTTAGTTAGACCACTCAGCCATCCAACAGGTCTGTTAGTTAGACCACTCAGCCACCCAACAGGTCTGTTAGTTAGATTAGACCACTCAGCCACCCAACAGGTCTGTTAGTTAGATTAGACCACTCAGCCACCCAACAGGTCTGTTAGTTAGACCACTCAGCCACCCAACAGGTCTGTTAGTTAGACCACTCAGCCACCCACCAGGTCTGTTAGTTTAGACCACTCAGCCACCCAACAGGTCTGTTAGTTAGACCACTCAGCCATCCAACAGGTCTGTTAGTTAGACCCCTCAGCCACCCAACAGGTCTGTTAGTTAGATTAGACCACTCAGCCACCCAACAGGTCTGTTAGTTAGATTAGACCACTCAGCCACCCAACAGGTCTGTTAGTTAGACCACTCAGCCACCCAACAGGTCTGTTAGTTAGACCACTCAGCCACCCAACAGGTCTGTTAGTTAGAGTTCAGCCACCCAACAGGTCTGTTAGTTAGACCACTCAGCCACCCAACAGGTCTGTTAGTTAGACCACTCAGCCACACAACCGGTATGTTAGATAGACTAGATCACTCAGCCACCCAACAGGTCTGTTAGTTAGACCACTCAGCCACCCAACAGGTCTATTAGTTAGACCACTCAGCCACCCAACAGGTCTGTTAGTTAGATTAGACCCCTCAGCCACCCAACAGGTCTGTTAGTTAGACCACTCAGCCACCCAACAGGTCTGTGTTAGTTAGACCACTCAGCCACCCAACAGGTCTATTTGTTAGACCACTCAGCCACCCAACAGGTCTGTTAGTTAGATTAGACCACTCAGCCACCCAACAGGTCTGTTAGTTAGACCACTCAGCCATCCAACAGGTCTGTTAGTTAGACCACTCAGCCACCCAACAGGTCTGTTAGTTAGACCACTCAGCCACCCAACAGGTCTGTTAGTTAGATTAGACCACTCAGCCACCCAACAGGTCTGTTAGTTAGACCACTCAGCCACCCAACAGGTCTGTTAGTTAGATTAGACCACTCAGCCACCCAACAGGTCTTTTAGACAAGACCACTCAGCCACCCAACAGGTCTTTTAGACAACCACTCAGCACCCAACAGGTCTGTTAGTTACACTAACCACTCAACACACAACAACAGGTCTGTTAGTTAGACTAGATCACTCAGCCACCCAACAGGTCTGTTAGTTAGACTAAACCACTCAGCCACACAACCGGTACGTTAGATAGACTAGATCACTCAGCCACCCAACAGGTCTGTTACATTTTACATTTTTACATTTTAGTCATTTAGCAGACGCTCTTATCTAGAGCGACTTACAGGAGCAATTAGGGTTAAGTGCCTTGCTCAAGGGCACATTTACGTCATTTAGCAGACGCTCTTATCCAGAGCGACTACAAATTGGTGCATTCACCCTATAGCCAGTGGGATAACCACTTTACAATTCTACTTTTTTTTTTTTTTTTTTGGGGGGGGGGGGGGGGGGGGTGGGGTAGAAGGATTACTTTATCCTATCCCAGGTGTTCCTTAAAGAGGTGGGGGGTTTCAAATGTCTCCGGAAGGTGGTGAGTGACTCCGCTGTCCTGGCGTCGTGAGGGAGCTTGTTCCACCATTGGGGTGCCAGCAGCAGCGAACAGCTTTGACTGGGCTGAGCGGGAACTATGCTTGCCGCAGAGGAAGGGGAGCCAGCAGGCCAGAGGTGGATGAACGCAATGCCCTCGCCTGGGTGTAGGGACTGATCAGAGCCTGAAGGTACGGAGGGTGCCGTTCCCCTCACTGCTCCATAGGCAAGCACCATGGTCTTGTAACGGATGCGAGCTTCAACTGGAAGCCAGTGGAGTGTGCGGAGGAGGGGGGTGACGTGAGAGAGAACTTGGGAAGGTTTGAACACCAGACGGGCTGCGGCATTCTGGATGAGTTGTAGGGGTTTAATGGCACAGGCAGGGAGCCCAGCCAACAGCGAGTTGCAGTAATCCAGACGGGAGATGACAAGTGCCTGGATTAGGACCTGTGCCGCTTCCTGTGTAAGGCAGGGTCGTACTCTCCGAATGTTGTAGAGCATGAACCTGCAGGATCGGGTCACCGCCTTGATGTTGGCGGAGAACGACAGGGTGTTGTCCAGGGTCACGCCAAGGCTCTTCGCACTCTGGGAGGAGGACACAACGGAGTTGTCAACCGTGATGGCGAGATCATGGAACGGGCAGTCCTTCCCCGGGAGGAAGAGCAGCTCCGTCTTGCCAGGGTTCAGCTTGAGGTGGTGATCCGTCATCCATACTGATATGTCGGCCAGACATGCAGAGATGCGATTCGCCACCTGGTTATCAGAAGGGGGAAAGGAGAAGATTAGTTGTGTATCGTCAGCGTAGCAATGATAGGAGAGGCCATGTGAGGATATGATAGAGCCAAGTGACTTGGTGTATAGGGAGAAAAGGAGAGGGCCTAGAACTGAGCCCTGGGGGACACCAGTGGTGAGAGCACGTGGTGCGGAGACAGCTTCTCGCCACGCCACTTGGTAGGAGCGACCGGTCAGGTAGGACGCAATCCAGGAGTGAGCCGCGCCGGAGATGCCCAGCTCGGAGAGGGTGGAGAGGAGGATCTGATGGTTCACTGTATCAAAGGCAGCAGACAGGTCTAGAAGGACAAGCGCAGAGGAGAGAGAGTTAGCTTTAGCAGTGCGGAGAGCCTCCGTGACACAGAGAAGAGCAGTCTCAGTTGAATGACCAGTCCTGAAACCTGACTGTTTTGGATCAAGAAGGTCATTCTGAGAGAGATAGCAAGAGAGTTGGCTAAAGACGGCACGCTCAATAGGTTTGGAAAGAAAATAAAGAAGGGATACTGGTCTGTAGTTGTTGACATCAGTGGGATCGAGTGTTGGTTTTTGAGAAGGGGTGCAACTCTCGCTCTCTTGAAGACGGAAGGGACATGGCCAGCGGTCAAGGATGAGTTGATCAGCGAGGTGAGGTAGGGGAGAAGGTCACCGGAGATGGTCTGGAGAAGAGAGGAGGGGATGGGGATAAGCGGGCAGATTGTTGGGGAGCCTGCAGTCACTAGTCGCAAGATTTTATCTGGAGAGAGAGGGGAGAAAGAAGTCAAAGCATAGGGTAGGGCAGGTGTGAGCAGGACCAGCAGTGTCATTAGACTTAACAAACGAGGATCGGATGTCGTCAACCTTCTTTTCAAAGTGGTTGACAAAGTCATCCACAGAGAGGAGGGAGGGGGGGGGGGGGGGGGGGGGGGGGGAGGATTCAGCAGTGAGGAGATGTGGCAAAGAGCTTCCTAGGGTTAGAGGCAGATGCTTGGAATTTAGAGTGGTTAGAAAGTTGCCTTAGCAGCAGAAACAGAGATGAAGAAAATGTTAGAGAGGAGGAGATGAAGAAAATGAAGAGGAGAAAGATGCCAGGTCGGCAGGGAGTTTAGTTTTCTTCCATTTCCGCTCAGCTGCCCGGAGCTCTGTTCTGTGAGCTCGCAATGAGTCATCAAGCCACAGAGCTGGAGGGGAGGACCGAGCCGGCCGGGAGGATAGGGGACACAGGGAGTCAAAGGATGCAGAAAGGGAGGGAGAGGAGGGTTGAGGAGGCAGAATCAGGAGATTGGAGGGAGAAGGATTGAGCTGAGGGAAGAGATGATAGGATGGAAGAGGAGAGAGTAGTGGGAGAGAGAGAGCGAAGGTTGCGGCGGCGCGTTACCATCTGTGTAGGGGCAGAGTGAGTAGTGTTGGAGGAGAGCGAGAGAGAAAAGGATACAAAGTAGTGGTCGGAGACATGGAGGGGAGTTGCAGTGAGATTAGTAGAAGAGCAACATCTAGTAAAGATGAAGTCAAGCGTATTGCCTGCCTTGTGAGTGGGGGGGGATGGTGAGAGGGTGAGGTCAAAAGAGGAGAGGAGTGGAAAGAAGGAGGCAGAGAGAAATGAGTCAAATGTAGACGTGGGGAGGTTGAAATCCCCCAAGACTATGAAGGGTGAGCCATCCTCAGGAAAGGAACTTATCAAGGCGTCAAGGTCATTGATGAACTCTCCAAGGGAACCTGGAGGGCGATAGATGACAAGGATATTAAGCTTAAATGGGCTAGTGACTGTGACAGCATGGAATTCAAATGAGTAGATAGACAGATGGGTTAGGGGAAAAATTGAGAATGACCACTATTGGTGGTTTTGTTGTGACCAAGTGTTGGCGCTAAAACTGTGTGTTTTTGGATGCAAGTGTTGGTGCTAAACTGTGTGTTTTTGGATGCTAGCATGCTAGTTAGCTATGGTGTCATAGTTAGCTAGCTGAATAAAGTGGTTGAGTCTATTCCTTTAAACATTGAACCGCTGTGGTTCACAACAATTCTGATTTCTAAAGGTGGAAGTTGGTAGAGTTTTTTGTTCGGGTGGTTAAGTGAAACAATTATAGTTGTTAGAAGTAGAAGTTTTGGGTGAGGGAGGGCCCTGCTCTCTACTGTCCCAGATGTTTAGTTCATTTCATTCCGATCTCCTCTGCATTATTGTAGCCATTTGCTACAGCCTGTCAACTATGCCTCTGCCTATCCCTGTTCTCTCCTCTCTGCACAGGCTACACAAACGCCCCACACCGCGTGGCTGCTGCCTCTCTAACTGGTGGTCCCTGCACGCACCCCACACCTGGAGTTCCAGGTCTCAGGCAGCCTCTGGAACTGCCGTTCTGCTGCCAACAAAGCTGACTTCATCCCAGCCTATGCTAATCTCCAGTCCCTCGACTTCCTGGCGCTGACGGAAACATGGATTACCACTGAAAACACTGCTACTCCTACTGCTCTCTCTCCTCGTCTGACCATGTGTTCTCGCATACCCCGAGAGCATCTGGTCAGAGGGGTGGTGGCACAGGAATCCTCATCTCTCCCAAGTGGACATTCTCAATTTTTCCCCTAACCCATCTGTCTATCTCCTCATTTGAATTCCATGCTGTCACAGTCACTAGCCCATTTAAGCTTAATATCCTTGTCATCTATCGCCCTCCAGGTTCCCTGGAGAGTTCATCAATGAGCTTGACGCCTTGATAAGTTCCTTTCCTGAGGATGGCTCACCCCTCACAGTTTTGGGGGATTTCAACCTCCCTATGTCCACATTTGACTCATTTCTCTCTGCCTCCTTCTTTCCACTTCTCTCCTCTTTTGACCTCACCCTCTCACCGTCCCCCCCTACTCACAAGGCAGGCAATACGCTTGACCTCATCTTTACTAGATGCTGCTCTTCTACTAATCTCACTGCAACTCCCCTCCATGTCTCCGACCACTACTTTGTTCCTTTTCTCTCTCGCTCTCCTCCCACACTACTCACTCTGCCCCTACACAGATGGTAATGCGCCACCGCAACCTTCGCTCTCTCTCTCCCACTACTCTCTCCTCTTCCATCCTATCATCTCTTCCCTCTGCTCAATCCTTCTCCCTCCAATCTCCTGATTCTGCCTCCTCAACCCTCCCTCTCCTCCTTTCTGCATCCTTTGACTCTCTGTGTCCCCTATCCTCCCGGCCGGCTCGGTCCTCCCCTCCAGCTCCGTGGCTTGATGACTCATTGCGAGCTCACAGAACAGAGCTCCGGGCAGCGGAGCGGAAATGGAAGAAAACTAAAACTCCTGCCGACCTGGCATCTTTTCACTCCCTCCTCTCTACATTTTCTTCATCTGTTTCTGCTGCTAAGGCCACTTTCTACCACTCTAAATTCCAAGCATCTGCCTCTAACCCTAGGAAGCTCTTTGCCACATTTTCCTCCCTCCTGAATCCTCCCCCCCCCCCCGCCCCCCCCTCCTCTCTCTCTGTGGATGACTTCGTCAACCACTTTGAAAAGAAGGTTGACGACATTCGATCCTCGTTTGTTAAGTCTAATGACACTGCTGGTCCTACTCACACTGCCCTACCCTATGCTTTGACTTCTTTCTCCCCTCTCTCTCCAGATAAAATCCTGCGACTTGTGACTGCAGGCCGCCCAACAACCTGCCCGCTTGATCCCATCCCCTCCTCTCTTCTCCAGACCATCTCCGGTGACCTTCTCCCCTACCTCACCTCGCTGATCAACTCATCCTTGACCGCTGGCCATGTCCCTTCCGTCTTCAAGAGAGCGAGAGTTGCTCCCCTTCTCAAGAAACCCAACACTCGATCCCACTGATGTCAACAACTACAGACCAGTATCCCTTCTTTCTTTCTTTCCAAAACTATTGAGCGTGCCGTCTTTAGCCAACTCTCTTGCTATCTCTCTCAGAATGACCTTCTTGATCCAAACCAGTCAGGTTTCAGGACTGGTCATTCAACTGAGACTGCTCATCTCTGTGTCACGGAGGCTCTCCGCACTGCTAAAGCTAACTCTCTCTCCTCTGCTCTTGTCCTTCTAGACCTGTCTGCTGCCTTTGATACTGTGAACCATCAGATCCTCCTCTCCACCCTCTCCAAGCTGGGCATCTCCGGCGCGGCTCACTCCTGGATTGCGTCCTACCTGACCGGTCGCTCCTACCAAGTGGCGTGGCGAGAAGCTGTCTCCGCACCACGTGCTCTCACCACTGGTGTCCCCCAGGGCTCAGTTCTAGGCCCTCTCCTTTTCTCCCTATACACCAAGTCACTTGGCTCTGTCATATCCTCACATGGCCTCTCCTATCATTGCTATGCTGACGATACACAACTAATCTTCTCCTTTCCCCCTTCTGATAACCAGGTGGCGAATCGCATCTCTGCATGTCTGGCAGACATATCAGTATGGATGACGGATCACCACCTCAAGCTGAACCCTGGCAAGACGGAGCTGCTCTTCCTCCCGGGGAAGGACTGCCCGTTCCATGATCTCGCCATCACGGTTGACAACTCCGCTGTGTCCTCCTCCCAGAGTGCGAAGAGCCTAGGCGTGACCCTGGACAACACCCTGTCGTTCTCCGCCAACATCAAGGCGGTGACCCGCTCCTGCAGGTTCATGCTCTACAACATTCGGAGAGTACGACCCTGCCTTACACAGGAAGCGGCACAGGTCCTAATCCAGGCACTTGTCATCTCCCGTCTGGACTACTGCAACTCGCTGTTGGCTGGCCTCCCTGCCTGTGCCATTAAACCCCTACAACTCATCCAGAATGCCGCAGCCCGTCTGGTGTTCAACCTTCCCAAGTTCTCTCACGTCACCCCCCTCCTCCGCACACTCCACTGGCTTCCAGTTGAAGCTCGCATCCGCTACAAGACCATGGTGCTTGCCTATGGAGCAGTGAGGGGACGGCACCTCTGTACCTTCGGGCTCTGATCAGTCCCTACACCCAAACGAGGGAATTGCGTTCATCCACCTCTGGCCTGCTGGCTCCCCTTCCTCTGCAGAAGCATAGTTCCCGCTCAGACCAGTCAAAACTGTTCGCTGCTCTGGCACCCCAATGGTGGAACAAGCTCCCTCACGACGCCAGGACAGCAGAGTCACTCACCACCTTCCGGAGACATTTGAAACCCCACCTCTTTAAGGAATACCTGGGATAGGATAAAGTAATCCTTCTACCCCCCCCCCCCCCAAAAAAAAATTGTAAAGTGGTTATCCCACTGGCTATAGGGTGAACGCACCAATTGGTGAGTCGCTCTGGATAAGAGCGTCTGCTAAATGACGTAAATGTGCCCTTGAGCAAGGCACTTAACCCTAATTGCTCCTGTAAGTCGCTCTGGATAAGAGCGTCTGCTAAATGACTAAAATGTAAATGTAAAAATGTAATGAGGATTCCTGTGCCACCACCCCTCTGACCAGATGCTCTCGGGGTATGCGAGAACACATGGTCAGACGAGGAGAGAGCAGTAGGAGTAGCAGTGTTTTCAGTGGTAATCCATGTTTCCGTCAGTGCCAGGAAGTCGAGGGACTGGAGGGTGGCATAGGCTGGGATGAAGTCAGCCTTGTTGGCGGCAGAACGGCAGTTCCAGAGGCTGCCTGAGACCTGGAACTCCAGGTGTGTGGTGCGTGCAGGGACCACCAGGTTAGAGAGGCAGCAGCCACGCGGTGTGAGGCGTTTGTGTAGCCTATGCGGAGAGGAGAGAACAGGGATAGGCAGAGGCATAGTTGACAGGCTGCAGCAGATGGCTACAATAATGCAGAGGAGATCGGGATGAAATGAACTAAACATCAGGGAAAGGAGAGAGCAGGCCTCCCTCACCAAAAAAAAAAAATATATATAACTCTCCCAACTTCCACCTCAGAAACTATAAATTGCTTCACTGAACCACCCGAGTAAAACTCTCCCAACTTCCACTTTAGAAATTAGAATTGTTGTAAAACTACAGCAGACTGTTATCAGTAGCTGTAATTAAGTACAGCAGCTACCAACCACCTAACGTTAATGCCTCGGATGAGGTTAGAAAAACTGGCTCAATCACAGGTACTCTTAAGCATGAAATAACATTGGAAACAATTAACCATAGTTGCAAAAAGTTACCAGTAGCTACCTGCTAGCTAGCTAGCTTTGTTGGTCCAAGTAGTTGGTAGGCTAGCCTCGTGCTTCGCCGGAGTCCGCCGAATACAGGCCTTTACCTACAATAATTACCTACAATAACCTTCAATAACTACCTGAGTAAGCTACCTATAATACCAAACTACAATACCTACCTACAATCTAAATACATGGTTTAAGCTTAACTCAACACCATATAAGAAGCCAAGCTTACCTTTCATAACGCAGCAACGATTAAACGTTGGGTAGCTAGCACAAAGACTAAACTAATTAGTTAGACTAAACCACTCAGCCACACAACCGGTATGTTAGATAGACTAGATCACTCAGCCACCCAACAGGTCTGTTAGTTAGACTAGATCACTCAGCCATCCAACAGGTCTGTTAGTTAGACCACTCAGCCACCCAACAGGTCTGTTAGATAGACTAGATCACTCAGCCACCCAACAGGTCTGTTTAGTTAGACCACTCAGCCACCCAACAGGTCTGTTAGTTAGACTAGACCACTCAGCCACCCAACAGGTCTGTTAGTTAGACCACTCAGCCACCCAACAGGTCTGTTAGTTAGACCACTCAGCCACCCAACAGGTCTGTTAGTTAGATTAGACCACTCAGCACCCAACAGGTCTGTTAGTTAGACCACTCAGCCACCCAACAGGTCTGTTTAGTTAGACCACTCAGCCACCCAACAGGTCTGTTAGTTAGACCACTCAGCCACCCAACAGGTCTGTTAGTTAGACCACTCAGCCACCCAACAGGTCTGTTAGTTAGACCACTCAGCCACCCAACAGGTCTGTTAGTTAGATTAGACCACTCAGCCACCCAACAGGTCTGTTAGTTAGACCACTCAGCCATCCAACAGGTCTGTTAGTTAGACCCCTCAGCCACCCAACAGGTCTGTTAGTTAGAGACCACTCAGCCACCCAACAGGTCTGTTAGTTAGACCACTCAGCCACCCAACAGGTCTGTTAGTTAGATTAGACCACTCAGCCACCCAACAGGTCTGTTAGTTAGACCACTCAGCCACCCAACAGGTCTGTTAGTTAGATTAGATCACTCAGCCACCCAACAGGTCTGTTAGTTAGACCACTCAGCCACCCAACAGGTCTGTTAGTTAGACCACTCAGCCACCCAACAGGTCTGTTAGTTAGATTAGACCACTCAGCCACCCAACAGGTCTGTTAGTTAGACCACTCAGCCACCCAACAGGTCTGTTAGTTAGACCACTCAGCCACCCAACAGGTCTGTTAGTTAGACCACTCAGCCACCCAACAGGTCTGTTAGTTAGATTACTCAGCCACACCCAACAGGTCTGTTAGTTAGACCACTCAGCCACCCAACAGGTCTGTTAGTTAGACCACTCAGCCACCCAACAGGTCTGTTAGTTAGACCACTCAGCCACCCAACAGGTCTGTTAGTTAGACCACTCAGCCACCCAACAGGTCTGTTAGTTAGACCACTCAGCCACCCAAACAGGTCTGTTAGTTAGATTAGACCACTCAGCCACCCAACAGGTCTGTTAGTTAGACCACTCAGCCACCCAACAGGTCTATTAGTTAGACCACTCAGCCACCCAACAGGTCTGTTAGTTAGATTAGACCACTCAGCCACCCAACAGGTCTGTTAGTTAGACCACTCAGCCATCCAACAGGTCTGTTAGTTAGACCACAGCCAACCAACAGCTCTGTTAGTTAGACCACTCAGCCACCCAAACAGGTCTGTTAGTTAGACCACTCAGCCACCCAACAGGTCTGTTAGTTAGATTAGACCACTCAGCCACCCAACAGGTCTGTTAGTTAGACCACTCAGCCACCCAACAGGTCTGTTAGTTAGACCACTCAGCCACCCAACAGGTCTGTTAGTTAGACCACTCAGCCATCCAACAGGTCTGTTAGTTAGACCACTCAGCAACCCAACAGGTCTGTTAGTTAGACCACTCAGCCACCCAACAGGTCTGTTAGTTAGACTAGATCACTCAGCCACCCAACAGGTCTGTTAGTTAGACCCCTCAGCCACCCAACAGGTCTGTTAGTTAGACCACTCAGCCACCCAACAGGTCTGTTAGTTAGATTAGACCACTCAGCCACCCAACAGGTCTGTTAGTTAGATTAGACCACTCAGCCACCCAACAGGTCTGTTAGTTAGACCACTCAGCCACCCAACAGGTCTGTTAGTTAGACCACTCAGCCACCCAACAGGTCTGTTAGTTAGATTAGACCACTCAGCCACCCAACAGGTCTGTTAGTTAGACCACTCAGCCACCCAACAGGTCTGTTAGTTAGACCACTCAGCCACCCAACAGGTCTGTTAGTTAGACCACTCAGCCACCCAACAGGTCTGTTAGTTAGACCACTCAGCCACCCAACAGGTCTGTTGTTAGTTAGATTAGACCCACTCAGCCACCCAACAGGTCTGTTAGTTAGACCACTCAGCCACCCAACAGGTCTGTTAGTTAGAGACCACTCAGCCACCCAACAGGTCTGTTAGTTATACTAACCCCTCAGCCACCCAACAGGTCTGTTAGTTAGACCACTCAGCCACCCAACAGGTCTGTTAGTTAGACCACTCAGCCACCCAACAGGGTCTGTTAGTTAGACCACTCAGCCACCCAACAGGTCTGTTAGTTAGACCACTCAGCCCACCCAACAGGTCTGTTAGTTTAGACCACTCAGCCACCCAACAGGTCTGTTAGTTAGACCACTCAGCCACCCACCCAACAGGTCTGTTAGTTAGACTAGATCACTCAGCCACCCAACAGGTCTGTTAGTTAGAGACCACTCAGCCACCCAACAGGTCTGTTAGTTAGACTAAACCACTCAGCCACACAACCGGTATGTTAGATAGACTAGATCACTCAGCCACCCAACAGGTCTGTTAGTTAGGCCACTCAGCCATCCAACAGCTCTGTTAGTTAGACCACTCAGCCATCCAACAGGTCTGTTAGTTAGATTAGACCACTCAGCCATCCAACAGGTCTGTTGGTTAGACTAAACCACTCAGCCATACAACCGGTATGTTAGATAGACTAGATCACTCAGCCACCCAACAGGTCTGTTAGTTAGACTAAACCACTCAGCCACACAACAGGTATGTTAGATAGAATAGACCACTCAGCCACCCAACAGGTCTGTTAGATTATTACCCACTCAGCCACACAACCGGTATGTTAGATAGACTAGATCACTCAGCCACCCAACAGGTCTGTTAGATAGACTAGATAACTCAGCCACCCAACAGGTCTGTTAGTTAGGCCACTCAGCCACCCAACAGGTCTGTTAGTTAGACTAAACCACTCAGCCACACAACAGGTCTGTTAGATAGACTAGACCACTCAGCCACCCAACAGGTCTGTT
>CM072219.1:320081-333062 GCA_036851935.1 Coregonus suidteri | reverse complement strand
AGCTAACTCTCTTCCAGTTTTCTTTATCTCATGGGAGATGGTATCATGTCCTTTGTGCTTTGTCTCTGCACACTGACTGCAGATAAACATCTGGTCTGTCCTGCAGAACACCTCCAGAGGACTGTAGTCATGTTGGCAGAGTTTCTGCACCAGGTCTCCAGTCACCTCCACCACTGTGTGTCTCTGCAGTGCTGCTATTGTATAGTGCTGTCTGATGTGGGTCTCACAGTAGGACACACTGCAGGTCTGACAGAACTTCACTGCTTGGACCTCAGAGCAGATATCACAGACCACCTCTCCTGGCCTGGTTGGGAATTGGAAAATAACATTTATCAAATACATTGATCAAAATAACCTGACCCATTCAGTTTAACACATAATGGCCTGATAATATAACACATGGTAACGTACCTATAACTAACGTGCATTTTTGTTTTACATTAAGTCAAATATATTTTATTTCATGAGGTTAGCATTATTATGACATAGGGCTGTATTTCCAGCTGTGCACAAAGGGGAGTCTCTTTTTGGATGGTTAGTCGGGGTGGATACGTAGGTGTAAAACGGGAACGTCTAGCAACCCAAAGGTTGCGTGTTTGAATCTCATCATTGACAACTTTAGCATTTTAGCTAATTACTGTAGCAACTTTGCAACTACTTACTACTTTGCAATTACTTAGCATGTTATCTAACCCTTCCCTTAACCCTAACCTTAAACCCTTTAACCTTTAAGCCTAGCTAACATGGATGATGGACATCCACAAATTAATACATACTATACGAAACGTAACATATCACACTAGATGGAGTGTCTCGGATTTACATAAAGAATAACATGAAATGCTCTGAGACCACGTTGCCTAACCTGCCACATTAGTTATCCTAACCTGCCACATTAGTTATCCTAACCTGCCACATTAGTGATCCTAACCTGCCACATTAGTTATCCTAACCTGCCACATTAGTTATCCTAACCTGCCACATTAGTTATCCTAACCTGCCACATTAGTTATCCTAACCTGCCACATTAGTTATCCTAACCTGCCACATTAGTGATCCTAACCTGCCACATTATTTATCCTAACCTGCCACATTAGTTATCCTAACCTGCAACATTAGTGATCCTAACCTGCCTCATTAGTTATCCTAACCTGCCACATTAGTGATCCTAACCTGCAACATTAGTGATCCTAACCTGCTATGTAAACAAGAAACTATCAGTTTTCATAACATCGGAACTGACCAATAGCAGGCACCAATGGGGCATTTTTCTGATATCAAGAAACACCCTGAATTGCGATCCACACCTACGTCATGGTTCAATCATTGCAAATTGCCATGCAAAATTTCATTATTGCTGAAGCAGAATCGAGAATTTTGGCAACATCACAGAAAAAACTGAAATCCTGGGGAGACGGTCATAACAAGGCAAGTGGGGACCTCTTGTGGCGGACACAAAATGCACAAAATCCTTTTCTATAGACTTGAATAGGATAATAACAATATAATTGGTTTCTCTGCTATATTCTACTGCACATAAAGTAAGTTACCAATTATAGCCTACTATAAGCAACAACAGTAAATAGATTCATTACTGACATCAAATTGGATAAAATGCCATATATTAAATGTAGTATCTTACTCTTTTTGAGTCAAAGCTCCCTCCTTGAATACAGGAGGGGTAACCATTGACTGGCCACTCTTCATGGATAGATACAGTGGGAAAAAATAGTATTTAGTCAGCCACCAATTGTGCAAGTTCTCCCACTTAAAAAGATGAGAGAGGCCTGTAGTTTTCATCATAGGTACACGTCAACTATGTCAGACAAAATGAGAAAAAAAAAAATCCAGAAAATTACATTGTAGGATTTTTAATTTATTTATTTACAAATTATGGTGGAAAATAAGTATTTGGTCAATAACAAAAGTTTCTCAATACTTTGTTACAGTGGGGAAAAAAGTATTTAGTCAGCCACCAATTGTGCAAGTTCTCCCACTTAAAAAGATGAGAGAGGCCTGTAATTTTCATCATAGGTACACGTCAACTATGACAGACAAATTGAGGGAAAAAAATCCAGAAAATCACATTGTAGGATTTTTTATTAATAATTTATTTGCAAATTATGGTGAAAAATAAGTATTTGGTCAATAAACAAAAGTTTCTCAATACTTTGTTATATACCCTTTGTTGGCAATGACACAGGTCAAACGTTTTCTGTAAGTCTTCACAAGGTTTTCACACACTGTTGCTGGTATTTTGGCCCATTCCTCCATGCAGATCTCCTCTAGAGCAGTGATGTTTTGGGGCTGTCGCTGGGCAACACGGACTTTCAACTCCCTCCAAAGATTTTCTATGGGGTTTAGATCTGGAGACTGGCTAGGCCACTCCAGGACCTTGAAAATGCTTCTTACAAAGCCACTCCTTCGTTGCCCGGGCGGTGTGTTTGGGATCATTGTCATGCTGAAAGACCCAGCCACCTTTCATCTTCAATGCCCTTGCTGATGGAAGGAGGTTTTCACTCAAAATCTCACGATACATGGCCCCATTCATTCTTTCCTTTACACGGATCAGTCGTCCTGGTCCCTTTGCAGAAAAACAGCCCCAAAGCATGATGTTTCCACCCCCATGCTTCACAGTAGGTATGTTGTTCTTTGGATGCAACTCAGCATTCTTTGTCCTCCAAACACGACGAGTTGAGTTTTTACCAAAAAGTTATATTTTGGTTTCATCTGACCATATGACATTCTCCCAATCCTCTCTTCTGGATCATCCAAATGCACTCTAGCAAACTTCAGACGGGCCTGGACGTGTACTGGCTTAAGCAGGGGGACACGTCTGGCACTTTAGGATTTGAGTCCCTGGCGGCGTAGTGTGTTACTGATGGTAGGCTTTGTTACTTTGGTCCCAGCTCTCTGCAGGTCATTCACTAGGTCCCCCGTGTGGTTCTGGGATTTTTTATCACCGTTCTTGTGATCATTTTGACCCCACGGGGTGAGATCTTGCATGGAGCCCCAGATCGAGGGAGATTATCAGTGGGTCTTGTATGTCTTCCATTTCCTAATAATTGCTCCCACAGTTGATTTCTTCAAACCAAGCTGCTTACCTATTGCAGATTCAATCTTCCAGCCTGGTGCAGGTCTACAATTTTGTTTCTGGTGTCCTTTGACAGCTCTTTGCTGTTGGCCATAGTGGAGTTTGGAGTGTGACTGGTTGAGGTTGTGGACAGGTGTCTTTTATACTGATAACAAGTTCAAACAGGTGCCATTAATACAGGTAACGAGTGGAGGACAGAGGAGCCTCTTAAAGAAGAAGTTACAGGTCTGTGAGAGCCAGAAATCTTGCTTGTTTGTAGGTGACCAAATACTTATTTTCCACCATAATTTGCAAATAAATTCATTAAAAATCCTACAATGTGATTTTCTGGATTTTTTTCCTCAATTTGTCTGTCATAGTTGACATGTACCTATGATGAAAAATTACAGGCCTCTCTCATCTTTTTAAGTGGGAGAACTTGCACAATTGGTGGCTGACTAAAATAATTTTTTTCCCACTGTAACAAAGTATTGAGAAACTTTTGTTATTGACCAAATACTTATTTTCCACCATAATTTGTAAATAATTTCAATAAAATTCCTACAATGTGATTTTCTGGAATTTTTTTTTCTCATTTTGTCTGTCATAGTTGACGTGTACCTATGATGAAAACTACAGGCCTCTCTCATCTTTTTAAGTGGGAGAACTTGCACAATTGGTGGCTGACTAAATACTTTTTTTTTCCCCACTGTAACTGGGGGTTGGTGACAATGGTCTCTCCAGATCGACCCTGCAAGCAACAATAGACAGTCCAGCAATGAAATCGAACATAAACATGATATACAGTGCCTTCAGAAAGTATTCACCTCCCTTTACTTTTTCCACATTTTGCTGTGTTACAGCCTGAAATTTAAAATGGGTTAAATTGAGATTGTGTGTCACTGATCTACACCCAATACCCCACAATGTCAAAGTGGAATCTAGTTTTTAGAAACGTTTACAAATGAAAAAATTAAAAGCTAAAATGTCTTGAGTCAATAAGTATTCAACCCCTTTGTTATGGCAAGCCTAATAAGTTCAGGAGTAAACATTTGCTTAACAAGTCACAGAATTAGTTGCATGGACTCACTGTGTGCAATAATAGCAATTAACATGATTTTTGAATGACTACGTTATCTCTGTAACCCACATATTACCATTATCTGTAAGGCGTCTTGAGTCGAGTAGTGAATTTCAAGCACTGACAGTATTCAACCACAAATACCACAAAGGTTTTCCAATGCCTTGCAAAGAAGGGCACCTAATGGTAGATGGGTAAATGAAAAAAGTAGTAGACACTGAATATCCCTTTGAATATGATGAAGTTATTAATTATGCTTTGGATGGTGTATCAATACCCCCAGTCACTACAAAGATACAGTCTTTCATTCCTAATTCAGTTGCCGGAGAGGAAGGAAACCGCTCAGTGATTTCACCATGAGTCCAATGGTGATTTTAAAACAATTAGAGTTTATTGGCTGTGATAGGAGAAAACTAAGGATGGATCAACAACATTGTAGTTACTCCTCAATACTAGCCTAAATGACAGATTGAAAAGAAAGAAGCCTGTACCGAATACAAATATTCTAAATCAGCCATCCTGTTTGCAATAAGGCACTAAAGTAATATTGCAAAAAAATATGTTTCGGGCAAATCCCACACAACACATCACTGAGTACCGCTTCATATTTTCAAGCCTGGTGGTGGCTGCATCATGTTTTTTTGGGGGGGGGAAATGGAATAGAGCTAAGCACAGGCAAAATCCTAGAGGAAAACCTGGTTACCAAGATGACATTGAATGTTCCTGAGTGGCCTAGTTACAGTTTTGAAGTACAAATATTCTTGAAAATCTATGGCAAACTTGAAAATGGCTGTCTAGAAATGACCAAACAACCAACTTGAAAGAGCTTGAAGTGTTTAAGAAAACAAAAACAATGGGTAAATATTGTACAATCCAGGTGTGCAAAGCTCTAAGATACGTACCCAAAAAAGACTCACAGCTGTAATCACTGCCAACAGTGATTCTAACATGTAATTGACTCAGGGGATTAAATACTTATCTAATCAAGATCCACTACAGGTCAAAAGTTTAGAACACCTACTCATTCAAGGATTTTTCTTATTTTTTACTATTTTCTACATTGTAAAATAATAGTGAATACATCAAAACTATGAAATAACACATATGGAATCATGTAGTAACCAAAAAAGTGTTAAACAAATCAAAATATATTTTATATGTAAGATTCTTTAAATAGCCACCCTTTGTCTTGATGACAGCTTTGCACACTCTTTTGGTATTCTCTCAACCAGCTTCACCTGGAATGCTTTTCCAACAGTCTTGTAGCCAGCAGCACCAATGTGTCGGAGGAAACATGTGGTCCTCTGTAGCTCAGCTGGTAGAGCACGGCGCTTGTAACGCCAAGGTAGTGGGTTCGATCCCCGGGACCATCCATACACAAAAAAAAAAAATTATGCACTCGTGACTGTATGTCGCTTTGGATAAAAGCGTCTGCTAAATGGCATATTATATTATATTATATGAAACGCCGTACAGCTGGCGACCGAAGCCAGTGTGCATATGCCCGGCCACCACATGGAGTCGCTAGAGCGCAAAGGGACAAGGACATCCCAGCAGGCCAAACACTCCCCTAACCCAGACGACACTGGGCCAATTGTGTGCGCCTCATGGGTCTCCCGGTCGCGGCCGGCAGCGCCACAGCCCGGGCTCTAACCCAGATCTGTAGTGACGCCTCTAGCACTGCCTTAGACTGCTGCACCACTCGGGAGGTCAACACAACTATTTTATTGAACTTTGACTCAACTGTGAATTGTGAGGTAATCAAGGAAAAATAATCAGATAAACAACAAATAATAAGTAGAAGCGCCTTAGTTCTCCGTCACTCTCCAGTGTTGTAGTGGACTCACAGCTGGGTGTAGGAAAGTCTATTTTATACACATTGACACTGAACAGAGTAGATTTAAGCTTTAGCTTTTGAGAACTTTCTTATAGTGATATGGTCAACACAAACAGAGTATTAGTTTGATGGAAATTAAATGGAACTGAGATACTGCAGCGATTAAATTAGGGGAAACTGAGTTCCACCATTTTATGACTGGAGACAGCATACAGTTTAAATTTAAACAACGCAGATCACCACCTATAAAATTAAAATGTAATCTATTATAATTTGCTTATAATGCCAGTAATTACTATATAATGAACAGTCATCCTGACACTGTAACTGCATCAGACATCATGAGAAGTGCTACATATGCTTAATTGGACACACACACCTCTTCATTTAAGGGTCCCTGGTCTCATCAAGATCCTTGTATGATGACCCATCCTTCTGTCTTTCTTTAGGGATGGCTCCACCCTCAGCCCCCTGATGATAACTCATTATAACTCTTAGAGAGGAGGTCTCACAATCCTGAAGAGGACTGGTTCCTTATCAATCTGATGATAACTCATTATAACTCTCAGAGAGGAGGCCTCACAATCCTGAAGAGGCCTGGTCCCATATCAATCTGTAAATAACAAAAGTCCCAGATATTAATACAACCTTTTAGACACAAAAACTCTGCTATAACCACTTAGTGACAAATGTATTGGTAAAAAGTACAATACACATTGTTACATCCCTCTTCATGTTGTATTATCTGATGATTATACTCACATGATTATGTCACTTTAACTCTACCCACATGTACATATTACTTCAACTACCTCAACTAGCCGGTGCCCCCGCACATTGACTCTGCACCGGTACCCCCCTGTATATATAGCCTTCCTACTGTTATTTTATTTTACTTCTGCTCTTTTCTTTCTCAACACTTTTTTGTTGTTTTATTCTACTTTTTTTTATTAAAAATAAATGCACTGTTGGTTAAGGGCTGTAAGTAAGCATTTCACTGTAATGTCTGCACCTGTTGTATTCGACGCATGTGGCCAATAAAATTTGATTTGATTTGATTTGATTATATGAATTGAGGTTGGGCGTCTGTCATAGTTTGTTGGACTTTACTGAAAGCATTGTGGGGATACATACAGTACCAGTCAAAAGTTACGACACATCTACTCATTCAAGGGTTTCTTTATTTTTACTATTTTCTACATTGTAAAATAATAGCAAAGACATCAAAACTATGAAATAACACATATGGAATCACGTAGTAACCAAAAAAGTGTTAAACACAAATCAACAATATTTTGTATTTGAGATTCTTCAAATATCCACCCTTTGCCTTGATGACAGCTTTGCACACTCTTAGTATTCTCTCAACCATTTCATGAGGTAGTCACTTGGAATACATTTCAATTAACAGGTGTGCCTTCTTAAACGTAATTTGTGGCATTTCTTTCTTTCTTAATGCGCTTGAGCCAATCAATCAGTTGTGTTGTGACAAGGTAGGGGGGTATACAGAAGATAGCCCTATTTGGTAAAAGACCAAGTCCATATTATGTCAAGAACAGCTCAAATAAGCAAAGAGAAACGACAGTCCATCATTACGTTAAGACATGAAGGTCAGTCAATACGGAACATTTCAAGAACTTCGAACGTTTCTTCAAGTGCAGTCGCAAAAAACCATCAAGCGCTATGATGAAACTGGCTCTCGTGAGGACCGCCACAGAAATGGAAGACCCAGAGTTACCTCTGCTGTAGAGGATAAGTTCATTAGAGTTACCAACCTCAGAAATTGCAGCCCAAATAAATGCTTCACAGAGTTCAAGTAACAGACACATCTCAACAACAACTGTTCAGAGGGGACTGTGTGAATCAGGCCTTCATGGTCGATTTTTGCTGCAAAGAAACCACTACTAAAGGACACTAATAAGAAGAAGAGACCTGATTGGGCCAAGAAACACGAGCAATGGACATTAGACCGGTGGAAATGTGTCCTTTGGTCTGGAGTCCAAATTGGAGATTTTTGGTTCCAACCCGCTGTGGTCTTTGTGAGACGCGGTGTGGGTGAACGGATGATCTCCGCATGTGTAGTTCCCACCGTAAAGCATGGAGGAGGAGGTGTTATGGTGTGGGGGTCCTTTGCTGGTGACACTGTCTGTGATTTATTTAGAATTCAAGGCACACTTAACCAGCATGGCTACCACAGCATTTTACCAAGAAGGAGAGCGATGGAGTGCTGCATCAGATGACCTGGCCTCCACAATCCCCCGACCTCAACCCAATTGAGATGGTTCGGGATGAGTCGGACCGCAGAGTGAAGGAAAAGCAGCCAACAAGTGCTCAGCATATGTGGGAACTCCTTCAAGACTGTTGGAAAATCATTCCAGGTGAAGCTGGTTGAGAGAATGCCAAGAGTGTGCAAAGCTGTCATCAAGGCAAAAAGGTGGCTACTTTGAAGAATCTCAAATATTAAATATATTTTGATTTGTTTAACACTTTTGTGGTTACTACATGATTCCATATGTGTTATTTCATAGTTTTGATGTCTTCACTATTATTCTACAATGTAGAAAATAGTAAAAAATCTAGAAAAAACCTTGAATGAGTAGTTGTTTACAAACTTTTGACTGGTAGTGTATATACATTGGGAGATTCCCAATTGGTATGTTTGATTCCTCTCCTCGCCTTCTTTGAAAAAGGTCAAAGGTAAATCGATAAGAGGAGAGGAAACAAACACACATTAATGAAATGAGACTCTCCTTTACGAGCACGTCATGCATATGACGTTTGCAGGGGTGGAATCCAAAATAAATGTCCAAAGTTGTAAAAATAAATCAGAGAAACTCTTCTGCGATAGCCACCGGTAGGAAACTGTTGTGCATCCCCTGACGGAGGAGGTAATCAAGGAAGGGAACAAACTCCTCCGCTCGCTTACTAATCAATTAATACTCCACCACTTCTCGGTTTCTGGGTCACGGAGAAAAGAAGGACGGAGGAGTCGAGGAGAGGACCGACATCTTCCTAATTAAGAATCTCCCATTGTTGTTCACTAGCTCTGTACCTAACTAGTTCATGAATAAAACATGGAATGGAATTTGAGTGTGTCAGTTATCAGTATAATGAAACCATGGACTGGACTACAGTAATGTTCACTAGTAAACTACACTACAGTAGTTATCAGTATAATGAAACCATGGACTGGACTACAGTAATGTTCACTAGTAGACTACACTACAGTAGTTATCAGTATAATGAAACCATGGACTGGACTACAGTAATGTTCACTAGTAGGCTACACTACAGTAGTTATCAGTATAATGAAACCATGGACTGGATTAACAGTAATGTTCACTAGTAGGCTACACTACAGTAGTTTATCAGTATAATGAAACCATGGACTGGACTACAGTAATGTTCACTAGTAGACTACACTACAGTAGTTATCAGTATAATGAAACCATGGACTGGACTACAGTAATGTTCACTAGTAGGCTACACTACAGTAGTTATCAGTATAATGAAACCACGGACTGGATTACAGTAATGTTCACTAGTAGGCTACACTACAGTAGTTATCAGTATAATGAAACCATGGACTGGATTAACAGTAATGTTCACTAGTAGGCTACACTACAGTAGTTATCAGTATAATGAAAACATGGACTGGACTATAGTAATGTTCACTAGTAGACTACACTACAGTAGTTATCAGTATAATGTAATAATATAATGCTGATGGCTGCTGTATTAGGCTAGTGTGATAAATCAGTTGATTTAGGACAGACTACTTATAAAGGTGCCCCATCATCATGTGATTGGGTTTATCCTTTTCTTGTCAGTCATTTCTAATGAAATTATAGTTAATTGTAGAGTTACATTTGTTCATAGACAGTCTACCATCACCATTTTAGGCCATATTTAACTGCCAGAGAACAGTGAATATCATCCTCAGGTGGCTGCCCTTCCCTTGTCCTTAGTCTGCCTACTGTCCCTCCTATCACCATGGAGACACCTTCCCAAAAAAAATAGCACTGTACTTTGTTTCAAACCTGTTCTGCCAGTTCATGTCCTTAAAGAATAGAATGTTCCAAAAAGAGGACAAGACAGTTTACACATTCATCATCCATTGTTGCTATCAAACAGATAGAGTATGTCACATTCCTGGTTTGTCCATAACTTGCTTCTTGCTTGTAGCAGGGTGCGGTTACAGGAACCGTTCTAACTATAAGTCACATGATTTCATGAGAAAATGTTTCTGCAGTGAAGGTGTGTAATGCAAGTAAAGGTGTCCTTGGATTAATGTCAACAAGATGTTTAACCAGCATTGTTAAAATGACTATGTTTGAATTAAATCCGACCATACCAGTTCATGACCTAAACCCTCCGATTCAAATCTGGACCAGTTGCAGTTCAACTGCTCCCCCCCCCCCTCCCCCTCCCCCCCCCTCTCTCCCTCCCTCCCTCCCTCCCTCCCTCCCTCTATCAGGGACTGATTTAGACCTGGGACACCAGGTGGGTGCAATCAGTCATCAGGTAGAACAAAACCAGCACCATTTCAGATTTGAATACCCTGCCCTAAAGAAGAAAATATTCAAAGGTAGTCCATTTAGAGGTAGGCCTATTAGGATTATGTACACAGCTATTAACCTCACATGTAGCTATAGCAACTGATTAGGGGCCAGGGGTATTCACATTTTACCCTATGAGGACTGCTGCTGGTTTTCTGTTCTACCTGATAATTGATGGCAGAAACCTGGTGGCCCAGGTCTAACCAGTCCCTGATTTAGAGAGGAATTATTTTTAAAAAGCAGTGGAACTGGCTCTGGTCCAGATTTCAATGTGAGGGGGGTTAGGCCTACAAACTATATTGAGAGAAAGATGGAATCCAGATCGTCTTTTTCTTCATACGAACATTATCACATCTCAAAACGCCTGGAGAAGTATGTATCATGTCAGGAAACCCCATTAATGTGACATATTATGATTTTGCAATCAGACTCGCAGCGCAACTGCAAAAAAGACTACCTGGAACGCTGCCAGATAGTTTGCCTGTAGTATTTTGTTTTGCAAGTAGTAACAAAATATGTGAAAATTTGACAATTTCAAGTATGCTAACAACAAATAAAAACCATTTTTGTGAACTTCCTTACAATCTGTCATTATGCGAGATCTGGGCCATTCAATTTTTACCTGTTCAAATTACCTGAGAGGAATAGCAATTGTTACGACATTGAGTCCTAAAGTCTTCCCAATTTGAATAAGGAATAGCCTTCCTGCTGTCAAACATATATTAACCTGACAATTTATAAAACATGTTGACTTACCATTTTCCTGCTGCATTCAGAGTAGCCTAGCCTGGAGCATGTACTGACACGGTCATAATAAAAAGGTGGAAGCCTAAGTTGACGTTCCAGAGGTGAGGCGAGGGGAGGAGCATCTGTGCATGCATCACTTCGGACAACTTTAGCAAAGATGGTTAGCGTGAACACGCTTTCCCCGCGTGAGCTCACTGGTTCCTCCGCCTCTCCCGGCCCATCTAGAAAATATTGCCAGTGAGATGTCTTGCCCTGGGGCAGCCACTCCACGGGGCGGGGGCAATAAGTGGACCACTCGAGTGGCCCCGCCCCGATCCGTATAAATGAGGGATGTAGGTGTTTCGCTTTCTCTACAGTCTCCGACTTCAGAGATCCCTGTTGTCCAAAAGACGACAATAGCCACAAGACTGTCGACAACCAAAGCAGCCATTACTGCAGTTGTTTTAACATAGCAGTCAACCTATTTCCTGGAGTCTCAAATGGTTCAAGTTTTCATTTAATAAAGTTGATTTTCGATTTCTACTTTAAATGGAGCACACTTTGTTAATAACATGCATTAAATCACATGAAATATGTTGACTCACCCACATAAGTATACATGGATGCACATGGTTTTCTTTGTTTGGGCTAATGGCTAGGCTAATGTGACTTCTACCTGAGGACATGGCCCTTGGTAATAGCCTGCAATTCACATTTCCCATGTAGATAGAGATCATTAACATAACTCTCAGTGTTCTGCCCCCCTTTCCCGCCAAACATTCCTTTGTTCATTGAGCAGCTTTTCTGCATGAGCTAGGCGGTGGAGACCATAGAGAATGATAGAGGGCTTTAGTGGCCAAAAGGCTATGTTAGCATGGGCAACGCCATTGAGGGCTTCCACCATTTTTAATGTAGCCAACTGGATGGGACTTCCAACTTCATTGGCTGATCCCTCCTGATGACCCATTTGGAGTCATGTCCAACCGGGTCATCAGGATCCCTCCTGATCAGCCAATCATGAAGAAACTCCTTCAAGGAAAATCATTCCAGCTGGTTGAGAGAATGCCAAGACTGTGCAAAGCTGTCATCAAGGCAAAGGGTGGCTGTTTGAAGAATCTCAAATATAAACTATAATTTGATTTGTTTAAAACACTTTTTTGGTTACTACATGATTCCATATGTGTTATTTCATAGTTTTGATGTCTTCACTATTATTCTACAATGTAGAAAATAGTAAAAATAAAGAAAAACCCTTGAATGAGTAGGTGTTCAAACTTTTGACTGGTAGTGTATATAAATTCTCACAACATTTGTGAACTAGGTCTTTATTACTCCTGTATGAGTGGACAGGAATACTCCTCAGCTGGTAGAGCACGGCGCTTGTAACGCCAGGTAGTGGGTTCGATCCCCGGGACCCACCCATACACAAAAATGTATGCACACATGACTGTAAGTCGCTTTGGATAAAAGCGTCTGCTAAATGGCATATTATTATTACCATTATTATTAGTTTTTCCAGAACCATCACCAGATAACTGACCTGTTATAGTAGTGTAGATGTCAGAACACTATACTATCACCAGAGAACTGACTGTTTATGGTAGTGTAGATGTCAGAAACACTATACTAGACCAGATAACTGACCTGTTAATGTAGTGTTGTAGATGTCAGAACACTATACTATCACCAGATAACTGACTTGTTA
>CM072219.1:274427-309196 GCA_036851935.1 Coregonus suidteri | reverse complement strand
CCAGTGAGCCAGGATGCTCCAGCGTGCCAGAATGCTCCAGCGAGCCAGGATGCTCCAACAAGCCAGGATTCTCCAGCGAGCCAGGATGCTCCAACAAGCCAGGATGCTCCAGTGAGCCAGGATGCGGCAAAGAGCTAGGATGCTCCTTGGTGTGTCTCTATCCTAACTCTCTGTTCTCTATAAACCTAACTCTTCTCCAGAGCTCTCTGTTCTCTATAAGACCTAACTCTACTCCAGAGCTCTCTGTTCTCTATCAGACCTAACTCTACTCCAGAGCTCTCTGTTCTCTATCAGACCTAACTCGTCTCCAGAGCTCTCTGTTCTCTATAAGACCTAACTCTTCTCCAGAGCTCTCTGTTCTCTATCAGACCTAACTCTTCTCCAGAGCTCTCTGTTCTCTATCAGACCTAACTCTTCTCCAGAGCTCTCTGTTCTCTATCAGACCTAACTCTTCTCCAGAGCTCTCTGTTCTCTATAAGACCTAACTCTTCTCCAGAGCTCTCTGTTCTCTATCAGACCTAACTCTTCTCCAGAGCTCTCTGTTCTCTATCAGACCTAACTCTTCTCCAGAGCTCTCTGTTCTCTATAAGACCTAACTCTTCTCCAGAGCTCTCTGTTCTACATCAAGCCTAACTCTTCTCCAGAGCTCTCTGTTCTCTATCAGACCTAACTCGTCTCCAGAGCTCTGTGTTCCGGGACATGATCGGGCGCTGTGTGGTCGTATATATCGACGACATCCTGGTCTATTCGGCTACCTTTAAGGATCACATTTCTCACATCCGAGTAGTCTTGAGACGTCTCCTGGAGAATCTCCTTTATGTTAAAGCGGAGAAGTGCCAATTCCATCAGGTCGAGGTCTCCTTCTTGGGATACCGGATCAGCCCTCTTTGGGTTGAGCATGGATGAAAGGAAGGTCGAAGAAGTCAGGTCATGGCCAGTCCCAACCACCATATAAGGGCTAATGGCCAGTCCCAACCACCATCTAAGGGCTCAACCACCCTCCCACCATATAAGGGCTCATGGCCAGTCCCAACCACCATATAAGGGCTCATGGCCAGTCCCAACCACCATCTAAGGGCTCATGGCCAGTCCCAACCACCATATAAGGGCTCATGGCCAGTCCCAACCACCATCTAAGGGCTCATGGCCAGTCCCAACCACCATCTAAGGGCTCATGGCCAGTCCCAACCACCATATAAGGGCTAATGGCCAGTCCCAACCACCATATAAGGGCTCATGGCCAGTCCCTCCCACCATATAAGGGCTCATGGCCAGTCCCAACCACCATATAAGGGCTCATGGCCAGTCCCAACCACCATCTAAGGGCTCATGGCCAGTCCCAACCACCCATATAAAGGGCTCATGGCCAGTCCCAACCACCATCTAAGGGCTCATGGCCAGTCCCAACCACCATCTAAGGGCTCATGGCCAGTCCCAACCACCATATAAGGGCTCATGGCCGGTCCCAACCACCATATAAGGGCTCCAATGGTTTCTGGGGTTTGCCAACTCCTACCGCCGCTTCATGAAGAACTTCAGCTCCATCGCCTCTCCCCTCACCTCTCTCTTTACTTCCTCGTAAGTTGGTGTGGACTCCTGCAGCCGATGAAGCCTTCCGCCGTCTGAAGGGGCGTTTCACCTCCTCCCTGTTGCTGAGACACCCAGATCCTACTCTGCCCTTCGTGGTGGAGGTGGACACCCCGTTGCTGAGACACCCAGATCCTACGCTGCCCTTCGTGGTGGAGGTGGACACCCCGGAAGTGGGCGTGGGAGCCATCCTGTCCCAACACCAGGGTAACCTACAGAAATGGTATCAATGTGCATACTTCCCCAAAAAATGGTCTCCTGCAGAGAGGACCTATGAAGTCTGCGACCAGGAGCTCCTGGCGGTGAAGTTGGCATTAGCGGAGTAGAGACAAGGCTGGAGGGCGCCAAGGACCCATTCCTCATCCTCACGACCATCAGAACCTGGAGTACATACGGCCCTTTTCACCAGATTCCACTTCATCCTGTCATATCGCCCAGGTTCTAAGAACATAAAAGCCAATGCCCTGTCCCGTCTCCACGATTCAGGAGAGGTTCCGATCCTGAGTGCGCCCATCATACAACCCTCTCGAATCATTGCTCCCGTGCTCTGGGACGTAGACGTGGACATCCGCCAGGCTCTGGAGAGAGAACCCGCGCCGGCTACCTGCCCTCCGGAGCGCATCTACGTTTCCTAAGGGATCAGCTGTTGACCTGGGAACACTTATCCCTCACTGCTGGACACCCAGGTATCACCCGCACTATCCAATCCCTCTCCGATAAGTACTGGTGGCCCACATTGGTGCAGGAAAAGTTACTGAGTGAGACAAGGGGAAGTGCAGAAAGTTCATATTCTGTTTCTAAGGAGGGAGGCAAAGGGCACAGTCTAGTTTCAGTTCCTGATAAGGCAGGCCAGCTGCGGAAGTAGGGAGGAGTAAGGAATTCGGCTCGAGGTCAAGTCAACAGATGAAGTGAGAATAAACCTCTGGGAGTGGGGCCAGAGGGGGCCACAACAACGACTCTCCTACTACAGTCCAATTTCACACACATACACTTCCATGCCCACAAAGGTTCTAGCATCAGGCGGGGCCATGACTACATCAGTGAGAAGAAGCAATTAAGTTCTTGCCTAGCAACAGAGATGTATTGGCTGTCTAGATGTGTAAGTAGTTGACCCCGCCTAGTAGGATGTTATTAATATATGTGCTTGTGTATCATGCTTTGTCTTTGCAGCTGTATGACCCAGTGGGTGAAAAAACTTGGTTTGAGCTTTTTATAGTCGTTCGTTTGAGATTTTACTCTAGTTGTTCAGAACCTAATATACCTGATATGAGAAGCTGTTTGTCATGGGCCTCTCACTCCACCGGGTTACCACCTTTATTTTCTTCCACTCTGCTCACCACTCTCTCTACTCAGCCTAACTAGCTCCACCTGTCCCTGCTCTGCTCTGCTCTAATTACTCTGCCAGCTGCGCTGCATTACCCACTACCTCTCCCAGTATTTAAGGCCCTGTCTTTCAGCTCTCCGGTGTCAGATCGTCTGCAAAGCTCACACCCGGAACCTGTTTGCTCGCGCTTCTGGCTCACCCTGGTTTTGTGACCCCGGACCTGCCTGTTTTTTGGATACTCTTCTGCCTCAGGAGATCCAGACCTGCTTCTGCCATTACGACTCCTGACTACTCTTCAATCCCGGTAACTCTGACCAGCCTTCTGCCTTGCTACTACGTATTTTGGATTTCCCTTGAACTGTACTGCTGCCTGGTTTCATTCCGCCCTGTTGTGTCTGTGTCTCCCCCCCCAGGACTTCTGGACCACCCACCACCGGCTTCATAGGACGCATCGCTGCCACTGGGGGGGGGCACAGACCCAGCGCATTGGACGGGATCCCTGTTACCCCTGGAGCCTTCATTCACTCCCTACTTCCCTTTTCCCTTAAGTTTAATAAACTTTCTGGTGTGACGCAATTGTGGTCCTCTGGTCGTCTGTCTGAACCGTGACACTGTTACCCTCAGCAGGTCAGTTCAGTATTGACCTGATATGAGAAGCTGTTACCCTCAGCAGGTCAGTTCAGTTTTGACCTGATATGAGAAGCTGTTACCCTCAGCAGGTCAGTTCAGTATTGACCTGATATGAGAAGCTGTTACCCTCAGCAGGTCAGTTCAGTATTGACCTGATATGAGAAGCTGTTACCCTCAGCAGGTCAGTTCAGTATTGACCTGATATGAGAAGCTGTTACCTTCAGCAGGTCAGTTCAGTATTGACCTGATATGAGAAGCTGTTACCCTCAGCAGGTCAGTTCAGTATTGACCTGATATGAGAAGCTGTTACCCTCAGCAGGTCAGTTCAGTATTGACCTGATATGAGAAGCTGTTACCCTCAGCAGGTCAGTTCAGTATTGACCTGATATGAGAAGCTGTCACCTTCAGCAGGTCAGTGTAATTCACCATTGTAACCAGGAACACGTTTCACTTATAAAACAGAAAAAATAAACGAAGACCGCTACAAGATTCCGATTTTAGATTAGCAGTTATGTTAATACAGTAAGAAAATACCACAACAGAGACAATTGTGACTTGGCAAAGTGTTATAGGACACCTTCAGCTAAACAATCAGCTATGTAGTACTACTACCTTCAGTGTTATAGGACACCTTCAGCTAAACAATCAGCTATGTAGTATTACTACTACCTTCAGTGTTATAGGACACCTTCAGCTAAACAATCAGCTATGTAGTACTACTACCCCTTTCAGTGTTATAGGACACCTTCAGCTAAACAATCAGCTATGTAGTACTACTACTACCTTCAGTGTTATAGGACACCTTCAGCTAAACAATCAGCTATGTAGTACTACTACTACCTTCAGTGTATATAGGACACCAGCTTCAGCTACTACCTTCATCAGCTATGTAGTACTACTACTACTTCAGCTAAACAATCAGCTATGTACTTCAGTGTTATAGGACACCTTCAGCTAAACAATCAGCTATGTAGTACTACTACCTTCAGTGTTATAGGACACCTTCAGCTAAACAATCAGCTATGTAGTACTACTACTACCTTCAGTGTTATAGGACACCTTCAGCTAAACAATCAGCTATGTAGTACTACTACTACCTTCAGTGTTATAGGACACCTTCAGCTAAACAATCAGCTATGTAGTATTACTACTACCTTCAGTGTTATAGGACACCTTCAGCTAAACAATCAGCTATGTAGTACTACTACTACTACCTTCAGTGTTATAGGACACCTTCAGCTAAACAATCAGCTATGTAGTATTACTACTACCTTCAGTGTTATAGGACACTTCTTCAGCTAAACAATCAGCAGTGTTATAGGACACCTTCAGCTATATGTAGTACTATACTTCAGTACTACCTTCAGTGTTATAGGACACCTTCAGCTAAACAATCAGCTATGTAGTACTACTACTACCTTCAGTGTTATAGACACCTTCAGCTAAACAATCAGCTATGTAGTACTACTACTACCTTCAGTGTTATAGGACACCTTCAGCTAAACAATCAGCTATGTAGTACTACTACTACCTTCAGTGTTATAGGACACCTTCAGCTAAACAATCAGCTATGTAGTACTACTACCTTCAGTGTTATAGGACACCTTCAGCTAAACAATCAGCTATGTAGTACTACTACTACCTCAGTGTTATAGGACACCTTCAGCTAAACAATCAGCTAGCTATGTAGTACTACTACCTTCAGTGTTATAGGACACCTTCAGCTAAACAATCAGCTATGTAGTACTACTACTACCTTCAGTGTTATAGGACACCTTCAGCTAAACAATCAGCTATGTAGTACTACTACCTTCAGTGTTATAGGACACCTTCAGCTAAACAATCAGCTATGTAGTATTACTACTACCTTCAGTGTTATAGGACACCTTCAGCTAAACAATCAGCTATGTAGTATTACTACTACCTTCAGTGTTATGGACACCTTCAGCTAAACAATCAGCTATGTAGTACTACTACTACCTTCAGTGTTATAGGACACCTTCAGCTAAACAATCAGCTATGTAGTACTACTACTTTCAGTGTTATAGGACACCTTCAGCTAAACAATCAGCTATGTAGTACTACTACTACCTTCAGTGTTATAGGACACCTTCAGCTAAACAATCAGCTATGTAGTACTACTACAAACTTTCAGTGTTATAGGACACCTTCAGCTAAACAATCAGCTATGTAGTACTACTACTACCTTCAGTGTTATAGGACACCTTCAGCTAAACAATCAGCTATGTAGTACTACTACTTTCAGTGTTATAGGACACCTTCAGCTAAAATCAGCTATGTAGTACTACTACTACCTTCAGTGTTATAGGACACCTTCAGCTAAACAATCAGCTATGTAGTACTACTACCTTCAGTGTTATAGGACACCTTCAGCTAAACAATCAGCTATGTAGTACTACTACTACCTTCAGTGTTATAGGACACCTTCAGCTAAACAATCAGCTATGTAGTACTACTACTACCTTCAGTGTTATAGGACACCTTCAGCTAAACAATCAGCTATGTAGTACTACTACCTTCAGTGTTATAGGACACCTTCAGCTAAACAATCAGCTATGTAGTATTACTACTACCTTCAGTGTTATAGGACACCTTCAGCTAAACAATCAGCTATGTAGTACTACTACTACCTTCAGTGTTATAGGACACCTTCAGCTAAACAATCAGCTATGTAGTATTACTACTACCTTCAGTGTTATAGGACACCTTCAGCTAAACAATCAGCTATGTAGTACTACTACTACCTTCAGTGTTATAGGACACCTTCAGCTAAACAATCAGCTATGTAGTAGTACTACTACCTTCAGTGTTATAGGACACCTTCAGCTAAACAATCAGCTATGTAGTACTACTACTACCTTCAGTGTTATAGGACACCTTCAGCTAAACAATCAGCTATGTAGTATACTACTACCTTCAGTGTTATAGGACACCTTCAGCTAAACAATCAGCTATGTAGTAGTACTACTACCTTCAGTGTTATAGGACACCTTCAGCTAAACAATCAGCTATGTAGTATTACTACTACCTTCAGTGTTATAGGACACCTTCAGCTAAACAATCAGCTATGTAGTAGTACTACTACCTTCAGTGTTATAGGACACCTTCAGCTAAACAATCAGCTATGTAGTACTACTACCTTCAGTGTTATAGGACACCTTCAGCTAAACAATCAGCTATGTAGTACTACTACCTTCAGTGTTATAGGACACCTTCAGCTAAACAATCAGCTATGTAGTACTACTACCTTCAGTGTTATAGGACACCTTCAGCTAAACAATCAGCTATGTAGTACTACTACTACTTTCAGTGTTATAGGACACCTTCAGCTAAACAATCAGCTATGTAGTACTACTACTACCTTCAGTGTTATAGGACACCTTCAGCTAAACAATCAGCTATGTAGTACTACTACCTTCAGTGTTATAGGACACCTTCAGCTAAACAATCAGCTATGTAGTACTACTACTACCTTCAGTGTTATAGGACACCTTCAGCTAAACAATCAGCTATGTAGTACTACTACCTTCAGTGTTATAGGACACCTTCAGCTAAACAATCAGCTATGTAGTACTACTACTACCTTCAGTGTTATAGGACACCTTCAGCTAAACAATCAGCTATGTAGTACTACTACTACCTTCAGTGTTATAGGACACCTTCAGCTAAACAATCAGCTATGTATAGGACTACTACCTTCAGTGTTATAGGACACCTTCAGCTAAACAATCAGCTATGTAGTACTACTACTACTACTACCTTCAGTGTTATAGGACACCTTCAGCTAAACAATCAGCTATGTAGTACTACTACTACCTTCAGTGTTATAGGACACCTTCAGCTAAACAATCAGCTATGTAGTATTACTACTACCTTCAGTGTTATAGGACACCTTCAGCTAAACAATCAGCTATGTAGTACTACTACTACCTTCAGTGTTATAGGACACCTTCAGCTAAACAATCAGCTATGTAGTACTACTACCTTCAGTGTTATAGGACACCTTCAGCTAAACAATCAGCTATGTAGTACTACTACTACCTTCAGTGTTATAGGACACCTTCAGCTAAACAATCAGCTATGTAGTACTACTACTACCTTCAGTGTTATAGGACACCTTCAGCTAAACAATCAGCTATGTAGTACTACTACTACCTTCAGTGTTATAGGACACCTTCAGCTAAACAATCAGCTATGTAGTACTACTACTACCTTCAGTGTTATAGGACACCTTCAGCTAAACAATCAGCTATGTAGTAGTATTACTACTACCTTCAGTGTTATAGGACACCTTCAGCTAAACAATCAGCTATGTAGTACTACTACTACCTTCAGTGTTATAGGACACCTTCAGCTAAACAATCAGCTATGTAGTACTACTACCTTCAGTGTTATAGGACACCTTCAGCTAAACAATCAGCTATGTAGTACTACTACTACCTTCAGTGTTATAGGACACCTTCAGCTAAACAATCAGCTATGTAGTATTACTACTACCTTCAGTGTTATAGGACACCTTCAGCTAAACAATCAGCTATGTAGTACTACTACCTTCAGTGTTATAGGACACCTTCAGCTAAACAATCAGCTATGTAGTACTACTACCTTCAGTGTTATAGGACACCTTCAGCTAAACAATCAGCTATGTAGTATTACTACTACCTTCAGTGTTATAGGACACCTTCAGCTAAACAATCAGCTATGTAGTACTACTACCTTCAGTGTTATAGGACACCTTCAGCTAAACAATCAGCTATGTTATAGGACACCTTCAGCTAAACTAGCTATGTAGTACTACTACTACCTTCAGTGTTATAGGACACCTTCAGCTAAACAATCAGCTATGTCAGCTATACTAGTACTACTACTAAACCTTAGTACAGTGTTATAGGACACCTTCAGCTAAACAATCAGCTATGTAGTACTACTACTTCACACCTTCAGCTAAACAATCAGCTTGTATTACAGTGTTATAGGACACCTTCAGCTAAACAATCAGCTATGTAGTACTACTACCTTCAGTGTTATAGGACACTTCAGCTAAACAATCAGCTATGTATAGGACACCTTCAGCTAAACAATCACTACCTTCAGTGTTATAGGACACCTTCAGCTAAACAATCAGCTATGTAGTATTACTACTACCTTCAGTGTTATAGGACACCTTCAGCTAAACAATCAGCTATGTAGTATACTACTTCAGTGTTATAGGACACCTTCAGCTAAACAATCAGCTATGTAGTATACTACTACCTTCAGTGTTATAGGACACCTTCAGGACAATCAGCTATTCTACTACTAATAGGACACCTTCAGCTAAACAATCAGCTATGTAGTACTACCTTCACTACTACCTTCAGCTTCAATGTATGTAGTAGGACTACCTTTATAGGACTTCAGCTAAACAATCAGCTATGTAGTAGTACTACTACTACCTTCAGTGTTATAGGACACCTTCAGTGTTAAACACCTTCAGCTCAGCTATGTAGTACTTCAGCTAAACAATCAGCAGTGTATATAGGACACCTTCAGCTAAACAATCAGCTATGTAGTACTACTACTACTATGTTATAGGACACCTTCAGCTAAACAATCAATTGTAGTGGTACTACCTTCAGTGTTATAGGACACCTTCAGCTAAACAATCAGCTATGTAGTACTACTACTACCTTCAGGTTATAGGACCCTTCAGCTAAACAATCAGCTATGTAGTATTACTACTACCTTCAGTGTTATAGGACACCTTCAGCTAAACAATCAGTATGTAGTACTACTACTACCTTCAGTTCACCTTCAGCTAAACAATTATAGGACACCTTCAGCTAAACAATCAGCTATGTAGTATTACTACTACCTTCAGTGTTATAGGACACCTTCAGCTAAACAATCAGCTATGTAGTAGTACTACTACCTACCTTCAGTGTTATAGGACACCTTCAGCTAAACAATCAGCTATGTAGTACTACTACCTTCAGTGTTATAGGACACCTTCAGCTAAACAATCAGCTATGTAGTACTACTACTACCTTCAGTTATAGTGTTATAGGACACCTTCAGCTAAACAATCAGCTATGTAGTAGTACTACTACCTTCAGTGTTATAGGACACCTTCAGCTAAACAATCAGCTATTATAGTACTACCTTCAGTGTTATAGGACACCTTCAGCTAAACAATCAGCTATGTAGTACTACTACTACCTTCAGTGTTATAGGACACCTTCAGCTAAACAATCAGCTATGTAGTACTACTACTACCTTCAGTGTTATAGGACACCTACTAAACTCAGCTATGTTACTACTACCTTCAGTGTTATAGGACACCTTCAGCTAAACAATCAGCTATGTAGTACTACTACTACCTTCAGTGTTATAGGACACCTTCAGCTAAACAATCAGCTATGTAGTACTACTACTACTTCAGTGTTATAGGACACCTTCAGCTAAACAATCAGCTATGTAGTACTACTACTACTTCAGTGTTATAGGACACCTTCAGCTAAACAATCAGCTATGTAGTATTACTACTACTTCAGTGTTATAGGACACCTTCAGTAAACAATCAGCTATAGTACTACTACTACCTTCAGTGTTATAGGAATCAGCTATGTATACTACTACTACTACCTTCAGTGTTATAGGACACCTTCAGCTAAACAATCAGCTATGTAGTACTACTACTACCTTCAGTGTTATAGGACACCTTCAGCTAAACAATCAGCTATGTAGTACTACTACCTTCAGTGTTATAGGACACCTTCAGCTAAACAATCAGCTATGTAGTACTACTACTACCTTCAGTGTTATAGGACACCTTCAGCTAAACAATCAGCTATGTAGTACTACTACTACCTTCAGTGTTATAGGACACCTTCAGCTAAACAATCAGCTATGTAGTACTACTACCTTCAGTGTTATAGGACACCTTCAGCTAAACAATCAGCTATGTAGTATTACTACTACCTTCAGTGTTATAGGACACCTTCAGCTAAACAATCAGCTATGTAGTACTACTACTACCTCAGTGTTATAGGACACCTTCAGCTAAACAATCAGCTATGTAGTACTACTACTACCTTCAGTGTTATAGGACACCTTCAGCTAAACAATCAGCTATGTAGTACTACTACTACCTTCAGTGTTATAGGACACCTTCAGCTAAACAATCAGCTATGTAGTACTACTACTACTTCAGTGTTATAGGACACCTTCAGCTAAACAATCAGCTATGTAGTACTACTACTACCTTCAGTGTTATAGGACACCTTCAGCTAAACAATCAGCTATGTAGTACTACTACTACCTTCAGTGTTATAGGACACCTTCAGCTAAACAATCAGCTATGTAGTACTACTACTACCTTCAGTGTTATAGGACACCTTCAGCTAAACAATCAGCTATGTAGTACTACTACTACCTTCAGTGTTATAGGACACCTTCAGCTAAACAATCAGCTATGTAGTACTACTACTACCTTCAGTGTTATAGGACACCTTCAGCTAAACAATCAGCTATGTAGTACTACTACTACCTTCAGTGTTATAGGACACCTTCAGCTAAACAATCAGCTATGTAGTACTACTACTACCTTCAGTGTTATAGGACACCTTCAGCTAAACAATCAGCTATGTAGTACTACTACTACCTTCAGTGTTATAGGACACCTTCAGCTAAACAATCAGCTATGTAGTACTACTACTACTACCTTCAGTGTTATAGGACACCTTCAGCTAAACAATCAGCTATGTAGTACTACTACTACCTTCAGTGTTATAGGACACCTTCAGCTAAACAATCAGCTATGTAGTACTACTACCTTCAGTGTTATAGGACACCTTCAGCTAAACAATCAGCTATGTAGTACTACTACTACCTTCAGTGTTATAGGACACCTTCAGCTAAACAATCAGCTATGTAGTACTACTACTACCTTCAGTGTTATAGGACACCTTCAGCTAAACAATCAGCTATGTAGTACTACTACTACCTTCAGTGTTATAGGACACCTTCAGCTAAACAATCAGCTATGTAGTACTACTACTACCTTCAGTGTTATAGGACACCTTCAGCTAAACAATCAGCTATGTAGTACTACTACCTTCAGTGTTATAGGACACCTTCAGCTAAACAATCAGCTATGTAGTATACTACTACCTTCAGTGTTATAGGACACCTTCAGCTAAACAATCAGCTATGTAGTACTACTACTACCTTCAGTGTTATAGGACACCTTCAGCTAAACAATCAGCTATGTAGTAGTACTACTACCTTCAGTGTTATAGGACACCTTCAGCTAAACAATCAGCTATGTAGTACTACTACTACCTTCAGTGTTATAGGACACCTTCAGCTAAACAATCAGCTATGTAGTACTACTACTACTTCAGTGTTATAGGACACCTTCAGCTAAACAATCAGCTATGTAGTACTACTACTACCTTCAGTGTTATAGGACACCTTCAGCTAAACAATCAGCTATGTAGTACTACTACTACCTTCAGTGTTATAGGACACCTTCAGCTAAACAATCAGCTATGTAGTACTACTACTACTTCAGTGTTATAGGACACCTTCAGCTAAACAATCAGCTATGTAGTACTACTACTACCTTCAGTGTTATAGGACACCTTCAGCTAAACAATCAGCTATGTAGTACTACTACTACCTTCAGTGTTATAGGACACCTTCAGCTAAACAATCAGCTATGTAGTACTACTACTACCTTCAGTGTTATAGGACACCTTCAGCTAAACAATCAGCTATGTAGTACTACTACTACCTTCAGTGTTATAGGACACCTTCAGCTAAACAATCAGCTATGTAGTACTACTACTACCTTCAGTGTTATAGGACACCTTCAGCTAAACAATCAGCTATGTAGTAGTACTACTACTACTTCAGTGTTATAGGACACCTTCAGCTAAACAATCAGCTATGTAGTACTACTACTACTTCAGTGTTATAGGACACCTTCAGCTAAACAATCAGCTATGTAGTACTACTACTACCTTCAGTGTTATAGGACACCTTCAGCTAAACAAATCAGCTATGTAGTACTACTACTACCTTCAGTGTTATAGGACACCTTCAGCTAAACAATCAGCTATGTAGTACTACTACTACCTTCAGTGTTATAGGACACCTTCAGCTAAACAATCAGCTATGTAGTACTACTACCTTCAGTGTTATAGGACACCTTCAGCTAAACAATCAGCTATGTAGTACTACTACTACCTTCAGTGTTATAGGACACCTTCAGCTAAACAATCAGCTATGTAGTACTACTACTACCTTCAGTGTTATAGGACACCTTCAGCTAAACAATCAGCTATGTAGTACTACTACTACCTTCAGTGTTATAGGACACCTTCAGCTAAACAATCAGCTATGTAGTACTACTACTACCTTCAGTGTTATAGGACACCTTCAGCTAAACAATCAGCTATGTAGTACTACTACTACCTTCAGTTTATAGGACCCTTCAGCTAAACAATCAGCTATGTAGTACTACTACTACCTTCAGTTATAGGACTACTACAGCTATGTAGTACTACTACTACCTTCAGTGTTATAGGACACCTTCAGCTAAACAATCAGCTATGTAGTACTACTACTACCTTCAGTGTTATAGGACACCTTCAGCTAAACAATCAGCTATGTAGTACTACTACCTTCAGTGTTATAGGACACCTTCAGCTAAACAATCAGCTATGTAGTACTACTACCTTCAGTGTTATAGGACACCTTCAGCTAAACAATCAGCTATGTAGTATACTACTACCTTCAGTGTTATAGGACACCTTCAGCTAAACAATCAGCTATGTAGTACTACTACCTTCAGTGTTATAGGACACCTTCAGCTAAACAATCAGCTATGTAGTACTACTACTACCTTCAGTGTTATAGGACACCTTCAGCTAAACCAATCAGCTATGTAGTACTACTACCTTTCAGTTATAGGACACCTTCAGCTAAAAACAATCAGCTATGTAGTATTACTACTACCTTCAGTGTTATAGGACACCTTCAGCTAAACAATCAGCTATGTAGTAACTACTACCTTCAGTGTTATAGGACACCTTCAGCTAAACAATCAGCTATGTAGTACTACTACTACCTTCAGTGTTATAGGACACCTTCAGCTAAACAATCAGCTATGTAGTACTACTACTACCTTCAGTGTTATAGGACACCTTCAGCTAAACAATCAGCTATGTAGTACTACTACTACCTTCAGTGTTATAGGACACCTTCAGCTAAACAATCAGCTATGTAGTACTACTACTACCTTCAGTGTTATAGGACACCTTCAGCTAAACAATCAGCTATGTAGTACTACTACCTTCAGTGTTATAGGACACCTTCAGCTAAACAATCAGCTATGTAGTACTACTACTACCTTCAGTGTTATAGGACACCTTCAGCTAAACAATCAGCTATGTAGTACTACTACCTTCAGTGTTATAGGACACCTTCAGCTAAACAATCAGCTATGTAGTACTACTACTACCTTCAGTGTTATAGGACACCTTCAGCTAAACAATCAGCTATGTAGTACTACTACCTTCAGTGTTATAGGACACCTTCAGCTAAACAATCAGCTATGTAGTACTACTACTACCTTCAGTGTTATAGGACACCTTCAGCTAAACAATCAGCTATGTAGTATACTACTACCTTCAGTGTATAGGACACCTTCAGCTAAACAATCAGCTATGTAGTACTACTACTACCTTCAGTGTTATAGGACACCTTCAGCTAAACAATCAGCTATGTAGTAGTTACTACTACCTTCAGTGTTATAGGACACCTTCAGCTAAACAATCAGCTATGTAGTACTACTACTACCTTCAGTGTTATAGGACACCTTCAGCTAAACAATCAGCTATGTAGTACTACTACTACCTTCAGTGTTATAGGACACCTTCAGCTAAACAATCAGCTATGTAGTACTACTACTACCTTCAGTGTTATAGGACACCTTCAGCTAAACAATCAGCTATGTGTAGTACTACTACCTTCAGTGTTATAGGACACCTTCAGCTAAACAATCAGCTATGTAGTACTACTACTACCTTCAGTGTTATAGGACACCTTCAGCTAAACAATCAGCTATGTAGTACTACTACCTTCAGTGTTATAGGACACCTTCAGCTAAACAATCAGCTATGTAGTAGTACTACTACCTTCAGTGTTATAGGACACCTTCAGCTAAACAATCAGCTATGTAGTACTACTACTACCTTCAGTGTTATAGGACACCTTCAGCTAAACAATCAGCTATGTAGTACTACTACTACCTTCAGTGTTATAGGACACCTTCAGCTAAACAATCAGCTATGTAGTACTACTACTACCTTCAGTGTTATAGGACACCTTCAGCTAAACAATCAGCTATGTAGTACTACTACCTTCAGTGTTATAGGACACCTTCAGCTAAACAATCAGCTATGTAGTACTACTACTACTACCTTCAGTGTTATAGGACACCTTCAGCTAAACAATCAGCTATGTAGTACTACTACTACCTTCAGTGTTAAGGACACCTTCAGCTACCAATCAGCTAAACAATCAGCTATGTTATAGGACACTACTAAACAATCAGCAGTGTTATAGGTTATAGGACACCTTCAGCTAAACAATCAGCTATGTAGTACTACTACCTTCAGTGTTATAGGACACCTTCAGCTAAACAATCAGCTATGTAGTATTACTACTACCTTCAGTGTTATAGGACACCTTCAGCTAAACAATCAGCTATGTAGTACTACTACTACCTTCAGTGTTATAGGACACCTTCAGCTAAACAATCAGCTATGTAGTAGTACTACTACCTTCAGTGTTATAGGACACCTTCAGCTAAACAATCAGCTATGTAGTACTACTACTACCTTCAGTGTTATAGGACACCTTCAGCTAAACAATCAGCTATGTAGTACTACTACTACCTTCAGTGTTATAGGACACCTTCAGCTAAACAATCAGCTATGTAGTATTACTACTACCTTCAGTGTTATAGGACACCTTCAGCTAAACAATCAGCTATGTAGTACTACTACTACCTTCAGTGTTATAGGACACCTTCAGCTAAACAATCAGCTATGTAGTACTACTACTACCTTCAGTGTTATAGGACACCTTCAGCTAAACAATCAGCTATGTAGTACTACTACCTTTCAGTGTTATAGGACACCTTCAGCTAAACAATCAGCTATGTAGTACTACTACTACCTTCAGTGTTATAGGACACCTTCAGCTAAACAATCAGCTATGTAGTACTACTACTACCTTCAGTGTTATAGGACACCTTCAGCTAAACAATCAGCTATGTAGTATTACTACTACCTTCAGTGTTATAGGACACCTTCAGCTAAACAATCAGCTATGTAGTACTACTACTACCTTCAGTGTTATAGGACACCTCAGCTAAACAATCAGCTATGTAGTACTACTACTACCTTCAGTGTTATCAGGACACAATCAGCTAAGCTAAACAATAGCTATACTACAGCTTCAGTGTTATAGGACACCTTCAGCTAAACAATCAGCTATGTAGTACTACTACTACCTCAATGTTATAGGACACCTTCAGCTTAACAATCAGCTATGTAGTACTACTACTTCAGTGTTATAGGACACCTTCAGCTAAACAATCAGCTATGTAGTACTACTACCTTCAGTGTTATAGGACACCTTCAGCTAAACAATCAGCTATGTAGTACTACTACTACCTTCAGTGTTATAGGACACCTTCAGCTAAACAATCAGCTATGTAGTACTACTACTACCTTCAGTGTTATAGGACACCTTCAGCTAAACAATCAGCTATGTAGTACTACTACTACTACTACACCTTCAGCTGTCAGCTATAGTACTACTACACCTTCAGCTAAGGACAATAAACAATCAGCTATGTAGTACTACTACTACCTTCAGTGTTATAGGACACCTTCAGCTAAACAATCAGCTATGTAGTACTACTACTACCTTCAGTGTTATAGGACACCTTCAGCTAAACAATCAGCTATGTAGTAGTACTACTACCTTCAGTGTTTCAGTGTTAATAGGACACCTTCAGCTAAACAATCAGCTATGTAGTACTACTACTACCTTCAGTGTTATAGGACACCTTCAGCTAAACAATCAGCTATGTAGTACTACTACTACCTTCAGTGTTATAGGACACCTTCAGCTAAACAATCAGCTATGTAGTACTACTACTTCTACTCATCAGCTGTTCAGTGTTATAGGACACCTTCAGCTAAACAATCAGCTATGTAGTATTACTACTACCTTCAGTGTTATAGGACACCTTCAGCTAAACAATCAGCTATGTAGTACTACTACTACCTTCAGTGTTATAGGACACCTTCAGCTAAACAATCAGCTATGTAGTACTACTACTACCTTCAGTGTTATAGGACACCTTCAGCTAAACAATCAGCTATGTAGTATAGGACTACTACCTTCAGTGTTATAGGACACCTTCAGCTAAACAATCAGCTATGTAGTACTACTACTACCTTCAGTGTTATAGGACACCTTCAGCTAAACAATCAGCTATGTAGTACTACTACTACCTTCAGTGTTATAGGACACCTTCAGCTAAACAATCAGCTATGTAGTAGTACTACTACTACCTTCAGTGTTATAGGACACCTTCAGCTAAACAATCAGCTATGTAGTACTACTACTACCTTCAGTGTTATAGGACACCTTCAGCTAAACAATCAGCTATGTAGTACTACTACTACCTCAGTGTTATAGGACACCTTCAGCTAAACAATCAGCTATGTAGTAGGACACTACTACCTCAGTGTTATAGGACACCTTCAGCTAAACAATCAGCTATGTAGTACTACTACTACCTTCAGTGTTATAGGACACCTTCAGCTAAACAATCAGCTATGTAGTACTACTACTACCTTCAGTGTTATAGGACACCTTCAGCTAAACAATCAGCTATGTAGTACTACTACTACCTTCAGTGTAATAGGACACCTTCAGCTAAACAATCAGCTATGTAGTACTACTACCTTCAGTGTTATAGGACACCTTCAGCTAAACAATCAGCTATGTAGTACTACTACTACCTTCAGTGTTATAGGACACCTTCAGCTAAACAATCAGCTATGTAGTACTACTACTACCTTCAGTGTTATAGGACACCTTCAGCTAAACAATCAGCTATGTAGTACTACTACCTTCAGTGTTATAGGACACCTTCAGCTAAACAATCAGCTATGTAGTACTACTACCTTCAGTGTTATAGGACACCTTCAGCTAAACAATCAGCTATGTAGTACTACTACTACCTTCAGTGTTATAGGACACCTTCAGCTAAACAATCAGCTATGTAGTACTACTACTACCTTCAGTGTTATAGGACACCTTCAGCTAAACAATCAGCTATGTAGTATTACTACTACCTTCAGTGTTATAGGACACCTTCAGCTAAACAATCAGCTATGTAGTACTACTACTACCTTCAGTGTTATAGGACACCTTCAGCTAAACAATCAGCTATGTAGTACTACTACTACCTTCAGTGTTATAGGACACCTTCAGCTAAACAATCAGCTATGTAGTACTACTACTACCTTCAGTGTTATAGGACACCTTCAGCTAAACAATCAGCTATGTAGTACTACTACCTTCAGTGTTATAGGACACCTTCAGCTAAACAATCAGCTATGTAGTATTACTACTACCCTTCAGTGTTATAGGACACCTTCAGCTAAACAATCAGCTATGTAGTACTACTACTACCTTCAGTGTTATAGGACACCTTCAGCTAAACAATCAGCTATGTAGTACTACTACTACCTTCAGTGTTTCAGTTATAGGACACCTTCAGCTAAACAATCATGCTAGTACTACTACCTTCAGTGTTATAGGACACCTTCAGCTAAACAATCAGCTATGTAGTACACTACCTTCAGTGTTATAGGACACCTTCAGCTAAACAATCAGCTATGTAGTACTACTACTACCTTCAGTGTTATAGGACACCTTCAGCTAAACAATCAGCTATGTAGTACTACTACTACCTTCAGTGTTATAGGACACCTTCAGCTAAACAATCAGCTATGTAGTACTAAACCTTCAGTGTTATAGGACACCTTCAGCTAAACAATCAGCTATGTAGTACTACTACTACCTTCAGTGTTATAGGACACCTTCAGCTAAACAATCAGCTATGTAGTACTACTACTACCTTCAGTGTTATAGGACACCTTCAGCTAAAAACAATCAGCTATGTAGTACTACCTACCTTTCAGTGTTGTAGTAGGACACCTTCAGCTAAACACCTTCAGCTAAACAATCAGCTATGTAGTACTACTACTACCTTCAGTGTTATAGGACACCTTCAGCTAAACAATCAGCTATGTAGTATACTACTACCTTCAGTGTTATAGGACACCTTCAGCTAAACAATCAGCTATGTAGTACTACTACCTTCAGTGTTATAGGACACCTTCAGCTAAACAATCAGCTATGTAGTACTACTACTACCTTCAGTGTTATAGGACACCTTCAGCTAAACAATCAGCTATGTAGTACTACTACTACCTTCAGTGTTATAGGACACCTTCAGCTAAACAATCAGCTATGTAGTACTACTACTACCTTCAGTGTTATAGGACACCTTCAGCTAAACAATCAATCAGCTATGTGTTATAGTTCAGCTAAACAATCAGCTATGTAGTACTACTACTACTTCAGTGTTATAGGACACCTTCAGCTAAACAATCAGCTATGTAGTACTACTACTACCTTCAGTGTATAGGACACCTTCAGCTAAACAATCAGCTATGTAGTACTACTACTACCTTCAGTGTTATAGGACACCTTCAGCTAAACAATCAGCTATGTAGTACTACTACTACCTTCAGTGTTATAGGACACCTTCAGCTAAACAATCAGCTATGTAGTACTACTACTACCTTCAGTGTTATAGGACCACCTTCAGCTAAACAATCAGCTATGTAGTACTACTACTACTTCAGTGTTATAGGACACCTTCAGCTAAACAATCAGCTATGTAGTACTACTACTACCTTCAGTGTTATAGGACACCTTCAGCTAAACAATCAGCTATGTAGTACTACTACTACCTTCAGTGTTATAGGACACCTTCAGCTAAACAATCAGCTATGTAGTACTACTACTACTTCAGTGTTATACTACCTTCAGTGTTATAGGACACCTTCAGCTAAAGGAATCAGCTAAACAATAGTATGTAGTACTACTACCTTCAGTGTTATAGGACACCTTCAGCTAAACAATCAGCTATGTAGTACTACTACCTTCAGTGTTATAGGACACCTTCAGCTAAACAATCAGCTATGTAGTACTACTACTACCTTCAGTGTTATAGGACACCTTCAGCTAAACAATCAGCTATGTAGTACTACTACCTTCAGTGTTATAGGACACCTTCAGCTAAACAATCAGCTATGTAGTACTACTACTACCTTCAGTGTTATAGGACCCTTCAGCTAAACAATCAGCTATGTAGTACTACTACTACAGTGTTAGTGTTAATAGGACACCTTCAGCTAAACAATCAGCTATGTAGTACTACTACCTTCAGTGTTATAGGACACCTTCAGCTAAACAATCAGCTATGTATACTACTACTTCAGTGTTATAGGACACCTTCAGCTAAACAATCAGCTATGTAGTACTACTACTACCTTCAGTGTTATAGGACACCTTCAGCTAAACAATCAGCAGCTCAGTGTTAACTAAACAATCAGCTATGTAGTACTACTACTACCTTCAGTGTTATAGGACACCTTCAGCTAAACAATCAGCTATGTAGTATTACTACTACCTTCAGTGTTATAGGACACCTTCAGCTAAACAATCAGCTATGTAGTACTACTACTTCAGTGTTATAGGACACCTTCAGCTAAACAATCAGCTATGCAGTAGTACTACTACCTTCAGTGTTATAGGACACCTTCAGCTAAACAATCAGCTATGTAGTACTACTACTACCTTCAGTGTTATAGGACACCTTCAGCTAAACAATCAGCTATGTAGTACTACTACCTTCAGTGTTATAGGACACCTTCAGCTAAACAATCAGCTATGTAGTACTACTACTACCTTCAGTGTTATAGGACACCTTCAGCTAAAAACAATCAGCTATGTAGCTACTACTACTTCAGTCAGTGTTATAGGACACCTTCAGCTAAACAATCAGCTATGTAGTACTACTAACAGGAATCAGTGTTATGTAGTATACCTACAGCTAAACACAATCAGCTATGTAGTACTACTACACCTTCAGTGTTATAGGACACCTTCAGCTAAACAATCAGCTATGTAGTACTACTACCTTCAGTGTTATAGGACACCTTCAGCTAAACAATCAGCTATGTAGTACTACTACTACTTCAGTGTTATAGGACACCTTCAGCTAAACAATCAGCTATGTAGTACTACTACTACCTTCAGTGTTATAGGACACCTTCAGCTAAACAATCAGCTATGTAGTACTACTACTACCTTCAGTGTTATAGGACACCTTCAGCTAAACAATCAGCCTTACCTTCAGTGTTATAGGACACCTTCAGCTAAACAATCAGCTATGTAGTAGTACTACTACCTTCAGTGTTATAGGACACCTTCAGCTAAACAATCAGCTATGTAGTACTACACTACCTTCAGTGTTATAGGACACCTTCAGCTAAAACAATCAGCTATGTAGTACTACTACTACTTTCAGTGTTATAGGACACCTTCAGCTAAAAAATCAGCTATGTAGTACTACTACTACCTTCAGTGTTATAGGACACCTTCAGCTAAACAATCAGCTATGTAGTACTACTACTACTTCAGTGTTAGGACACCTTCAGCTAAACAATCAGCTATGTAGTACTACTACTACCTTCAGTGTTATAGGACACCTTCAGCTAAACAATCAGCTATGGACAGTACAATCAAGCTACTACTACCTTCAGTGTTATAGGACACCTTCAGCTAAACAATCAGCTATGTAGTACTACTACTACCTTCAGTGTTATAGGACACCTTCAGCTAAACAATCAGCTATGTAGTACTACTACCTTCAGTGTTATAGGACACCTTCAGCTAAACAATCAGCTATGTAGTACTACTACTACCTTCAGTGTTATAGGACACCTTCAGCTAAACAATCAGCTATGTAGTAGTACTACTACCTTCAGTGTTATAGGACACCTTCAGCTAAACAATCAGCTATGTAGTACTACTACTACCTTCAGTGTTATAGGACACCTTCAGCTAAACAATCAGCTATGTAGTACTACTACCTCAGTGTTATAGGACACCTACTAAACAATCAGCTATGTAGTACTACTACTACTTCAGTGTTATAGGACACCTTCAGCTAAACAATCAGCTATGTAGTACTACTACTACCTTCAGTGTTATAGGACACCTTCAGCTAAACAATCAGCTATGTAGTACTACTACCCTTCAGTGTTATAGGACACCTTCAGCTAAACAATCAGCTATGTAGTACTACTACTACCTTCAGTGTTATAGGACACCTTCAGCTAAACAATCAGCTATGTAGTACTACTACTACCTTCAGTGTTATAGGACACCTTCAGCTAAACAATCAGCTATGTATTACTTCACTACTAGGACACCTCAGTGTTATAGTATTACTACACCTTCAGCTAAACAAGCTACAATCAGTGTTATAGGACACCTTCAGCTAAACAATCAGCTATGTAGTACTACTACTACCTTCAGTGTTATAGGACACCTTCAGCTAAACAATCAGCTATGTATGTACTACTAGCTATGTAGTATTACTACTACCTTCAGTGTTATAGGACCACTTCAGCTAAACAATCAGCTATAGGACACCTTCAGTGTTAAAGGACATCAGCTAAACAATCAGCTAGTAGTACTACTACCTTCAGTGTTATAGGACACCTTCAGCTAAACAATCAGCTATGTAGTAAACTACTATGTAGTACTACTACCTTCAGTGTTATAGGACACCTTCAGCTAAACAATCAGCTATGTAGTACTACTACTACCCTTCAGTGTTATAGGACACCTTCAGCTAAACAATCAGCTATGTAGTAGTACTACTACCTTCAGTGTTATAGGACACCTTCAGCTAAACACAATCAGCTATGTAGTACTACTACTACTACCTTCAGTGTATAGGACACCTTCAGCTAAACAATCAGCTATGTAGTACTACTACTACCTTCAGTGTTATAGGACACCTTCAGCTAAACAATCAGCTATGTAGTATTACTACTACCTTCAGTGTTATAGGACACCTTCAGCTAAACAATCAGCTATGTAGTACTACTACCTTCAGTGTTATAGGACACCTTCAGCTAAACAATCAGCTATGTAGTACTACTACTACCTTCAGTGTTATAGGACACCTTCAGCTAAACAATCAGCTATGTAGTACTACTACCTTCAGTGTTATAGGACACCTTCAGCTAAACTTCAGCTATGTAGTATACTACTACCTTCAGTGTTATAGGACACCTTCAGCTAAACATCAGCTATGTAGTACACCTTACTAAACAATCTACTACTACCTTCAGTGTTATAGGACACCTTCAGCTAAACAATCAGCTATGTAGTACTACTACTACCTTCAGTGTTATAGGACACCTTCAGCTAAACAATCAGCTATGTAGTACTACTACTACCTTCAGTGTTATAGGACACCTTCAGCTAAACAATCAGCTATGTAGTACTACTACTACCTTCAGTGTTATAGGACACCTTCAGCTAAACAATCAGCTATGCAGTATTACTACTACCTTCAGTGTTATAGGACACCTTCAGCTAAACAATCAGCTAAGTACTACTACTACCTCAGTGTTATAGGACACCTTCAGCTAAACAATCACTATGTACTACTACCTTCAGTGTTATAGGACACCTTCAGCTAAACAATCAGCTATGTAGTACTACTACTACCTTCAGTGTTATAGGACACCTTCAGCTAAACAATCAGCTATGTAGTACTACTACTACCTTCAGTGTTATAGGACACCTTCAGCTAAACAATCAGCAGCTACTAGTGTTATAGGACACTTCAGCTAAACAAATCAGCTTCAGTAGTACTACTACCTTCAGTTTATAGGACACCTTCAGCTAAACAATCAGCTATGTAGTACTACTACTACCTTCAGTGTTATAGGACACCTTCAGCTAAACAATCAGTATGTAGTAGTACTACTACCTTCAGTGTTATAGGACACCTTCAGCTAAACAATCAGCTATGTAGTACTACTACTACTTCAGTGTTATAGGACACCTTCAGCTAAACAATCAGCTATGTAGTATGTAATACTACTACCTTCAGTGTTATAGGACACCTTCAGCTAAACAATCAGCTATGTACCTACTACTACCTTCAGTGTTATAGGACACCTTCAGCTAAAACAATCAGCTATGTAGTACTACTACTACCTTCAGTGTTATAGGACACCTAGCTAAACAATCTACTACTACTTCAGTGTTTATAGGACACCTTCAGCTAAACAATCAGCTATGTAGTATTACTACTACCTTCAGTGTTATAGGACACCTTCAGCTAAACAATCAGCTATGTAGTACTACTACTACCTTCAGTGTTATAGGACACCTTCAGCTAAACAATCAGCTATGTAGTACTACTACTACCTTCAGTGTTATAGGACACCTTCAGCTAAACAATCAGCTATGTAGTATTACTACTACCTTCAGTGTTATAGGACACCTTCAGCTAAACAATCAGCTATGTAGTAACTACTACCTTCAGTGTTATAGGACACCTTCAGCTAAACAATCAGCTATGTAGTACTACTACTACCTTCAGTGTTATAGGACACCTTCAGCTAACAATCAGCTATGTAGCTACTACCTTCAGTGTTATAGGACACCTTCAGCTAAACAATCAGTATGTAGTATACTACTACCTTTCAGTGTTATAGGACAATTCAGCTAAACAATCAGCTATGTAGTACTACTACTACCTTCAGTGTTATAGGACACCTTCAGCTAAACAATCAGCTATGTAGTACTACTACCTACCTTCAGTGTTATAGGACACCTTCAGCTAAACAATCAGCTATGTAGTACTACTACTACTTCAGTGTTATAGGACACCTTCAGCTAAACAATCAGCTATGTAGTACTACTACCTTCAGTGTAAGGACACAAACAATCAGCTATGTAGTATTACTACTACCTTCAGTGTTATAGGACACCTTCAGCTAAACAATCAGCTATGTAGTATTACTACTACCTTCAGTGTTATAGGACACCTTCAGCTAAACAATCAGCTATGTAGTACTACTACTACCTTCAGTGTTATAGGACACCTTCAGCTAAACAATCAGCTATGTAGTATACTACTACCTTCAGTGTTATAGGACACCTTCAGCTAAACAATCAGCTATGTAGTACTACTACCTTTCAGTGTATAGGACACCTTCAGCTAAACAATCAGCTATGTAGTACTACTACTACCTTCAGTGTTATAGGACACCTTCAGCTAAACAATCAGCTATGTAGTACTACTACTTCAGTGTTACCTTCAGTGTTATAGGACACCTTCAGCTAAACACCTTCAGCTAAACAATACTATGTACTACTACTACCTTCAGTGTTATAGGACACCTTCAGCTAAACAATCAGCTATAGGACAACCTTCAGTAGTACTACTACTACCTTCAGTGTTATATAGGACACCTTCAGCTAAACAATCAGCTATGTAGTACTACTACCTTCAGTGTTATAGGACACCTTCAGCTAAACAATCAGCTAGTAGTACTACTACCTTCAGTGTTATAGGACACCTTCAGCTAAACAATCAGCTATGTAGTACTACTACCCTTCAGTGTTATAGGACACCTTCAGCTAAACAATCAGCTATGTGTTATAGGACACCTTCAGCTAAACAATCAGCTATGTACTACTACTACTACCTTCAGTGTTATAGGACACCTTCAGCTAAACAATCAGCTATGTAGTACTACTACTACCTTCAGTGTTATAGGACACCTTCAGCTAAACAATCAGCTATGTAGTACTACTACTACCTTCAGTGTTATAGGACACACCTTCAGCTAAACAATCAGCTATGCTATGTAGTACTACTACCTTCAGTGTTATAGGACACCTTCAGCTAAACAATCAGCTATGTAGTACTACTACTACCCTTCAGTGTTATAGGACACCTTCAGCTAAACAATCAGCTATGTAGTACTACTACTACCTTCAGTGTTATAGGACATCTTCAGCTAAGCAATCAGCTATGTAGTACTACTACTACTACCTTCAGTGTTATAGGACACCTTCAGCTAAACAATCAGCTATGTAGTATTATTACTACCTTCAGTGTTATAGGACACCTTCAGCTAAACAATCAGCTATGCAGTATTACTACTACCTTCAGTGTTATAGGACACCTTCAGCTAAACAATCAGCTATGTAGTACTACTACTACCTTCAGTGTTATAGGACACCTTCAGCTAAACAATCAGCTATGTAGTATTACTAGTGTTATAGGACATCTTCAGCTAAACAATCAGCTACCTTCAGTGTTATAGGACACCTTCAGCTAAACAATCAGCTAAACAATCAGCTATGGACACCTTCAGTAAACAATACTACTACCTTTCAGTGTTATAGGACACCTTCAGCTAAACAATCAGCTATGTAGTACTACTACTACTTTCAGTGTTATAGGACACCTTCAGCTAAACAATCAGCTATGTAGTACTACTACTACCTTCAGTGTTATAGGACACCTTCAGCTAAACAATCAGCTATGTAGTACTACTACTACCTTCAGTGTTATAGGACACCTTCAGCTAAACAATCAGCTATGTAGTATTACTACTACCTTCAGTGTTATAGGACACCTTCAGCTAAACAATCAGCTATGTAGTATTACTACTACCTTCAGTGTTATAGGACACACCTTCAGCTAAACAATCAGCTATGTAGTACTACTACTACCTTCAGTGTTATAGGACACCTTCAGCTAAACAATCAGCTATGTAGTACTACTACTACCTTCAGTGTTATAGGACACCTTCAGCTAAACAATCAGCTATGTAGTATTACTACTACCTTCAGTGTTATAGGACACCTTCAGCTAAACAATCAGCTATGTAGTACTACTACTACCTTCAGTGTTATAGGACACCTTCAGCTAAACAATCAGCTATGTAGTATTACTACTTCAGTGTTACCTTCAGTGTTATAGGACACCTTCAGCTAAACAATCAGCTATGTCAGTATTACTATACTACTACCTTCAGTGTTATAGGACACCTTCAGCTAAACAATCAGCTATGTAGTACTACTACCTTCAGTGTTATAGGACACCTTCAGCTAAACAATCAGCTATGTAGTATTACTACTACCTTCAGTGTTATAGGACACCTTCAGCTAAACAATCAGCTATGTAGTACTACTACTACCTTCAGTGTTATAGGACACCTTCAGCTAAACAATCAGCTATGTAGTACTACTACCTTCAGTGTTATAGGACACCTTCAGCTAAACAATCAGCTAAGTACTACTTACTACTACCTTCAGTGTTATAGGACACCTTCAGCTAAACAAAACAATCAGCTATGTAGTACTACTACTACTACTACAATCTTGTAGTGTTATAGGACACCTTCAGCTAAACAATCAGCTATGTAGTACTACTACTACCTTCAGTGTTATAGGACACCTTCAGCTAAACAATCAGCTATGTAGTACTACTACTACCTTCAGTGTTATAGGACACCTTCAGCTAAACAATCAGCTATGTAGTACTACTACTACCAGTGTTATAGGACATCTTCAGCTAAACAATCAGCTATGTAGTATTACTACTACCTTCAGTGTTATAGGACACCTTCAGCTAAACAATCAGCTATGTATGTACTACTACTACTTCTTCAGTGTTATAGGACACCTTCAGCTAAACAATCAGCTATGTAGTATTACTACTACCTTCAGTGTTATAGGACACCTTCAGCTAAACAATCAGCTATGTAGTACTACTACTACCTTCAGTGTTATAGGACACCTTCAGCTAAACAATCAGCTATGTAGTACTACTACAAACTTTCAGTGTTATAGGACACCTTCAGCTAAACAATCAGCTATGTAGTACTACTACTACCTTCAGTGTTATAGGACACCTTCAGCTAAACAATCAGCTATGTAGTACTACTACTACCTTCAGTGTTATAGGACACCTTCAGCTAAACAATCAGCTATGTAGTACTACTACTACCTTCAGTGTTATAGGACACCTTCAGCTAAACAATCAGCTATGTAGTATTACTACTACCTTCAGTGTTATAGGACACCTTCAGCTAAACAATCAGCTATGTAGTACTACTACCTTCAGTGTTATAGGACACCTTCAGCTAAACAATCAGCTATGTAGTACTACTACTACCTTCAGTGTTATAGGACACCTTCAGCTAAACAATCAGCTATGTAGTATTACTACTACCTTCAGTGTTATAGGACACCTTCAGCTAAACAATCAGCTATGTAGTACTACTACCTTCAGTGTTTCAGCTAGGACACCTTCAGCTAAACAATTCAGCTATGTAGTAGTACTACTACCTTCAGTGTTATAGGACACCTTCAGCTAAACAATCAGCTATGTAGTACTACTACTACCTTCAGTGTTATAGGACACCTTCAGCTAAACAATCAGCTATGTAGTACTACTACCTTCAGTGTTATAGGACACCTTCAGCTAAACAATCAGCTATGTAGTACTACTACCTTCAGTGTTATAGGACACCTTCAGCTAAACAATCAGCTAAGTACTACTACTACCTTCAGTGTTATAGGACACCTTCAGCTAAACAATCAGCTATGCAGTAGTACTACTACCTTCAGTGTTATAGGACACCTTCAGCTAAACAATCAGCTATGTAGTATACTACTACTACCTTCAGTGTTATAGGACACCCTTCAGCTAAAATCAGCTATGTAGTATTACTACTACCTTCAGTGTTATAGGACACCTTCAGCTAAACAATCAGCTATGTAGTACTACTACTACCTTCAGTGTTATAGGACACCTTCAGCTAAACAATCAGCTATGTAGTATTACTACTACCTTCAGTGTTATAGGACACCTTCAGCTAAACAATCAGCTATGTAGTATTACTACTACCTTCAGTGTTATAGGACACCTTCAGCTAAACAATCAGCTATGTAGTATTACTACTACCTTCAGTGTTATAGGACACCTTCAGCTAAACAATCAGCTATGTAGTACTACTACTACCTTCAGTGTTATAGGACACCTTCAGCTAAACAATCAGCTATGTAGTACTACTACCTTCAGTGTTATAGGACACCTTCAGCTAAACAATCAGCTATGTAGTACTACTACTACCTTCAGTGTTATAGGACACCTTCAGCTAAACAATCAGCTATGTAGTATTACTACTACCTTCAGTGTTATAGGACACCTTCAGCTAAACAATCAGCTATGTAGTATACTACTACCTTCAGTGTTATAGGACACCTTCAGCTAAACAATCAGCTATGTAGTACTACTACTACCTTCAGTGTTATAGGACACCTTCAGCTAAACAATCAGCTATGTAGTGTTACTACTACTACCTTCAGTGTTATAGGTTATAGGACACCTTCAGCTAAACAATCAGCTATGCAGTATTACTACTACCTTCAGTGTTATAGGACACCTTCAGCTAAACAATCAGCTATGTAGTACTACTACTACCTTCAGTGTTATAGGACACCTTCAGCTAAACAATCAGCTATGTAGTATTACTACTACCTTCAGTGTTATAGGACACCTTCAGCTAAACAATCAGCTATGTAGTGTAGTACTACTACTACCTTCAGTGTTATAGGACACCTTCAGCTAAACAATCAGCTATGTAGTACTACTACTACCTTCAGTGTTATAGGACACCTTCAGCTAAACAATCAGCTATGTAGTACTACTACTACCTTCAGTGTTATAGGACACCTTCAGCTAAACAATCAGCTATGTAGTACTACTACCTTCAGTGTTATAGGACACCTTCAGCTAAACAATCAGCTATGTAGTACTACTACCTTCAGTGTTATAGGACACCTTCAGCTAAACAATCAGCTATGTAGTACTACTACTACTTCAGTGTTATAGGACACCTTCAGCTAAACAATCAGCTATGTAGTACTATGTAGTACTACTACTACTTCAGTGTTATAGGACACCTTCAGCTAAACAATCAGCTATGTAGTATTACTACTACCTTCAGTGTTATAGGACACACCTTCAGCTAAACAATCAGCTATGTAGTATTACTACTACCTTCAGTGTTATAGGACACCTTCAGCTAAACAATCAGCTATGTAGTATTACTACTACCTTCAGTGTTATAGGACACCTTCAGCTAAACAATCAGCTATGTAGTATTACTACTACCTTCAGTGTTATAGGACACCTTCAGCTAAAATCAATCAGCTATGCTAGTATGTAGTACTACTACCTTCAGTGTTATAGGACACCTTCAGCTAAACAATCAGCTATGTAGTACTACTACTACCTTCAGTGTTATAGGACACCTTCAGCTAAACAATCAGCTATGTAGTACTACTACCTTCAGTGTTATAGGACACCTTCAGCTAAACAATCAGCTATGTAGTAGTACTACTACCTTCAGTGTTATAGGACACCTTCAGCTAAACAATCAGCTATGTAGTACTACTACCTTCAGTGTTATAGGACACCTTCAGCTAAACAATCAGCTATGTAGTACTACTACTACCTTCAGTGTTATAGGACACCTTCAGCTAAACAATCAGCTATGTAGTACTACTACTACCTTCAGTGTTATAGGACACCTTCAGCTAAACAATCAGCTATGTAGTATTACTACTACCTTCAGTGTTATAGGACACCTTCAGCTAAACAATCAGCTATGTAGTACTACTACTACCTTCAGTGTTATAGGACACCTTCAGCTAAACAATCAGCTATATTACTACTACCTTCAGTGTATAGGACACCTAGCTACTACTACCTTCAGTGTTATAGGACACCTTCAGCTAAACAATCAGCTATGTAGTACTACTACTACCTTCAGTGTTATAGGACACCTTCAGCTAAACAATCAGCTATGTACTACTACTACCTTCAGTGTTATAGGACACCTTCAGCTAAACAATCAGCTATGTAGTATTACTACTACCTTCAGTGTTATAGGACACCTTCAGCTAAACAATCAGCTATGTAGTACTACTACTACCTTCAGTGTTATAGGACACCTTCAGCTAAACAATCAGCTATGCAGTATTACTACTACCTTCAGTGTTATAGGACACCTTCAGCTAAACAATCAGCTATGTATAGTACAACTACTACCTTCAGTGTTATAGGACACCTTCAGCTAAACAATCAGCTATGTAGTACTACTACTACCTTCAGTGTTATAGGACACCTTCAGCTAAACAATCAGCTATGTAGTACTACTACCTTCAGTGTTATAGGACACCTTCAGCTAAACAATCAGCTATGCAGTATTACTACTACCTTCAGTGTTATAGGACACCTTCAGCTAAACAATCAGCTATGTAGTACTACTACCTTCAGTGTTATAGGACACCTTCAGCTAAACAATCAGCTATGTAGTACTACTACTACCTTCAGTGTTATAGGACACCTTCAGCTAAACAATCAGCTATGTAGTACTACTACCTTCAGTGTTATAGGACACCTTCAGCTAACAATCAGCTATATAGTATTACTACTACCTCAGTGTTATAGGACACCTTCAGCTAAACAATCAGCTATGTAGTACTACTACCTTCAGTGTTATAGGACATCTTCAGCTAAACAATCATCTATGCAGTGGGCAGTAAAGAGAGTCTCATTGTTCACGTCAATAGCCTACTGTAGTACAGTATATACTATAGTAATTACAGTGTTATAGTAATTATATACTGTAGTAATTATATAGTGTTTATATTAGTAATTACTATAGTGTTTTTGCGGATTGTAATGTTTTTGCAGACATTACTTAAGAATTTACTACAGTGTTTTTCTGTGGATAATACTCTATTATTTACTATAGTATTCTACAGTAAGTACTAACACATGATCGAGGGATACTACAGTGTGTGTAGTATAGTATTCTACAGTATACTACTGTTTACTACATAAATATATAGTAAGTACTGGATAAACATTCTGGACAGGCTGTCACATATACTATAGTAAACTGTAGTATTTTATTCTTTTGGGATTCCATGTTAGTCTGTCTGTCCTGTGTACGGTCTGGGCCATTCTATGCTTACTGATACAGTAAACCAGGTTATTCTGTCTGTCCTGGACTCATTAATGTGCTTGTCCATTTACCCCTCCCTCCCTGTCATAGGCCTCTATATTGTAATGGCCTCTGTATGATGTCAGAAACACTTATATATTCAGCGGCAATAAGACTGGATGAACATTCTGGACAGGCTGTCACACAGAGAGCCAGGGCCATCAGACTGGATTAACATTCTGGACAGGCTGTCACACAGAGAGCCAGGGCCATCAGACTGGATGAAACATTCTGGACAGGCTGTCACACAGAGAGCCAGGGCCATCAGACTGGATTAACATTCTGGACAGGCTGTCACACAGAGAGCCAGGGCCATCAGACTGGATTAACCATTCACTGGACAGGCTGTCACACAGAGAGCCAGGGCCATCAGACTGGATTAACATTCTGGACAGGCTGTCACACAGAGCACCAGGGCCATCAGACTGGATTAACATTCTGGACAGGCTGTCACACAGAGCGCCAGGGCCATCAGACTGGATTAACATTCTGGACAGGCTGTCACACAGAGCGCCAGGGCCATCAGACTGGATTAACATTCTGGACAGGCTGTCACACAGAGAGCCAGGACCATCAGACTGGATTAACATTCTGGACAGGCTGTCACACAGAGCGCCAGGGCCATCAGACTGGATTAACATTCTGGACACACACACAAACACACACACACACACACAAATGCACACACACTCACACACACACACACACATTCACACACAAACACACACACACACACACACATACACACAAATACACAAACACACATATACACACAACAACACATACACACACACACACACACACACACACACAGGGTGAGGGCCTCACAGACACACAGATACATACCTCCCTGTGGAAGCACTCTGCGGGAAACAGGCAATCAGCTCCTAAGTAAAGGTCACATTTGCAATGCAGGTGACTGCAGAGTGAGAAGCAGGTAATTGGTAGCTGGTAGCAGGGAGCACTAAGGCACTAACACAGTGGCAGGGTAGAGGGAGATAATGTGATGGATGGGAAACGTTTGGCGGGTAATTAAATGTTTTGGACGTCCTACTCTGTGATCTGGAGAGAGGGAGAGATAGAATTAGAAGAGAGAGAGGGATGGAGAGAGAAAGGAGGCAGGGGGAAGAAGAGAGAGAAAGAGGCATGGGGAAAAGGAAGAGGGAAAGTTGGAGAAGGGATGGGAGAACAGAGATGAGATGAGATGAGAGAGGAGGGTGGAGAACAGAGGAGGAACAAGAGGAGAGAGGAGGATGGAGAACAGAGGAAGACAGGAGGAGAGAGGAGGGTGAGGAACAGAGGAAGACAGAAGGAGAGAGGAGGGTGGAGAACAGAGGAGGAACAAGAGGAGAGAGGGGGGCTGAGGACAGAGGAGGAACAAGAGCAGAGAGGAGGGTGAAGGACAGAGGAATACAGGAGGAAAGAGGAGGGTGGAGGAATGAGGAAGACTGGAGGAGAAAGGAGGGTGGAGGACAAAGGAAGACAGGAGGAGAGAAGAGGGTGGAGAACAGAGGAAGAGAGGAAGAGAGAGGAGGGTGGAAAACAGAGGAGGAACAAGAGGAGAGAGGAGGGTGAAGAACAGAGGAAGACCGGAGGAGAGAGGAGGGTGGAGAACAGAGGAAGACAGGAGGAGAGAGAGGGGTGGAGGACAGAGGAAGACAGGAGGAGAGAGTAGGGTGGAGAACAGAGGAGGAAACCTGGAGAGAGGGGGGTGGAGGACAGATGAGGAACAAGAGGAGAGAGGAGGGTGGAGGACAGAGGAATACAGGAGGAGAGAAGAGGGTGGAGGACTGAGCAAGACAGGAGGAGAGAGGAGGGTGGAGGAATGAGGAAGACTGGAGGAGAAAGGAGGGTGGAGGACAGAGGAATACAGGAGGAGAGAGGAGGGTTGAGAACAGAGGAGGAACAAGAGGAGAGAGGAGGGTGGAGGACAGAGGAGGAACAAGAGGAGAGAGGAGGGTGGAGGACAGAGGAGACAGGAGGAGAGAGGAGGGTGGAGAACAGAGGAGGAACAAGAGGAGAGAGGAGGGGTGGAGGACAGAGGAGACAGGAGGAGAAAGGAGGGTGGAGAACAGAGGAGGAACAAGAGGAGAGAGGAGAGAGGAGGGTGGAGGACAGAGGAGGAACAAGAGGAGAGAGGAGGGTGGAGGACAGAGGAGACAGGAGGAGAGAGAGAGGGTGGAGAACAGAGGAGGAACAAGAGGAGAGAGAGGAGGTGGAGAACAGAGGAAGACAGGAGGAGAGAGGAGGGTGGAGAACAGAGGAGGAATAAGAGGAGAGAGGGGGGGGAGGACAGATGAGGAACATGAGGAGAGAGGAGGGTGGAGGACAGAGGAATACAGGAGGAGAGAAGAGGGTGGAGGACTGAGCAAGACAGGAGGAGAGAGGAGGGTGGAGGAATGAGGAAGACAGGAGGAGAAAGGAGGGTGGAGGACAGAGGAATACAGGAGGAGAGAGGAGGGTTGAGAACAGAGGAGGAACAAGAGGAGAGAGGAGGGTGGAGGACAGAGGAGACAGGAGGAGAGAGGAGGGTGGAGAACAGAGGAGGAACAAGAGGAGAGAGGAGGGTGGAGAACAGAGGAAGAAAGGAGGAGAGAGGAGGGTGGAGAACAGAGGAGGAATAAGAGGAGAGAGGGGGGCTGAGGACAGAGGAAGACAGGAGGAGAGAGGAGGGTGGAGAACAGAGGAAGACAGGAGGAGAGAGGAGGGTGGAGGAGAGAGGAGGGTGGAGGACAGAGGAAGACAGAAGGAGAGAGGAGGGTGGAGAACAGAGGAGGAACAAGAGGAGAGAGGAGGGTGGATGACAGAGGAAGACAGGAGGAGAGAGGAGGGTGGATGACAGAGGAAGACAGGAGGAGAGAGGAGGGTGG
>CM072219.1:269427-271927 GCA_036851935.1 Coregonus suidteri | reverse complement strand
TGCCTTCAGAAAGTATTCACAATGCTTGACTTTTTCCACATGTTGTTGTGTTACAGCCCCAATTTAAAATTGAGATTTTGTGTCACTGGCCTATACACAATACCCCATCATGTCAAAGTGGAATAATGTTTTTAGAAAGTTTTACAAATTAATTAAAAATATAAAGCTGAAATGTCTTGAGTCAATAAGTATTCAACCCCTTTGTTAAGGCAAGCCTAAATAAGGTCAGGAGTGAAAATGTGCTGAACAAGTCACATAATAAGTTGCATAGAATCACTCTGTGTGTAATAATACTGTTTAACATGATTTTTTAATGGCTACCTCATCTCTGTACCCCACACGTACAATTATCTGTTAGGTCCCTCAGTCGAGCAGTGAACTTCAAATACAGATTTAACCACAAAGACCAGGGAGGTTTTTCCAATGCCTCGCACACCTATTGGTAGATGGGTAAAAATTAAATAAAGCAAACATTGAATATCCATTTGAGCATGGTGAAGTTATTAATTACACTTTGGATGGTGCATCAATACAGCCAGTCACTACAAAGATACAGCTGTCCTTCCTAACTCAGTCGCCGGAGAGGAAGGAAACCACTCAGGACCAAAAGCGATTTTAATATACAGTGAGGGAAAAAAATATTTGATCCCCTGCTGATTTTGTACATTTGCCCACTGACAAAGAAATGATCAGTCTATCATTTTAATGGTAGGTTTATTTGAACAGTGAGAGACAGAATAACAACAAAGAAATCCAGAAAAACGCATGTTTTAAAGGGTGTGCTCCTAATCTCAGCTTGTTACCTGTATAAAAGACACCTGTCCACAGAAGCAATCAATCAATCAGATTCCAAACTCTCCACCATGGCCAAGACCAAAGAGCTCTCCAAGGATGTCAGGGACAAGATTGTAGACCTACACAAGGCTGAATGGGCTACAAGACCATCGCCAATCAGCTTGGTGAGAAGGTGACAACAGTTGGTGCGATTATTCGCAAATGGAAGAAACACAAAAGTACTGTCAATCTCCCTCGGCCTGGGGCTCCATGCAAGATCTCACCTCGTGGAGTTGCAATGATCATGAGAACGGTGAGGAATCAGCCCAGAACTACACGGGAGGATCTTGTCAATGTTCTCAAGGCAGCTGGCACCATAGTCACCAAGAAAACAATTGGTAACACACTACGCCGTGAAGGACTAAAATCCTGCAGCGCCCGCAAGGTCCCCCTGCTCAAGAAAGCACATATACAGGGCCGTCTGAAGTTTTGCCAATGAACATCTGAATGATTCAGAGGAGAACTGGGTGAAAGTGTTGTGGTCAGATGAGACCAAAATCGAGCTCTTTGGCATCAACTCAACTCACCGTGTTTGGAGGAGGAGGAATGCTGCCTATGACCCCAAGAACACCATCCCCGCCGTCAAACATGGAGGTGGAAACATTATGCTTTGGGGGTGTTTTTTCTGCTAAGGGGACAGGACAACTTTCACCGCATCAAAGGGACGATGGACGGGACCATGTACCATTCAAATCTTGGGTGAGAACCTCCTTCCCTCAGCAAGGGCATTGAAAATGGGTCGTGGATGGGTATTCCAACATGACAATGACCCAAAACACACAGCCAAGGCAACAAAGGAGTGGCTCAAGAAGAAGCACATTAAGGTCCTGGAGTGACCTAGCCAGTCTCCAGACCTTAATCTCACATAAAATCTGTGGAGGGAGCTGAAGGTTCGAGTTGCCAAACGTCAGCCTCGAAACCTTAATGACTTGGAGAAGATCTGCAAAGAGGAGTGGAACGAAATCCCTCCTGAGATGTGAGCAAACCTGGTGGCCAACTACAAGAAACGTCTGACCTCTTTGATTGCCAACAAGTGTTTTGCCACCAAGTACTAAATCATGTTTTGCAGAGGGGTCAAATACTTATTTCCCTCATTAAAATGCAAATCAATTTATAACATTTTTGTCATGCGTTTTTCTGGATTTTTTTGTTGTTATGCTGTCTCTCACTGTTCAAATAAACTTACCATTAGAATTATAGACTGATCATGTCTTTTTCAGTGGGCAAACGTACAAATCAATCAAATACTTTTTTCCCTCACTGTAGTTACAGAGTTTAATGGCTGTGATAGGGTTAGGGTTAGGGATCAACACCACTGTAGTTACTCCACAATATTAACCTAAATGACTGAGTGAAAAGAAGGAAGCCTCTACAGAATAAAAAATATTCAAAAAAATGCATTTTGTTTGCAAAAACTGCAAAAAATGTAGCAAAGAAAATAACTTTATGTCCTGAATACAAAGCATTATGTTTGGGGCAAATCCAACACAACACATCTTACTGAGTACCACTCTTCATATTTTCAAGGATGGGAGACATATTCACCAATCAGCAGGACAATAACCTAAAACCCAAGGCCAAATATACACTGGAGTTGCTTACCAAGATGACATTGAATGTTCATGAGTGGCGTAGTTAAAGTTTTGAGTTACTGTAAATCGGCTTG
>CM072219.1:222782-268927 GCA_036851935.1 Coregonus suidteri | reverse complement strand
TGCCCCTCTATTAAACAGAAGACAAATACTGGAAAAACAAAATTTTGAGGGTTTCTCAGGTAAAGACAAATACTGTGTTTATTATCTTTTGACCCTCTCTAGGTAAAGCCTAAATTGTGAAAACCCAACATATGATGCTTTAGGAAAAGACTATCGTGATAAAAAACATATGATCTCTCTGGGTAAAGACAAAATACTGTGATAACACAATGATGCTCTCTATGAAAAGAAGACTAATACTGTGATAACCAATATGATGCTCTCTGGGATAAAGACAAATTACTGTGAAAAAAAACCTATGTTTCTTACTAGGTAAACAAAAAAACAAATTTCTGTCTAAAAAAACATTGATCCCTCTCTACGAAAAGGGACTAATACTGTGATAACAACATTGATGCTTTCTAAAAAAAGGGCTTCTGTGATAAACAACAATGAGTCTCTAGGTAAAAAACCAATACGTGAAAACCAAGATATGTTTTGGCTCTTGGAAAACAGAAGACAAATACTGTATAACCACATATGATGCTCTCTAGGTAAAGACAAATACTGTGATAACAACTTGATGCTCTTTTTTTTAAAAACAGAAGACTAATACTTTTATAACAACATATGATGCCTCTGGGGAAAAAGAAAACTAATACTGTCATAACAACATATGATTCCTCTTTTTTAAAGAAAATACTGTGATAAAAACATTGAGCTCTCGGGAAAAAGGACTAATAATGTGATAACAACTTTATGATGCTCTCTGGGAAAAGGGACTAATACTGTTTAACAACTAGTTTCTCTCTATTTAAACGGGAAAAACTAATACTGTGATAAAAACATAGATGCTCTCTAGGTAAAGACTAATATGTGATAACATATTTTATGCACTCTGGTAAGACTAATCGGGGGATAAAACAATGATAAAAATGCACTTTTGGGTTTAAAGGGGCCGGGAATAAGCATTTCACTGCAATGTCTGCACCTGTTGTATTGGGCGATTTTACCAAAAAATTTTGATTTGTTTGATTTGTTTTTGGTATGAGCTCTCTAGGAAAATACTAATACTGTGTTTAACAACTTTATATGCTCTCTAGGAAAAGACAATACTGTGATAAAAAGATATGATGCTTATTTTAAAAACCGAAGACAATACTGTGAAAAAACCACATATATGCCTCTGGGTAAACAGAAAACTAATTGGCAAACAACATTATGCTCTCTACTTTAAAGAAAATACGTGATAACAACTTTATGATGCTCTTAGGTAAAAAATAATACTGTGTTTAACAACAAAATTATCCCTTTTGGGGAAAAGGACAATACGGGGATAACAAACATATTTTCTCTCTGGGTTAAACAAAGACTAATACTGTGATAACAAATATATGCCCTAGAAAAGATTTACTACTGGGGTTTAACAAATATGATGCTCTCTAGGAAAAACAAAAGGGATAATACTGTGAAAACACATATGATGCTCTCTAGTAAAGACTAATAGTTTTAATAACTCTTTTGATGCTCTCTGGGTAAAGACTAATACTTGAAAAAACATATGACTCTCTGGGTAAAGACAATACGGTGATAACAAGATTTTATGCCTCTGGGTAAAAAAAAGATAATATTGAAAAACCACATTGATGCTCTCGGTAAAAAATAAATATTTGTGTAACAACTATAAATGCTCTCTGGGAAAATTTCAATACTGGAAAACCCAAAAAATATGTGCTCTCTAGGTAAAGACTAAACTGTGATAACAACATTGATGCTCTTGGGTTTAAACAAAAGGGGACTAATACTGTGAAAACAACATATTTTCCTCTAAGTAAAGCTAATCCTGTGATAACATCATTTGTTTTATGCTCTCTGGGAAAAGACTAATACTGTGATAACAACTTGTGCTCTCTGGGTAAATACTAATACGTGAAAAAAAAATTTGGGCTCTCTAGGAAAAAGGGAAACTAATACTTCTAAAAACATAGATGCTCTCTATAAAACTAATACGTATAAAAACATATGATTTCAAAGTAAAGACTAATACTGTGAAACAACTATGATGCCCCTTTGGGTAAAAAAGACTAATACTGTGATAACAACATATGATGTTTTAAAAGTAAAGGATAACTTTTTAGTTTAAAAAACAAACTTTTATAAAACTGATGCTCTCTAGGAAAAAAAAACAAATTGTGTAACAACAAATGAGCTCCTGGAAAAACAGGAAACTTTTTATTTTTGAAAATACTAATAGTGTGAAAAAAACCCAGAAAGACTATACTGTGAAAACACATTGTGCTCTTAGGTAAAGAAAATATGTGAAAAAAAAATGTTGCTCTCTGGTAAAAAAAATAGTGATAAAAAATAGATGCCCTAGGTAAAAAAATAAACTGTGATAAAACATATTTCTCTCTAGAAAAGCAATACTTGATAAAAAAAATATGAGCCCTAGTAAACAGAAACTAATCGTGATAACAAATTGAGCTCTTAGGTAAAACTACTATGTGAAAAAAATTGAGCTCTCTGGGTAAAAAATAAAAAATTGGGGGAAAAACTTTTTTTTTTTTTTGGTTTTTTTCTTTTTGGTTTTTTTTTTTTTTTTTTGATAACAAAATAGATGCTCTCGGGAAAGACTAAACTGTGAAACAACAAGATCTCTCTAGTAAAAAAAACTAATACTGTGAAACCCAATTTGCCCTTAGGAAAAGAAAATCGTGATAAAAAACATAACCCTTTAGGTAAAAAAAAACAATACTGTATAACAACTTGATCTCTCTAGTAAAGACTAATACTGTGATAAAAAACATATTTGCTTTCTAAGTAAAGACTAATACTGTGATAAAAACAATGATGCTCTCTGGGAAAAAGACAATACGTGAAAAAATATGAGCTCTTGGGAAAAAGGGAAACTAATACTGTAAAAACTATGATGCTCTCTAGTAAGAAAATACTGATAACAAAATTGATGTCTCTAGTTAAAAAAATAATACGTGATAAAACATATGATGCTTCTGGGTAAAAATAACACAAATAAATAACAATAAGAGGGCTATATACAGGGTTAGGTGACCAGCACTGACTCAATGTGTGGGGGTACAGGTTAGTCAAGAGTAATTTGTAAAGTGGACTATGCATAGATAATAAACAGCGAGAGCTGCAGCAGTGTAAATAGGCGGGGGGGGGTGGGGGGGGGCGGGGTAAAAGTAAACATGTCCGGGTGGCCCATTTGATTAATTGTTCAGCAGTCTTATAGGCCTTGTGGTAGTTAGAAAGCTTGTTGAGAAGCCTTTGAACATTTAGAACTGGCGCCCTCAGGGTACCTCTTGCCGTGCTAGTAGCAGAAGAGAAAAGTCTGACGACTTGGGTGTCTGGCAGCCTTTGACAATTTTGGGAGTCTTCCTCTGACACCACCTGGTATAGAGGTCCTCGATGGCAGGAAGCTTGGCCCCAGTGATGTACTGGGCCATACGTACTACCCTCTGTAGCGCCTTACGGTCGGATGCCGAGCAGTTGCCATACCAGGCGGTTGATGCACACAGGTCAAAGATGTCTCTCGATGGTGCAGCTATAGAACCTTTTGAGGATCTGGGGGACCCATGCCAAATCTTTTCAGTCTCCTGAGGGGGGAAAAGTGTTGTCATGCCCTCTTCCTGGTACAGCCCCAGTCCCAGTACCACCCCCATCACAAGGTCATGATCGTCTGGTCAGTTAGTTACCACCCACACCACAAGGTCATGATCGTCTGGTCAGTTAGTTACCACCCCCATCACAAGGTCATGATCGTCTGGTCAGTTAGTTACCACCCCCATCACAAGGTCATGATCGTCTGGTCAGTTAGTTACCACCCCCACCACAAGGTCATGATCGTCTGGTCAGTTAGTTACCACCCCCCATGCACAGGGTCATGATCGTCATGGTCAGTTAGTTACCCCACCCACAGTAGTTACCACAAAGGTCATGATCGTCTCTGGGGTCAGTAGTTACCACCTACACCACAAGGTCATGATCGTCTGGTCAGTTAGTTACCACCCCCACCACAAGGTCATGATCGTCTGTTTAGTTTACCACCTACACACATCACAGGTCCCATGATCGTCTGGTCAGTTAGGTACCCACCCCCATCACAAGGTCATGATTTCGTCCTCTTTCACTCTGTCAGTTAGTTACCACCCCCATCACAAGGTCATGATCGTCTGGTCAGTTAGTTACCACCCCCATCACCAAGGTCATGTTACCATCTGTCCACAAGGTATGTCATGTTAATCTGTCCAATGGGTCTGTGTAAATCTGTTCTGTACATAACACGTGTTATTTCTGTTTAGTAGACATAGTAAACAGTCAACAGAACAGTGAACTCAAACACTTTGCAACAAAAATGGACTTGAGAGGACAATATGTCTACACATGGATACTGTTAGAGAGGCATAAATATCAGACCCCTACCCCACTGGGGAGGAGACAACAACACATCAGATTGGGTTAGGGTTAGTATAATATCAGACCCCTACATCAGATTGGGTTAGGGTTAGTATAATATCAGACCCCTACATCAGATTGGGTTAGGGTTAGTATAATATCAGACCCCTACCCCACTGGGGAGGAGACAACAACACATCAGATTGGGTTAGGGTTAGTATAATATCAGACCCCTACCCCACTGGGAGGAGACAACAACAGACCCCTACCCCACTGGGGAGGAGACAACAACACATCAGATTGGGTTAGGGTTAGTATAATATCAGACCCCTACCCCACTGGGGAGGAGACAACAACACATCAGATTGGGTTAGGGTTAGTATAATATCAGACCCCTACCCCACTGGGGAGGAGACAACAACACATCAGATTGGGTTAGGGTTAGGGTAGTATAATATCAGACCCCTACCCCACTGGGGAGGAGACAACAACACATCAGAATCCGATAGGGTTAGGGTTAGTATAATATCAGACCCCTACCCCACTGGGGAGGAGACAACAACACATCAGATTGGGTTAGGGTTAGTATAATATCAGACCCCTACCCCACTGGGGAGGAGACAACAACACATCAGATTGGGTTAGGGTTAGTATAATATCAGACCCCTACCCCACTGGGGAGGAGACAACAACACATCAGATTGGGTTAGGGTTAGTATAATATCAGACCCCTACCCCACTGGGGAGGAGACAACAACACATCAGATTGGGTTAGGGTTAGTATAATATCAGACCCCTACCCCACTGGGGAGGAGACAACAACACATCAGATTGGGTTAGGGTTAGTATAATATCAGACCCCTACCCCACTGGGGAGGAGACAACAACACATCAGATTGGGTTAGGGTTAGTATAATATCAGACCCCTACCCCACTGGGGAGGAGACAACAACACATCAGATTGGGTTAGGGTTAGTATAATATCAGACCCCTACCCCACTGGGGAGGAGACAACAACACACACATCAGATTGGGTTAGGGTTAGTATAATATCAGACCCCTACCCCACTGGGGAGGAGACAACAACACATCAGATTGGGTTAGGGTTAGTATAATATCAGACCCCTACCCCACTGGGGAGGAGACAACAACACATCAGATTGGGTTGGGTTAGGGTTAGTATAATATCAGACCCATACCCCACTGGGGAGGAGACAACAACACATCAGATTTGGGTTAGGGTTAGTATAATATCAGACCCCTACCCCACTGTGGAGGAGACAACAACACATCAGATTGGGTTAGGGTTAGTATAATATCAGACCCCTACCCCACTGGGGAGGAGACAACAACACATCAGATTGGGTTAGGGTTAGTATAATATCAGACCCCTACCCCACTGGGGAGGAGAGAACAACACATCACATCAGATTGGGTTAGGGTTAGTATAATATCAGACCCCTACCCCACTGTGGAGGAGACAACACATCAGATTGGGTTAGGGTTAGGGTTAGTATAATATCAGACCCCTACCCCACTGGGGAGGAGACAACAACACATCAGATTGGGTTAGGGTTAGGGTTAGTATAATATCAGGACCCCTACCCCACTGTGGAGGAGACAACAACACATCAGATTGGGTTAGGGTTAGGGTTAGTTAGGGTTAGTATATATCAGACCCCTACCCCACTGGGGAGGAGACAACAACACATCAGATTGGGTTAGGGTTAGTATAATATCAGACCCCTACCCCACTGGGGAGGAGACAACAACACATCAGATTGGGTTAGGGTTAGGGTTAGTATAATATCAGACCCCTACCCCACTGGGGAGGAGACAACAACACATCAGATTGGGTTAGGGTTAGTATAATATCAGACCCCTACCCCACTGGGGAGGAGACAACAACACATCAGATTGGGTTAGGGTTAGTATAAATATCAGACCCCTACCCCACTGGGGAGGAGACAACAACACATCAGATTGGGTTAGGGTTAGTATAATATCAGACCCCCTACCCCACTGGGGAGGAGACAACAACACATCAGATTGGGTTAGGGTTAGTATAATATCAGACCCCTACCCCACTGGGGAGGAGACAACAACACATCAGATTGGGTTAGGGTTAGGTTATAAATATCAGACCCCTACCCCACTGTGGAGGAGACAACAACACATCAGATTGGGTTAGGGTTAGTATAATATCAGACTAGTATAATATCAGACCCCTACCCCACTGGGGAGGAGACAACAACACATCAGATTGGGTTAGGGTTAGTATAATATCAGACCCCTACCCCACTGGGGAGGAGACAACAACACATCAGATTGGGTTAGGGTTAGTATAATATCAGACCCCTACCCCACTGGGGAGGAGACAACACACATCAGATTGGGTTTAGGGTTAGTATAATATCAGACCCCTACCCCACTGGAGGGAGACAACAACACATCAGATTGGGTTAGGGTTAGGGTTAGTATATATCAGACCCCCTACCCCACTGGGGAGGAGACAACAACAACATTAGATTGGGTTAGGGTTAGTATAATATCAGACCCCTACCCCACTGGGGAGGAGACAACAACACACATCAGATTGGGTTAGGGTTAGTATAATAATCAGACCCCTACCCCACTGGGGAGGAGACAACAACACACATCAGATTGGGTTAGGGTTAGTAGTATAATATCAGACCCCTACCCCACTGGGGAGGAGACAACAACACATCAGATTGGGTTAGGGTTAGGGTTAGTATAATATCAGACCCCTACCCCACTGTGGAGGAGACAACAACACATCAGATTGGGTTAGGGTTAGTATAATATCAGACCCCTACCCCACTGGGGAGGAGGACAACAACACATCAGATTGGGTTAGGGTTAGGGTTAGAATAATATCAGACCCCTACCCCACTGGGGGGAGACAACAACACATCAGATCAGGTTAGGGTTAGGGTTAGTATAATATCAGACCCCTACCCCACTGGGGAGGAGACAACAACACATCAGATTGGGTTAGGGTTAGTTATAATATCAGACCCCTACCCCACTGGGGAGGAGACACAACACACACATCAGATTGGGTTATAGGGTTAGGGTTAGTATAATATCAGACCCTACCCCACTGGGAGGAGACAACAACACATCAGATTGGGTTAGGGTTAGTATAATATCAGACCCCTACCCCACTGGGGAGGAGACAACAACACATCAGATTGGGTTAGGGTTAGGGTTAGTATAATATCAGACCCCTACCCCACTGGGGAGGAGACAACAACACATCAGATTGGGTTAGGGTTAGTATAATATCAGACCCCTACCCCACTGGGGAGGAGACAACAACACATCAGATTGGGTTAGGGTTAGGGTTAGTATAATATCAGACCCCTACCCCACTGTGGGAGGAGACAACAACACATCAGATTGGGTTAGGTTAGTTAGGGTTAGATTGGGTAAGGGTAGACAATATACCCCCCTACCCCACTGTGGAGGAGACAACAACACATCAGATTGGGTTAGGGTTAGGGTTAGTATAATATCAGACCCCTACCCCACTGGGGAGGAGACAACAACACATCAGATTGGGTTAGGGTTAGTATAATATCAGACCCCTACCCCACTGGGGAGGAGACAACAACACATCAGATTGGGTTAGGGTTAGTATAATATCAGACCCCTACCCACTGGGGAGGAGACAACAACACATCAGATTGGGTTAGGTTAGGGTAGTATAATATCAGACCCCTACCCCACTGGGGAGGAGACAACAACACATCAGATTGGGTTAGGGTTAGTAGTATAATATCAGACCCCTACCCCACTGGGGAGAGACAACAACACATCAGATTGGGTTAGGGTTAGGGTATAATATCAGACCCCTACCCCACTGTGGAGGAGGAGACAACAACACATCAGATTGGGTTAGGGTTAGGGTTAGTATAATATCAGACCCCCTACCCCACTGGGGAGGAGACAACAACACATCAGATTGGGTTAGGGTTAGGGTTAGTATAATATCAGACCCCTACCCCACTGGGGAGGAGACAACAACACATCAGATTGGGTTAGGGTTAGGGTTAGTATAATATCAGACCCCTACCCCACTGGGGAGGAGACAACAACACATCAGATTGGGTTAGGGTTAGTATAATATCAGACCCCTACCACCAGGAGACTCAGATGGGTTAGGAGACAACCCCTAACACATCAGATTGGGTTAGGTTAGTATAATAATATCAGACCCCTACCCCACTGGGGAGGAGACAACAACACATCAGATTTAGGGTTAGGGTTAGTATAATATCAGACCCCTACCCCACTGGGGAGGAGACAACACATCAGATTGGGTTAGGGTTAGTATAATATCAGACCCCTACCCCACTGTGGAGGAGACAACAACACATCAGATTGGGTTAGGGTTAGTATAATATCAGACCCCTACCCCACTGGGGAGGAGACAACAACACATCAGATTGGGTTAGGGTTAGTATAATATCAGACCCCTACCCCACTGGGGAGGAGACAACAACACATCAGATTGGGTTAGGGTTAGTATAATATCAGACCCCTACCCCATGGGGAGGAGACAACACATCATTGGGTTAGATTGGGTTAATATCAGGTTAGGGTTAGTATAATATCAGACCCCTACCCCACTGGGGAGGAGACAACAACACATCAGATTGGGTTAGGGTTAGTATAATATCAGACCCCTACCCCACTGGGGAGGAGACAACAACACATCAGATTGGGTTAGGGTTAGTATAATATCAGACCCCTACCCCACTGGGGAGGAGACAACAACACATCAGATTGGGTTAGGGTTAGGGTTAGTATAATATCCCCTACCCCTACCCCACTGGATTAGGGAGGAGGTTTAGTATTCAGGGTATATCAGACCCCTACCCCACTGGGGGAGGAGACAACAACACATCAGATCAGATTAGGGGAGACACAGGGGTTAGTATAATATCAGACCCCTACCCCACTGGGGAGGAGACAACAACACATCAGATTGGGTTAGGGTTAGGGTTAGTATAATATCAGACCCCTACCCCACTGGGGAGGAGACAACAACACATCAGATTGGGTTAGGGTTAGTATAATATCAGACCCCTACCCCACTGGGGAGGAGACAACAACACATCAGATTGGGGGTTAGGGTTAGTATAATATCAGACCCCTACCCCACTGGGGAGGAGACAACAACAACATCAGATTGGGTTAGGGTTAGTATAATATCAGACCCCTACCCCCCACTGGGGAGGAGACAACAGCACATCATTTTGGGTTAGGGTTAGTATAATATCAGACCCCTACCCCACTGGGGAGGAGACAACAACACATCAGATTGGGTTAGGGTTAGTATAATATCAGACCCCTACCCCACTGGGGAGGAGACAACAACACATCAGATTGGGTTAGGGTTAGTATAATATCAGACCCCTACCCCACTGGGGAGGAGACAACAACACATCAGATTGGGTTAGGGTTAGTATAATATCAGACCCCTACCCCACTGGGGAGGAGACAACAACACATTCAGATTGGGTTAGGGTTAGTATAATATCAGACCCCTACCCCACTGGGGAGGAGACAACAACACATCAGATTGGGTTAGGGTTAGGTATAATATCAGACCCCCCCACTGGGGAGGAGACACTGTGGAGGAGACAACAACACATCAGATTGGGTTAGGGTTAGGGTTATAATATCAGACCCCTACCCCACTGGGGAGGAGACAACAACACATCAGATTGGGTTAGGGTTAGGGTTAGTATAATATCAGACCCCTACCCCACTGGGGAGGAGACAACAACACATCAGATTGGGTTAGGGGTTAGTATAATATCAGACCCCTACCCCACTGGGGAGGAGGCTTCGGGTTAGGGTTAGTATAATATCAGACCCCTACCCCACTGGGAGGAGACAACAACACATCAGATTGGGTTAGGGTTAGTATAATATCAGACCCCTACCCCACTGGGGAGGAGACAACAACACATCAGATTGGGTTAGGGTTAGTATAATATCAGACCCCTACCCCACTGGGGAGGAGACAACAACACATCAGATTGGGTTAGGGTTAGTATAATATCAGACCCCTACCCCACTGTGGAGGAGACAACAACACATCAGATTGGGTTAGGGTTAGGGTTAGTATAATATCAGACCCCTACCCCACTGGGGAGGAGACAACAACACATCAGATTGGGTTAGGGTTAGGGTTAGTATAATATCAGACCCCTACCCCACTGTGGAGGAGACAACAACACATCAGATTGGGTTAGGGTTAGTATAATATCAGACCCCTACCCCACTGGGGAGGAGACAACAACACATCAGATTGGGTTAGGGTTAGGGTTAGTATAATATCAGACCCCTACCCCACTGGGGAGGAGACAACAACACATCAGATTGGGTTAGGGTTAGTATAATATCAGACCCCTACCCCACTGGGGAGGAGACAACAACACACACCCCTAGGGTTAGTATAATATCAGACCCTACCCCACTGGGAGGAGACACAACACAACACATCAGATTGGGTTAGGGTTAGGTAGTATATATCAGACCCCTACCCCACTGGGGAGGAGACAACAACACATCAGATTGGGTTAGGTTTAGTATAATATCAGACCCCTACCCCACTGTGGAGGAGAGACAACAACACATCAGATTGGGTTAGGGTTAGTATAATATCAGACCCCTACCCCACTGGGGAGGAGACAACAACACATCAGATTGGGTTAGGGTTAGTATAATATCAGACCCCTACCCCACTGGGGAGGAGACAACAACACATCAGATTGGGTTAGGGTTAGGGTTAGTATAATATCAGACCCCTACCCCACTGGGGAGGAGACAACAACACATCAGATTGGGTTAGGGTTAGTATAATATCAGACCCCTACCCCACTGGGGAGGAGACAACAACACATCAGATTGGGTTAGGGTTAGTATAATATCAGACCCCTACCCCACTGTGGAGGAGAGACAACAACACATCAGATTGGGTTAGGGTTAGGGTTAATATCATCACCCCCTACCCCACTGTGGGAGGAGACAACAACACATCAGATTGGGTTAGGGTTAGTATAATATCAGACCCCTACCCCACTGGGGAGGAGACAACAACACATCAGATTGGGTTAGGGTTAGTATAATATCAGACCCCTACCCCACTGTGGAGGAGACAACAACACATCAGATTGGGTTAGGGTTAGGGTTAGTATAATATCAGACCCCTACCCCACTGGGGAGGAGACAACAACACATCAGATTGGGTTAGGGTTAGTATAATATCAGACCCCTACCCCACTGGAGGAGACAACAACACATCAGATTGGGTTAGGGTTAGGGTTAGTATAATATCAGACCCCTACCCCACTGGGGAGGAGACAACAACACATCAGATTGGGTTAGGGTTAGTATAATATCAGACCCCTACCCCACTGGGGAGGAGACAACAACACATCAGATTGGGTTAGGGTTAGGGTTAGTATAATATCAGACCCCTACCCCACTGGGGAGGAGACAACACATCAGATTGGGTTAGGGTTAGTATAATATCAGACCCCTACCCCACTGGGGAGGACCCCCACTGTGGAGGAGGGTTAGTACAACAACACATCAGATTGGGTTAGGGTTAGGGTATAATATCAGACCCCTACCCCACTGGGGAGGAGACAACAACACATCAGATTGGGTTAGGGTTAGTATAATATCAGACCCCTACCCCACTGGGGAGGAGACAACAACACATCAGATTGGGTTAGGGTTAGTATAATATCAGACCCCTACCCCACTGGGGAGGAGACAACAACACATCAGATTGGGTTAGGGTTTAGTATAATATCAGACCCCTACCCCACTGGGGAGGAGACAACAACACACATCAGATTAGGGTTAGGGTTAGTATAATATCAGACCCCTACCCCACTGTGGAGGAGACAACAACACATCAGATGGGTTAGGGTTAGTAGATCAACCCCTACCCCATCAGGGATTGGGTTCAGATTGGGTTAGGGTTAGTATAATATCAGACCCCTACCCCACTGGGGAGGAGACAACAACACATCAGATTGGGTTAGGGGTTAGTAGTATAATATCAGACCCCTACCCCACTGGGGAGGACAACAACACACATCAGATTGGGTTAGGGTTAGTATAATATCAGACCCCTACCCCACTGTGGAGGAGACAACAACACATCAGATTGGGTTAGGGTTAGTATAATATCAGACCCCTACCCCACTGGGGAGGAGACAACAACACATCAGATTGGGTTAGGGTTAGTATAATATCAGACCCCTACCCCACTGGGGAGGAGACAACAACACATCAGATTGGGTTAGGGTTAGTATAATATCAGACCCCTACCCCACTGGGGAGGAGACAACAACACATCAGATTGGGTTAGGGTTAGTATAATATCAGACCCCTACCCCACTGGGGAGGAGACAACAACACATCAGATTGGGTTGGGTTAGGGTTAGTATAATATCAGACCCCTACCCCACTGGGGAGGAGACAACAACACATCAGATTGGGTTAGGGTTAGTATATATACCCCACTGAGGAGACAACTACACATCAGATTGGGTTAGGGTAGTATAATATCAGACCCCTACCCCACTGGGGAGGAGACAACAACACATCAGTTTGGGGGTTAGGGTTAGTATAATATCAGACCCCTACCCCACTGGGGAGGAGACAACAACACATCAGATTTGGGTTAGGGTTAGGGTAGTATAATATCAGACCCCTACCCCACTGGGGAGGAGACAACAACACATCAGATTGGGTTAGGGTTAGTATAATATCAGACCCCTACCCCACTGTGGAGGAGACAACAACACATCAGATTGGGTTAGGGTTAGGGTTAGTATAATATCAGACCCCTACCCCACTGGGGAGGAGACAACAACACATCAGATTGGGTTAGGGTTAGGGTTAGTATAATATCAGACCCCTACCCCACTGTGGAGGAGACAACAAACACATCAGATTGGTTAGGGTTAGTATATATATCAGACCCCTACCCCACTGTGGAGGAGACAACAACAACACATCAGATTGGGTTAGGGTTAGGGTTAGTATAATATCAGACCCCTACCCCACTGGGGAGGAGACAACAACACATCAGATTGGGTTAGGGTTAGTATAATATCAGACCCCTACCCCACTGGGGAGGAGATCAACAACAGATCACCCCTACCAGACCCCTACTGGGAGGAGACAACAACACATCAGATTGGGTTAGGGTTAGTATAATATCAGACCCCTACCCCACTGTGGAGGAGACAACAACACATCAGATTGGGTTAGGGTTAGTATAATATCAGACCCCTACCCCACTGTGGAGGAGACAACAACACATCAGATTGGGTTAGGGTTAGTATAATATCAGACCCCTACCCCACTGGGGAGGAGACAACACACACAGATCAGGTTTGGGTTAGGGTTAGTATAATATCAGACCCCTACCCCACTGGGGAGGAGACAACAACACATCAGATTGGGTTAGGGTTAGTATAATATCAGACCAGACCCCTACCCCACTGGGGAGGAGACAACAACACATCAGATTGGGTTAGGGTTAGTTATAATATCAGACCCCTACCCCCCCATGGGAGGAGAGAACAACAACACATTGGATTGGGTTAGGGTTAGTATAATATCAGACCCCTACCCCACTGGGAGGAGACAACAACACATCAGATTGGGTTAGGGTTAGGGTTAGTATAATATCAGACCCCTACCCCACTGGGGAGGAGACAACAACACATCAGATTGGGTTAGGGTTAGTATAATATCAGACCCCTACCCCACTGTGGAGGAGACAACAACACATCAGATTGGGTTAGGGTTAGGGTTAGTATAATATCAGACCCCTACCCCACTGGGGAGGAGACAACAACACATCAGATTGGGTTAGGGTTAGTATAATATCAGACCCCTACCCCACTGGGGAGGAGACAACAACAACACATCAGATTGGGTTAGGGTTAGGGTTAGTATAATATCATATCAGACCCCTACCCCACTGGGAGGAGACAACAACACATCAGAGATTGGGTTAGGGTTAGTATAATATCAGACCCCTACCCCACTGGGGAGGAGACAACAACACATCAGATTGGGTAGGGTTAGGGTTAGTAGTATATATCAGACCCCTACCCCACTGGGGAGGAGACAACAACACATCAGATTGGGTTAGGGTTAGTATAATATCAGACCCCTACCCCACTGGGGAGGAGACAACAACACATCAGATTGGGTTAGGGTTAGTATAATATATCAGACCCCTACCCCACTGGGAGGAGACAACAACACATCAGATTGGGTTAGGGTTAGTATAATATCAGACCCCTACCCCACTGGGGAGGAGACAACAACACATCAGATTGGGTTAGGGTTAGTATAATATCAGACCCCTACCCCACTGGGGAGGAGACAACAACACATCAGATTGGGTTAGGGTTAGTATAATATCAGACCCCTACCCCACTGTGGAGGAGACAACAACACATCAGATTGGGTTAGGGTTAGTATAATATCAGACCCCTACCCCACTGGGGAGGAGACAACAACACATCATTTTGGGTTAGGGTTAGTATAATATCAGACCCCTACCCCACTGGAGGAGGGTTGGAGGAGACAACAACACATCAGATTGGGTTAGGGTTAGGGTTAGTATAATATCAGACCCCTACCCCACTGGGGAGGAGACAACAACACATCAGATTGGGTTAGGGTTAGGGTTAGGGTTAGTATAATATCAGACCCCTACCCCACTGTGGAGGAGACAACAACACATCAGATTGGGTTAGGGTTAGTATAATATCAGACCCCTACCCCACTGTGGAGGAGACAAACAACACATCAGATTGGGTTAGGGTTAGGGTTAGTATAATATCAGACCCCTACCCCACTGGGGAGGAGACAACAACACATCAGATTGGGTTAGGGTTAGTATAATATCAGACCCCTACCCCACTGGGGAGGAGACAACAACACACAGATTGGGTTGGGTTAGGGTTAGTATAATATCAGACCCCTACCCCACTGTGGAGGAGACAACAACACATCAGATTGGGTTAGGGTTAGTATATATCAGACCCCTACCCCACTGGGGAGGAGACAACAACACATCAGATTGGGTTGGTTAGGGTTAGTATAATATCAGACCCCTACCCCACTGGGGAGGAGACAACAACACATCAGATTGGGTTAGGGTTAGTATAATATCAGACCCCTACCCCACTGGGGAGGAGACAACAACAACACATCAGATTGGGTTAGGGTTAGTATAATATCAGACCCCTACCCCACTGGGGAGGAGACAACAACAACACACCCCTCAGATTGGGTTAGGGTTAGGGTAGTATATATCAGACCCTACCCCACTGGGGAGGAGACAACAAACACATCAGATTGGACCCCTTGGGGAGGGATTTAGGGTTAGGTTAGTATAATCAGACCCCTACCCCACTGTGGGAGGAGACAACAACACATCAGATTGGGGTTAGGGTTAGTATAATATCAGACCCCTACCCCACTGGGGAGGAGACAACAACACATCAGATTGGGTTAGGGTTAGTATAATATCAGACCCCTACCCCACTGGGGAGGAGACAACAACACATCAGATTGGGTTAGGGGTTAGTATAATATCAGACCCCTACCCCACTGGGGAGGAGACAACAACACATCAGATTGGGTTAGGGTTAGTATAATATCAGACCCCTACCCCACTGGGGAGGAGACAACAACACATCAGATTGGGTTAGGGTTAGTATAATATCAGACCCCTACCCCACTGGGGAGGAGACAACAACACATCAGATTGGGTTTTAGGGTTAGTAGTATAATATCAGACCCCTACCCCACTGGGAGGAGACAACAACAACACATCAGATTGGGTTAGGGTTAGTATAATATCAGACCCCTACCCCACTGGGGAGGAGACAACAACACATCAGATTGGGTTAGGGTTAGGGTTAGTATAATATCAGACCCCTACCCCACTGGGGAGGAGACAACAACACATCAGATTGGGTTAGGGTTAGGGTTAGTATAATATCAGACCCCTACCCCACTGTGGAGGAGACAACAACACATCAGATTGGGTTAGGGTTAGGGTTAGGGTTAGTATAATATCAGACCCCTACCCCACTGTGGAGGAGACAACAACACATCAGATTGGGTTAGGGTTAGTATAATATCATACCCCTACCCCACTGGGGAGGAGACAACAACACATCAGAATGGGTTAGGGTTAGGGTTAGTATAATATCAGACCCCTACCCCACTGGGGAGGAGACAACAACACATCAGATTGGGTTAGGGTTAGGGTTAGTATATATCAGACCCCTACCCCACTGTGGAGGAGACAACAACACATCAGATTGGGTTAGGGTTAGTATAATATCAGATCCCTACCCCACTGTGGAGGAGACAACAACACATCAGATTGGGTTAGGGTTAGTATAATATCAGACCCCTACCCCACTGTGGAGGAGACAACAACACATCAGATTGGGTTAGGGTTAGTATAATATCAGACCCCTACCCCACTGGGGAGGAGACAACAACACATCAGATTGGGTTAGGGTTAGTATAATATCAGACCCCTACCCCACTGGGGAGGAGACAACAACACATCAGATTGGGTTAGGGTTAGTATAATATCAGACCCCTACCCCACTGGGGAGGAGACAACAACACATCACCCCTCAGATTGGGTTAGGGTTAGGGTTAGTATAATATCAGACCCCTACCCCACTGGGGAGGAGACAACAACACATCAGATTGGGTTAGGGTTAGGGTTAGTATAATATCAGACCCCTACCCCACTGGGGAGGAGACAACAACACATCAGATTGGGTTAGGGTTAGTATAATATCAGACCCCTACCCCACTGGGGAGGAGACAACAACACATCAGATTGGGTTAGGGTTAGTAGTATAATATCAGACCCCTACCCACACTGGGGAGGAGACAACAACACATCAGATTGGGTTAGGGTTAGTATAATATCAGACCCCTACCCCACTGGGGAGGAGACAACAACACATCAGATTGGGTTAGGGTTAGTATAATATCAGACCCCTACCCCACTGGGGAGGAGACAACAACACATCAGATTGGGTTAGGGTTAGGGTTAGTATAATATCAGACCCCTACCCCACTGTGGAGGAGACAACAACACATCAGATTGGGTTAGGGTTAGTATAATATCAGACCCCTACCCCACTGGGGAGGAGACAACAACACATCAGATTGGGTTAGGGTTAGGGTTAGTATAATATCAGACCCCTACCCCCCCACTGGGGAGGAGACAACAACACATCAGATTGGGTTAGGGTTAGTATAATATCAGACCCCTACCCCACTGGGGAGGAGACAACAACACATCAGATTGGGTTAGGGTTAGGGTTAGTATAATATCAGACCCCTACCCCACTGGGGAGGAGACAACACACATCAGATTGGGTTAGGGTTAGTATAATATCAGACCCCTACATCAGATTGGGTTAGGGTTAGTATAATATCAGACCCCTACCCCACTGGGGAGGAGACAACAACACATCAGATTGGGTTAGGGTTAGTATAATATCAGACCCCTACCCCACTGGGGAGGAGACAACAACACATCAGATTGGGTTAGGGTTAGTATATAATATCAGACCCCTACCCCACTGGGGAGGAGACAACAACACATTAGATTGGGTTAGGGTTAGGGTTAGTATATATCAGACCCCTACCCCACTGGGGAGGAGACAACAACACATCAGATTGGGTTAGGGTTAGTATAATATCAGACCCCTACCCCACTGGGGAGGAGACAACAACACATCAGATTGGGTTAGGGTTAGTATAATATCAGACCCCTACCCCACTGGGGAGGAGACAACAACACATCAGATTGGGTTAGGGTTAGGGTTAGTATAATATCAGACCCCCTACCCCACTGTGGGAGGAGACAACAACACATCAGATTGGGTTAGGGTTTAGTATAATATCAGACCCCTACCCCACTGGGGAGGAGACAACAACACATCAGATTGGGTTAGGGTTAGTTAGTATAATATCAGACCCCTACCCCACTGGGGAGGAGAGACAAAACACATCAGATTGGGTTAGGGTTAGGGTTAGTATAATATCAGACCCCTACCCCACTGGGGAGGAGACAACAACACATCAGATTGGGTTAGGGTTAGTATAATATCAGACCCCTACCCCACTGGGGAGGAGACAACAACACATCAGATTGGGTTAGGGTTAGGGTTAGTATAATATCAGACCCCTACCCCACTGGGGAGGAGACAACACACATCAGATTGGTTAGGGTTAGTATCAGACCCCTATCAGGATTGGGTTAGGGTTAGTATAATATCAGACCCCTACCCCACTGGGGAGGAGACAACAACACATCAGATTGGGTTAGGGTTAGTATAATATCAGACCCCTACCCCACTGGGGAGGAGACAACAACACATCAGATTGGGTTAGGGTTAGTATAATATCAGACCCCTACCCCACTGTGGAGGAGACAACACAACACAACAACACATCAGATTGGGTTAGGGTTAGTATAATATCAGACCCCTACCCCACTGGGGAGGAGACAAAACACATCAGATTGGGGGTTAGGGTTAGTATAATATCAGACCCTACCCCACTGGGGAGGAGACAACAACACATCAGATTGGGTTAGGGTTAGTATAATATCAGACCCCTACCCCACTGGGGAGGAGACAACAACACATCAGATTGGGTTAGGGTTAGGGTTAGTATAATATCAGACCCCTACCCCACTGTGGAGGAGACAACAACACATCAGATTGGGTTAGGGTTTAGTATAATATCAGACCCCTACCCCACTGTGGAGGAGACAACAACACATCAGATTGGGTTAGGGTTAGGGTTAGTATAATATCAGACCCCTACCCCACTGGGGAGGAGGAGACAACAACACATCAGATTGGGTTAGGGTTAGGTTAGTATAATATCAGACCCCTACCCCACTGGGGAGGAGACAACAACACATCAGATTGGGTTAGGGTTAGTATAATATCAGACCCCTACCCCACTGGGGAGGAGACAACAACACATCAGATTGGGTTAGGGTTAGTATAATATCAGACCCCTACCCCACTGGGGAGGAGACAACAACACATCAGATTGGGTTAGGGTTAGGGTTAGTATAATATCAGACCCCTACCCCCACTGTGGAGGAGAGACAACAACACATCAGATTGGGTTAGGGTTAGTATAATATCAGACCCCTACCCCACTGTGGAGGAGACAACAACACATCAGATTGGGTTAGGGTTAGGGTTAGTATAATATCAGACCCCTACCCCACTGGGGAGGAGACAACAACACATCAGATTGGGTTAGGGTTAGGGTTAGTATAATATCAGACCCCTACCCCACTGGGGAGGAGACAACAACACATCAGATTGGGTTAGGGTTAGGGTTAGTATAATATCAGACCCCTACCCCACTGTGGAGGAGACAACAACACATCAGATTGGGTTAGGGTTAGTATAATATCAGACCCCTACCCCACTGGGGAGGAGACAACAACACATCAGATTGGGTTAGGGTTAGTATAATATCAGACCCCTACCCACACTGAGGAGGAGAACAACAACACATCAGATTGGGTTAGGGGTTAGTATATCAATATCAGACCCCTACCCCACTGGGGAGGAGACAACAACACATCAGATTGGGTTAGGGTTAGTATAATATCAGACCCCTACCCCACTGGGGAGGAGACAACAACACATCAGATTGGGTAGGGGTTAGTATAATATCAGACCCCTACCCCACTGGGGAGGAGACAACAACACATCAGATTGGGTTAGGGTTAGTATAATATCAGACCCCTACCCCACTGGGGAGGAGACAACAACACATCAGATTGGGTTAGGGTTAGGGTTAGTATAATATCAGACCCCTACCCCACTGGGGAGGAGACAACAACACATCAGATTGGGTTAGGTTAGTATAATATATCAGACCCCTACCCCACTGGGGAGGAGACAACAACACATCAGATTGGGTTAGGGTTAGTATAATATCAGACCCCTACCCCACTGGGGAGGAGACAACAACACAACATCAGATTGGGTTAGGGTTAGTATAATATCAGACCCCCTACCCCACTGGGGAGGAGACAACAACACATCAGATTGGGTTAGGGTTAGGGTTAGTATAATATCAGACCCCTACCCCACTGGGGAGGAGACAACAACACATCAGATTGGGTTAGGGTTAGGGTTAGTATAATATCAGACCCCTACCCCACTGGGGAGGAGACAACAACACATCAGATTGGGTTAGGGTTAGTAGTATAATATCAACCCCTACCCCACTGTGGAGGAGACAACAACACATCAGATTGGGTTAGGGTTAGTATAATATCAGACCCCTACCCCACTGGGGAGGAGACAACAACACATCAGATTGGGTTAGGGTTAGTATAATATCAGACCCCTACCCCACTGGGGAGGAGACAACAACACATCAGATTGGGTTAGGGTTAGGGTTAGTATAATATCAGACCCCTACCCCACTGTGGAGGAGACAACAACACATCAGATTGGGTTAGGGTTAGGGTTAGTATAATATCAGACCCCTACCCCACTGGGGAGGAGACAACAACACATCAGATTGGGTTAGGGTTAGGGTTAGTATAATATCAGACCCCTACCCCACTGGGGAGGAGACAACAACACATCAGATTGGGTTAGGGTTAGTATAATATCAGACCCCTACCCCACTGGGGAGGAGACACAACAACACATCAGATTGGGTTAGGGTTAGTATAATATCAGACCCCTACCCCACTGTGGAGGAGACAACAACACATCAGATTGGTTAGGTTTAGGTAGTATAATATCAGACCCCTACCCCACTGGGAGGAGACAACAACACATCAGATTGGGTTAGGGTTAGTATAATATCAGACCCCTACCCCACTGGGGAGGAGACAACAACACATCAGATTGGGTTAGGGTTAGGGTTAGTATAATATCATCAGACCCCTACCCCACTGGGGAGGACCACATCAGATTGGGTTAGGGTTAGTATAATATCAGACCCCTACCCCACTGGGGAGGAGACAACAACACATCAGGTTGGGTTAGGGTTAGTATAATATCAGACCCCTACCCCACTGTGGAGGAGACAAACAACACATCAGATTGGGTTAGGGTTAGGGTTAGTATAATATCAGACCCCTACCCCACTGGGGAGGAGACAACAACACATCAGATTGGGTTAGGGTTAGGGTAAGTATAATATCAGACCCCTACCCACTGTGGAGGAGACAACAACACATCAGATTGGGTTAGGGTTAGTATAATATCAGACCCCTACCCCACTGGGGAGGAGACAACAACACATCAGATTGGGTTAGGGTTAGTATAATATCAGACCCCTACCCCACTGGGGAGGAGACAACAACACATCAGAGTTGGGTTAGGGAGGAGACAACAACACATCAGATTGGGTTAGTATAAATATCAGACCCCTACCCCACTGTGGAGGAGGACAACAACACATCAGATTGGGTTAGGGTTAGGGTAGTATAATATCAGACCCCTACCCCACTGTGGAGGAGACAACAACACATCAGATTGGGTTAGGGTTAGTATAATATCAGACCCCTACCCCACTGGGGAGGAGACACAACAACACAGAGATTGGGTTAGGGTTAGTATAATATCAGACCCCTACCCCCACTGGGGAGGAGACAAACAACACATCAGATTGGGTTAGGGTTAGTATAATATCAGACCCCTACCCCACTGGGGAGGAGACAACAACACATCAGATTGGGTTAGGGTTAGGGTTAGTATAATATCATACCCCTACCCCACTGGGAGGAGACAACAACACATCAGATTGGGTTTAGGGGGTTAGTATAATATCAGACCCCTACCCCACTGGGAGGGAGACAACAACACATCAGATTGGGTTAGGGTTAGTATAATATCAGACCCCTACCCCACTGGGGAGGAGACAACAACACATCAGATTGGGTTAGGGGGTTAGTATAATATCAGACCCCTACCCCACTGGGGAGGAGACAACAACACATCAGATTGGGTTAGGGTTAGGGTTAGGGTTAGTATAATATCAGACCCCTACCCCACTGGGGAGGAGACAACAACACATCAGATTGGGTTAGGGTTAGTATAATATCAGACCCCCCTACCCCACTGTGGAGGAGACAACAACACATCAGATTGGGTTTTAGGGTTAGTATAATATCAGACCCTACCCCACTGGGGAGGAGACAACAACACATCAGATTGGGTTAGGGTTAGTATAATATCAGACCCCTACCCCACTGTGGAGGAGACAACAACACATCAGATTGGGTTAGGGTTAGGGTTAGTATAATATCATACCCCTACCCCACTGGGGAGGAGAGACAACAACACATCAGATTGGGTTAGGGTTAGTATAATATCAGACCCCTACCCCACTGGGGAGGAGACAACAACACATCAGATTGGGTTAGGGTTAGTATAATATCAGACCCCTACCCCACTGGGGAGGAGACAACAACACATCAGATTGGGTTAGGGTTAGGGCTAGTATAATATCAGACCCCTACCCCACTGGGGAGGAGACAACAACACATCAGATTGGGTTAGGGTTAGTATAATATCAGACCCCTACCCCACTGGGGAGGAGACAACAACAAACATCAGATTGGGTTAGGGTTAGTATAATATCAGACCCCTACCCCACTGGGGAGGAGACAACAACACATCAGATTGGGTTAGGGTTAGTATAATATCAGACCCCTACCCCACTGTGGAGGAGACAACAACACATCAGATTGGGTTAGGGTTAGGGTTAGGGTTAGTATAATATCAGACCCCTACCCCACTGTGGAGGAGACAACAACACATCAGATTGGGTTAGGGTTAGTATTAATATCAGACCCCTACCCCACTGGGGAGGAGACAACAACACATCAGATTGGGTTAGGGTTAGGGTTAGTATATATCAGACCCCTACCCCACTGGGGAGGAGACAACAACACATCAGATTGGGTTAGGGTTAGGGTTAGTATAATATCAGACCCCTACCCCACTGGGGAGGAGACAACAACACATCAGATTGGGTTAGGGTTAGTATAATATCAGACCCCTACCCCACTGGGGAGGAGACAACAACACATCAGATTGGGTTAGGGTTAGGGTTAGTATAATATCAGACCCCTACCCCACTGTGGAGAGACAACAACACATCAGATTGGGTTAGGGTTAGTATAATATCAGACCCCTACCCCACTGTGGTGGAGACAACAACACATTAGATATGGTTAGGGTTAGTATAATATCAGACCCCTACCCCACTGGGGAGGAGACAACAACACATCAGATTGGGTTAGGGTTAGGGTTAGTATAATATCAGACCCCTACCCCACTGGGGAGGAGACAACAACACATCAGATTGGGTTAGGGTTAGGGTTAGTATAATATCAGACCCCTACCCCACTGTGGAGGAGACAACAACACATCAGATTGGGTTAGGGTTAGTATAATATCAGACCCCTACCCCACTGTGGAGGAGACAACAACACATCAGATTGGGTTAGGGTTAGTATAATATCAGACCCCTACCCCACTGGGGAGGAGACAACAACACATCAGATTGGGTTAGGGTTAGGGTTAGGGTTAGTATAATATCAGACCCCTACCCCACTGTGGAGGAGACAACAACACATCAGATTGGGTTAGGGTTAGTATAATATCAGACCCCTACCCCACTGGGGAGGAGGAGACACAACAACACATCAGATTGGGTTAGGGATTGGGGTTTAGTATAATATCATACCCCTACCCCACTGTGGAGGAGACAACAACACATCAGATTGGGTTAGGGTTAGTATAATATCAGACCCCCCTACCCCACTGGGGAGGAGACAACAACACATCAGATTGGGTTAGTTAGGGTTAGTATAATATCAGACCCCTACCCCACTGTGGAGGAGACAACAACACATCAGATTGGGTTAGGGTTAGTATAATATCAGACCCCTACCCCACTGGGGAGGAGACAACAACACATCAGATTGGGTTAGGGTTAGGGTTAGTATAATATCAGACCCCTACCCCACTGGGGGGGTTAGACAACAACACATCAGATTGGGGGTTAGGGTTAGTATAATATCAGACCCCTACCCCACTGGGGAGGAGACAACAACACATCAGATTGGGTTAGGGTTAGTATATAATATCAGACCCCTACCCCACTGTGGAGGAGACAACAACACATCAGATTGGGTTAGGGTTAGGGTTAGTATAATATCAGACCCCTACCCCACTGGGGAGGAGACAACAACACATCAGATTGGGTTAGGGTTAGGGTTAGTATAATATCAGACCCCTACCCCACTGGGGAGGAGACAACAACACATCAGCTTTATTCTCAGTAGGGTTGAGGATGGCAGGGTTACCAGGGTTACCCTCGGTATACAGGCAGTCAGGCAGTCAGGCAGGCAGCCAGGCAGGCAGGCAGTTAAGCAGTCAGGCAGGCAGTTAGGCAGGCAGCCAGGCAGCCAGGCAGGCATGCAGGCAGTTAAGCAGGCAGGCAGCCAGGCAGGCAGGCAGTTAAGCAGTCAGGCAGGTAGTTAGGCAGGCAGCCAGGCAGGCAGGCAGGCAGGCAGGCAGCCAGGCAGGCAGTTAGGCAGGCAGGCAGGCAGGCAGGCAGCCAGGCAGGCAGTTAGGCAGGCAGGCAGGTAGGCAGTTAGGCAGGCAGGCAGGCAGGCAGGCAGGCAGGCAGGCAGGCAGTTAGGCAGGCAGGCAGGTAGGCAGGCAGGCAGGCAGGCAGGCAGGCAGGCAGGCAGGCAGCCAGGCAGGCAGTTAGGCAGGCAGGCAGGCAGGCAGCCAGGCAGGCAGTTAGGCAGGCAGGCAGGCAGGCAGCAGGGCAGGCAGGCAGGCAGGCAGGCAGGCAGGCCAGGCAGGTAGTAGGCAGGCAGGCAGGCAGGCAGGCAGGCAGGCAGGCAGGCAGGCAGCCAGGCAGGCAGGCAGGCAGCCAGGCAGGCAGTCAGGCAGTCAGGCAGGTAGTTAGGCAGGCAGCCAGGCAGGCAGCCAGGCAGGCAGGCAGGCAGGCAGCCAGGCAGGCAGTTAGGCAGGCAGGTAGTTAAGCAGTCAGACAGGTAGGCAGGCAGGCAGTTAAAGCAGTCAAGCAGGTAGTTAGGCAGGCAGGCAGGCAGGTAGGTAGGCCACATCTCTACTGATGCATTGAGTCACTCTAGACTGGTTTCCAAATAGCATCATATTCCCTATGTAGTGCGCTATGGGCCCTGGTCAGTAATGCCCTACATAGGGAATAGGGTACCATTTGAAACATATTCTAGTCTCCTGATGTACAGGGGCATGGTGCAGTCATCCTGGTGTTGTCCTCTCGGAGGGAAGAAGTGCTATGAGGCAGACATAATGAGTATTGGAGAGACTCAAAGACCTGCTCGAACGACTACTAACATTCATGTGCTTCTCTTCAGTGTGTGGAATTGAATGTGAACAAAATCAATAGCTTTCAATGAAACTAATTGTGAGGGGAATTCTTCGTTAGAGGACAGAGCAGTAGAAGGAGGTTCGCTTAAGTGCAGGTTGGGAACAAAGCGCTCTCTCGGAGGGAGAACACATTTAGAGTGAATAAAAAGCAGCTGAATAAAATACAATGATGCTGTACTATTTAAAATTAGAGACAATGTGAAACATTGAACAAACAAAGGGTTAGGGTTAGGGTCATTGGACAAACAAAGGGTTAGGGTTAGGGTCAGGGTTAGGGTTAGGGTTAGGGTCATTGGACAAACAAAGGGTTAGGGTTAGGGTCAGGGTTAGGGTTAGGGTTAGGGTCATTGGACAAACAAAGGGTTAGGGTTAGGGTCATTGGACAAACAAAGGGTTAGGGTTAGGGTCATTGGACAAACAAAGGGTTAGGGTTAGGGTCATTGGACAAACAAAGGGTTAGGGTCATTGGACAAACAAAGGGTTAGGGTTAGGGTCATTGGACAAACAAAGGATTAGGGTTAGGGTCATTGGACAAACAAAGAAAGAAATTCTCCTCCAGCAGTTTTTGATGTTGCAACGTTACAGAACACTTCTCTCTCTGTGTAAACATGATCAGGATGATTTTAATGTTACAGAACACTTATCTCTGTGTAAACATGATCAGGATGATTTAAATGTTTACAGAACACTTCTCTCTCTGTGTAAACATGATCAGGATGATTTAAATGTTACAGAACACTTCTCTCTCTGTGTAAACATGATCAGGATGATTTAAATGTTACAGAACACTTATCTCTCTGTGTAAACATGATCAGGATGATTTAAATGTTACAGAACACTTCTCTCTCTCTGTGTAAACATGATCAGGATGATTTTAATGTTACAGAACACTTCTCTCTGTGTAAACTGATGATCAGGATGATTTAAATGTTACAGAACACTTCTCTCTGTGTAAACATGATCAGGATGATTTTAATGTTACAGAACACTTCTCTCTCTGTGTAAACATGATCAGGATGATTTTAATGTTACAGAACACTTCTCTCTGTGTAAACATGATCAGGATGATTTAAATGTTACAGAACACTTCTCTCTCTGTGTAACATGATCAGGATGATTTTAATGTTACAGAACACTTCTCTCTGTGTAAAACATGATCAGGATGATTTTAATGTTACAGAACACTTCTCTCTGTGTAAACATGATCAGGATGATTTAAATGTTACAGAACACTTCTCTCTCTGTGTAAACATGATCAGGATGATTTTAATGTTACAGAACACTTCTCTCTCTGTGTAAACATGATCAGGATGATTTTAATGTTACAGAACACTTCTCTCTGTGTAAACATGATCAGGATGATTTAAATGTTACAGAACACTTCTCTCTGTGTAAACATGATCAGGATGATTTAAATGTTACAGAATACTTCTCTCTGTGTAAACATGATCAGGATGATTTTAATGTTACAGAACACTTCTCTCTCTGTGTAAACATGATCAGGATGATTTAAATGTTACAGAACACTTCTCTCTGTGTAAACATGATCAGGATGATTAAAATGTTACAGAACACTTCTCTCTGTGTAAACATGATCAGGATGATTTAAATGTTACAGAACACTTCTCTCTCTGTTTAAACCATGATCAGGATGATTTTAAATGTTACAGAACACTTCTCTCTCTGTGTAAACATGATCAGGATGATTTTAATGTTACAGAACACTTCTCTCTGTGTAAACATGATCAGGATTATTTAAATGTTACAGAACACTTCTCTCTCTGTGTAACCATGATCAGGATGATTTTTAATGTTACAGAACACTTCTCTCTGTGTAAACATGATCAGGATGATTTAAATGTTACAGAACACTTCTCTCTGTGTAAACATGATCAGGATGATTTAAATGTTACAGAACACTTCTCTCTCTGTGTAAACATGATCAGGATGATTTTAATGTTACAGAACACTTCTCTCTGTGTAAACATGATCAGGATGATTTAAATGTTACAGAACACTTCTCTCTCTGTGTAACCATGATCAGGATGATTTTAATGTTACAGAACACTTCTCTCTGTGTAAACATGATCAGGATGATTGAAATGTTACAGAACATTTCTCTCTGTGTAAACATGATCAGGATGATTTAAATGTTACAGAACACTTCTCTCTCTGTGTAAACATGATCAGGATGATTTATATGTTACAGAACACTCCTCTCTGTGTAAACATGATCAGGATGATTTAAATGTTACAGAACACTTCTCTCTGTGTAACCATGATCAGGATGATTTAAATGTTACAGAACACTTTAAATGTTAAAGAACACTTCTCTCTATGTGTAACCATGATCAGGATGATTTAAATGTTACAGAACACTTCTCTCTATGTGTAAACATGATCAGGATGATTTAAATGTTACAGAACACTTCTCTCTGTGTAAACATGATCAGGATGATTTAAATGTTACAGAACACTTCTCTCTCTGTGTAACCATGATCAGAATGATTTAAATGTTACAGAACACTTCTCTCTATGTGTAACCATTTTCAGGATGATTTAAATGTTACAGAACACTTCTCTCTATGTGTAAACATGATCAGGATGATTTAAATGTTACAGAACACTTCTCTCTGTGTAAACATGATCAGGATTATTTAAATGTTACAGAACACTTCTCTCTCTGTGTAAAATGATCAGGATGATTTAAATGTTACAGAACACTTCTCTCTATGTGTAAACATGATCAGGATGATTTAAATGTTACAGAACACTTCTCTCTGTGTAAAACATGATCAGGATGATTTAAATGTTACAGAACACTTCTCTCTGTGAAAACATGATCAGGATGATTTAAATGTTACAGAACACTTCTCTCTATGTGTAACCATGATCAGGATGATTTTAAATGTTACAGAACACTTCTCTCTATGTGTAAAACATGATCAGGATGATTTAAATGTTACAGAACACTTCTCTCTCTGTGTAAACATGATCAGGATGATTTAAATGTTACAGAACACTCCTCTCTGTGTAAACATGATCAGGATGATTTTAAATGTTATACAGAACACTTCTCTCTGTGTAACCATGATCAGGATGATTTAAATGTTACAGAACACTTTAAATGTTAAAGAACACTTCTCTCTATGTGTAACCATGATCAGGATGATTTAAATGTTACAGAACACTTCTCTCTATGTGTAAACATGATCAGGATGATTTAAATGTTACAGAACACTTCTCTCTGTGTAAACATGATCAGGATGATTTTAATGTTACAGAACACTTCTCTCTCTGTGTAACCATGATCAGAATGATTTAAATGTTACAGAACACTTCTCTCTATGTGTAACCATTTTCAGGATGATTTAAATGTTACAGAACACTTCTCTCTATGTGTAAACATGATCAGGATGATTTAAATGTTACAGAACACTTCTCTCTGTGTAAACATGATCAGGATTATTTAAATGTTACAGAACACTTCTCTCTCTGTGTAAAAATGATCAGGATGATTTAAATGTTACAGAACACTTCTCTCTATGTGTAAACATGATCAGGATGATTTAAATGTTACAGAACACTTCTCTCTGTGTAAACATGATCAGGATGATTTAAATGTTACAGAACACTTCTCTCTGTGTAAACATGATCAGGATGATTTAAATGTTACAGAACACTTCTCTCTATGTGTAACCATGATCAGGATGATTTAAATGTTACAGAACACTTCTCTCTATGTGTAAACATGATCAGGATGATTTAAATGTTACAGAACACTTCTCTCTTTGTAAACATGATCAGGATTATTTAAATGTTACAGAATACTTCTCTCTGTGTAAACATGATCAGGATGATTTAAATGTTACAGAACACTTCTCTCTATGTGTAACCATGATCAGGATGATTTAAATGTTACAGAACACTTCTTCTCTCTGTGTAAACATGATCAGGATGATTTTAATGTTACAGAACACTTCTCTCTGTGTAAACATGATCAGGATGATTTAAATGATACAGAACACTTCTCTCTGTGTAAACATGATCAGGATGATTTAAATGTTACAGAACACTTCTCTCTGTGTGTAACCATGATCAGGATGATTTAAATGTTACAGAACACTTCTCTCTATGTATAAACATGATCAGGATGATTTAAATGTTACAGAACACTTCTCTCTGTGTAAACATGATCAGGATTATTTAAATGTTACAGAACACTTCTCTCTGTGTAAACATGATCAGGATTATTTAAATGTTACAGAATACTTCTCTCTGTGTAACCATGATCAGGATGATTTAAATGTTACAGAACACTTCTCTCTCTGTGTAAACATGATCAGGAAGATTTAAATGTTACAGAACACTTCTCTCTATGTGAAACCATGATCAGGATGATTAAATGTTACAGAACACTTCTCAATATGTGTAAACATGATCAGGATGATTTAAATGTTACAGACACTTCTCTCTGTGTAAACATGATCAGGATGATTTTAATGTTACAGAACACTTCTCTCTGTGTAAACATGATCAGGATGATTTAAATGATACAGAACACTTCTCTCTGTGTAAACATGATCAGGATGATTTAAATGTTACAGAACACTTCTCTCTGTGTGTAACCATGATCAGGATGATTTAAATGTTACAGAACACTTCTCTCTATGTATAAAACATGATCAGGATGATTTAAATGTTACAGAACACTTCTCTCTGTGTAAACATGATCAGGATTATTTAAATGTTACAGAACACTTCTCTCTATGTGTAACCATGATCAGGATGATTTAAATGTTACAGAACACTTCTCTCTATGTGTAAACATGATCAGGATCATTTAAATGTTACAGAACACTTCTCTCTCTGTGTAAACATGATCAGGATGATTTTAATGTTACAGAACACTTCTCTCTATGTGTAACCATGATCAGGATGATTTAAATGTTACAGAACACTTCTCTCTATGTGTAAACATGATCAGGATGATTTAAATGTTACAGAACACTTCTCTCTGTGTAAACATGATCAGGATGATTTTAATGTTACAGAACACTTCTCTCTGTGTAAACATGATCAGGATGATTTAAATGTTACAGAACACTTCTCTCTGTGTAAACATGATCAGGATGATTTAAATGTTACAGAACACTTCTCTCTCTGTGTAAACATGATCAGGATGATTTTAATGTTACAGAACACTTCTCTCTGTGTAAACATGATCAGGATGATTTAAATGATACAGAACACTTCTCTCTGTGTAAACATGATCAGGATGATTTAAATGTTACAGAACACTTCTCTCTGTGTGTAACCATGATCAGGATGATTTAAATGTTACAGAACACTTCTCTCTATGTATAAACATGATCAGGATGATTTAAATGTTACAGAAACACTTCTCTCTTGTGTAAACATGATCAGGATTATTTAATGTTACAGAACACTTCTCTCTATGTGTAACCATGATCAGGATGATTTAAATGTTACAGAACACTTCTCTCTATGTGTAAACATGATCAGGATCATTTAAATGTTACAGAACACTTCTCTCTCTGTGTAAACATGATCAGGATGATTTTAATGTTACAGAACACTTCTCTCTATGTGTAACCATGATCAGGATGATTTAAATGTTACAGAACACTTCTCTCTATGTGTAAACATGATCAGGATGATTTAAATGTTACAGAACACTTATCTCTGTGTAAACATGATCAGGATGATTTTAATGTTACAGAACACTTCTCTCTGTGTAAACATGATCAGGATGATTTAAATGTTACAGAACACTTCTCTCTCTGTGTAAACATGATCAGGATGATTTAATGTTACAGAACACTTCTCTCTGTGTAAACATGATCAGGATGATTTTAATGTTACAGAACACTTCTCTCTGTGTAAACATGATCAGGATGATTTAAATGTTACAGAACACTTCTCTCTATATGTAAACATGATCAGGATGATTTAAATGTTACAGAACACTTCTCTCTGTGTAAACATGATCAGGATGATTTTAATGTTACAGAATACTTCTCTCTGTGTAAACATGATCAGGATGATTTAAATGTTACAGAACACTTCTCTCTCTGTGTAAACATGATCAGGATGATTTAAATGTTACAGAATACTTCTCTCTGGTTAAACATGATAGGATGATTTAAATGTTACAGAACACTTCTCTCTCTGTGTAAACATGATCAGGATGATTTTAATGTTACAGAACACTTCTCTCTGTGTAAACATGATCAGGATGATTTTAATGTTACAGAACACTTATCTCTGTGTAAACATGATCAGGATGATTTAAATGTTACAGAAAACTTCTCTCTGTGTAAACATGATCAGGATGATTTAATGTTACAGAATACTTCTCTCTGTGTAAACATGATCAGGATGATTTAAATGTTACAGAACACTTCTCTCTCTGTGTAAACATGATCAGGATGATTTAAATGTTACAGAACACTTCTCTCTGTGTAAAATGATGATCAGGATGATTTAAATGTTACAGAAACACTTTAAATTTTAAAGAACACTTATCTCTATGTGTAACCATGATCAGGATGATTTAAATGTTACAGAATACTTCTCTCTGTGTAAACATGATCAGGATGATTTAAATGTTACAGAACACTTCTCTCTGTGTAAACATGATCAGGATGATTTTAATGTTACAGAATACTTCTCTCTGTGTAAACATGATCAGGATGATTTAAATGTTACAGAACACTTCTCTCTGTGTAAACATGATCAGGATGATTTATATGTTACAGAACACTTCTCTCTGTGTAAACATGATCAGGATGATTTTAATGTTACAGAACACTTCTCTCTGTGTAAACATGATCAGGATGATTTTAATGTTACAGAACACTTCTCTCTGTGTAAACATGATCAGGATGATTTTAATGTTACAGAATACTTCTCTCTGTGTAAACATGATCAGGATGATTTAAATGTTACAGAACACTTCTCTCTGTGTAAACATGATCAGGATGATTTGTAGGAGAATAGAAAAACTGCATCAACAGAATCTTCTTTGGGAAACTTTTCAACTATCTTTTTGGAATTGCTCTTAACGAAAATGTCAAATATAGAATTGAAAATGGATAATATAAATTCGTAATGATTGTTACATTAATGTGTTTGAAAATGAAGAGAAATGTGTAAATAACATGCATTTGCCAAAGTGATTATTTCTGATAAACTGAATAAACTTGTTACAGATGAAAACCAACAAATATTAGCAGCGTTAGTCGTAGGTCCTAATGTTGAAATATACAATATACCTAACTGAATATTTGCAGCTTTAATTAATCAATGATAATTTTGTAAAGCTTTTGTCCCTTGACTGACATACACATCATCCTGGTACAGTACCTACGGTATCTACATGTACAGCGCCTTCAGAAAGTATTCATACCCCTTGACTTATTTCACATTTTGTTGTGTCTTACAGCCTGAATTCAAAATATGTTTTAAAAAATGAAACATTCTAATAATAACAAAGTGAAAACATGTTTTAGACATTTTCACAAATGTATTGAACATGAAATACAGAAATATGTCATTTAGATAAGTTTCCACACCCTTTTGGCAGCGACCACACCCTTTTGGCAGCGACTACACCCTTTTGGCAGCGACCACACCCTTTTGGCAGCGACTACACCATTTTGGCAGTGACCACACCCTTTTGGCAGCGACTACACCCTTTTGGCAGCGACTACACCCTTTTGGCAGTGACCACACCCTTTTGGCAGCGACTACACCCTTTTGGCAGCAACCACACCCTTTTGGCAGCGACTACACCCTTTTGGCAGCGACTACACCCTTTTGGCAGCAACTACACCCTTTTGGCAGCGACTACACCCTTTTGGCAGCAACTACACCCTTTTGGCAGCGACTACACACTTTTGGCAGCGACCACACCCTTTTGGCAGCGACTACACCCTTTTGGCAGCGACTACACCCTTTTGGCAGCGACTACATCCTTTTGGCAGCGACTACACCTGCAAGTCTCTCTGGTCTCTAAGAGCTTTGCACAGATGGATTGTCCAATATTTGCACATTATTATTTTTTAAATTCTTCAAGCTCTGTCAAGTTGTTTGTTGATCATGATAGACAGCCATTTTTAAGTCTTGGCATAAATCTTCAAGCCGATTTAACTCAAAACTTTAACTACGCCACTCATGAACATTCAATGTCATCTTGGTAAGCAACTCCAGTGTATATTTGGCCTTGTGTTTTTAGGTTATTGTCCTGCTGATTGGTGAATATGTCTCCCATCCTTGAAAATATGAAGAGTGGTACTCAGTGATGTGTTGTGTTGGATTTGCCCCAAACATAATGCTTTGTATTCAGGACATAAAGTTATTTTCTTTGCTACATTTTTTGCAGTTTTTGCAAAACAAAATGCATTTTTTTGAATATTTTTTATTCTGTAGAGGCTTCCTTCTTTTCACTCAGTCATTTAGGTTAATATTGTGGAGTAACTACAGTGGTGTTGATCCCTAACCCTAACCCTATCACAGCCATTAAACTCTGTAACTACAGTGAGGGAAAAAAGTATTTGATTGATTTGTACGTTTGCCCACTGAAAAAGACATGATCAGTCTATAATTCTAATGGTAAGTTTATTTGAACAGTGAGAGACAGCATAACAACAAAAAAATCCAGAAAAACGCATGACAAAAATGTTATAAATTGATTTGCATTTTAATGAGGGAAATAAGTATTTGACCCCTCTGCAAAACATGATTTAGTACTTGGTGGCAAAACACTTGTTGGCAATCAAAGAGGTCAGACGTTTCTTGTAGTTGGCCACCAGGTTTGCTCACATCTCAGGAGGGATTTCGTTCCACTCCTCTTTGCAGATCTTCTCCAAGTCATTAAGGTTTCGAGGCTGACGTTTGGCAACTCGAACCTTCAGCTCCCTCCACAGATTTTATGTGAGATTAAGGTCTGGAGACTGGCTAGGTCACTCCAGGACCTTAATGTGCTTCTTCTTGAGCCACTCCTTTGTTGCCTTGGCTGTGTGTTTTGGGTCATTGTCATGTTGGAATACCCATCCACGACCCATTTTCAATGCCCTTGCTGAGGGAAGGAGGTTCTCACCCAAGATTTGATGGTACATGGTCCCGTCCATCATCCCTTTGATGCGGTGAAGTTGTCCTGTCCCCTTAGCAGAAAAACACCCCCAAAGCATAATGTTTCCACCTCCATGTTTGACGGTGGGGATGGTGTTCTTGGGGTCATAGGCAGCATTCCTCCTCCTCCAAACACGGTGAGTTGAGTTGATGCCAAAGAGCTCGATTTTGGTCTCATCTGACCACAACACTTTCACCCAGTTCTCCTCTGAATCATTCAGATGTTCATTGGCAAACTTCAGACGGCCCTGTATATGTGCTTTCTTGAGCAGGGGGACCTTGCGGGCGCTGCAGGATTTTAGTCCTTCACGGCGTAGTGTGTTACCAATTGTTTTCTTGGTGACTATGGTGCCAGCTGCCTTGAGAACATTGACAAGATCCTCCCGTTAGTAGTTCTGGGCTGATTCCTCACCGTTCTCATGATCATTGCAACTCCACGAGGTGAGATCTTGCATGGAGCCCCAGGCCGAGGGAGATTGACAGTACTTTTGTGTTTCTTCCATTTGCGAATAATCGCACCAACTGTTGTCACCTTCTCACCAAGCTGATTGGCGATGGTCTTGTAGCCCATTCAGCCTTGTGTAGGTCTACAATCTTGTCCCTGACATCCTTGGAGAGCTCTTTGGTCTTGGCCATGGTGGAGAGTTTGGAATCTGATTGATTGATTGCTTCTGTGGACAGGTGTCTTTTTATACAGGTAACAAGCTGAGATTAGGAGCACACCCTTTAAAACATGCGTTTTTCTGGATTTCTTTGTTGTTATTCTGTCTCTCACTGTTCAAATAAACCTACCATTAAAATGATAGACTGATCATTTCTTTGTCAGTGGGCAAATGTACAAAATCAGCAGGGGATCAAATATTTTTTTCCCTCACTGTATATTAAAATCGCTTTTGGTCCTGAGTGGTTTCCTTCCTCTCCGGCGACTGAGTTAGGAAGGACAGCTGTATCTTTGTAGTGACTGGCTGTATTGATGCACCATCCAAAAGTGTAATTACAGTTTTTTTCTCAGTCGCTTTGGTGCATTTTTCACATCATCCCTAACATGTGCAAAATAATAAGTGCATTTCTCAGAACAATTTGTACAAACTGCAATATACAATAGATATGTTTCTAAAGCTAGTCAGTCACTAAAAATCCTTAGTACATCTCTCAAAAGTAAATATTCATGCCAATGATCATGTCAGTGTCATCAGAATGATAAGTCATTGAGTCATTGTTCACGAAACAAGGTTGTCAAAATGTTTAGGCATGTTGTCAATGGAACTGTGTACTTTGACAGTATTACCTGATGTAAAACTTAGGCTACAGTTTGGATGACAGTTACTGTATTGAAAATGCACAAGGCTGCACTTCTATGGCATACATCAATTTCAACAGTACTATTTACATATTACTGTATGTGGGTTATTGATTGAAAGAGACTGGACAACCCAAGGGGCACAAAGGAAAAAAAAACTAAATTAGAAAGAAACACAGGAAACCACCCCTAAGGCACAACTTTGCCCACAACACTGTTCTAGTGCTGTCTCTACACATCCAGACGTTCCTGTCTGTCAGCCCACATATTCTCATCCACATCACACCGGATATTTTCCCTTCCAATGCAACGTGGAAAGAATCTTTTGGAATGCCTTATCCATCCTCTGCAGGCGTCTACTGTGGTGTCCTCACATGCTGCATCCATTGCGGCCAGCAGGGTCATCTGTGTGTGTGGCTGACGATCGTACACCTTCCACCTCCATGCTGATAAGAACTCCTCAATTGGGTTAAGGAATGGTGAATAAGGTGGGAGGAATTCTATGAGCATCCTCGGGTGGGTCACAAACCATTTGCCTTATGATGTTTGATCGATGGAAACTCACATTATCACAAATGACCACATACTTTGGCAAATCCTCTCTAAACAGACCCCTCTCATCATCAGGGATGAGAGCCCTGTAGAGAGTCTCTAAAAAGTTGAGTAGATGCTGGGTGTTGTATGGCCCTAAAAGGGGGATATGGGTTAGGACACCATGCTCCGAAAATAGCAGCACACATGGTGATATTTCCTCCCCGTTGGCCTGGCAAATCCACAGTAGCTCTGTGACCGATGATATTCCGACCCCGCCTTCTGCATTTGGTCAGGTTGAAGCCAGCCTCATCCACGTATACAAAGTTGTGAGAGGGTTCACTTGATTCCAACTCCATTATACGCTATATCCCAGAACACACAGTTGAATTTGTTTTTGGTAAGGAAGAGTGACATAAAATGTACATATATTGCATGTTCCTTCCACAGCAATGGAAATGTGTGCAGTTTATGCTTACTGTACTATGTAACACTATAAAATGTTTGCTGTAAAGTAGTTACATAGATATATGTTTTTACCTGTACATACTGGTACCGTAGCTCCTTAACTCTGTCCTCATTCCTTTGGAATGGTACACGGTACAGCTGTTTCATACTCATCTGGTTTCTATGCAGCACCCTGTCGATGGTTGAGATGCTAACCGTATGGATGTTTTCAAAGACATCGTTGTCTTCTATAATGGTCCTTTGTATTTCCCTGAGTCTCATGGCATTGTTTGCTCGGACCATGGTGCAAATAGCCTCCTCCTGTTGAGGTGTGAAAAGGCGTCCTCTGCCACCGGTTTGAGGTAATCTTGCAGTCCTATGTGTGGAAAAATGCAGTGATGCATCGCCACACTTTCACATAGACAAAAACTATGCGAACACACATTTTACTGTAAAACATACAGGTGGGTGCATGTAAGGTGCAGTATGTATCTGTATAGAGTATATTTCTGTATGCTGTGAAATACAAGTGGACTACTGTAATATGAAGCATTGTAGGAAGTATACAGTATACTGCTTATATACAGTAACAGTGCACTGTACATTGGTGGACATACCTGTTCTCTCTTCGAAACGTTTGTACTATTGAGGACACGGTTGATCTCCCAATATTCGGCTGCACCTTCGACCCGCCTCAGCCATTGTAAGGCCATGATTGACAACATGGTCTACAATAGTGGCCCTTATGTCATCAGATATGCGCCTATGTCCTCTTCTGCCTCTTCCTCTGTTTTGCCTCCACCACGCATCCTTGCTCCTCTTCTTCCTCCTCTTGGCTGTTGACCCTGTTCGTTTCCTGGTCCATCCATTATTGGAAAATTGCAACTCTGTGTTGTGGTCTGTCTATATATGCTTGCCAATTGATTCTTCATGAGATGCCACCTTTGAGCAATTTAGACAAACTGGTTGATTGTTGGTTGAACTAACACTTTACATTCCTTCATGAGTGAGGGTTAATTTCACCTGCACGATTCAGCAATTTACGTTTTTGTACAAAAGGTCTAATAGAAATGTGTAAAACTATGCTTGACAATTTATGACAAATAGTTCAACAATTTTGCATGTAATGGCTTATGCAAGGAACTAATGCCTAGATGTTTTGAGGGGTAAGACTATTCAACAGAGAACCATCTACTATATTTTGATCAACATGACATGAGCAATTGAAAATGTGGAAAAAAAAAAGCTGTCAATGGTACATTATCAATTGCAATATGTACAAAAGCAATTGCAATTTGTTCAAAGGAATAAGAAATTGCTTTAATGATGTGCACAAGTGACTAGATGATTTGGAATTTGTACAAGTAGTATCAAGAATTGCACTTTTGATCTAAGAAATGCACCAAAGCGACTGAGAAAAAAACTGTAATAACTTCACCATGCTCAAATGGATATTCAATGTTTGCTTTATTTAATTTTTACCCATCTACCAATAGGTGCGAGGCATTGGAAAACCTCCCTGGTCTTTGTGGTTAAATCTGTATTTGAAGTTCACTGCTCGACTGAGGGACCTAACAGATAATTGTACGTGTGGGGTACAGAGATGAGGTAGCCATTAAAAAATCATGTTAAACAGTATTATTACACACAGAGTGATTCTATGCAACTTATTATGTGACTTGTTCAGCACATTTTCACTCCTGACCTTATTTAGGCTTGCCTTAACAAAGGGGTTGAATACTTATTGACTCAAGACATTTCAGCTTTATATTTTTAATTAATTTGTAAAACTTTCTAAAAACATTATTCCACTTTGACATGATGGGGTATTGTGTATAGGCCAGTGACACAAAATCTCAATTTTAAATTGGGGCTGTAACACAACAACATGTGGAAAAAGTCAAGCATTGTGAATACTTTCTGAAGGCATCCTGATGTTTATAGTTCTATTTAGCAGAGACCACTGGAATATTGTGAGGAGCGACTGGTTTTGCTGTAGACTCATCATCATTGACCTAAATGCTAAATTAATCTGTAGCCCAAATATCAACCTGCTACTGTGTGTGAACTTCCTGTGGTCTTTGGCTGGTTCAACCCCACATTCTAACACTAATTATATGCACAGCAGGCCTGACTGTTTCATCACAGGCCCTGGGAAAATAAAACCAGCTAATCGTGTTTGCACACAATGCTCTGCCCTGCCTGAGAGAGAGAAAGAGAAAGAGAAAGAGAGAGAGAGAGAGAGAGAGAGAGAGAGAGAGAGAGAGAGAGAGAGAGACAGAGAGAGGACGAGAGAGAGAGAGAGAGAGAGAGAGAGAGAGAGAGAGAGAGACAGAGAGAGAGAGAGAGAGAGACACAGAGAGAGAGAGAGAGAGAGAGAGACACACAGAGAGAGAGAGAGAGAGAGAGAGAGAGAGAGAGAGAGAGAGAGAGAGAGAGAGAGAGAGAGAGAAAGTGGTGGTCACCAACTTGGACCTGGAGAGCTACAGGGGATGCAGGCTTTTGTTCCAGACTAGCATTAACACATCTGACTCAACTATAGGTATAGTCCTGCTGTTTGCCATACCCTCTGATCCTCTATAGGTATAGTCCTGCTGTTTGCCTCCATACCCTCTGATCCTCTATAGGTATAGTCCTGCTGTTTGCCTCCACACCCTCTGATCCTCTATAGGTATAGTCCTGCTGTTTGCCTCCACACCCTCTGATCCTCTATAGGTATAGTCCTGCTGTTTGCCTCCACACCCTCTGATCCTCTATAGGTATAGTCCTGCTGTTTGCCTCCATACCCTCTGATCCTCTATAGGTATAGTCCTGCTGTTTGCCATACCCTCTGATCCTCTATAGGTATAGTCCTGCTGTTTGCCATACCCTCTGATCCTCTATAGGTATAGTCCTGCTGTTTGCCATACCCTCTGATCCTCTATAGGTATAGTCCTGCTGTTTGCCATACCCTCTGATCCTCTATAGGTATAGTCCTGCTGTTTGCCATACCCTCTGATCCTCTATAGGTATAGTCCTGCTGTTTGCCATACCCTCTGATCCTCTATAGGTATAGTCCTGCTGTTTGCCATACCCTCTGATCCTCTATAGGTATAGTCCTGCTGTTTGCCTCCATACCCTCTGATCCTCTATAGGTATAGTCCTGCTGTTTGCCATACCCTCTGATCCTCTATAGGTATAGTCCTGCTGTTTGCCTCCATACCCTCTGATCCTCTATAGGTATAGTCCTGCTGTTTGCCATACCCTCTGATCCTCTATAGGTATAGTCCTGCTGTTTGCCTCCATACCCTCTGATCCTCTATAGGTATAGTCCCTGCTGTTTGCCTCCACACCCTCTGATCCTCTATAGGTATAGTCCTGCTGTTTGCCATACCCTCTGATCGCTGTATTCATTGTTGTCATGTCTGTCTGTGAGTAACTCTCTATTGACGATTAACCTTATCACAGGGAACTATCCTGTAAGAGATTAAAGTTGAGAGATGTGTTAAGTTATGTTAGTTATTATGCTAAGTTATAAATATCAATGAACACCATATATTCATTGAATTACGTCTCCTGTGGGGCGTGCAGAGAGGAGCCTGTGTTTCTGCTCGACTGCTCTGTGATAGAATGTCTTCTCTTTCTAAATGAGGTTTGATACAAGCAGGAACCCACATGATGAGCCCTGGTAAATAATGCATGGATCTTAAAGCGTTTTTCACCCTAGCAGTTCCACCCCCGCCCCCTCGCCCCACCTCAGTCCTGCCCCTCTCCCCCCTTCACCCGCCCCACTTCCTCAGTCCTCCACCCTCCTCTCTCCTCCTGTTCCTCCTCTGTTCTCCACCCTCCTCTCTCCTCTCCTCCTGTCCTCCTCTGTTCTCCACCCTCCTCTCTCCTCCTGTTCTTCCTCTGTTCTCCACCCTCCTCTCTCCTCCTGTCTTCCTCCACCCTCCTCCTCCACCCTCCTCTCTCTCTCTTGTCTTCCTCTGTCCTCCACCCTCCTCTCTCCTCTGTGTGTCTCCTCTGTCCTCCCTCTGTTCTCCACCCTCCTCTCTCCTCCTGTCTTCCTCTGTTCTCCACCCTCCTCTCTCCTCCTGTCTTCCTCCTCTGTTCTCCACCCTCCTCTCTCTCCTCCTGTCTTCCTCTGTCCTCCACCCTCCTCTCTCCTCCTGTCTTCCTCAGTCCTCCACCCTCCTCTCTCCTCCTCCTCTGTTCTCCACCTGTCTCTCCACCCTTCCTCTGTCTCACCCCCTTGTTCCTCCTCTGTCCTCCACCCTCCTCTCTCCTCTTCTTCCTTCCTCTGTTCTCCACCCTCCTCTCTCCTCCTGTCTTCCTCTGTTCTCCACCCTCCTCTCTCCTCTTGTTCCCCTCTGTCCTCCACCCCCTCTCTCCTCCTGTCCTCCTCTGTTCTCCACCCCTCCTCTCTCCTCCTGTCTTCCTCTGTCCTCCACCCTCCTCTCTCCTCCTGTTCCTCCTCTGTTCTCCACCCTCCTCTCTCCTCCTCTTCCTCTGTTCTCCTCTCTCCTCCTGTCTTCCTCTTTTCACCCTCCTCTCTCCTCCTGTCTTCCTCTGTCCTCCACCCTCCTCTCTCCTCTTGTTCCTCCTCTGTCCTCCACCCTCCTCTCTCCTCTTGTTCCTCCTCTGTCCTCCACCCTCCTCTCTCCTCCTGTCTTCCTCTGTCCTCCACCCTCCTCTCCTCTTGTTCCTCCTCTGTTCTCCACCCTCCTCTCTCCTCCTCTCTGTTCTCTTCTCTCTCTCCTGTCTCCTCTGTTCTCCACCCTCCTCTCTCCTCTTGTTCCTCCTCTGTTCTCCACCCTCCTCTCTCCTCCTCCTCTGTCTCCCACCCTCCTCTGTCCTGTCTTCCTCTGTTCTCCCCCTCTCTCCTCCTCCTGTTCCTCCTCTGTTCTCCACCCTCCTCTCTCCTCCTGTCTTCCTCTGTCCTCCACCCTCCTCTCTCCTCCTGTCTTCCTCTGTCCTCCACCCTCCTCTCTCCTCCTGTCTTCCTCTGTCCTCCACCCTCCTCTCTCCTCCTGTCTTCCTCTGTCCTCCACCCTCCCTCTCTCCTCTTGTTCCTCCTCTGTTCTCCACCCTCCTCTCTCCTCCTGTCTTCCTCTGTCCTCCACCCTCCTCTCTCCTCCTGTCTTCCTCTGTCCTCCCCCCCTCTCTCCTCCTGTTTCCTCTGTTCTCCACCCTCCCTCTCTCCTCCTGTCTTCCTCTGTTCTCCACCCTCCTCTCTCCTCCTGTCTTCCTCTGTCCTCCACCCTCCTCTCTCCTCCTGTCTTCCTCTGTCCTCAGCCCTCCTCTCTCCTCTTGTCCTCCTCTGTCTCCACCCTCCTCTCTCCTCCTGTCTTCCTCTGTCTCCACCCTCCTCTCTCCTGTTCTTCCTCTGTTCTCCACCCTCCTCTCTCCTCTTGTTCTTCCTCTGTTCTCCACCCTCCTCTCTCCTCCTGTCTCCTCTGTCCTCCACCCTCCTCTCTCCTCTCCTGTCCTCCTCTGTCCTCCACCCTCCTCTCTCCTCCTGTTCCTCCTCTGTCCTCCACCCTCCTCTCTCCTCCTGTCTTCCTCTGTCCTCCACCCTCCTCTCTCCTCCTGTCTTCCTCTCCTCCACCCTCTCTCTCTCCTCTCCTGTCTTCCACTCTCCTCCTGTCTCCACCCTCCCTCCCTCTCTCCTCCTGTCTTCCTCTGTCCTCCACCCTCCTCTCTCCTCTTGTTCCTCCTCTGTTCTCCACCCCCCTCTCTCCTCCTGTCTTCCTCTGTCCTCCTCTCTCTCTCTCCTCCTCTGTTCTCCCCCCTCCTCTCTCCTCCTGTCTTCCTCTGTTCTCCACCCTCCTCTCTCTCCTCTCTGTTCCTCCTCTGTTCTCCACCCTCCTCTCTCCTCCTGTCTCCTCTGTCCTCCTCCCTCCTCTCTCCTCTTGTTCCTCCTCTCTCCTCCACCCTCCTCTCTCCTCCTGTTCCTCCTCTGTTCTCCTCCCCTCCTCTCCTCCTCCTCCTCTGTTCTCCACCCTCCTCTCTCCTCTGTCTCTCTGTTCTCCACCCTCCTCTCTCCTCCTGTCTTCCTCTGTCCTCCACCCTCCTCTCTCCTCCTGTCTTCCTCCTCTGTCCTCCACCCTCCTCTCTCCTCCTGTCTTCCTCTGTCCTCCACCCTCCTCTCTCCTCTCTGTTCCTTCCTCTGTCCTCCACCCTCCTCTCTCCTCCTGTCTTCCTCTGTTCTCCACCCTCCTCTCTCCTCCTGTCTTCCTCTGTCCTCCACCCTCTCTCTCTCCTCCTGTCTTCCTCTGTTCTCCACCCTCCTCTCTCCTCCTGTCTTCCTCTGTCCTCCACCCTCCTCTCTCCTCTTGTTCCTCCTCTGTTCTCCACCCTCCTCTCTCCTCCTGTCTTCCTCTGTTCTCCACCCTCCTCTCTCCTCCTGTCTTCTGTCCTCTGTCCCTCCACCCTCCTCTCTCCTCCTCCTCTCTCTTCCTCTTTCCTCCACCCTCCTCTCCTCCTCCTGTCTTCCTCTGTCTTCCACCTCCTCTCTCCTCTTGTCCTGTTCCTCCTCTGTCCTCCACCCTCCTCTCTCTCCTGTCTGTTCCTCCACCCTCCTCTCCTCTGTTCTCCACCCTCCTCTCTCCTCCTGTCTTCCTCTGTTCCTCCCCCCCTCTCTCTCCTCCTGTCTTCCTCTGTTCTCCACCCTCCTCTCTCCTCTTGTTCCTCCTCTGTTCTCCACCCTCCTCTCTCCTCCTGTCTTCCTCTGTTCTCCACCCTCCTCTCTCCTCTTGTTCCTCCTCTGTTCTCCACCCCTTCTCTCCAGATCACAGAGTAGGACGTCCAAAACATTTAATTACCCGCCAAACGTTTCCCATCCATCACATTATCTCCCTCTACCCTGCCACTGTGTTAGTGCCTTAGTGCTCCCTGCTACCAGCTACCAATTACCTGCTTCTCACTCTGCAGTCACCTGCATTGCAAATGTGACCTTTACTTAGGAGCTGATTGCCTGTTTCCCGCAGAGTGCTTCCACAGGGAGGTATGTATCTGTGTGTCTGTGAGGCCCTCACCCTGTGTGTGTGTGTGTGTGTGTGTGTGTGTGTTGTTGTGTGTATATGTGTGTTTGTGTATTTGTGTGTATGTGTGTGTGTGTGTGTGTGTGTGTTTGTGTGTGAATGTGTGTGTGTGTGAGTGTGTGTGCATTTGTGTGTGTGTGTGTGTTTGTGTGTGTGTCCAGAATGTTAATCCAGTCTGATGGCCCTGGCGCTCTGTGTGACAGCCTGTCCAGAATGTTAATCCAGTCTGATGGCCCTGGCTCTGTGTGACAGCCTGTCCAGAATGTTAATCCAGTCTGATGGCCCTGGCACTCTGTGTGACAGCCTGTCCAGAATGTTAATCCAGTCTGATGGCCCTGGCTCTCTGTGTGACAGCCTGTCCAGAATGTTAATCCAGTCTGATGGCCCTGGCGCTCTGTGTGACAGCCTGTCCAGAATGTTAATCCAGTCTGATGGCCCTGGCTCTCTGTGTGACAGCCTGTCCAGAATGTTAATCCAGTCTGATGGCCCTGGCGCTCTGTGTGACAGCCTGTCCAGAATGTTAATCCAGTCTGATGGCCCTGGCGCTCTGTGTGACAGCCTGTCCAGAATGTTAATCCAGTCTGATGGCCCTGGTGCTCTGTGTGACAGCCTGTCCAGAATGTTAATCCAGTCTGATGGCCCTGGCTCTCTGTGTGACAGCCTGTCCAGAATGTTAATCCAGTCTGATGGCCCTGGCTCTCTGTGTGACAGTCTGTCCAGAATGTTAATCCAGTCTGATGGCCCTGGGTCTCTGTGTGACAGCCTGTCCAGAATGTTAATCCAGTCTGATGGCCCTGGCTCTCTGTGTGACAGCCTGTCCAGAATGTTAATCCAGTCTGATGGCCCTGGCTCTCTGTGTGACAGCCTGTCCAGAATGTTCATCCAGTCTGATGGCCCTGGCTCTCTGTGTGACAGCCTGTCCAGAATGTTCATCCAGTCTGATGGCCCTGGCTCTCTGTGTGACAGCCTGTCCAGAATGTTCATCCAGTCTTATTGCCGCTGAATATATAAGTGTTTCTGACATCATACAGAGGCCATTACAATATAGAGGCCTATGACAGGGAGGGAGGGGTAAATGGACAAGCACATTAATGAGTCCAGGACAGACAGAATAACCTGGTTTACTGTATCAGTAAGCATAGAATGGCCCAGACCGTACACAGGACAGACAGACTAACATGGAATCCCAAAAGAATAAAATACTACAGTTTACTATAGTATATGTGACAGCCTGTCCAGAATGTTTATCCAGTACTTACTATATATTTATGTAGTAAACAGTAGTATACTGTAGAATACTATACTACACACTGTAGTATCCCTCGATCATGTGTAGTACTTACTGTAGAATACTATAGTAAATAATAGAGTATTATCCACAGAAAAACACTGTAGTAAATTCTTAAGTAATGTCTGCAAAAACATTACAATCCGCAAAAACACTATAGTAATTACTAATATAAACACTATATAATTACTACAGTATATAATTACTATAACACTGTAATTACTATAGTATATACTGTACTACAGTAGGCTATTGACGTGAACAATGAGACTCTCTTTACTGCCCACTGCATAGATGATTGTTTAGCTGAAGATGTCCTATAACACTGAAGGTAGTAGTACTACATAGCTGATTGTTTAGCTGAAGGTGTCCTATAACACTGAAGGTAGTAGTAATACTATATAGTCAGTACTACATAGCTGATTGTTTAGCTGAAGGTGTCCTAT
>CM072219.1:131702-222282 GCA_036851935.1 Coregonus suidteri | reverse complement strand
CCAAAAAAAAAAAAAAAAAAACATCACCACGCCAGAGGATATCACCCATTGGACTTGGGGCTCTGCTGGGAGTTTACCTCATATTTGGATATTTTATAATGCTTTGCCACTAAACTCATAATAAACACTCAAAAATTTACCCCAAAAGGTTCTTCAAAAGGTTCTTTGAGGATCCATTAAAAGGGGTTCTTTGAAGAATTTATAGGGGTTCCCCCACAGTTTCAATTAGAAGAACCCCTTAGGCATCCTCCAGGAACCTTTTCTTTTTAGAGTGTAGAAAGTGTTCATTCACATCTCTATTAAACAGCATTAGGACTTGTTATTGTGCTGTCATGAAACATTTAACATTTTAATTTAAATGTAATTTGCTCAGAATATGTTCAAAACTGCTTCAATAACAAACATCAACACAACAGACATGCTCTCATGGACATGGCAATAGAGCAGTAGATTTATGCACTTGTCAACGTTCTCCTCTCTGGACTGTTAGAGAGACTGGGTCTGATTGGCTACAGTGTAGGTTTAAAAGAGACAATAAAACTGCCTTTACCTCACTTTCCAAGAAGCTGCAAGAACTGTTGAAGGACAATGGACTTCAATATTGATTTACTTAGTCCACTTCCACCGTCCTCCATGGGTTGGTCAATATTTATTTACTTAGTCCACTTCCACCGTCCTCCATGGGTTGGTCAATATTTACTTACTTAGTCCACTTCCACTGTCCTCCATGGGTTGGTCAATATTTACTTACTTAGTCCACTTCCACCGTCCTCCATGGGTTGGTCAATATTTACTTACTTAGTCCACTTCCACCGTCCTCCATGGGTTGGTCAATATTTATTTACTTAGTCCCCTTCCACCGTCCTCCATGGGTTGGTCAATATTTATTTACTTAGTCCACTTCCACCGTCCTCCTATCAGTCCAGAGCCCATGCTGTAGACCCTGTTAACGTCCTATCAGCCCAGAGCACATGCTGCAGACCCTGTTAGTTTCCTATCAGCCCAGAGCCCATGCTGTAGACCCTGTTAGTAGCCTATCAGACCAGAGCCCATGCTGCAGAGCCTGTTAATGTCCTATCAGCCTATCAGCCCAGAGCCCATGCTGCAGACCCTGTTAGTTTCCTATCAGCCCAGAGCCCATGCTGCAGAGCCTGTTAGTTTCCTATCAGCCCAGAGCCCATGCTGCAGAGCCTGTTAGTGTCCTATCAGCCTATCAGCCCAGAGCCCATGCTGCAGACCCTGTTAGTTTCCTATCAGCCCAGAGCCCATGCTGCAGAGCCTGTTAGTTTCCTATCAGCCCAGAGCCCATGCTGTAGACACTGTTAATGTCCTATCAGCCCAGAGCCCATGCTGTAGACCCTGTTAATGTCCTATCAGCCCGGAGCCCATGCTGGAGACCCTGTTAGTGGCCTATCAGCCTATCAGCCCAGAGCCCATGCTGCAGACCCTGTTAGTTTCCTATCAGCCCAGAGCCCATGCTGCAGAGCCTGTTAGTTTCCTATCAGCCCAGAGCCCATGCTGTAGACCCTGTTAATGTCCTATCAGCCCAGAGCCCATGCTGTAGACCCTGTTAATGTCCTATCAGACCAGAGCCCATGCTGCAGACCCTACAGCCTATCAGCCTATGACCTAACCTTATAGACCAGAGAGCTAACCCTGCCATGTGACCCTGGATGTCAACATCTTCATCACTTCCTCATCACAAGGTCATAATCTTTTCTCACTCAGTGACAACACCACTCACCCAGCGACACTAAGTGAGATTAAACAGACCTAACATCAACACGTACATATGCCGTGTTCAAGACAACTAGGAACTTAGAACTCAACGAGTTCCGACTGGGAAAAATTGTTTGTGAACGGTCATCCGACTCGGAATTCCAAGTTGGAAACTTGGGCATCATCCTAAATCCGACTTTTCCGACCAAAAGATCACTGACGTCATGATTTCTCCTCGTTTTTTTCAGAGTCGCCAGTTGTCTCAAAAGCAGCAATATTCAGTATGTTTAAAAATGATATAGCATCATCACATGGTAGGCAACAATACATTTTCATTCTTTACTATACAATGTAGAATGGAAAGACAGGTCAGATATGTCTCCAGATACTTTTAGACTGAAAAACAACACTAGTGTTTTATATGTGGCAGAACACAGTCACCTCTGATCTTTACAATGACTAAATAACTCAAATAACTCTTCAAGGAGTCAACCATTGTTTTCTAATGCCAAGCCATTACAACTGGTCACTTATGCTTACAGTATGAACAGCAGGCTGTACTAAAATATTTGACATTCTCGTGCACAAGGTCAAATCAAATGTTATTTGACACATGCTTCATAAACAACAGGTGCAGACTAACAATAAAATGATTACTGACTAGGTATCCTCCTCTCCTCTCCTCTCCTCTCCTACTCCTCTCCTCTCCTCTCCTCTCTTCTCCTCTCCTCTCCTCTCCTCTCCTCTCCTCTCCTCTCCTCTCCTCTCCTCTCCTCTCCTCTCCTCTCCTCTCCTCTCCTCTCCTCTCCTCTCCTCTCCTCTCCTCTCCTCTCCTCTCCTCTCCTCTCCTCTCCTCTCCTCTTCTTTCTTTCCTTTGCAGAAAAGTAATAACACATAATACTAAAAGTAGTAATAGATACAATGAGGAACGACAACTTGGCTATATACACTGGTACCTGTACTGAGTCCATATTCAGGGGTACCATGTAAAAACATGGCTATATAAACGGGGTATCTGTACTGAGACCATGTTCAGAGGTACCATGTAATAACTTGTCTAAATACACAGGGTACCTTGTACAGGGTCCATGTTCAGGGATACTTTGTAATAACTTGGCTACATAAACTGGTACCTGTACTGAGTCCATGTTCAGGGGAACAATGTAATAACTTGGCTAGATACACTGGTACCTGTACTAAGTCCATGTTCAGGGGTGGCATGTAATAACTTGGCTATATACACTTGTACCTGTACTGAAGCCATTTTTAGGGGTACCATGTAATAAGTTGTCTATATACACAGGGTACCTGTAAGGGGTCCATGTTCAGGGGTACTTTGTAATAACTTGGCTACATAAACTGGTACCTGTACTGAGTCCATGTTCAGGGGTACGATGTAATAACTTGTCTATATAAACGGGGTACCTGTACTGAGTACATGTTCATGCGTACGAGGTAATAACATGGCTATATACATTTATACCTGTTCTGAGTCCATGTTCAGGGGTACGATAAAAAAACTTGGCAATATACACAAGGTACCTGTACTGAGTCCATGTTCAGAGGTACAATGTAATTACTGGGCTATATACACAGGGTACCTGTACTGAGTCGATGTTCAGGGATACGAGGTAAGAACTTGGCTATATACACAGAGTATCTATACTGAGTCAATGTTCAGGTGTACAATGTAATAACATAGCTATAGGCACAAGGTACCTGTAGTGAGTCCATGTTCAGAGGTACGATGTAATAACTTGGCTATATACACGGAGCAGCTTTATTGATTCCATGTTCAAGTGTACCATGTAATAACTTGACTATATACAGTGGGGGGAAAAAGTATTTAGTCAGCCACCAATTGTGCAAGTTCTCCCACTTAAAAAGATGAGAGAGGCCTGTAATTTTCATCATAGGTGCACGTCAACTATGACAGACAAAATGAGAAAAGAAATTCAGAAAATCACATTGTAGGATTTTTAATGAATTTACTTGCAAATTATGGTGGAAAATAAGTATTTGGTCAATAACAAAAGTTTCTCAATACTTTGTTATATACCCTTTGTTGGCAATGACACAGGTCAAACGTTTTCTGTAAGTCTTCACAAGGTTTTCACACACTGTTGCTGGTATTTTGGCCCATTCCTCCATGCAGATCTCCTCTAGAGCAGTGATGTTTTGGGGCTGTCGCTGGGCAAAACGGACTTTCAACTCCCTCCAAAGATTTTCTATGGGGTTGAGATCTGGAGACTGGCTAGGCCACTCCAGGACCTTGAAATGCTTCTTACGAAGCCACTCCTTCGTTGCCCGGGCGGTGTGTTTGGGATCATTGTCATGCTAAAAGACCCAGCCACGTTTCATCTTCAATGCCCTTGCTGATGTAAGGAGGTTTTCACTCCAAATCTCACGATACATGGCCCCATTCATTCTTTCCTTTACACGGATCAGTCGTCCTGGTCCCTTTGCAGAAAAACAGCCCCAAAGCATGATGTTTCCACCCCCATGCTTCACAGTAGGTATGGTGTTCTTTGGATGCAACTCAGCATTCTTTGTCCTCCAAACACGACGAGTTGAGTTTTTACCAAAAAGTTATATTTTGGTTTCATCTGACCATATGACATTCTCCCAATCCTCTTCTGGATCATCCAAATGCACTCTAGCAAACTTCAGATGGGCCTGGACATGTACTGGCTTAAGCAGGGGGACACGTCTGGCACTGCAGGATTTGAGTCCCTGGCGGCGTAGTGTGTTACTGATGGTAGGCTTTGTTACTTTGGTCCCAGCTCTCTGCAGGTCATTCACTAGGTCCCCCCGTGTGGTTCTGGGATTTTTGCTCACCGTTCTTGTGATCATTTTGACCCCACGGGGTGAGATCTTGCGTGGAGGCCCAGATCGAGGGAGATTAGCAGTGGTCTTGTATGTCTTCCATTTCCTAATAATTGCTCCCACAGTTGATTTCTTCAAACCAAGGTGCTTACCTATTGCAGATTCAGTCTTCCCAGCCTGGTGCAGGTCTACAATTTTGTTTCTGGTGTCCTTTGACAGCTCTTTGGTCTTAGCCATAGTGGAGTTTGGAGTGTGACTGTTTGAGGTTGTGGACAGGTGTCTTTTATACTGATAACAAGTTCAAACAGGTGCAATTAATACAGGTAACAAGTGGGGGACAGAGGAGCCTCTTAAAGAAGAAGTTACAGGTCTGTGAGAGCCAGAAATCTTGCTTGTTTGTAGGTGACCAAATACTTATTTTCCACCATAATTTGCAAATAAATTCATAAAAAATCCTACAATGTGATTTTCTGGATTTTTTCAATTTGTTTGTCATAGTTGACGTGTACCTATGATGAAAATTACAGGCCTCTCTCATCTTTTTAAGTGGGAGAACTTGCACAATTGGTGGCTGACTAAATACTTTTTTCCCCCACTGTACACAAGGTACCTGTACTGAGTCCATGTTCAGAGGTACAATGTAATAACTTTGTTATATATACTACTACCTGTACTGAGTTCCATGTTCAGGGGTAAGATTTAATAACTAGGCAAAATACACAAGTACCTGTACTGAGTCCATTTTAAGGGTACCATTAAATAACTTGGCTATATACACAGGGTACCTGTACTGAGTCCATGTTCAGGCGCACGAGGTAATAACTTGGCTATATACACTAGTACCTGTACTGAGTCCAGGTTCAGTGGTTTGATGTAATATCTTGCCTATATAAACGGGGTACCTGTACTAAGTCCATGATCAGGAGTACCATGTAATAACTTGGCTATATAAACGGGGTATCTGTACTGAGTCCATGTTGAGAGGTACCATGTAATAACTTGGCTATATACACTGGTACCTGTATTGTATCCATGTTCAGGGGTCCTATGTAATAACTTGGCTTTGTACATTTGTACCTGTACTGAGTCCAGGTTCAGTGGTTTGATGTAATATCTTGGCTATATAAACTGGGTACCTGTACTAAGTCAATGTTCAGGGGTACCATGTACTAATTTGGCTATATACAAGGAGTACCTGCACTGAGTCCATGTTAATGGGTAGCAGGTAATACATTGGCTATATACACGGCGTAACAGTACTGAGTCCATGTTCAGGGATACAATTAAATACGTTGGCTATATAAATGGGGTACCTGTACTGAGTTGTTGTTCATGGGTACCATGTAATAATTTGGCTATGTACACACAGTATATGCACTAAGTCCATGCTCAGGGGTACGATGTATTAACTTGGCTATATACACATGTACCTTTACTGAGTCTATGTTCAGTGGTACAAGGTAATTACTTGGTTATATACACAAATTACCTGTATTGTCCAGCATCAGGGGTACCATGTAATAACTTGGCTGTAAAACGGAGTACCTGTACTGAGTCCATGTTCAGGAGTACCATGTAATAACTTGGCTATATATACTGTTACTTGTGCTGAGTCCATGATCAGGAGTACAATATAATAACTTGGCTATATACACTGGTACCTGTACAAAGTCCATGTTCATGGGTACCATTTAATAACTTGGCTATATATACTGGTACTTGTGCTGAGTCCATGATCAGGAGTAAAATATAATAACTTGGCTATATTCACTGGTACCTGTACTGAGTCCATGTTCAGAGGTACCATGTAATAAATTGGCTACATATATTGGTACCTGAACTAAGTCCATGTCCTGTGGTACCAGGTTATAACTTCACTATATACACAGGGTGCCTGTATGAGTCCAAGTTCAGGGGCACCATGTAATAACCTGGCTAAATACACCGTGTACCTATACTGAGTCTATGTTCAGGGGCAACATGTAATAACTTGGCTATATAAACTGGTACATTTACTGAGTCCATGTTGAGGGGTACAATTAAATAACATGTCTATATACACTTGTACCTGCACTGAGTCCATGTTCAGGGGTTCTATGTATATCTTAGCTACATATACTGACACCTGTACTGAGTCCATGTTCAGGGGTACCATGTAATAACTTGGCTATATACATTGGTACCTTTAATGAGTCCATGTTCAGGGGTACCATGTAATAACTTGGCTATATACACAGGGTACCTGTACTGAGTCCATGTTCAGGGGTACCATGTAATAAATTGGCTATTTACACAGTGCACCTGTACTGATTTCATGTTCAGCGGTAGGATGTAATAACTTGGCTAGATAAAATGGTACCTGTACTGCGTCCATGGTCAGGGATATGATGTAATACATGTCAATGTCTCCTGAGTGGCGCAGTGGTCTAAGGCGCCGCATCGCAGTGCTAACTGTGCCACTAGAGATCCTGGTTCGAATCCAGGCTCTGTCGCAGCCGGCCGTGACCGGGAGACTTATGGGCAGCGCACAATTGGCCTAGCGTCGTCCAGGGTTGGGGAGGGAATGGCCGGCAGGGATGTAGCTCAGTTGATAGAACATGGCGTTTGCAACGCCAGGGTTGTGGGTTCGATTCCCACGGGGGGCCAGTATGTACAGTGGGGAAAAAAAGTATTTAGTCAGCCACCAATTGTGCAAGTTCTCCCACTTAAAAAGATGAGAGAGGCCTGTAATTTTCATCATAGGTACACGTCAACTATGACAGACAAAATGAGGAAAAAAAATCCAGAAAATCACATTGTAGGATTTTTAATGAATTTATTGGCATATGATGGTGGAAAATAAGTATTTGGTCAATAACAAAAGTTTCTCAATACTTTGTTATATACCCTTTGTTGGCAATGACACAGGTCAAACGTTTTCTGTAAGTCTTTACAAGGTTTTCACACACTGTTGCTGGTATTTTGCCCCATCCTCCATGCAGATCTCCTCTAGAGCAGTGATGTTTTGGGGCTGTCGCTGGGCAACACAGACTTTCAACTCCCTCCAAAGATTTTCTATGGGGTTGAGATCTGGAGACTGGCTAGGCCACTCCAGGACCTTGAAATGTTCTTACGAAGCCACTCCTTCGTTGCCCGGGCGGTGTGTTTGGGATCATTGTCATGCTGAAAGACCCAGCCACGTTTCATCTTCAATGCCCTTGCTGATGGAAGGAGGGTTTTCACTCAAAATCTCACGATACATGGCCCCATTCATTCTTTCCTTTACACGGATCAGTCGTCCTGGTCCCTTTGCAGAAAAACAGCCCCAAAGCATGATGTTTCCAACCCCATGCTTCACAGTAGGTATGGTGTTCTTTGGATGCAACTCACCATTCTTTGTCCTCCAAACATGACAAGTTGAGTTTTTACCAAAAAGTTATATTTTGGTTTCATCTGACCATATGACATTCTCCCAATCCTCTTCTGGATCATCCAAATGCACTTCAGACGGGCCTGGACATGTACTGGCTTAAGCAGGGGGACACGTCTCGCACTGCAGGATTTGAGTCCCTGGCGGCGTAGTGTGTTACTGATGGTTGGCTTTGTTACTTTGGTCCCAGCTCTCTGCAGGTCATTCACTAGGTCCCCCGTGTGGTTCTGGGATTTTTGCTCACCGTTCTTGTGATCATTTTGACCCCACGGGGTGAGATCTTGCGTGGAGCCCCAGATCGAGGGAGATTATCAGTGGTCTTGTATGTCTTCCATTTCCTAATAATTGCTCCCACAGTTGATTTCTTCAAACCAAGCTGCTTACCTATTGCAGATTCAGTCTTCCCAGCCTGGTGCAGGTCTACAATTTTGTTTTTGGTGTCCTTTGACAGCTCTTTGGTCTTGGCCATTGTGAAGTTTGGAGTGTGACTGTTTGAGGTTGTGGACAGGTGTCTTTTATACTGATAACAAGTTCAAACAGGTGCCATTAATACGGGTAACGAGTGGAGGACAGAGGAGCCTCTTAAAGAAGAAGTTACAGGTCTGTGAGAGCCAGAAATCTTGCTTGTTTGTAGGTGACCAAATACTTATTTTCCACCATAATTTGCAAATAAATTCATTAAAAATCCTACAATGGGATTTTCTGGAATTTTTTTTCTCAATTTGTCTGTCATAGTTGACGTGTACCTATGATGAAAATTACAGGCCTCTCTCATCTTTTTAAGTGGGAGAACTTGCACAATTGGTGGCTGACTAAATACTTTTTTTCCCCACTGTATATGTATTCACTAACTGTAAGTCGCTCTGGATAAGAGTAAATGTAATAACTTGGCTATATACACTGGTAACTATACTGAGTCAATGTTCAGGGGTACCATCTAACATATTGGCTATATACACAGAATACCTGTACTGAGTCCATGTTCATGGGTACCTGTACCTCTTTAAGGAATACCTGGAATAGTATAAAGTAATTCTGTACCTGTACTGAGGCCATGTTCATGGTATGATGTAATTACTTGGCTATATACATGTTTACCTGCACTGAGTCCATGTTCAGGCGCAGCAGGTAATAACGTGGCCATATACACGGAGTAACAGTACTGAGTCCATGTTCAGGGGTATCATGTAACTACTTGGATATATACACGGTACCTGTACTGAGTCAATGTTCAGGGGTACGATGTAATAACTTGGCTGTATACCTGAGCTACCTGTACTGAGTCCATGTTCAGGGGTATGATGTAATAACTTGGCTGTATACCTGAGCAACCTGTACTGAGTCAATGTTCAGGGGTACTATGTAATAACTTGGCTGTATCCCTGAGCTACCTGTACTGAGTCAATGTTCAGGGGTACGATGTAATAACTTGGCTGTATACCTGAGCTACCTGTACTGAGTCCATGTTCAGGGGTTCCATGTAACAACTTGGCTATATAAATGGGGTACCTGTACTGAGACCATGTTCAGGGGTACCATGTAAAAACTTGGATATATACACTTGGTACCTGTACTGAGTCAATGTTCTGGGGTACGATGTAATAACTTGGCTGTATACCTGAGCTACCTGTACTGAGTTAATGTTAGGGGAACGATGTAATAACTTGGCTGTATACCTGAGCTACCTGTACTGAGTCAATGTTCAGGGATACGATGTAATAACTTGGCTGTATACCTGAGCTACCTGTACTGAGTCCATGTTCAGGGGTACGATGTAATAACTTGGCCGTATACCTGAGCTACCTGTACTGAGTCCATGTTTAGGGGTACGATGTAATAACTTGGCTGTATACCTGATCTACCTGTACTGAGTCAATGTTAAGGGGTATGATTTAATAACTTGGCTGTATACCTGAGCTACCTGTACTGAGTCAATGTTCAGGGGTACGATGCAATAACTTACGTTAGACCACTCAGCAACTCTACAGGTATGTTAGCTAGACCACTCATCCACCCAAAGGTCTGTTAGATAGACTAGACAACTGAGCCACCCAACAGGTCTGTAAGTTAGACCACTCAGCCATCCAACAGGTCTGTTAGTTAGATTGGAACACTCAGCCACCCAACAGGTCTGTCAGTTACACTGGAACACTCAGCCACCCAACAGGTCTGTTAGTTAGACTGGAACACTCAGCAACCCAACTGGTCTGTCAGTTAGACTGGAACACTCAGCCACCCAACAGGTCTGTTAGTTAGACCACTCAGCCATCCTACAGGTCTGTTAGTTAGAATAGACCACTCAGCCATCCAACAGGTCTATTAGTTAGACTGGACCACTCAGCCATCCTACAGGTCTGTTAGTTAGACTAGACCACTTAGCCACCCAACAGGTCTGTTGACCAATCAGCAACCCAACAGGTTTGTTAGTCAGGCCACTCAGCCATCCTACAGGTCTGTTAGTTAGACCACTCAGCCACCCAACAGGTCTGTTAGTTAGGCCACTCAGCCATCCTACAGGTCTGTTAGTTAGACTAGACCACTCATCCACCCAACAGGTCAGTTAGTCACACTAAACCACTCAGCCATGCTACAGGTTTGTTAGATAGTCTAGACAACTCAGCCACCCAACAGGTCTGTTAGTTAGACTAGACCACTCAGCCACCCAACAGGTTTTTTAGTTAGGCCACTCAGCCACCCAAGAGGTCTGTTAGTTAGACCACTCAGCCATCCAACAGATCTATTAGTTAAACCACTCAGCCACCCAACAGGTCTGTAAGTTTGACTAGACCACTCAGCCATACAACAGGTCTGTTAGTTAGACTAGACTGCTCATCCATCCAACAAGTATTTTAGACTAGACCACTCAGCTACACAACAGGTCTGTTAAACTAGACTAGAACACTTAGCCATCCTACAGGCCAGTTAGTTAGACTAAACCACTCAGCCACACAACCGGAATGTTAGATAGACTAGATCACTCAGCCACCCAACAGGTCTGTTAGTTAGACTAGACCACTCAGCCACCCAACAGGATTTTTAGTTAGGCCACTCAGCCACCCAAGAGGTCTGTTAGTTACACCACTCAGCCATCCAACAGTTCTTTTTGTTAGACTAGACTGCTCATCCACCCAAAAGGTATTTTAGACTAGACCACTCAGCCACACAACAGGTCTGTTAGACCACTCAGCCACGGAAAATGCATGTTAGACTAGACTAGAACACTTAGCCATCCTACAGGTCTGTTAGTTACACTAGAACACTCAGCCATCCTACAGGTCTGTTAGTTATACTAGGACACTCAGCCATCATACAGGTCTGTTAGTTAGACTAGACCACTCAGCCACCAAACAGGTTTGTTAGACCACTCAGCCACCCAACAGGTCTGTTAGTTAGACTAGACCACTCAGCCACCCAACAGGTCTGTTAGTTAGACTGGAACACTCAGCCATCCTACAGGTCTGTTAGTTATACTAGACCACTCAGCCATGCTACAGGTCTGTTAGTTAGACTAGACTACTCATCAACCCAACAGGACTGTTAGACCACTCAGCCACACAACAGGTATGTTAGTTAGACCACTCAGCCATCCTACAGGTCTGTCAGTTAGACTGCAACACTCAGCCACCCACCAGGTCTGTCAGTTAGACTGTGCTCTCAGCCACCAACAGTGCTGTCAGTTAGACTGGAACACTCAGCCACCCAACAGGTATGTTAGTTAGACTGGAACACTCAGCCACCCAACAGGTCTTTTAGTTAGACTAGTGGTGAGCTCCAGTGAACCAAGTGCTCCACATATGCCTCTCAATGGATGCAACAAGTGAGGTGCTCCACACCAGGCCAGGATGCTCTCCAGCGAACTCGGATGCTCTAACAAGCAAGGATGCTCCATCAAGCAATGGACACCAGCGAACTAGGATGCTCCAAGAAGATAGGTTGCTCCAACGAGCCATAGACTCCAGCGAACTAGGATGCTCCAACAAGCCAGGATGCTCCAACAAGCCAGGATGTTTCAACAAGCTCTCTATGCAAAACGAGCTCTCTGCTTCTCTGAGCAGTGAGCAAGGATATCTCCAGTGACTCTCTGTTCTCTAGCGTGCCAGAATGCTCCAGCGCTCTCTGTTGCCCCAGCAGTCCAGGATTCTCCATAGCTCTCTGATGCTACAGCGAGCCAGGATGCGCCTTCAGAGCTCTCTGTTCTCCTTCAGTGTGTCTCTTCTCCTAACTCTCTTTGTCTCTATCAGACCTAACTCTTCTCCATAACTCTCTGTTCTCTATCAGACCTAACTCTTCACCAGAGCTCTCTGTTCTCTATCAGACCTAACTCTTCTCCATAGCTCTCTGTTCTACATCAAACCTAACTCTTCTCCAGAGCTCTCTGTTCTACATCAAACCCAACGCTTCTCCAGAGCTCTTTGTTCTACATCAAACCTAACTCTTCTCCAGAGCTCTCTGTTCTCTATCAGACCTAACTCTTCTCCATAGCTCTCTGTTCTCTATCAGACCTAACTCTTCTCCAGAGCTCTCTGTTCTCTATCAGACCTAACTCTTCTCCAGAGCTCTCTGTTCTCTATCAAACCCAACTCTTCTCCAGAGCTCTCTGTTCTACATCAAACCTAACTCTTCTCCAGAGCTCTCTGTTCTACATCAAACCTAACTCTTCTCCAGAGCTCTCTGTTTCTCTCTCTTCTCCAGTTCTCTCTATCAGACCTAACTCTTCTCCAGAGCTCTCTGTTCTCTATCAGACCTAACTCTTCTCTCAGAGCTCTCTGTTCTCTATCAAACCCAACGCTTCTCCAGAGCTCTCTGTTCTACATCAAACCTAACTCTTCTCCAGAGCTCTCTGTTCTACATCAAACCTAACTCTTCTCCAGAGCTCTCTGTTCTCTATCAGACCTAACTCTTCTCCATAGCTCTCTGTTCTACATCATACCTAACTCTTCTCCAGAGCTCTCTGTTCTACATCAGACCTAACTCTTCTCCAGAGCTCTCTGTTCTCTATCAGACCTAACTCTTCTCCAGAGCTCTCTGTTGTACATCAAACCTAACTCTTCTCCAGAGCTCTCTGTTCTCTATCAGACCTAACTCTTCTCCAGAGCTCTCTGTTCTCTATCAGACCTAACTCTTCTCCAGAGCTCTCTGTTCTCTATCAAACCCAACGCTTCTCCAGAGCTCTCTGTTCTACATCAAACCTAACTCTTCTCCAGAGCTCTCTGTTCTACATCAGACCTAACTCTTCTCCAGAGCTCTCTGTTCTCTATCAAACCCAACGCTTCTCCAGAGCTCTCTGTTCTACATCAAACCTAACTCTTCTCCAGAGCTCTCTGTTCTCTATCAGACCTAACTCTTCTCCAGAGCTCTCTGTTCTCTATCAGACCTAACTCTTCTCCAGAGCTCTCTGTTCTCTATCAGACCTAACTCTTCTCCAGAGCTCTCTGTTCTCTATCAAACCCAACGCTCTCTGTTCTCTATCAGCTCTTCACCAGAGCTCTCCGTTCTCTATCAGACGTAACTCTTCTCCAGAGTTCTCTGTTCTTTATCAGACCTAACTCTTCCCCAGAGCTTTCTGTTCTCTATCAGATCTAACTCTACTCCAGAGCTCTCTGTTCTTTATCAGACCTAACTCTTCACCAGAGTTGTCTGTTCTCCATCAGACCTAACTATTCTCCAGAGCTGTCTGTTCTCTATCAAACCTAACTCTACTCCTGAGCTCTCTTTTCTCCATCAGACCTCTCTTCTCCAGCACTCTCTGTTCTCTATCAGACCTAACTCTTCACCAGAGCTCTCTGTTCTTTATCAGTCCTAACTCTTCCCCAGAGCTCTCTGTTCTCTATCAGTGCTAACTCTTCTCCAGAGCAGTCTGTACTCTATCAAACCTAACTCTTCTCGAGAGCTCTCAGTTCTCGATCAGACATAACTATTCTCCAGACCTCTCTGTTCTCTATCAGACCTAACTCTTCTACAGAGCTCTCTGTTCTCTGTCAGACCTAACTCTTCTTCTGAGCTCTCTGTTCTACATCAGACCTGAGTCTTCTCCAGAGCTCTCTGTTCTCTATCAGACCTAACTCTACTCCAGAGCTCTCTGTTCTACATCATACCTAACTCTTCTCCAGAGTTCTCTGTTCTTTATGAGACCTAACTCTACTACAGAGCTCTCTGTTCTCTATCAGCCCTAACTCTTCTCCAGAGCTCTCTGTTCTATATCAGTCCTAACTCTTCTCCAGAGCTCTCTGTTCTACATCAAACCTAACTCTTCTCTAGAGCTCTCTGTTCTCTATCAGACCTAACTCTACTCCAGAGCTCTGTGTTCCGGGACATGATCGGGCGCTAGGTGGTCGTATATATCGATGACATCCTGGTCTATTCGGCTACCTGTAAGGATCACATTGCTCACATCCGAGTAGTCTTGAGACGCCTCCTGGAAAATCTGCTTTATGTTAAAGCGGAGAAGTGCCAATTCCATTATGTCGAGGTCTCCTTCTTTGGATACCGGATCAACCCTCATGGGGTGAGCATGAATGAAAGGAAGGTCGAAGAAGTCAGGTCATGGCCAGTCCCAACCACCATATAAGGGCTCATGGCCAGTCCCAACCACATATAAGGGCTCATGGCCAGTCCCAACCACCATATAAGGGCTCATGGCTAGTCCCAACCACCATATAAGGGCTCATGGCCTGTCCCAACCACCATATAAGGGCTCATGGCCAGTCCCAACCACCATATAAGGGCTCATGGCCAGTTCCAACCACAATATAAGGGCTCATGGCCAGTCCCAACCACCATATAAGGGCTCATGGCCAGTCCCAACCACCATATAAGGGCTCACGGCCAGTCCCAACCACCATATAAGGGCTCATGGCCAGTCCCAACCACCATATAAGGGCTCATGGCCAGTCCCAACCACCATATAAGGGCTCATGGCCAGTCCCAACCACCATATAAGGGCTCCAATGGTTTCTGGGGATTGCCAACTCCTACCGCCGCTTCATTAAGAACTTCAGCTCCATTGCCTCTCCTCTCACCTCACCTCTCCTCTCACCACTCCCCTCACCTCTCTCTTTACTTCCTCGTAAGTTGGTGTGGACTCCTGCAGCCGATGAAGCCTTCCGCCTACTGAAGGGTTGTTTCACCTCCTCCCCGTTGCTGAGACACCCAGATCCTACGCTGCCCTTCGTGGTGGAGGTGGACACCCCGTTTCTGAGACACCCAGATTCTACGCTGCCCTTCGTGGTGGAGGTGGACACACCGTTGCTGAGACACCCAGATTCTACGCTGCCCTTCATGGTGGAGGTGGACACCCCGTTGCTGAGACACCCAGATCCTACGCTGCCCTTCGTGGTGGAGGTGGACACCTCGGAAGTGGGCGTGGGAGCCATCCTGTCCCAACACCAAGGTAACCTACAGAAATGGTATCCATGTGCATACTTCCCCAAACAATTGTCTCCTGCAGAGAGGACCTATGATGTCTGCGACCAGGAGCTCCTGGCGGTGAAGTTGGCATTAGCGGAGTGGAGACAAGGCTGGAGGGCGCCAAGGAGCCATTCCTCATACTCACGACCATCAGAACCTGGAGTACATACGGAATGCGAGGCGGCTGAACCCGCAGAAAGCAAGGTGGGCCCTTTCACCAGATTCCACTTCATCCTGTCATATCGCCCAGGTTCTAAGAACATAAAAGCCAATGCCCTGTCCCGTCTCCACGATTCAGGAGAGGTTCCGATCCCGAGTGCGCCCATCATACAACCCTCTCGAATCGTTGCTCCCGTGCTCTGGACGTAGACGTGGACATCCGCCAGGCTCTGGAGAGAGAACCCGCGCCGGCAACCTGCCCTCCGGAGCGCATCTACGTTTCCTAAGGGATCAGCTGTTGACCTGGGCACACACATCCCTCGCCGCTGGACACCCAGGTATCACCCGCACTATCCAATCCCTCTTTGATAAGTACTGGTGGCCCACATTGGTGCAGGGAAAGTTACTGAGTGAGACAAGGGGAAGTGCAGAAAGTTCATATTCTGTTTCTAAGGAGGGAGGCAAAGGGCAACAGTCTAGTTTCAGTTCCTGATAAGGCAGGCCAGCTGCGGAAGTAGGGAGGAGTGAGGAATTCGGCTCGAGGTCAAGTCAACAGATGAAGTGAGAAGAAACCTCTGGGAGTGGGGCCAGAGGGGCCAACAACAACGACTCTCCTACTACAGTCCTATTTCACACACATACACTTCCATGCCCACGAAGGTTCTAGCATCAGGCAGGGCCATGACTTCATCAGTGAGAAGAAGCAATTAAGTTCCTGCCTAGCAACAGAGATGTATTGGCTGTCTAGATGTGTAAGTAGTTGACCCCGCCTAGTAGGATGTTATCAATATGTGTGCTTGTGTAACATGCTTTGTCTTTGCAGCTGTATGACCCAGTGGGTGAATAAACTTGGTTTGAGCTTTTTATAGTCGTCCGTTTGAGTTTTTACTCTGGTGGTTCAGAACCTAACATACCTGATATGAGAAGCTGTTACCCTCAGCAGGTCAGTTCAGTATTGACCTGATATGAGAAGCTGTTACCCTCAGCAGGTCAGTTCAGTATTGACCTGATATGAGAAGCTGTTACCCTCAGCAGGTCAGTTCAGTATTGACCTGATATGAGAAGCTGTTACCCTCAGCAGGTCAGTGTAATTCACCATTGTAACCAGGAACCCGTTTCAATTATAAAACAGAAAAAAAAACTAAGACCGCTGCAAACGTCCGATTTTAGATGAGCAGTTATGTTAGTACAGTAAGAAAATACCACAACAGAGACAATTGTCACTTGGCACAGTGTTATAGGACACCTTCAGCTAAACAATCAGCTATGCAGTACTACTACCTTCAGTGTTATAGGACACCTTCAGCTAAACAATCAGCTATGTAGTACTACTACTACCTTCAGTGTTATAGGACAACTTCAGCTAAACAATCAGCTATGTAGTATTACTACTACCTTCAGTGTTATAGGACACCTTCAGCTTAACAATCAGCTATGTAGTACTACTACTACCTTCAGTGTTATAGGACACCTTCAGCTAAACAATCAGGCATGGCCTCTATATTGTAATGGCCTCTGTATGATGTCAGAAACACTTATATGTTCAGCGGCAATAAGACTGGATGAACATTCTGGACAGGCTGTCACACAGAGAGCCAGGGCCAACGGACTGGATGAACATTCTGGACAGGCTGTCACACAGAGAGCCAGGGCCATCGGACTGGATTAACATTCTGGACAGGCTGTCACACAGAGAGCCAGGGTCATCGGACTGGATAAACATTCTGGACAGGCTGTTTTAAAGAGAGCCAGGGCCAATGGACTGGATGAACATTCTGGACAGGCTGTCACACAGAGAGCCAGGGCCAACAGACTGGATGAACATTCTGGACAGGCTCTCATACAGAGAGCCAGGGTCATCGGACTGGATTAACATTCTGGACAGGCTGTCAAACAGAGAGCCAGGGCCATCAGACTGGATTAACTTTCTGGACAGGCTGTCACACAGAGAGCCAGAGTGTGGGATTCACAAACCCCCACACACTCTCAAACACACCTTCTCTTACACACACACATACACACACACACACACACACACACACACACACACACACACACACACACAAAATACACACACACACACACACACACACACCACACACACACACATACACACACACAAACACGCACACACACACACACACACATACACACACAAATACACACACAAATACACACGTACACACACACACAAACACACACACACACACATACACACAAATACACACACACACACACACACACACACACACATACACACACACACACAAACACACACAAGCACACACACACACAAACACAGGGTGAGGGCCTCACAGACACACAGATACATACCTCCCTGTGGAAGCACTCTGCGGGAAACAGGCAATCAGCTCCTAAGTAAAGGTCACATTTGCAATGCAGGTGACCGCAGAGAGAGAGAAGCAGGTAATTGGTAGCTGGTAGCAGGGAGCACTAAGGCACTAACACAGTGGCAGGGTAGAGGGAGATAATGTGATGGATGGAAAACGTTTGGCGGGTAATTAAATGTTGTGGACGTCCCACTCTGTGATCTGGAGAGAGGGAGAGATAGAATTAGAAGAGAGAGAGGGATGGAGAGAGAAAGGAGGCAGGAGGAAGAAGAGAGAGAAAGAGGTAGGGGGAAAAACGAAGAGGGAAAGTTGGAGAAGGGATGGGAGAACAGAGGGGGAACAAGAGGAGAGAGGAGGGTGGAAAACAGAGGAAGACAGGAGGAGAGAGGAGGGTGGAGAAAAGAGGAAGACAGGAGGAGAGAAGAGGGTGGAGAACAGAGGAGGAAAAAGAGGAGAGGGGGGACTGAGGACAGAGGAAGACAGGTGGATCAGTCTGATCAGTCCCTACACCCAAACGAGGACATTGCGTTCATCCACCTCTGGCCTGCTGGGGGCCCTTCCTCTGCGGAAGCAGGAGCTCCCGCTCAGCCCAGTCAAAACTGTTCGCTGCTCTGGCAGAAACAAAGGGTGGACACAAGCTCCCTCACGACGCCAGGACAGCAGAGTCACTCACCACCTTCCGGAGACATTTGAAACCCCAGAGGAGGAATACCTGGGAGGAGAAAGTATTCCTTCTAACCCCCCCCCCCCCCCCCCCCCCAAATTGTAAAGTGGTTATCCCACTGGCTATAGGGTGAACGCACCCAATTTGTGAGTCGCTCTGGCTAAGAGCGTCTGCTAAATGACGTTAATGTGCCCTTGAGCAAGGCACTTAACCCTAATTGCTCCTGTAAGTCGCTCTGGTTAAGAGCGTCTGCTAAATGACTAAAATGTAAAAAAATTTAAATGTAAAGGTGGAGAGAGGAGGGTGGAGAACAGAGGAGGAACAAGAGAAAAGAGAGGGGGGCTGAGGACAGAGGAAGACAGGAGGACAGAAGAGGGTGGAGCCCATAAGAGAAACAAAGGAAGACAGGAGGACAGAAGAGGGTGGATAACATAAGAGGAACAAGAGGGTGGAGGACAGAGGAAGAAAGGAGGAGAGAGGAGGGTGGAGAAAAGAGGAAGACAGGAGGAGAGAGGAGGGTAGAGGACAGAGGAGGAACAAGAGGAGAGAGGGGGGCTGAGGACAGAGGAAGACAGGAGGAGAGAAGAGGGTGGAGAACATAAGAGGAACAAGAGTAGAGAGGAGGGTGGAGGACAGAGGAAGAAAGGAGGAGAGAGGAGGTTGGAGAAAAGAGGAAGCCAGGAGGAGAGAAGAGGGTGGAGAACAGAGGAGGAAAAAGAGGAGAGGGGGGACTGAGGACAGAGGAAGAAAGGTGGAAAGAGGAGGGTGGAGGACAGAGGAGGAATAAGAGAAAAGAGAGGGGGGCTGAGGACAGAGGAAGACAGGAGGAGAGAGGAGGGTGGAGAAAAGAGGAAGACAGGAGGAGAGAGGAGGGTGGAGGACAGAGGAAGAAAGGAGGAGAGAGGAGGTTGGAGAAAAGAGGAGGTTGGAGAAAAGAGGAAGCCAGGAGGACAGAAGAGGGTGGAGAACATAAGAGAAACAAAGGAAGACAGGAGGACAGAAGAGGGTGGAGAACATAAGAGGAACAAGAGGAGAGAGGGAGGGTGGAGAACAGAGGAAGACAGGAGGAGAGAGGGAGGGTGAACAGAGAAAGAGAAGGAAGACAGGAGGAGAGAAGAGGGTGGAGAAGACAGAACACAAGAGGAAAAAGAGGAGAGGAGGGGGGGGGACAGAGGAAGAACAGGAGGAAGAAGACAGGGAGAACAGAAGAGGGTGGAGAGAGAACACAAGAGGACAGGAAAGAGGAAGACAGAGGAGAGGGAGGGGAGAACAGAGGAAGACAGGAGGAGAGAGGAGGGTGGAGGAACAGAGGAGGACAAGAGTAGAGAGGAGGGCTGAGGACAGAGGAAGACAGGAGGGAGAGAGGAGGGTGGAGAACAGAGGAAGACAGGAGGAGAGAGGAGGGTGGAGACAGAGGAAGAACAGGAGGAGAGAGGAGGGTGGAGGACAGAGAGGAAGACAGGAGGAGAGAGGAGGGTGAGGACAGAGGAAGACAGGAGGAGAGAGGAGAGTGGAGAACAGAGGAAGACAGGAGGAGAGAGGAGAGTGGAGGACAGAGGAAGACAGGAGGAGAGAGGAGGGTGGAGGACAGAGGAGGAAAAAGAGGAGAGAGGAGGGTGAGAGAACAGAGGAGAACAGGAGGAGAGAGGAGGGTGGAGGACAGAGAGAAGACAGGGAGGAGGAGAGTGGAGTGGGAGGACAGAGGAAGACAGGAAGAGGAGAGAGGAGGTGGAGGAGAACAGAGGAGGAACAAGAGGAGAGAGGAGGGTGGAGAAACAGAGGAGGAGACAAGAGAGAGAGAGGAGAGAGTGGAGGAGGACAGAGGAAGACAGGAGGAGAGAGGAGGGTGGAGAACAGAGGAAGACAGGAGTAGAGAGGAGGGTGGAGGACAGAGGAAAGACAGGAGGAGAGAGGAGGGTGGAGAACAGAGGAGGAACAAGAGTAGAGAGGGGATGCTGAGGACAGAGGAAGACAGGAGGAGAGAGGAGGGTGGAGAACAGAGGAAGACAGGAGGAGAGAGGAGAGGTGGAGGACAGAGGAAGACAGGAGGAGAGAGGAGGGTGGAGGACAGAGGAGGAAAGGAGGAGAGAGGAGGGTGGAGAACAGAGGAGGAACAAGAGGAGAGAGGAGGGTGGAGAACAGAGGAGGAACAAGAGGAGAGAGGAGGGTGGAGACAGAGGAAGACAGGAGGAGAGAGGAGGGTGGAGGACAGAGAAAGACAGGAGGAGAGAGGAGGGTGGAGAACAGAGGAGGAACAAGAGGAGAGAGGAGGGTGGAGAACAGAGGAGGAACAAGAGGAGAGAGGAGGGTGGAGAAAAGAGGAGGAAGGAGTAGAGAGGAGAGAGGACAGAGGAAGACAGGAGGAGAGAGGAGGGTGGAGAACAGAGGAGGAACAAGAGGAGAGAGGGGGGCTGAGGACAGAGGAAGACAGGAGGAGAGAGGAGGGTGGAGGATTGAGGAAAACAGGTGGAGAACAGAGGAAGACAGAAGGAGAGAGGAGTGTGGTGGACAGAGGAGGACAAGAGGAGAGAGGAGGGTGGAGAACAGAGGAAGACAAGAGGAGAGAGGAGGGTGGAGGACAGAGGAAGACAGGAGGAGAGAGGAGGGTGGAGGACAGAGGAAGACAGGAGGAGAGAGGAGGGTGGAGGACAGAGGAGGAACAAGAGGAGAGAGGGGGCTGAGGACAGAGGAAGACAGGAGGAGAGAGGAGGGTGGAGAACAGAGGAGGAACAAGAGAGAGAGAGGAGGTGGAGAACAGAGGAGGAAAGGAGGAACAAGGAGAGAGAGGAGGGTGGAGGACAGAGGAAGAACAGGAGGAGAGAGGAGGGTGGATAACAGAGGAGGAACAAGAGGAGAGAGGAGGGTGGAGGACAGAGGAAGACAGGAGGGAGAGAGGAGGGTGGAGGACAGAGGAAGACAGGAGGAGAGAGGAGGGTGGAGAACAGAGGAGGAACAAGAGGAGAGAGGGGGCTGAGGACAGAGAAGACAGGAGAGAGAGGAGGGTGGAGAACAGAGGAGGAACAAGAGGAGAGAGGGGGCTGAGGACAGAGGAAGACAGGAGGAGAGAGGAGGGTGGAGAAGACAGAGGAGAGAGGAGGGTGGAGAACAGAGGAGGAAGGAGGGAGGACAGAGGAAGACAGGAGGAGAGAGGAGGGTGGAGAACAGAGAGGAACAAGAGGAGAGAGGAGGGTGGAGAACAGAGGAAGACAGGAGGAGAGAGGAGGGTGGAGGACAGAGGAAGACAGGAGGAGAGAGGAGGGGGGAGGACAGAGGAGGAACAAGAGGAGAGAGGAGGGTGGAGGACAGAGGAAGACAGGAGGAGAGAGGAGGGTGGAGGACAGAGGAAGAACAGGAGGAGAGAGGGGGTGGAGGACAGAGGAAGACAGGAGGAGAGAGGAGGGTGGAGAACAGAGGAAGACAGGAGGAGGAGAGAGGAGGGTGGAGAACAGAGGAAGACAGGAGGAGAGAGGAGGGTGGAGAACAGAGGAAGAACAGGAGGAGAGAGGGGGCTGAGGACAGAGGAAGACAGGAGGAGAGAGGAGGGTGGAGGACAGAGGAGGAAACAAGAGGAGAGAGGAGGGTGGAGAACAGAGGAAGACAGGAGGAGAGAGAGGAGGGTGGAGAACAGAGGAGGAACAAGAGGAGAGAGGAGGGTGGAGAACAGAGGAAGACAGGAGGAGAGAGGAGGGTGGAGGACAGAGGAAGACAGGAGGAGAGAGGAGGGTGGAGAACAGAGGAAGACAGGAGGAGAGAGGAGGGTGGAGAACAGAGGAAGAACAAAAGGAGAGAGGAGGGTGGAGAACAGAGGAAGACAGGAGGAGAGAGGGAGGGTGGAGAACAGAGGAAGACAGGGAGGAGAGGAGGGTGGAGAACAGAGGAGGAACAAGAGGAGAGAGGGGGCTGAGGACAGAGGAAGACAGAGGGAGAGAGAGAGGGGAGGGAGGAACAGAGGAAGACAGGAGGAGATAGAGGAGAGAGGACAGAGGACAGAGGAAGACAGGAGGGAGAACAGAGGGTGGAGAACAGAGGAGGGAACAGAGGAAGAGGAGAGAGGGGGGGACGAGGAGGACAGAGGAAGACAGGAGGAGGAGAGGAAGATGGAGGACAGAGGAAGACAGGAGGAGAGAGGAGGGTGGAGAACAGAGGAAGACAGGAGGAGAAAGGAGGGTGGAGAACAGAGGAGGAACAAGAGGAGAGGGAGGGTGAGGAACAGAGGAAGACAGGAGGAGAGAGGAGGGTGAGGAGAACAGAGGAAGACAGGAGGAGAGAGGGGGGTGGAGAACAGAGGAGGAACAGGAGGAGAGAGAGGAGGGGGAGAACAGAGGAAGACAGGAGGAGAGAGGAGGGTGGAGAACAGAGGAGGAACAAGAGGAGAGAGGAGGGTGGAGAACAGAGGAAGACAGGAGGAGAGAGGAGGGTGGAAAACAGAGGAAGACAGGAGGATAGAGGAGGGTGGAGGACAGAGGAAGACAGGAGGAGAGAGGAGGGTGGAGAACAGAGGAGGAACAAGAGGAGAGAGGAGGGCAGAGGACAGAGGAAGACAGGAGGAGAGAGGAGGGTGGAGAACAGAGGAAGACAGGAGGAGAGAGGAGGGTGGAGAACAGAGGAAGACAGGAGGAGAGAGGAGGGTGGAGAACAGAGGAAGACAGGAGGAGAGAGGAGGGTGGAGAACAGAGGAGGAACAAGAGGAGAGAGGGGGGTGGAGAACAGAGGAAGAACAAGAGGAGAGAGGAGGGTGAGGACAGAGGAAGACAGGAGGAGAGAGGAGGGTGGAGAACAGAGGAAGACAGGAAGATAGAGGAGGGTGGAGAACAGAGGAGGAACAAGAGGAGAGTGGGCGGCTGAGGACAGAGGAAGACAGGAGGAAAGAGGAGGGTGGGGACTGAGGAAGACAGGAGGAGAGAGGGGGTGGAGAACAGAGGAGGAACAAGAGGAGAGAGGAGGAGGGTGGAGAACAGAGGAAGACAGGAGGAGAGAGGAGGGTGGAGAACAGAGGAAGACAGGAGGAGAGAGGAGGGTGGAGAACAGAGGAGGAACAAGAGGAGAGAGGAGGGATGAGGACAGAGGAAGACAGGAGGAGAGAGGAGGGTGGAGGACTGAGGAAGACAGGAGGAGAGAGGAGGGTGGAGAACAGAGGAAGACAGGAGGAGATAGAGGAGGTGGAGGGGAGGAAAGAGAGGAGGAGACAGGAGGAGAGTGGGCGGCTGAGGACAGAGGAAGACAGGAGGAAAGAGGAGGGTGGGACAGAGGAAGACAGGAGGAGAGAGGAGGGTGGAGAACAGAGGAGGAACAAGAGGAGAGAGGAGGGTGGAGAACAGAGGAAGACAGGAGGAGAGAGGAGGGTGGAGAACAGAGGAAGACAGGAGGAGAAAGGAGGAGGGTGGAGAACAGAGGAGGAACAAGAGGAGAGAGGGGTGCTGAGGACAGAGGAAGACAGGAGGAGAGAGGAGGGTGGAGGACTGAGGAAGACAGGAGGAGAGAGAGGAGGGTGGAGAACAGAGGAAGACAGGAGGAGAAATGGAGGGTGGAGAACAGAGGAGGAACAAGAGGACAGAGTGGGGCTGAGGACAGAGGAAGAGGAGGAGAGAGGAGGGTGGAGGACAGAGGAGGAACAAGAGGAGAGAGGAGGGTGGAGGACAGATGAGGAACAAGAGGAGAGAGGAGGGTGGAGGACAGAGGAATACAGGAGGAAAGAGGAGGGTGGAGGACTGAGGAAGACAGGAGGAGAGAGGAGGTGGAGTACTGAGGAAGACTGGAGGAGAGAGGAGGGTGGAGGACAGAGGAAGACAGGAGGAGAGAGGAGGGTGGAGGACAGAGGAAGACAGGAGGAGGAGAGAGGAGGACAGAGGAAGACAGGAGAGAGGAGGACAGAGGACAGAGGAAGACTGGAGGAGAGAAGAAGAGGTAGAGGAATAGAGGAGAGAGTGGATGAAAAGAAGTGAGTGGAGGAAAGAGGTAGAATGATAGGATGCTGGCTAACAGAGAGCAGAGTGCCTTAATTAAAGTGGGTCAGCTGTGACTGAGTGGCAGCTAGGGGTGATGGGGGCACGGCGAGGGGGCGGGGGCGGGGCGGGCGAGGGGGGGGTAGAGGGCCAGGACTGAGGTGGAGCGAGGGGCGGGGGTGGAACTGCTAGGGTGAAACGCTTTAAGATCCATGCATTATTTACCAGGGCTCATCATGTGGGTTCCTGCCTGTATCAAACCTCATTTAGAAAGAGAAGACATTCTATCACAGAGCGGTCAAGCAGAAACACAGGCTCCGCTCTGCACGCCCCACAGGAGACGTAATTCAATGAATATATGGTGTTCATTGATATTTATAACTTAGCATAATAACTAACATAACTTAACACAGGGCCCCGTGTAGCTCAGTTGGTAGAGCATGGCGTTTGCAATGCCAGGGTTGTGGGTTTGTTTCCCACGGGGGGCCAGTATGAAAATGTATGCGCTCACTAACTGTAAGTCGCTCTGGATAAGAGCGTCTGCTAAATGACTGAAAATGTAAATGTAAAATGTTAACACATCTCTCAACTTTAACCTCTTACAGGATAGTTCCCTTTGATAAGGTTCATCGTCAACAGAGTTACTCACAGACAGACATGACAAACAATGAACACAGCGATCAGAGGGTGTGGCAAACAGCAGGACTATACTTATAGTTGAGTCAGATGTGTTAATGATGGTCTGGAACAAAAGCCTGCATCCCCTGTAGCTCTCCAGGTCCAGGGTTGGTGACCACCACTTTAACTCTCTCTCTCTCTCTCTCTCTCTCTCTTTCTCTCTCTCTTTCTCTTTCTCTCTCTCAGTCAGGGCAGAGCGTTGTGTGCAAACACGATTAGCTGGTTTTATTTTCCCAGGGCCTGTGATGAAACAGTCAGGCCTGCTGTGCATATAATTAGTGTTAGAATGTGGGGCTGAACCAGCCAAAGACCACAGAAAGTTCACACACAGTAGCAGGTTGATATTTGAGCTACAGATTAACTTAGTATTTAGGTCAATGATGATGAGTCCACAGCAAAACCAGTCACTCCTCACAATATTCCAGTGGTCTCTGCTAAATAGAACTATAAACATCAGGATGTACAGTGCCTTCAGAAAGTATTCACACCGCTTTACTTTTTCCACATTTTGTTGTGTTACAGCCCCAATTTAAAATTGAGATTTTGTGTCACTGGCCTACACACAATACCCCATCATGTCAAAGTGGAATAATGTTTTTAGAAAGTTTTACAAATTAATTAAAAATATAAAGCTGAAATGTCTTGAGTCAATAAGTATTCAACCCCTTTGTTAAGGCAAGCCTAAATAAGGTCAGGAGTGAAAATGTGCTGAACAAGTCACATAATATGTTGCATAGAATCACTCTGTGTGTAATAATACTGTTTAACATGATTTTTTAATGGCTACCTCATCTCTGTACCCCACACATACAATTATCTGTAAGGTCCCACAGTCGAGCAGTGAACTTCAAATACAGATTTAACCACAAAGACCAGGGAGGTTTTCCAATGCCTCACACTATTGGTAAATAAAGCAAACATTGAATATCCATTTGAGCATGGTGAAGTTATTAATTACACATTGGATGGTGCATCAATACATCCAGTCACTACAAAGATACAGGTGTCCTTCCTAACTCAGTCGCCAGAGAGGAAGGAAACCACTCAGGGCCAAAAGCGACTTTAATATACAGTGAGGGAAAAAAGTATTTGATCCCCTGCTGATTTTGTACGTTTGCCCACTGACAAAGAAATGATCAGTCTATCATTTTAATGGTAGGTTTATTTGAACAGTGAGAGACAGAATAACAACAAAGAAATCCAGAAAAACGCATGTCAAAAATGTTATAAATTGATTTGCATTTTAATGAGGGAAATAAGTATTTGACCCCCTCTCAATCAGAAAGATTTCTGGCTCCCAGGTGTCTTTTATACAGGTCACGAGCTGAGATTAGGAGCACACTCTTAAAGGGTGTGCTCCTAATCTCAGTTTGTTACCTGTATAAAAGACACCAATACACAGAATCAATCAATCAGATTCCAATCTCTACATAAGGCTGGAATGGACCTACACATAAGGCTGGAATGGGCTACAAGACCATCGCCAAGCAGCTTGGTGAGAAGGTGACAACAGTTGGAGTGATTATTCGCAAATGGAAGAAACACAAAATACTGTCAATCTCTCTCGGCCTGGGGCTCCATGCAAGATCTCACCTCGTGGAGTTGCAATGATCATGAGAACGGTGAGGAATCAGCCCAGAACTACACGGGAGGATCTTGTCAACGATCTCAAGGCAGCTGGGACCATAGTCACCAAGAAAACAATTGGTAACACACTATGCCGTGAAGGACTGAAATCCTGCAGCGCCCGCAAGGTCCCCCTGCTCAAGAAAGCACATAGACATGGCCGTCTGAAGTTTGCCAATGAACATCTGAATGATTCAGAGGAGAACTGGGTGAAAGTGTTGTGGTCAGATGAGACCAAAATAGAGCTCTTTGGCATCAACTCAACTCACCGTGTTTGGAGGAGGAGGAATGCTGCCTATGACCCCAAGAACACCATCCCCACCGTCAAACATGGAGGTGGAAACATTATGCTTTGTGGGTGTTTTTCTGCTAAGGGGACAGGACAACTTCACCGCATCAAAGGGACGATGGACAGGGCCATGTACCGTCAAATCTTGGGTGAGAACCTCCTTCCCTCAGCCAGGGCATTGAAAATGGGTCGTGGATGGGTATTCCAGCATGACAATGACCCAAAACACATGGCCAAGGCAACAAAGGAGTGGCTCAAGAAGAAGCACATTAAGGTCCTGGAGTGGCCTAGCCAGTCTCCAGACCTTAATCACATAGAAAATCTGTGGAGGGAGCTGAAGGTTCGAGTTGCCAAACGTCAGCCTCAAAACCTTAATGACTTGGAGAAGATCTGCAAAGAGGAGTGGAACAAAATCCCTCCTGAGATGTGAGCAAACCTGGTGGCCAACTACAAGAAACATCTGACCTCTGTGATTGCCAACAAGTGTTTTGCCACCAAGTACTAAGTCATGTTTTGCAGAGGGGTCAAATACTTATTTCCCTCATTAAAATGCAAATCAATTTATAACATTTTTGACATGCCTTTTTCTGGATTTTTGTTGTTGTTATTCTGTCTCTCACTGTTCAAATAAACCTACCATTAAAATTATAGACTGATCATGTCTTTGTCAGTGGGCAAACGTACAAAATCAGCAGGGGATCAAATACATTTTTCCCTCACTGTAGTTACAGAGTTTAATGGCTGTGATAGGAGAAAACTAAGGATGGATCAACACCACTGTAGTTACTCCACAATACTAACCTAAATGACTGAGTGAAAAGAAGGAAGCCTCTACAGAATAAAACATATTCAAAAAAATGCATATTGTTTGCAAAAACTGCAAAAAATGTGGCAAAAAAAATAACTTTATGTCCTGAATACAAAGCATTATGTTTGGGGCAAATTCAACACAACACATCACTGAGTACCACTCTTCATATTTTCAAGGATGGGAGACATATTCACCATTCACGAGGACAATAACCTAAAACACAAGGCCAAATATACACTGGAGTTGCTTACCAAGATGACATTGAATGTTCATGAGTGGCGTAGTTACAGTTTTGAGTTAAATCGGCTTGAAGATTTATGCCAAGACTTGAAAATGGCTGTCTAGCAATGATCAACAACCAACTTGACAGAGCTTGAAGAATTTTAAAAAGAATAATGTGCAAATATTGTATAATCCATATGTACAAAGCTCTTAGAGACCAGAGAGACTTACAGGTGTAATCGCTGCCAAAAGGGTGTGGATACTTATCTAAATGACATATTTCTGTATTTCATTTTCAATACATTTGTGAAAATGTTTTAAACATGTTTTCACTTTGTCATTATTAGAATGTTTCATATTTAAAAATCTATTTTGAATTCAGGCAGTAAGACACAACAAAATGTGCAATAAGTCAAGGGGTATGAATACTTTCTGAAGGCACTGTACATGTAGATACCGTAGGTACTGTACCAGGATGATGTGTATGTCAGTCAAGGGACAAAAGCTTTACAAAATGATAATTGATGAATTAAAGCTGCAAATACTCAGTTAGGTACAGTATATTGTATATTTCAACATTAGGACCTACGACTAACGCTGCTAATATTTGTTGGTTTTCATCTGTAACAAGTTTATTCAGTTTATCAGAAATAATCACTTTGGCAAATGCATGATTTTTACACATTTCTCTTCATTTTCAAACACATATGTAACAATCATTACTAATTTCTATTATCCATTTTTAATTCTATATTTAACATTTTCGTTAAGAGCAATTCCAAAAACACAGTTGAAAAGTTTCCCAAAGAAGATTCTGTTGATGCTGTTTTTCTATTCTTCTAAAAATCATCCCGATCATGGTTACACAGAGAGAGAAGTGTTCTGTAACATTTAAATAATCGTGATCATGTTACACAGAGAGAGAAGTGTTCTGTAACATTTCAATCATCATGATCATGTTACACAGAGAGAGAAGTGTTCTTGTAACATTTAAATCATCCTGATCATGTTACACAGAGAGAGAAGTGTTCTGTAACATTTCAATCATCCTGATCATGTTACACAGAGAGAGAAGTGTTCTTGTAACATTTAAATCATCCTGATCATGTTACACAGAGAGAGAAGTGTTCTGTAACATTTCAATCATCCTGATCATGGTTACACAGAGAGAGAAGTGTTCAGTAACATTTAAATAATCCTGATCATGTTACACAGAGAGAGAAGTGTTCAGTAACATTTAAATAATCCTGATCATGGTTACACAGAGAGAGAAGTGTTCTGTAACATTTAAATAATCCTGATCATGGTTACACAGAGAGAGAAGTGTTCAGTAACATTTAAATAATCCTGATCATGTTACACAGAGAGAAGTGTTCAGTAACATTTAAATCATCCTGATCATGGTTACACAGAGAGAGAAGTGTTCAGTAACATTTAAATCATCCTGATCATGGTTACACAGAGAGAGAAGTGTTCAGTAACATTTAAATAATCCTGATCATGGTTACACAGAGAGAGAAGTTTCAGTAACATTTAAATAATCCTGATCATGTTACACAGAGAGAAGTGTTCAGTAACATTTAAATAATCCTGATCATGGTTACACAGAGAGAGAAGTGTTCAGTAACATTTAAATAATCCAGATCATGTTACACAGAGAGAGAAGTGTTCTGTAACATTTCAATCATCCTGATCATGTTACACAGAGTGAAGTTTTCTGTAACATTGCAACATCAAAAACTGGTGGAGGAGAATTCCTTTCTTTATTTGTCAATGTTTCACGTTGTCTCTAACCTTAAATAGTACAGCATCATTGTATTTTATTCAGCTGCTTTTTATTCACTCTAAATGTGTTCTCCCTCCGAGAGAGCGCTGTGTTCCCAACCTGCACTTAAGTGAACCTCCTTCTACTGCTCTGTCCTATAACGAAGAATTCCCCTCACAATTAGTTTCATTGAAAGCTATTGATTTTGTTCACATTCAATTCCACACACTGAAGAGAAGCACATGAATGTTAGTAGTCGTTTGAGCAGGTCTTTGAGTCTCTCCAATACTCATTATGTCTGCCTCATAGCACTTCTTCCCTCAGAGAGGACAACACCAGGATGACTGCACCATGCCCCTGTACATAACGAGACTAGGATATGTTTCAAATGGTATTCTATTCCCTATATAGGGCATTACTGACCAGGGCCCATAGTGCACTACATAGGGAATATGATGCTATTTGGAACCCAGCCTAGAGTGACTCAATGCAACAGTAGAGATGTGGCCTACCTGCCTGCCTGACTGACTGACTGCCTGACTGCCAAACAGTGCCTGACTGCCAAATAGTGCCTGCCTGCCTAACTACCTGCCTGACTGCCTGCCTGCCTGCCTGGCTGCCTGACTGCATGAATGCCTGCCTGTCTGTCTGTCTGCCTAACTGCCTGCCTGCCTGCCTGGCTGTCTGCAAGCCTGACTGCCTGCCTGGCTGCCTGCCTGGCTGCCTGCCTGACTGCCTAACAGTGCCTGACTGCCAAATAGTGCCAGCCTGCCTGCCTAACTGCCTGCCTGGCTGCCTGCCTGGCTGCCTGCCTAACTGCCTGCCTAACTAACTGCCTGCCTGCCTAACTGGCTGCCTGCCTGCCTGCCTGCCTGCCTAACTGGCTGCCTGCCTGCCTGCCTGCCTGCCTGCCTACCTACCTGCCTGCCTAACTGCCTAACTGCCTGCCTGCCTGCCTAACTGCCTGCCTGCGTGCCTAACTGCCTGCCTAACTGCCTGACTGCCTGCCTGCCTGCCTGCCTGCCTGCCTGCCTGCCTGCCTACCTACCTGCCTGCCTACCTGCCTGCCTGACTGCCTAAAAGTGCCTGACTGTCAAATAGTGCCTGCCTGCCTGCCTAACTGCCTGCCTGGCTGCCTGCCTGCCTGCCTGCCTGCCTGCCTGCCTGTCTGCCTGCCTGCCTGCAGGCCTGCCTGCCTGCCTGCCTGCCTGTCTAACTGCCTGCCTGCCTGCCTGGCTGCCTGCCTGACTGCCTAACTGCCTGCCTGACTGCCTGCCTAACTGCCTGCCTGCCTGCCTGCCTAACTGCTTACCTGACTGCCTGCATGCCTGCCTAACTACCTGCCTGCCTACCTGCCTGCCTGCCTGCCTGCCTGGCTGCCTGCCTGCCTGCCTGCCTGCCTGCCTAACTGCCTGCCTGCCTGCCTGCCTGCCTAACTGCCTGCCTGCCTGCCTGCCTGCCTGCCTGCCTGCCTGCCTACCTACCTGCCTGCCTGCCTGCCTGCCTGCCTGCCTGCCTGCCTGCCTAACTGCCTGCCTGCCTGCCTGCCTGCCTGCCTGTCTAACTGCCTGCCTGCCTGCCTGCCTGCCTGACTGCCTGCCTGACTGCCTAACTGCCTGCCTGCCTAACTGCCTGCCTGCCTGCCTGCCTGCCTGCCTGCCTAACTGCCTGCCTGACTGCCTGCCCAACTGCCTGCTACCTGCCGCCTGACTGCCTAACAGTGCCTGACTGTCAAATAGTGCCTGCCTGCCTGCCTAACTGCCTGCCTGGCTGCCGGCCTGCCTGCCTGGCTACCTGGCTGCCTGCCTGCCTGCCTGCCTGCCTGCCTGCCTGCCTAACTGCCTGCCTGCCTGCCTGCCTGCCTGCCTACCTACCTACCTGCCTGCCTGCCTGCCTGCCTGCCTAACTGCCTGCCTGACTGCCTGCCTAACTGCCTGCCTGCCTGCCTGCCTGCCTGCAGGCCTGCCTGCCTGCCTGCCTGCCTGTCTAACTGCCTGCCTGCCTGCCTGCCTGCCTGGCTGCCTGACTGCCTAACTGCCTGCCTGACTGCCTGCCTAACTGCCTGCCTGCCTGCCTGCCTGCCTGCCTAACTGCTTACCTGACTGCCTGCCTGCATGCCTGCCTAACTACCTGCCTCCTGCCTGCCTGCCTGACTGCCTAACTGCCTGCCTGCCTGCCTGCCTGCCTGCCTGCCTGCCTGCCTGCCTGCCTGGCTGCCTGCCTGACTGACTGGCTGCCTGCCTGGCTGCCTGCCTAACTGCCTGCCTGCCTGGCTGCCTGTATACAGAGGGTAACCCTGCCATCCTCAACCCTACTGAGAATACAGCTGATGTGTTGTTGTCTCTTCCACAGTGTGGGTAGGGGTATGATAGTATACTAACCCTAACCCAATCTGATGTGTTGTTGTCTCCTCCACAGTGTTGGTAGGGGTATGATATTACACTAACCCTAACCCAATCTGATGTGTTATTGTCTCCTCCACAGTGTGGGTAGGGGTATGATATTATACTAACCCTAACCCAATCTGATGTGTTGTTGTCTCCTCTCCACAGTGTTGGTAGGGGTATGATATTACACTAACCCTAACCCAATCTAATGTGTTGGTGTCTCTCCTCCACAGTGTGGGTAGGGGTATGATATTATACTAACCCTAACCCTAACCCAATCTGATGTGTTGTTGCCTCCTCCACAGTGTGGGTAGGGGTATGATATTATACTAACCCTAACCCTAACCCAATCTGATGTGTTGTTGTCTCCTCCACAGTGGGGTAGGGGTATGATATTATACTAACCCTAACCGTAACCCAATCTAATGTGTTGTTGTCTCCTCCACAGTGTGGGTAGGGTTATGATATTATACTAACCCTAACCCAATCTGAATGTGTTGTTGTCTACTCCACAGTGGGGTAGGGGTATGATATTATACTAACCCTAACCCAAATCTAATGTGTTGTTGTCTCCTCCACAGTGTGGGTATGGTTATGATATTATACTAACCCTAAACCAATATAATGTGTTGTTGTCTCTCCTCCACAGTGAGGGTAGGGGTATGATATTATACTAACCCTAACCCAATCTGATGTGTTGTTGTCTCCTCCACAGTGTGGGTAGGGGTATGATATTATACTAACCCTAACCCAATCTGATGTGTTGTTGTCTCCTCCACAGTGTGGGTAGGGGTATGATATTATACTAACCCTAACCCTAACCCAATCTAATGTGTTGTTGTCTCCTCCACAGTGTCACGGTTTCGGCCGAGGCTGCCTCTCTCCCTTGTTCGGGCAGGTTTCGGCGTTCGTCGTCTCCGGAATTCTAGCTGCCACCGATGTATGTTTCATGTTCGTTTGCTTTTGTCTGTTTGTTTCCACACCTGTTTCTGTTTTGGTGTGATTAGTGTCCTATAAGTTTCTCGTTGTGTTTGTCTAGTGTTGTGTGTAATTATTTTCCGTCAGTTGTGTGTATTGCTTTGTTGAGCTTCTCTCCACTGCGCTGGAGTATTATCGCACCTGTTTGTGCGCGGTTACATTTTGTCACACCTGTTTGTGCGCGGTTACATTTTGTCGCACCTGTTTGTGCGCTGTTTCTTTCGCCGTTCGCGTTGTGCGTAATTTTCGCCCTCGGGCCAAGTTGTCTTTTTTGCCTATGTTATGGGCAGTAATACAAGTGATTGGAATATCGTTCTGAGTCCTGCGTTTGATTCCACCATTGCACCTACAGCACGCCCTGACAGAATTACACACCATCTATGGAATCAGCAGGAGCCGAAGCAGCCCAGACGAGATGGAGGCCCAGGTTCGGGACCAACAAGATCAGATCCTGCAGATGGGGACCGCCCTGCAGGAGGTGATTTCCACCCTCCGAGCTGGGGTACGCCTCCACCGCCTCCCGCCCTGCCAGCACCATCGGCCAGCCCGCCCATTCCAGCGCCGGAACCTCGAGGAGTCCGACTATCTCTCCCGAGGGCCTACGACGGAACCGCGGATGGGTGTCAGGGATTCCTACTCCAGGTGGAGCTATACCTGGCCACAGTGCACCCGGCACCTTCAGGGCATGAGAGCGTGTCCGCCCTGATCTCCTGCCTGGCCGGAAAAGCGTTGGAGTGGGCCAACGCGGAGTGGAGGGAAGATCGACGCCACGACGATTACTTACAACGAGTTCTCCCGCCGCTTCAGGGCGGTGTGTTGACCATCCCCCGGAGGGGAAAGCGGCGGGGGAGGTCTGGTCTTCCTACCGGCAGGGGAGGAGAAGTGCCCAGGAATTCGCGCTCGAATTCCGTACTCTAGCGGCAGATGCAGGGTGGAATGATCGGGCCCTCATCGATCTATACAGATGTAGCCTACGAGAGGACGTCCGTCGGGAGCTGGCTTTGTAGGGACACCAGCCTCTCTTTCGACCAGCTGGTCGACATGTCCATCAGGCTGGATAACCTACTGGCTACCCGCGGACGTCCTGCGGAGGGTCCGTCCATTTCACCCTCCAGCGCCTCCGAGCCGTGTCCTATGGAGCTCGGGGGCGCTGGCGCTAGAGAGAGGAGGAGTCGGCAGGCTAGGGGGTCCATCCACTGCACCAACTGTGGTCGGGGAGGACACACCGCGGCTAGGTGCTGGGGATGGCCTCCTAGGTAGATGACGACAGGTCCCGCACTGGGGATTCCCTCCAGGTGAGTAGGGCGCCCCACTCACCCAGAGCTCACTGTTGCCCATTTTTGTATGCCTGTACGTTTTCCACAGGTAGCACCTCATTCCCAGCATAGGCGCTGGTAGATTCAGGCGCGGCTGGGAATTTTTATTGATAAAAAGTTTTGTTTAGCGTTAGGGATTCCCCTCATTCCTGTTGATGTTCCTTTTCCCGTTCACGCCCTAGATAGTCGTCTGTTGGGTACGGGCTTAATCAGGGAGGTCACGGCGCCACTTAGGATGTGTGCGCAGGGGGATCATCAGGAGATGATTCAGCTTTCTGATTGACTCTCCTGCGTATCCGGTGGTGCTGGGCATGCCCTGGTTGAGTACCCATAACCCAGCTATTTCGTGGCAGGAGAGGGCTCTGATGGAGTGGTCTGCTCAGTGTGTGGGTAGATGTTTGGGCGTTTCCGTAGGGGCTACCTCGGTGGAGAGTCCAAAAACCAGGTGCCCGCATTGCACGTTCCACCTGAGTATGGGGATTTGGCTATTGCGTTTAATAAGGCGAGGGCGACGCGGGTTGCCACCCCATAGGCAGGGAGATTGTGCGATAGACCTCCAGGCAGGAGCTGCGCTCCCACGGAGCCATGTGTATCCTCTGTCTCAGGAGGAGAAGAAAGCTATGGAGATTTACATAGACGAATCTCTGAGACAAGGATACATACGGCTTCCACTTCCCCTGCGTCCTCGAGTTTCTTTTTTTGTGAAGAAAAAGGATGGTGGTTTGCGCCCGTGCATCGATAACCGTGGTCTCAATCAGATTACGGTGAAGTATAGTTATCCACTCCCGCTGATTGCGACCATGACTGAGTCGTTGCATGGGGCGCGTTTCTTCACGAAATTAGATCTCAGGAGCGCGTACAACTTGGTGCGCATCAGGGAGGGTGATGATGAATGGAAAACAGCCTTTAGTACCACCTCGGGCCATTACGAGTATCTGGGTCATGCCATACGGGTTGATGAACGCTCCGTCAGTTTTCCAATCATTTGTGGATGAGATCTTCAGGGACATGCAGGGGCAGGGGGTGGTGGTGTACATTGATGACATTCTCGTGTACTCACCTACCCGGTCCGAGCATGTGGCCCTGGTGCGTAGAGTGTTGCGGAGGCTGGTGGAGCACGACCTGTATGTGAAGGCAGAGAAGTGTCTGTTTTTCCAGGAGTCGGTCTCCTTTTTGGGTTATCAGTTGTCTGCGTCAGGGGTGAAGATGGAGGTAGAACCGGTGTCGGCCGTGCGTAATTGGCAAAACACCAACCACTGTGAAGGAGGTGCAGCAGTTTTTGGGGTTTGCAAATTACTACAGGAGGTTTATCCGGGGGTTTGGACAGGTGGCAGCTCCCATCACGTCTCTGTTGAAGGGGGGTCCGGTGCGTCTGCAGTGGTCGGCCGAGGCGGACAGGGCGTTTGGGAGGGCTGAAGGACCTGTTTACCTCAGCCCCGGTGCTGGCGCATCCGGATCCCTCTTTGCCGTTCCAGGTAGAGGTGGACGCGTCGGAGGCCGGTTTAGGAGCCGTGCTTTCACAACGGTCTGGCGCGCCACCTAAACTCCGCCCCTGTGCTTTTTATTCTAAGAAGCTCAGTCCGGCGGAGCGGAACTATGACGTAGGGGACAGGGAGCTGTTAGCCGTGGTACAGGCTCTAAAGGTGTGGAGGCACTGGCTTGAGGGGGCTCAACACCCTTTCCTCATTTTGACGGAACCACCGTAACCTGGAGTACATCCGGGCGGCGAGGAGGCTGAACCCTCGCCAGGCAAGATGGAGTATGTTCTTGACCAGGTTTACTTTTAAGATCACGTACATCCCTGGGGTCACAGAATGGCAAGGCAGATGCGCTGTCTCGGCGGTATGACACGGAGGAGAGGTCCGTGGAGCCCACTCCCATACTGCCTGAGTCGTGTCTGGTGGCACCGGTAGTGTGGGAGGTCGATGCTGAACTCGAGCGGGCGTTACGCACCGACCCTAGTCCACCACAGTGCCCGGAGGGTCGGAAGTACGTTCCGCTCGAGGTTCGGGATCGATTGATCTATTGGGCTCACACGTCACCCTCCTCTGGACATCCGGGTATCGGCCGGACAGTGCACTGTCTTAGTGCCAAGTACTGGTGGCCCACGTTGGCAAGGGATGTGAGGGTTTATGTTTCCTCCTGCTCGGTGGTGCGCCCAGTGTAAGGCGCCTAGACATCTACCTAGGGGTAAGTTGCTACCCCTGCCCATTCCACAACGACCATGGTCCCACCTCTCTGTGGACTTTATAACAGACCTTCCCCTCTCCCAAGGGAATACTACCATCCTGGTCGTTGTGGACCGGTTCTCTAAGGCCTGTCGTTTGCTCCCCATGCCGGGTCTTCCTACTGCCCTACAAACTGCCGAGGCACTGTTTACCCATGTGTTCCGGCACTACGGGGTACCCGAGGACATTGTGGCTGATCGGGGTCCCCAATTCACCTCCAGAGTCTGGAGAGCGTTTATGGAGCGGTTGGGGGTCTCGGGTGAGTCTCACCTCGGGTTACCACCCGGAGAGTAATGGGCAGGTGGAACGCGTAAACCAGGATGTGGGTAGGTTTCTCAGAACATACTGCCAGGACCGGCCGGAAAGAGTGGTCAAGGTACGTACCCTGGGCCGAGATGGCCCAGAATTCCCTACGCCATTCCTCCAGTAACCTAACTCCATTTCAGTGTGTGTTGGGTTACCAGCCGGTTCTGGCACCCTGGCAGCAGAGCCAGATCGAGGCTCCTGCGGTGGATGAGTGGGCGCGGCGCTCGGAGGAGACGTGGAACGCTGCACACGTCCACCTGCAGCGGGCCCTCGACGTCAGAAGGCGAGCGCTGATCTCCACCGCAGTGAGGGACCGTGTACGCACCTGGTGATCGAGTCTGGCTCTCTACCAGAAACCTGCCCTCCGCCTGCCCTGTCGGAAACTGGGTCGGCGGTTTTTGGGGCCGTTTAAAGTCCTGAGAAGGTTTGAACGAGGTATGTTATAGATTACAGCTACCTGTGGAGTATAAGTGTATTAACCCCTCGTTCCATGTGTCCCTTCTCAGGCCGGTGGTAGCGGGCCCACTCCAAGAAAATGAGATCTTGGAGACTCCTCCGCCCCCATTGGACATCGAGGGGGTACGGCGTACTCCGTGAGGTCCATTTTTGGATTCGAGACGTCGGATGGGGGGTCTCCAGTATCTAGTGGAGTGGGAGGGGTACGGTCCGGAGGAGCGGTGCTGGGTGCCGAGGAGAGACATTTTGGACCCGTCGCTCCTGACGGAATTCCATCGGGGGCATCCGACGCGCCCTGCTCCGCGTCCTCCTGGTCGTCCCCGAGGCCGGAGTCGGCGCACGTCTGGAGCCGCGCGTCAAGGGGGGGGTACTGTCAACGGTTTCGGCCGAGGCTGCCTCTCTCCCTTGTTCGGGCAGGTTTCGGCGTTCGTCGTCTCCGGAATTCTAGCTGCCACCGATGTATGTTTCATGTTCGTTTGCTTTTGTCTGTTTGTTTCCACACCTGTTTCTGTTTTGGTGTGATTAGTGTCCTATAAGTTTCTCGTTGTGTTTGTCTAGTGTTGTGTGTAATTATTTTTCCGTCAGTTGTGTGTGTATTGCTCGGGTGAGCTTCTCTCCACTGCGCTGGAGTATTATCGCACCTGTTTGTGCGCGGTTACATTTTGTCGCACCTGTTTGTGCGCGGTTACATTTTGTCGCACCTGTTTGTGCGCTGTTTCTTTTCGCCGTTGTGCGTAATTTTCGCCCTCGGGCCAAGTTGTCCTTTTTGCCTATGTATGGGCAGTAATACAAGTGGTTGGAATATCGTTCTGAGTCCTGCGTTTGATTCCACCATTGCACCTACAGCACGCCCTGACACACAGTGTGGGTAGGGTTATGATATTATACTAACCCTAACCCAATCTGATGTGTTTTTGTTGTCTACTCCACAGTGGGGTAGGGGTATGATATTATACTAACCCTAAACCTAACCCAATCTGATGTGTTGTCTCTCCTCCACAGTGTGGGTAGGGGTATGATATTATACTAACCCTAACCCTAACCCAATCTAATGTGTTGTTGTCTCCTCCACAGTGTGGGTAGGGGTATGATATTATATTAACCCTAACCCAATATGATGTGTTGTTGTCTCCTCCAGATTGTGGGTAGGGGTATGATATTATATTAACCCTAACCCAATTTGATGTGTTGTTGTCTCTTCTCCACAGTGTGGGTAGGGGTATGATATTATACTAACCCTTACCTAATCTGATGTGTTGTTGTCTCTCCTCCACAGTGTGGGTAGGGGTATGATATTATACTAACCCTAACCCTAACCCAATCTGATGTGTTGTTGTCTCTCCTCCACAGTGTGGGTAGGGGTATGATATTATACTAACCCTAACCCTAACCCAATCTGATGTGTTGTTGTCTACTCCATAGTGGGGGTAGGGGTATGATATTATACTAACCCTAACCCTAACCCAATCTAATGTGTTGTTGTCTCCTCCACAGTGTGGGTAGGGTTATGATATTATACTAACCCTAACCCAATCTAATGTGTTGTTGTCTCTCCTCCACAGTGGGGTAGGGGTAGGGTATGATATTATACTAACCCTAACCCTAACCCAATCTGATGTGTTGTCTCTCCTCCACAGTGTGGGTATGGTTATGATATTATACTAACCCTATCCCTAACCCAATCTAATGTGTTGTTGTCTCTCCTCCACAGTGTGGGTAAGGGTATGATATTATACTAACCCTAACCCAATCTGATGTGTTGATGTCTCCTCCACAGTGTGGGTAGGGGTATGATATTATACTAACCCTAACCCAATCTAATGTGTTGTTGTCTCCTCCACAGTGTGGGTAGGGTTATGATATTATACTAACCCTAACCCTATCCCAATCTAATGTGTTATTGTCTCCTCCACAGTGTGGGTACGGGTATGATATTATACTAACCCTAACCCTAACCCAATCTGATGTGTTGTTGTCTCCTCCCCAGTGTGGGTAGGGGTATGATATTATACTAACCCTAACCCTAACCCAATCTGATGTGTTGTTGTCTCTCCACAGTGTGGGTAGGGGTATGATATTATACTAACCCTAACCCAATCTAATGTGTTATTGTCTCCTCCACAGTGAGGGTAGGGGTATGGTATTATATTAACCCTAACCCAATCTGATGTGTTGTTGTCTCTTCTCCACAGTGTGGGTAGGGGTATGATATTATACTAACCCTAACCCAATCTGATGTGTTGTGTCTCTTCTCCACAGTGTGGGTAGGGGTATGATATTATACTAACCCTAACCCAATCTAATGTGTTGTTGTCTCTCCTCCACAGTGTGGGTAGGAATATGATATTATACTAACCCTAACCCAACCCAATCTGATGTGTTGTTGTCTCCTCCCCAGTGTGGGTAGGGGTATGATATTATACTAACCCTAACCCTAACCCAATCTGATGTGTTGTTGTCTCTCCACAGTGTGGGTAGGGGTATGATATTACACTAACCCTAACCCTAAACCTAACCCAATCTGATGTGTTGTTGTCTCCTCCACAGTGTGGGTAGGGGTATGATATTATACTAACCCTAACCCTAACCCAATCTGATGTGTTGTTGTCTCCTCCCCAGTGTGGGTAGGGGTATGATATTATACTAACCCTAACCCTAACCCTAACCCAATCGGATGTGTTGTTGTCTCCTCCACAGTGTGAGTTGGGTTATGATATTATTCTAACCCTAACCCTAACCCAATCTGATGTGTTGCTGTCTCTCCTCCACAGTGTGGGTAGGGGTATGATATTATACTAACCCTAACCCTAACCCAATCTGATGTGTTGTTGTCTCCTCCAGAGTGTGGGTATGGATATGATATTATACTAAACCTAACCCTAACCCAATTTGATGTGTTGTTGTCTCCCCCAACACAGTGTGGGTAGGGTTATGATATTATACTAACCCTAACCCCAATCTAATGTGTTGTTGTCTCCTCCCCAGTGGGGTAGGGGTATGATATTATACTAACCCTAACACTAACCCAATCTGAGTGTGTTGTTGTCTCCTCCACAGTGTGGGTAGGGTTATGATATTATACTAACCCTAACCCAATCTGATGTGTTTTTGTTGTCTACTCCACAGTGGGGTAGGGGTATGATATTATACTAACCCTAAACCTAACCCAATCTGATGTGTTGTTGTCTCCTCCACAGTGTGGGTAGGGGTATGATATTATACTAACCCTAACCCTAACCCAATCTAATGTGTTATTTGTCTCCTCCACAGTGTGGGTAGGGGTATGATATTATATTAACCCTAACCCAATATGATGTGTTGTTGTTTCCTCCAGATTGTGGGTAGGGGTATGATATTATATTAACCCTAACCCAATTTGATGTGTTGTTGTCTCTTCTCCACAGTGTGGGTAGGGGTATGATATTATACTAACCCTTACCTAATCTGATGTGTTGTTGTCTCTCCTCCACAGTGTTGGTAGGGGTATGATATTATACTAACCCTAACCCTAACCCAATCTGATGTGTTGTTGTCTACTCCATAGTGGGGTAGGGGTATGATATTATACTAACCCTAACCCTAACCCAATCTAATGTGTTGTTGTCTCCTCCACAGTGTGGGTAGGGTTATGATATTATACTAACCCTAACCCAATCTAATGTGTTGTTGTCTACTCCACAGTGGGGTAGGGGTAGGGGTATGATATTATACTAACCCTAACCCTAACCCAATCTGATGTGTTGTCTCTCCTCCACAGTGTGGGTAGGGTTATGATATTATACTAACCCTAACCCAATCTAATGTGTTGTTGTCTACTCCACAGTGGGGTAGGGGTAGGGGTATGATATTATACTAACCCTATCCCTAACCCAATCTAATGTGTTGTTGTCTCTCCTCCACAGTGTGGGTAAGGGTACGATATTATACTAACCCTAACCCAATCTGATGTGTTGATGTCTCCTCCACAGTGTGGGTAGGGGTATGATATTATACTAACCCTAACCCAATCTAATGTGTTGTTGTCTCCTCCACAGTGTGGGTAGGAATATGATATTATACTAACCCTAACCCTATCCCAATCTAATGTGTTATTGTCTCCTCCACAGTGTGGGTAGGGGTATGATATTATACTAACCCTAACCCTAACCCAATCTGATGTGTTGTTGTCTCCTCCCCAGTGTGGGTAGGGGTATGATATTATACTAACCCTAACCCTAACCCAATCTGATGTGTTGTTGTCTCTCCACAGTGTGGGTAGGGGTATGATATTATACTAACCTAACCCTAACCCAATCTGATGTGTTGTTGTCTCCTCCACAGTGTGGGTAGGGGTATGATATTATACTAACCCTAACCCTAACCCAATCTAATGTGTTGTTGTCTCCTCCACAGTGTGGGTAGGGGTATGATATTATATTAACCCTAACCCAATATGATGTGTTGTTGTCTCCTCCAGATTGTGGGTAGGGGTATGATATTATATTAACCCTAACCCAATTTGATGTGTTGTTGTCTCTTCTCCACAGTGTGGGTAGGGGTATGATATTATACTAACCCTTACCTAATCTGATGTGTTGTTGTCTCTCCTCCACAGTGTGGGTAGGGGTATGATATTATACTAACCCTAACCCTAACCCAATCTGATGTGTTGTTGTCTCCTCCACAGTGTGGGTAGGGGTATGATATTATACTAACCCTAACCCTAACCCAATCTGATGTGTTGTTGTCTACTCCATAGTGGGGTAGGGGTATGATATTATACTAACCCTAACCCTAACCCAATCTAATGTGTTGTTGTCTCCTCCACAGTGTGGGTAGGGTTATGATATTATACTAACCCTAACCCAATCTAATGTGTTGTTGTCTACTCCACAGTGGGGTAGGGGTAGGGGTATGATATTATACTAACCCTAACCCTAACCCAATCTGATGTGTTGTCTCTCCTCCACAGTGTGGGTATGGTTATGATATTATACTAACCCTATCCCTAACCCAATCTAATGTGTTGTTGTCTCTCCTCCACAGTGTGGGTAAGGGTATGATATTATACTAACCCTAACCCAATCTGATGTGTTGATGTCTCCTCCACAGTGTGGGTAGGGGTATGATATTATACTAACCCTAACCCAATCTAATGTGTTGTTGTCTCCTCCACAGTGTGGGTAGGGTTATGATATTATACTAACCCTAACCCTATCCCAATCTAATGTGTTATTGTCTCCCACAGTGTGGGTACGGGTATGATATTATACTAACCCCTAACCCTAACCCAATCTGATGTGTTGTTGTCTCCTCCCCAGTGTGGGTAGGGGTATGATATTATACTAACCCTAACCCTAACCCAATCTGATGTGTTGTTGTCTCTCCACAGTGTGGGTAGGGGTATGATATTATACTAACCCTAACCCAATCTAATGTGTTATTGTCTCCTCCACAGTGAGGGTAGGGGTATGGTATTATATTAACCCTAACCCAATCTGATGTGTTGTTGTCTCTTCTCCACAGTGTGGGTAGGGGTATGATATTATACTAACCCTAACCCAATCTGATGTGTTGTTGTCTCTTCTCCACAGTGTGGGTAGGGGTATGATATTATACTAACCCTAACCCAATCTAATGTGTTGTTGTCTCTCCTCTCCACAGTGTGGGTAGGAATATGATATTATACTAACCCTAACCCAACCCAATCTGATGTGTTGTTGTCTCCTCCCCAGTGTGGGTAGGGGTATGATATTATACTAACCCTAACCCTAACCCAATCTGATGTGTGTTGTGTCTCTCCACAGTGTGGGTAGGGGTATGATATTACACTAACCCTAACCCTAACCCTAACCCAATCTAATGTGTTGTTGTCTCCTCCTCCACAGTGTGGGTAGGGGTATGATATTATACTAACCCTAACCCTAACCCAATCTGATGTGTTGTTGTCTCCTCCCCAGTGTGGGTAGGGGTATGATATTATACTAACCCTAACCCTAACCCTAACCCAATCGGATGTGTTGTTGTCTCCTCCACAGTGTGAGTTGGGTTATGATATTATTCTAACCCTAACCCTAACCCAATCTGATGTGTTGCTGTCTCTCCTCCACAGTGTGGGTAGGGGTATGATATTATACTAACCCTAACCCTAACCCAATCTGATGTGTTGTTGTCTCCTCCAGAGTGGTAGGTATGGATATGATATTATACTAAACCTAACCCTAACCAATTTGATGTGTTGTTGTCTCCTCCACAGTGTGGGTAGGGTTATGATATTATACTAACCCTAACCCAATCTAATGTGTTGTTGTCTCCTCCCCAGTGGGGTAGGGGTATGATATTATACTAACCCTAACACTAACCCAATCTGATGTGTTGTTGTCTCCTCCACAGTGTGGGTAGGGTTATGATATTATACTAACCCTAACCCAATCTGATGTGTTTTTGTTGTCTACTCCACAGTGGGGTAGGGGTATGATATTATACTAACCCTAAACCTAACCCAATCTGATGTGTTGTCTCTCCTCCACAGTGTGGGTAGGGGTATGATATTATACTAACCCTAACCCTAACCCAATCTAATGTGTTATTGTTTCCTCCACAGTGTGGGTAGGGGTATGATATTATATTAACCCTAACCCAATATGATGTGTTGTTGTCTCCTCCAGATTGTGGGTAGGGGTATGATATTATATTAACCCTAACCCTAACCCAATCTGATGTGTTGTTGTCTCTTCTCCACAGTGTGGGTAGGGGTATGATATTATACTAACCCTTACCTAATCTGATGTGTTGTTGTCTCTCCTCCACAGTGTTGGTAGGGGTATGATATTATACTAACCCTAACCCTAACCCAATCTGATGTGTTGTTGTGTCTACTCCATAGTGGGGTAGGGGTATGATATTACTACTAACCCTAACCCTAACCCAATCTAATGTGTTGTTGTCTCCTCCACAGTGTGGGTAGGGTTATGATATTATACTAACCCTAACCCTACCAATCTATGTGTGTTGTTGTCTACTCCACAGTGGGGTAGGGGTAGGGGTATGATATTATACTAACCCTAACCCCTAACCCAATCTGATGTGTTGTCTCTCCTCCACAGTGTGGGTAGGGTTATGATATTATACTAACCCTAACCCAATCTAATGTGTTGTTGTCTACTCCACAGTGGGGTAGGGGTAGGGGTATGATATTATACTAACCCTATCCCTAACCCCAATCTAATGTGTTGTTGTCTCTCCTCCACAGTGTGGGTAAGGGTACGATATTATACTAACCCTAACCCAATCTGATGTGTTGATGTCTCCTCCACAGTGTGGGTAGGGTATGGGTATGATATTATACTAACCCTAACCCAATCTAATGTGTTGTTGTCTCCTCCACAGTGTGGGTAGGAATATGATATTATACTAACCCTAACCCTATCCCAATCTAATGTGTTATTGTCTCCTCCACAGTGTGGGTAGGGGTATGATATTATACTAACCCTAACCCAAACCCAATCTGATGTGTTGTTGTCTCTTCTCCCCAGTGTGGGTAGGGGTATGATATTATACTAACCCTAACCCTAACCCAATCTGATGTGTTGTTGTCTCTCCACAGTGTGGGGTAGGGGTATGATATTATACTAACCCTAACCCTAACCCAATCTGATGTGTTGTTGTCTCCTCCACAGTGTGGGTAGGGGTATGATATTATACTAACCCTAACCCAATCTAATGTGTTATTGTCTCCTCCACAGTGAGGGTAGGGGTATGGTATTATATTAACCCTAACCCAATCTGATGTGTTGTTGTCTCTTCTCCACAGTGTGGGTAGGGGTATGATATTATACTAACCCTAACCCAATCTGATGTGTTGTTGTCTCTTCTCCACAGTGTGGGTAGGGGTATGATATTATACTAACCCTAACCCAATCTAATGTGTTGTTGTCTCTTCTCCACAGTGTGGGTAGGAGTATGATATTATACTAACCCTAACCCAACCCAATCTGATGTGTTGTTGTCTCCTCCCCAGTGTGGGTAGGGGTATGATATTATACTAACCCTAACCCTAACCCAATCTGATGTGTTGTTGTCTCTCCACAGTGTGGGTAGGGGTATGATATTACACTAACCCTAACCCTAACCCTAACCCAATCTGATGTGTTGTTGTCTCCTCCACAGTGTGGGTAGGGGTATGATATTTTATACTAACCCTAACCCTAACCCAATCTGATGTGTTGTGTCTCTCCCCAGTGTGGGTAGGGGTATGATATTATACTAACCCTAACCCTAACCCTAACCCAATCGGATGTGTTGTTGTCTCCTCCACAGTGTGAGTTGGGTTATGATATTATTCTAACCCTAACCCTAACCCAATCTGATGTGTTGCTGTCTCTCCTCCACAGTGTGGGTAGGGGTATGATATTATACTAACCCTAACCCTAACCCAATCTGATGTGTTGTTGTCTCCTCCAGAGTGTGGGTATGGATATGATATTATACTAAACCTAACCCTAACCCAATTTGATGTGTTGTTGTCTCCTCCACAGTGTGGGTAGGGTTATGATATTATACTAACCCTAACCCAATCTAATGTGTTGTTGTCTCCTCCCCAGTGGGGTAGGGGCTATGATATTATACTAACCCTAACACTAACCCAATCTGATGTGTTGTTGTCTCCTCCACAGTGTGGGTAGGGGTATTATATTATACTATCCCTAACCCAATATGATGTGTTGTTGTCTCCTCCACAGTGTGGGTAGGGGTTTGATATTATACTAACCCTAACCCAATCTGATGTGTTGTTGTCTCCTCCACAGTGTGGGTAGGGGCTTGATATTATACTAACCCTAACCCAAACTGATGTGTTGTTGTCTCCTCCACAGTGTGGGTAGGGGTATGATATTATACTAACCCTAACCCTAACCCAATCTGATGTTTTGTTGTCTCTCCACAGTGTGGGTGGGGGTATGATATTATACTAACCCTAACCCAATCTAATGTGTTGTTGTCTCTCCTCCACAGTGTGGGTAGGGGTATGATATTATACTAACCCTAACCCTAACCCAATCTAATGTGTTGTTGTCTCTCCTCCACAGCGTGGGTAGGGGTATGATATTATACTAACCCTAACCCAATCTAATGTGTTGTTGTCTCTCCTCCACAGTGGGGTAGGGGTCTGATATTTATGCCTCTCTAACAGTATACATGTGTAAACATATTGTCCTCTCAAATCCATGTGGGTTGCAAAGTGTTTGAGTTCACTGTTCTGTTTACTGTTTACTATGTCTACTAAACAGAAATAACATGTGTTAGGTGCAGAACAGATTTACACAGACACATTGGACAGATTAACATGACCTTGTGGTGCGGGTGGTAACTAACTGACTAGACTATCATGACCTTGTGGTGGGGGTGGTAACTAACTGACCAGACGATCTTGACCTTGTGGTGCGGGTGGTAACTAACTGACTAGACTATCATGACCTTATGGTGGGGTTGGTAACTAACTGACCAGACGATCATGACCTTGTGGTGTGGGTGGTAACTAACAGACTAGACTATCATGACCTTGTGGTAGGGGTGGTAACTAACTGACCAGACTATCATTACCTTGTGGTGGGGGTGGTAACTGACTGACTAGACTATCATGACCTTGTGACGTACCAGGAAGAGGGCACGACAACACGTTTTCCCCCTCAGGAGACTGAAAAGATTTGGCATGGTCCCCAGATCCTCAAAAGGTTCTACAGCTGCACCATCGAGAGCATCCTGACCGGTTGCATCACCGCCTGGTATGGCAACTTTAGTTTATTTTGTAAATATTTTCTTAACTCTATTTCTTGAACTGCATTGTTGGTTAAGGGCTTGTAAGTAAGCATTTCACAGTAAGGTTGAATTCGGCGCATGTGACAAATTACATTTGATTAGATGAGATTTGATCTACAGTTCAGAGAATGAATTTAACCACATCTAAACTACTGAGCCAAATACTGTATTTTTCTATCATTATGTTTCAACTGTGAGTTAGAATTACCATAGTTAGTAAATGTCAACCAAATGAAAAGGAAAATGTATTACAATATAGCTTAGGGAAAGGTACAATGCAGCTCTGCCAATCAAAAGAACATTTGGACAGAAATTTGACAGTTATTTCAGATGAAAAATCTGAAAAGAGATGTGTTATCAGTGACATCAGAAGCGTGTGATCTCTACTAATAATGGAGGCAGATACTTCAGATACCCTGCCACCCCCCACCCAGTCAAGTTAAGACAGTTCCTCTCTCTGCGATCCATCACTAAATGTTCCTTTGAAAATATTACACACCAAATTGACTTAATAACCTCCTCGCCAGGAAAGGGGCACGGCATTACCCCCTAAATGACACGCCACTTCACCTTAAGAACGCTGAACAGGAGAAGTCAGTGCTCTGTCTGCCTGTCTGTCTGTCTGTCTGTCTGTCTGTCTGTCTGTCTGTCTACCACCGTTCTCTCTCTTTTTCTCTCCCTCTCTACAGTTCATTCCAACTCTTCATAATCCTCACACTGGTTATTTGGACTAAACAAGTTGACAATAAAAGGGCATCAAAGCAGTCTGACACTCCTGTGTGATTGTGTAGATGTGCAGGGAAAGTGGAGACAGAGAGAGAAAGAGAGAGACGGTGATCTGCAGACTCACTGTCATTCACTGAAACAGATAATGAACTAGAGCTCAGGTCTAAAAACATCCACTGGGATGGAGGGATCTAGCTGTGTGCTAGCCAAACAGGTCATGGAAATAAGACTTTAGGAGAGGAGAGGAGAGGAGAGGAGAGGAGAGGAGAGGAGAGGAGAGGAGAGGAGAGGAGAGGAGAGGAGAGGAGAGGAGAGGAGAGGAGAGGAGAGGAGAGGAGAGGAGAGGAGAGGAGAGGAGAGGAGAGGAGAGGAGAGGAGAGGAGAGGAGGGGAGGAGCTACTGATGGGCCAGATGCCAACACTGGGAGGAGATGCAGTCAGCCAACTAAGCCAGTAAGCCAGCCAGCCAGTCAGCCAGCCAGTCAACCAGTCAGTCAGTCAGCCAGCCATCCAGTCAGTCAGCCAACCAGTCAGCCAGTCAGCCAGTCAGCCAGTCAGCCAGTCAGCCAGTCAGCCAGTCAGCCAGCCAACCAACCAGCCAGTAAACCAACCAGCCAGCCAGTCACCAAACCAGCCAGCCGACCAGCCTGCCAGCCAGCCAGTCAGGCAGTCAGCCAACCAACCAGCCAGCCAGTCAGGCAGCAGGGCCTATGGGCCGAGAGGAGACCTGCTACGTGTTGTATTCACAACCATCCATTCACAATGTGTAAATTGCCTCAGTGAGCTCCTGGCTGTGGGACATGCTAACCAAACTTAACACACCTCCAACACATTGACAACCATGCCCAGATTAAACAGTTCAGTTGGTAGTGGCACATGTTCCCCTGCATGGCTGGCCTGTTCAGAATCCCCCTCCACCCCTCCTGTTCCCTAACCCCTTCTCAGACAGTCAGTATCTGCTGCTCCTCTTCTACCCTTACTTCTACCACTCAGTGTGTTACTAGTGGGCATCCATGTGTTGAGTTAGCTGGTCCCAGTCCCAGTCCCAGTCCCAGCCCCAGTCCCATCCCCATCCCCATCCCAGTCCCAGCAGCCCCAGCCCCAGCCCCAGTCCCAGCCCCAGCCCAGTCTCAGCGCCAGTCCCAGTCCCAGTCCCATCCCCATTCCCAGCCCCAGCCCAGTCCCATTCCCAGTCCCAGTCCCAGTCCCAGTCCCAGTCCCAGTCCCAGTCCCAGTCCCAGTCCCAGTCCCAGCCCCAGCCTAGTCCCAGCCCAGTCCCAGTCCCAGCCCAGTCCAGTCCCAGTCCCAGTCCCAGCCCAGTCTCAGCCCCAGCCCCAGCCCAGCCCCAGCCCCAGCCCCAGCACCAGCCCCAGTCCCAGCTCCAGCCCCAGTCCCAGTCCCAGTCCCATCCCCAGTCCCAGTCCCAGTCCCAGTCCCAGTCCCAGTCCCATCCCCAGCCCCAGTCCCAGTTATTTGTAACGAGTAATCAGTATGAATAAATCGTTTTTGGGACAGTGACACATTTTCTGTTGTTTTGGCTTTGTACTCTAGCACTTTGGATTTGAAGTGATACAATGACTACGAGGTTAAAGTGCAGACTGTCCGTTTTAATTTGAGGGTACAGTATTTTCATCCATATCGGGTGAACCGTTTAGAAATTAAATGGTCAATCATGTTTTTTTTTTTTTCATTTTGGAGTCACTTTATCATGAATAAGAATAGAATATGTTTCTAAATATCATACCCCCCAACCTTCACTGTTATTGTAATGGTGAGAAGTTAACATGTCTTGGGGCGAATTTGTTTGTCTGTAACTTTCTCACTCATCATTATTTATGATTCATTCAGGACTATCCGTAATCATGGTAGCATCCACATTAATGTAGAAGTGTTAAGAAACATATACAATAAAAGTGACTCCAAAATGGCACAATACATCATAATACAGTTTCTTTCTATTGGGCACAAAACACAACCAAAACAAAGAGCAAATGCATCCAACACATTTGAGTCACAAGCTTGATGTAGTCATTGTGTGATATGAATATGGGACCAAATACTTCACTTTTTACTACTTTAATACACAAATAGGTGAATTTGTCCTAATACTTTTGGTCCCCTAAAATGGGGGGACTATGTACAGAAAGTGCTGTAATTTCTAAACAGTTCACCCGATTGTGAACTTTGGCTCAAATCCAAAGTGCTGGAGTGCAGAGCCAAAACAACAAGACATGTGTCCATGTCCCAATACTTCTGGAGTACAGAGCCTAAACAACAAGACATGTGTAACTGTCCCAATACTTCTGGAGTACAGAGCAAAAACAACAAGACATGTGTCACTGTCCCAATACTTCTGGAGTACAGAGCCTAAACAACAAGACATGTGTAACTGTCCCAATACTTCTGGAGTACAGAGCAAAAACACCAAGACATGTGTCACTGTCCCAATACTTCTGGAGTACAGAGCCAAAACAAGACATTTTTTCCCTGTCCCAATACTTCTGGAGTACAGAGCCTAAACAACAAGACATGTGTCACTATCCCAATACTTCTGGAGTACAGAGCCAATAAAACAAGACATGTGGCCATGTCCCAATACTTCTGGAGTACAGAGCCTAAACAACAAGACATGTGTCACTGTCCCAATACTTCTGGATTACAGAGCCAAAACAACAAGACGTGTGTCCCTGTCCCAATACTTCTGGAGTACAGAGCCAAAACAACAAGACGTGTCATTGTCCCAATACTATTGGAGTACAGAGCCAAAACAACAAGACATGTGACCCTGTCCCAATACTTCTGGAGTACAGAGCCAAAACAACAAGACGTGTGTCACTGTCCAAATACTTCTGGAGTACAGAGCCAAAACAACAAGACATGTGTCCCTGTCCCAATACTTCTGGAGTACAGAGCCTAAACAACAATACATTTTACCCTGTCCGAATACTTCTGGAGTACAGAGCCAAAACAACAAGACATCTGTCCCTGTCCCAGTACTTCTGGAGTACAGAGCCAAAACAATACATTTTTTCCCTGTCCCAATACTTCTAGAGTACAGAGCCTAAACATCAAGACATGTGTCCCTGTCCCAATACTTCTGGAGCACAGAGCCAAAACAACAAGACATGTGTCACTGTCCCAATACTTTTGGAGTACAGAGCCTAAACAACAAGACGTGTCCCTGTCCCAATACTTTTGGAGTACAGAGCCAAAACAACAAGACATGTGTCCCTGTCCCAATACTTTTGGAGTACAGAGCCAAAACAACAAGACGTGTCCCTGTCCCAATACTTCTGGAGTACAGAGCCTAGACAACAAGACATGTGTCCCTGTCCCAATACTTCTGGAGCTCATTGTGTAACTCCTTCTGTCACCCTCCTAATTTCTCTATACTCAAAACTTTGACTACAAACCAAGAAATGTTCTTACCAGTAATCATTGAATCAGAGAAATCAAAACTTCTAGACCTAGTATTATCCATGTGCTCCTACAAATAGCTGTCACTTCACTTTATATATAGCCGGACCACAGGCATTCTTCAGTATTTACCCCAGGATACTCTTCAGTACTTACCCCTGGATACTCTTCAGTACTTACCCCTGGAACAGGTATTCTTCAGTACTTACACCTGGATACACTTCAGTACTTACCCCTGGTACAAGTATTCTTCAGTACTTACCCCAGGATACTCATCAGTACTTACCCCTGGATACTCTTCAGTACTTACCCCTGGTACAGGTATTCTTCAGTACTTACCCCAGGATACTCATCAGTACTTACCCCTGGATACTCTTCAGTACTTACCCCTGGTACGGGTATTCTACAGTACTTACCCCAGGATACTATTCAGTACTTACCCCTGGATACTCTTCAGTACTAACCCCTGGTACAGGTTTTCTTCAGTACTTTTTTTTTTTTTTTTTTTTTTTTTTTTTTCACCTTTATTTAACCAGGTAAGCCAGTTGAGAACAAGTTCTCATTTACAACTGCGACCTGGCCAAGATAAAGCATAGTAGTGCAATAAAAACAACAACACAGAGTTACATATGGGGTAAAAAAAAAACATAAAGTTAAAAAATGCAACAGAAAATATATATACAGTGTGTGCAAATGTAGCAAGTTATGGAGGTAAGGCAATAAATAGGCTATAGTGCAAAATAATTACAATTAGTATTAACACTGGAATGCTAGATGTGCAAGAGATTATGTGCAAAATAGAGATACTGGGGTGCAAAAGAGCAAAATAAAAAACAATATAGGGATGAGGTAGTTGGGTGGGCTAATTTCAGATGGGCTGTGTACAGGTGCAGTGATCGGTAAGGTGCTCTGACAACTGATGCTTAAAGTTAGTGAGGGAGATAAGAGTCTCCAGCTTCAGAGATTTTTGCAATTCGTTCCAGTCATTGGCAGCAGAGAACTGGAAGGAATGGCGGCCAAAAGAGGTGTTGGCTTTGGGAATGACCAGTGAGATATACCTGCTGGAGCGCAGACTACGGGTGGGTGCTGCTATGGTGACCAATGAGCTAAGATAAGGCGGGGATTTGCCTAGCAGTGATTTATAGATGGCCTGGAGCCAGTGGGTTTGACGACGAACGTGTAGTGAGGACCAGCCAACAAGAGCGTACAGGTCACAGTGGTGGGTAGTGTATGGGGCTTTGGAGACAAAAGGGATGGCACTGTGATAGACTACATCCAATTTGCTGAGTAGAGTGTTGGAGGCTATTTTGTAAATGACATCGCCGAAGTCAAGGATCGGTAGGATAGTCAGTTTTACGAGGGCATGTTTGGCAGCATGAGTGAAGGAGGCTTTGTTGCGAAATAGGAAGCCAATTCTAGATTTAACTTTGGATTGGAGATTCCTAATACATGGAGAAAAGAGTCGGCCCAAGAATTGAACCCTGTGGCACCCCCATAGAGACTGCCATAGGTCCAGACAACAGGCCCTCAAAATGGTGTCGTCGATTTGACACACTGAACTCTATCTGAGAAGAAAGAGTAGTTGGTGAACCAGGCGAGGCAGTCATTTGAGAAAAGAACCAAGGCTATTTAGTCTGCCCATAAGAATGCGGTGGTTGACAGAGTCGAAAGCCTTGGCCAGGTCGATGAAGACGGCTGCACAGTACTGTCTATTATCGATCGCGGTTATAATATCGTTTAGGACCTTGAGCGTGGCTGAAGTGCACCCATGACCAGCTCGGAAACCGGATTGCATAGCGGAGAAGGTACGGTGGGATTCGAAATGGTCGGTGATCTGTTTGTTAACTTGGCTTTCAAATACTTTCGAAGGGCAGGGCAGGATGGATATAGGTCTGTAACAGTTTGGATCTAGAGTGTCACCCCCTTTGAAGAGGGGGATGACCGCGGCAGCTTTCCAATCTCTGGGGATCTCAGACGTTACGAAAGAGAGGTTGAACAGACTAGTAATAGGGGTTGCGACAATTTCGGCGGCTAGTTTTAGAAAGAAAGGGTCCAGATTGTCTAGCCCAGCTGATTTGTAGGGGTCCAGATTTTGCAGCTCTTTCAGAACATCAGCTGTCTAAATTTGTGTGAAGGAGAAGCGGGGGGGGGGGCATGGGCAAGTTGCAGCGGAGGGTGCAGAGTTGGTGGCCGGGGTAGTGGTAGCCAGGTGGAAAGCATGGCCAGCCGTAGCAAAATGCTTGTTGAAATTCTCGATTATTGTAGATTTATCGGTGGTGATAGTGTTTCCTAGCCTCAGTGCAGTGGGCAGCTGGGAGGAAGTGCTCTTATTCTCCATGGACTTTACAGTGTCCCAAAACTTTTTGGATTTAGTGCTACAGGATGCAAATTTCTGTTTGAAAAAGTTAGCCTTTGCTTTCCTGACTGCTTGTGTATATTGGTTCCTAACTTCCCTGAAAAGTTGCATATCGCGGGGGCTATTTGATGCTAATGCAGTACGCCACAGGATGTTTTTGTGCTGGTCAAGGGCAGTCAAGTCTGAGGAGAACCAGGGGCTATATCTTACCCCAGGATACTCTTCAGTACTTACCCCTGGAACTGTAGCCCAGAATGCATTCCAGATTAGTCCAGTCGGCACCTCCTGAAATGGACATTCCTGTACGTTATTTGTTTTAATAAAAGGGGGTGCATTAGGGCTCTTTATACATGTTTAATAAATTTGGAGAAAAAAAACACTATTCAAAACTATAGCAGCAAATCTCACCTGGTTTAGTTTCCATTGATGACTTGATCCGCAAACTGCGCTCTGAAATAATAAATAAAAGTTTGGTTCTATAATGGTAGCTAGCTAAGTAACTGTACTTAAACAGCTACTGTACTTAAACAGCAACAGTACATTCCCCTGCTAGACTACTGTAGTTCTTCAGATCTTCATTGGTACTGTAGTTATTATTCAGTACTTACCCCTGCTAGACTACTGTAATTATTATTCAGTACTTACCCCTGCTAGACTACTGTAGTTATTATTCAGTACATAGCCCTGCTAGACTACTGTAGTTATTATTCAGTACTTACCCCTGCTAGACTACTGTAGTTATTATTCAGTACATACCCCTGCTAGACTACTGTAGTTATTATTCAGTACATACCCCTGCTAGACTACTGTAGTTCTTCAGATCTTCTTTGGTACTGTAGTTATTATTCAGTACTTACCCTTGCTAGACAACTGTAGTTATTATTCAGTACTTACCCCTGCTAGACTACTGTAGTTATTATTCAGTACATACCCCTGCTAGACTACTGTAGTTCTTCAGATCTTCATTGGTACTGTAGTTATTATTCAGTACATACCCTTGCTAGACTACTGTAGTTATTATTCAGTACTTACCCCTGCTAGACTACTGTAGTTATTATTCAGTACTTACCCCTGCTAGACTACTGTAGTTATTATTCAGTACATACCCCTGCTAGACTACTGTAGTTATTATTCAGTACATACCCCTGCTAGACTACTGTAGTTATTATTCAGTACATACCCCTGCTAGACCACTGTAGTTCTTCAGATCTTCTTTGGTACTGTAGTTGTTATTCAGTACATACCCTGCTAGACTACTGTAGTTATTATTCAGTACTTACCCCTGCTAGACTACTGTAGTTATTATTCAGTACATACCCCTGCTAGACTACTGTAGTTATTATTCAGTACATACCCCTGCTAGACTACTGTAGTTATTATTCAGTACTTACCCCTGCTAGACTACTGTAGTTATTATTCAGTACTTACCCCTGCTAGACTACTGTAGTTATTATTCAGTACATACCCCTGCTAGACTACTGTAGTTATTATTCAGTACTCACCCCTGCTAGACTACTGTAGTTATTATTCAGTACATACCCCTGCTAGACCACTGTAGTTCTTCAGATCTTCTTTGGTACTGTAGTTGTTATTCAGTACATACCCCTGCTAGACTACTGTAGTTATTATTCAGTACTTACCCTTGCTAGACTACTGTAGTTATTATTCAGTACTTACCCCTGCTAGACTACTGTAGTTATTATTCAGTACATACCCCTGCTAGACCACTGTAGTTCTTCAGATCTTCTTTGGTACTGTAGTTGTTATTCAGTACATACCCCTGCTAGACTACTGTAGTTATTATTCAGTACTTACCCCTGCTAGACTACTGTAGTTATTATTCAGTACATACCCTTGCTAGACTACTGTAGTTATTATTCAGTACTTACCCCTGCTAGACTACTGTAGTTATTATTCAGTACATACCCCTGCTAGACCACTGTAGTTCTTCAGATCTTCTTTGGTACTGTAGTTGTTATTCAGTACATACCCCTGCTAGACTACTGTAGTTATTATTCAGTACATACCCCTGCTAGACTACTGTAGTTCTTCAGATCTTCTTTGGTACTGTAGTTATTATTCAGTACTTACCCCTGCTCGACTACTCTAGTTATTATTCAGTACTTACCCTGCTCGACTACTCTAGTTATTATTCAGTACTTACCCCTGCTAGACTACTATAGTTATTATTCAGTACATAGCCCTGCTAGACTACTGTAGTTATTATTCAGTACTTACCCCTGCTAGACTACTGCAGTTATTATTCAGTACTTACCCCTGCTAGACTACTGTAGTTATTATTCAGTAAATACCCCTGCTAGACTACTGTAGTTATTATTCAGTACATACCTCTGCTAGACTACTGTAGTTCTTCAGATCTTCTTTGGTACTGTAGTTATTATTCAGTACATACCCCTGCTAGACTACTGTAGTTATTATTCAGTACTTACCCCTGCTAGACTACTGTAGTTATTATTCAGTACATACCCCTGCTAGACTACTGTAGTTATTATTCAGTACATACCCTGCTAGACTACTGTAGTTCTTCAGATCTTCTTTGGTACTGTAGTTATTATTCAGTACATAGCCCTGCTAGACTACTGTAGTTATTAATCAGTACTTACCCCTGCTAGACTACTGTAGTTATTATTCAGTACATACCCCTGCTAGACTACTGTAGTTATTATTCAGTACTTACCCCTGCTAGACTACTGTAGTTATTATTCAGTACTTACCCCTGCTAGACTACTGTAGTTATTATTCAGTACATACCCCTGCTAGACTACTGTAGTTATTATTCAGTACATACCCCTGCTAGACTACTGTAGTTATTATTCAGTACATACCCCTGCTAGACCACTGTAGTTCTTCAGATCTTCTTTGGTACTGTAAGTTGTTATTCAGTACATACCCCTGCTAGACTACTGTAGTTATTATTCAGTACTTACCCCTGCTAGACTACTGTAGTTATTATTCAGTACATACCCCTGCTAGACTACTGTAGTTATTATTCAGTACATACCCCTGCTAGACTACTGTAGTTATTATTCAGTACTTACCCCTGCTAGACTACTGTAGTTATTATTCAGTACTTACCCCTGCTAGACTACTGTAGTTATTATTCAGTACATACCCCTGCTAGACTACTGTAGTTATTATTCAGTACTCACCCCTGCTAGACTACTGTAGTTATTATTCAGTAACATACCCTGCTAGACCACTGTAGTTCTTCAGATCTTCTTGGTACTGTAGTTGTTATTCAGTACATACCCCTGCTAGACTACTGTAGTTATTATTCAGTACTTACCCTTGCTAGACTACTGTAGTTATTATTCAGTACTTACCCCTGCTAGACTACTGTAGTTATTATTCAGTACATACCCTTGCTAGACCACTGTAGTTCTTCAGATCTTCTTTGGTACTGTAGTTGTTATTCAGTACATACCCCTGCTAGACTACTGTAGTTTATTATTCAGTACTTACCCCTGCTAGACTACTGTAGTTATTATTCAGTACATACCCTTGCTAGACTACTGTAGTTATTATTCAGTACTTACCCCTGCTAGACTACTGTAGTTATTATTCAGTACATACCCCTGCTAGACCACTGTAGTTCTTCAGATCTTCTTTGGTACTGTAGTTGTTATTCAGTACATACCCCTGCTAGACTACTGTAGTTATTATTCAGTACATACCCCTGCTAGACTACTGTAGTTCTTCAGATCTTCTTTGGTACTGTAGTTATTATTCAGTACTTACCCCTGCTCGACTACTCTAGTTATTATTCAGTACTTACCCCTGCTCGACTACTCTAGTTATTATTCAGTACTTACCCCTGCTAGACTACTATAGTTATTATTCAGTACATAGCCCTGCTAGACTACTGTAGTTATTATTCAGTACTTACCCCTGCTAGACTACTGCAGTTATTATTCAGTACTTACCCCTGCTAGACTACTGTAGTTATTATTCAGTAAATACCCCTGCTAGACTACTGTAGTTATTATTCAGTACATACCCCTGCTAGACTACTGTAGTTTCTTCAGATCTTCTTTGGTACTGTAGTTATTATTCAGTACATACCCCTGCTAGACTACTGTAGTTATATTATTCAGTACTTACCCCTGCTAGACTACTGTAGTTATTATTCAGTACATACCCCTGCTAGACTACTGTAGTTATTATTCAGTACATACCCCTGCTAGACTACTGTAGTTCTTCAGATCTTCTTTGGTACTGTAGTTATTATTCAGTACATAGCCCTGCTAGACTACTGTAGTTATTAATCAGTACTTACCCTGCTAGACTACTGTAGTTATTATTCAGTACATACCCCTGCTAGACTACTGTAGTTATTATTCAGTACTTACCCCTGCTAGACTACTGTAGTTATTATTCAGTACATACCCCTGCTAGACTACTGTAGTTATTATTCAGTACTTACCCCTGCTAGACTACTGTAGTTATTATTCAGTACATACCCCTGCTAGACTACTGTAGTTCTTCAGATCTTCTTTGGTACTGTAGTTATTATTCAGTACATACCCCTGCTAGACTACTGTAGTTATTATTCAGTACATACCCCTGCTAGACTACTGTAGTTCTTCAGATCTTCTTTGGTACTGTAGTTATTATTCAGTACTTACCCCTGCTAGACTACTGTAGTTCTTATTCAGCACTTACCCCTGCTAGACTACTGTAGTTATTATTCAGTACATAGCCCTGCTAGACTACTGTAGTTATTATTCAGTACTTACCCCTGCTAGACTACTGTAGTTATTATTCAGTACATACCCCTGCTAGACTACTGTAGTTATTATTCAGTACTTACCCCTGCTAGACTACTGTAGTTATTATTCAGTACTTACCCCTGCTAGACTACTGTAGTTCTTCAGATCTTCTTTGGTACTGTAGTTATTATTCAGTACTTACCCTTGCTAGACAACTGTAATTATTATTCAGTACTTACCCCTGCTAGACTACTGTAGTTATTATTCAGTACATACCCCTGCTAGACTACTGTAGTTCTTCAGATCTTCATTGGTACTGTAGTTATTATTCAGTACATACCCTTGCTAGACTACTGTAGTAGTTATTCATTCAGTACCTACCCTGCTAGACTACTGTAGTTATTATTCAGTACTTACCCCTGCTAGACCACTGTAGTTCTTCAGATCTTCTTTGGTACTGTAGTTGTTATTCAGTACATACCCCTGCTAGACTACTGTAGTTATTATTCAGTACTTACCCCTGCTAGACTACTGTAGTTATTATTCAGTACATACCCCTGCTAGACTACTGTAGTTCTTCAGATCTTCATTGGTACTGTAGTTATTATTCAGTACTTACCCCTGCTCGACTACTCTAGTTATTATTCAGTACTTACCCCTGCTCGACTGCTCTAGTTATTATTCAGTACATACCCCTGCTAGACTACTGTAGTTCTTCAGATCTTCTTTGGTACTGTAGTTATTATTCAGTACTTACCCTTGCTAGACAACTGTAGTTATTATTCAGTACTTACCCCTGCTAGACTACTGTAGTTATTATTCAGTACATACCCCTGCTAGACTACTGTAGTTCTTCAGATCTTCATTGGTACTGTAGTTATTATTCAGTACATACCCTTGCTAGACTACTGTAGTTATTATTCAGTACATACCCCTGCTAGACTACTGTAGTTATTATTCAGTACTTACCCCTGCTAGACTACTGTAGTTATTATTCAGTACATACCCCTGCTAGACTACTGTAGTTATTATTCAGTACATATCCCTGCTAGACTACTGTAGTTATTATTCAGTACATACCCCTGCTAGACCACTGTAGTTCTTCAGATCTTCTTTGGTACTGTAGTTGTTATTCAGTACATACCCCTGCTAGACTACTGTAGTTATTATTCAGTACTTACCCCTGCTAGACTACTGTAGTTATTATTCAGTACATACCCCTGCTAGACTACTGTAGTTATTATTCAGTACATACCCCTGCTAGACTACTGTAGTTATTATTCAGTACTTACCCCTGCTAGACTACTGTAGTTATTATTCAGTACTTACCCCTGCTAGACTACTGTAGTTATTATTCAGTACATACCCCTGCTAGTCTACTGTAGTTATTATTCAGTACTCACCCCTGCTAGACTACTGTAGTTATTATTCAGTACATACCCCTGCTAGACCACTGTAGTTCTTCAGATCTTCTTTGGTACTGTAGTTGTTATTCAGTACATACCCCTGCTAGACTACTGTAGTTATTATTCAGTACTTACCCTTGCTAGACTACTGTAGTTATTATTCAGTACTTACCCCTGCTAGACTACTGTAGTTATTATTCAGTACATACCCCTGCTAGACCACTGTAGTTTCTTCAGTCTTCTTTGGTACTGTAGTTGTTATTCAGTACATAGCCCTGCTAGACTACTGTAGTTATTATTCAGTACTTACCCCTGCTAGACTACTGTAGTATATTATTCAGTACATACCCTTGCTAGACTACTGTAGTTATTATTCAGTACTTACCCCTGCTAGACTACTGTAGTTATTATTCAGTACATACCCCTGCTAGACCACTGTAGTTCTTCAGATCTCTTTTTGGTACTGTAGTTGTTATTCAGTACATACCCCTGCTAGACTACTGTAGTTATTATTCAGTACATACCCCTGCTAGACTACTGTAGTTCTTCAGATCTTCTTTGGTACTGTAGTTATTATTCAGTACTTACCCCTGCTCGACTACTCTAGTTATTATTCAGTACTTACCCCTGCTCGACTACTCTAGTTATTATTCAGTACTTACCCCTGCTAGACTACTTAGTTATTATTCAGTACATAGCCCTGCTAGACTACTGTAGTTATTATTCAGTACTTACCCCTGCTAGACTACTGCAGTTATTATTCAGTACTTACCCCTGCTAGACTACTGTAGTTATTATTCAGTACTTACCCCTGCTAGACTACTGTAGTTATTATTCAGTACTTACCCCTGCTAGACTACTGTAGTTCTTCAGATCTTCTTTGGTACTGTAGTTATTATTCAGTACTTACCCCTGCTAGACTACTGTAGTTATTATTCAGTAAATACCCCTGCTAGACTACTGTAGTTATTATTCAGTACATACCCCTGCTAGACTACTGTAGTTCTTCAGATCTTCTTTGGTACTGTAGTTATTATTCAGTACATACCCCTGCTAGACTACTGTAGTTATTATTCAGTACTTACCCCTGCTAGACTACTGTAGTTATTATTCAGTACATACCCCTGCTAGACTACTGTAGTTATTATTCAGTACATACCCCTGCTAGACTACTGTAGTTCTTCAGATCTTCTTTGGTACTGTAGTTATTATTCAGTACATAGCCCTGCTAGACTACTGTAGTTATTATTCAGTACTTACCCCTGCTAGACTACTGTAGTTATTATTCAGTACTTACCCCTGCTAGACTACTGTAGTTATTATTCAGTACATACCCCTGCTAGACTACTGTAGTTATTATTCAGTACTTACCCCTGCTAGACTACTGTAGTTCTTCAGATCTTCTTTGGTACTGTAGTTATTATTCAGTACATACCCCTGCTAGACTACTGTAGTTATTATTCAGTACATACCCCTGCTAGACTACTGTAGTTCTTCAGATCTTCTTTGGTACTGTAGTTATTATTCAGTACTTACCCCTGCTAGACTACTGTAGTTCTTATTCAGCACTTACCCCTGCTAGACTACTGTAGTTATTATTCAGTACATAGCCCTGCTAGACTACTGTAGTTATTATCAGTACTTACCCCTGCTAGACTACTGTAGTTATTATTCAGTACATACCCCTGCTAGACTACTGTAGTTATTATTCAGTACTTACCCCTGCTAGACTACTGTAGTTATTATTCAGTACTTACCCCTGCTAGACTACTGTAGTTCTTCAGATCTTCTTTGGTACTGTAGTTATTATTCAGTACTTACCCTTGCTAGACAACTGTAATTATTATTCAGTACTTACCCCTGCTAGACTACTGTAGTTATTATTCAGTACATACCCCTGCTAGACTACTGTAGTTCTTCAGATCTTCATTGGTACTGTAGTTATTATTCAGTACATACCCTTGCTAGACTACTGTAGTTATTATTCAGTACTTACCCCTGCTAGACTACTGTAGTTATTATTCAGTACTTACCCCTGCTAGACCACTGTAGTTCTTCAGATCTTCTTTGGTACTGTAGTTTGTTATTCAGTACATACCCCTGCTCGACTACTCTAGTTATTATTCAGTACTTACCCCTGCTCGACTACTCTAGTTATTATTCAGTACTTACCCCTGCTAGACTACTATAGTTATTATTCAGTACATAGCCCTGCTAGACTACTGTAGTTATTATTCAGTACTTACCCCTGCTAGACTACTGCAGTTATTATTCAGTACTTACCCCTGCTAGACTACTGTAGTTATTATTCAGTACTTACCCCTGCTAGACTACTGTAGTTATTATTCAGTACTTACCCCTGCTAGACTACTGTAGTTCTTCAGATCTTCTTTGGTACTGTAGTTATTATTCAGTACTTACCCCTGCTAGACTACTGTAGTTATTATTCAGTACATACCCCCTGCTAGACTACTGTAGTTATTATTCAGTACATACCCCTGCTAGACTACTGTAGTTCTTCAGATCTTCTTTGGTACTGTAGTTATTATTCAGTACATACATACCCCTGCTAGACTACTGTAGTTATTATTCAGTACTTACCCCTGCTAGACTACTGTAGTTATTATTCAGTACATACCCCTGCTAGACTACTGTAGTTATTTATTCAGTACATACCCCTGCTAGACTACTGTAGTTCTTCAGATCTTCTTTGGTACTGTAGTTATTATTCAGTACATAGCCCTGCTAGACTACTGTAGTTATTATTCAGTACTTACCCCTGCTAGACTACTGTAGTTATTATTCAGTACATACCCCTGCTAGACTACTGTAGTTATTATTCAGTACTTACCCCTGCTAGACTACTGTAGTTATTATTCAGTACATACCCCTGCTAGACTACTGTAGTTATTATTCAGTACATACCCCTGCTAGACTACTGTAGTTATTATTCAGTACATACCCCTGCTAGACTACTGTAGTTATTATTCAGTACATACCCCTGCTAGACTACTGTAGTTCTTCAGATCTTCTTTGGTACTGTAGTTATTATTCAGTACATACCCCTGCTAGACTACTGTAGTTATTATTCAGCACTTACACCTGCTAGACTACTGTAGTTATTATTCAGTACATACCCCTGCTAGACTACTGTAGTTCTTCAGATCTTCTTTGGTACTGTAGTTATTATTCAGTACATACCCCTGCTAGACTCCTGTAGTTATTATTCAGTACTTACCCCTGCTAGACTACTGTAGTTATTATTCAGTACATAGCCCTGCTAGACTACTGTAGTTATTATTCAGTACTCACCCCTGCTAGACTACTGTAGTTATTATTCAGTACATACCCCTGCTAGACTACTGTAGTTATTATTCAGTACATACCCCTGCTAGACTACTGTAGTTATTATTCAGTACATACCCCTGCTAGACTACTGTAGTTCTTCAGATCTTCTTTGGTACTGTAGTTATTATTCAGTACTTACCCCTGCTAGACTACTGTAGTTCTTCAGATCTTCTTTGGTACTGTAGTTATTATTCAGTACTTACCCCTGCTAGACTACTGTAGTTATTATTCAGTACATAGCCCTGCTAGACTACTGTAGTTATTATTCAGTACTCACCCCTAATAGACTACTGTAGTTATTATTCAGTACATACCCCTGCTAGACTACTGTAGTTCTTCAGATCTTCTTTGGTACTGTAGTTATTATTCAGTACTTACCCCTGCTAGACTACTGTAGTTCTTATTCAGCACTTACCCCTGCTAGACTACTGTAGTTATTATTCAGTACATAGCCCTGCTAGACTACTGTAGTTATTATTCAGTACATACCCCTGCTAGACTACTGTAGTTATTATTCAGTACATACCCCTGCTAGACTACTGTAGTTATTATTCATGACATACCCCTGCTAGACTACTGCAGTTATTATTCAGTACATACCCCTGCTAGACTACTGTAGTTCTTCAGATCTTCTTTGGTACTGTAGTTATTATTCAGTACATACCCCTGCTAGACTACTGTAGTTCTTCAGATCTTCTTTGGTACTGTAGTTATTATTCAGTACATACCCCTGCTAGACTACTGTAGTTATTATTTCAGTACATACCCCTGCTAGACTACTGTAGTTCTTCAGATCTTCTTTGGTACTGTAGTTTATTATTCAGTACTTACCCTTGCTAGACAACTGTAATTATTATTCAGTACTTACACCTGCTAGACTACTGTAGTTATTATTCAGTACATACCCCTGCTAGACTACTGTAGTTCTTCAGATCTTCATTGGTACTGTAGTTATTATTCAGTACATACCCTTGCTAGACTACTGTAGTTATTATTCAGTACTTACCCCCTGCTAGACTACTGTAGTTATTATTCAGTACTTACCCCTGCTAGACCACTGTAGTTCTTCAGATCTTCTTTGGTACTGTAGTTCTTATTCAGCACTACCCCTGCTAGACTACTGTAGTTATTATTCAGTACATACCCCTGCTAGACTGCTGTAGTTCTTCAGATCTTCTTTGGTACTGTAGTTATTATTCAGTACATACCCCTGCTAGACTACTGTAGTTATTATTCAGTACTTACCCCTGCTAGACTACTGTAGTTATTATTCAGTACATACCCCTGCTAGACTACTGTAGTTATTATTCAGTACTTACCCCTGCTAGACTACTGTAGTTATTATTCAGTACTTACCCCTGCTAGACTACTGTAGTTATTATTCAGTACATACCCTGCTAGACTACTGTAGTTATTATTCAGTACATACCCCTGCTAGACTACTGTAGTCTTCAGATCTTCTTTGGTACTGTAGTTATTATTCAGTACATACCCCTGCTAGACTACTGTAGTTATTATTCAGTACATACCCCTGCTAGACTACTGTAGTTATTATTCAGTACTTACCCTGCTAGACTACTGTAGTTATTATTCAGTACTTACCCCTGCTAGACTACTGTAGTTATTATTCAGTACTTACCCCCTGCTAGACTACTGTAGTTATTATTCAGTACTCACCCCTGCTAGACTACTGTAGTTATTATTCAGTACATACCCCCTGCTAGACTACTGTAGTTATTTATTCAGTACATACCCCTGCTAGACTACTGTAGTTCTTCAGATCTTCATTGGTACTGTAGTTATTATTCAGTACATACCCCTGCTAGACTACTGTAGTTATTATTCAGTACTCACCCCTGCTAGACTACTGTAGTTCTTCAGATCTTCTTTGGTACTGTAGTTATTATTCAGTACATAGCCCTGCTAGACTACTGTAGTTATTATTCAGTACATACCCCTGCTAGACTACTGTAGTTATTGTTCAGTACTTACCCCTGCTAGACTACTGTAGTTATTATTCAGTACTTACCCCTGCTAGACTACTGTAGTTATTATTCAGTACTCACCCCTGCTAGACTACTGTAGTTATTATTCAGTACTCACCCCTGCTAGACTACTGTAGTTATTATTCAGTACTCACCCCTGCTAGACTACTGTAGTTCTTCAGATCTTCTTTGGTACTACTGTAGTTATTATTCAGTACTTACCCCTGCTAGACTACTGTAGTTATTATTCAGTACTTACCCCTGCTAGACTACTGTAGTTATTATTCAGTACTCACCCCTGCTAGACTACTGTAGTTATATTATTCAGTACATACCCCTGCTAGACTACTGTAGTTATTATTCAGTACATACCCCTGCTAGACTACTGTAGTTCTTCAGATCTTCATTGGTACTGTAGTTATTATTCAGTACATACCCCTGCTAGACTAATGTAGTTATTATTCAGTACTCACCCCTGCTAGACTACTGTAGTTCTTCAGATCTTCTTTGGTACTGTAGTTATTATTCAGTACATAGCCCTGCTAGACTACTGTAGTTATTATTCAGTACATACCCCTGCTAGACTACTGTAGTTATTATTCAGTACTTACCCCTGCTAGACTACTGTAGTTATTATTCAGTACTTACCCCTGCTAGACTACTGTAGTTTATTATTCAGTACTCACCCCTGCTAGACTACTGTAGTTATTATTCAGTACTCACCCCTGCTAGACTACTGTAGTTATTATTCAGTACTCACCCCTGCTAGACTACTGTAGTTCTTCAGATCTTCTTTGGTACTGTAGTTATTATTCAGTACTCACCCCTGCTAGACTACTGTAGTTATTATTCAGTACTTACCCCTGCTAGACTACTATAGTTATTATTCAGTACATACCCCTGCTAGACTACTGTAGTTCTTCAGATCTTCTTTGGTACTGTAGTTATTATTCAGTACATACCCCTGCTGGACTACTGTAGTTATTATTCAGTACTTACCCCTGCTCGACTACTCTAGTTATTATTCAGTACTTACCCCTGCTCGACTACTCTAGTTATTATTCAGTACTTACCCCTGCTAGACTACTATAGTTATTATTCAGTACATAGCCCTGCTAGACTACTGTAGTTATTATTCAGTACATACCCCCTGCTAGACTACTGTAGTTATTATTCAGTACATACCCCTGCTAGACTACTGTAGTTATTATTCAGTACTTACCCCTGCTAGACTACTGTAGTTCTTCAGATCTTCTTTGGTACTGTAGTTATTATTCAGTACTTACCCTTGCTAGACAACTGTAATTATTATTCAGTACATACCCCTGCTAGACTACTGTAGTTATTATTCAGTACTTACCCCTGCTAGACTACTCTAGTTATTATTCAGTACTTACCCCTGCTCGACTACTCTAGTTATTATTCAGTACTTACCCCTGCTAGACTACTATAGTTATTATTCAGTACATAGCCCTGCTAGACTACTGTAGTTATTATTCAGTACATACCCCTGCTAGACTACTGTAGTTCTTCAGATCTTCTTTGGTAGTGTAGTTATTATTCAGTACATAGCCCTGCTAGACTACTGTAGTTATTATTCAGTACTTACCCCTGCTAGACTACTGTAGTTTATTATTCAGTACTTACCCCTGCTAGACTACTGTAGTTATTATTCAGTACATACCCCTGCTAGACTACTGTAGTTATTATTCAGTACTTACCCCTGCTAGACTACTGTAGTTATTATTCAGTACATACCCCTGCTAGACTACTGTAGTTTTCTTCAGTCAGATCTTCATTGGTACTGTAGTTATTATTCAGTACATACCCCTGCTAGACTACTGTAGTTATTATTCAGTACTCACCCCTGCTAGACTACTGTAGTTATTATTCAGTACATACCCCTGCTCGACTACTGTAGTTTATTATTCAGTACATACCCCTGCTAGACTACTGTAGTTCTTCAGATCTTCTTTGGTACTGTAGTTATTATTCAGTACATACCCCTGCTAGACTACTGTAGTTATTATTCAGTACATACCCCTGCTAGACTACTGTAGTTCTTCAGATCTTCTTTGGTACTGTAGTTATTATTCAGTACATACCCCTGCTAGACTACTGTAGTTATTATTCAGTACTCACCCCTGCTAGACTACTGTAGTTATTATTCAGTACATACCCCTGCTAGACTACTGTAGTTCTTCAGATCTTCATTGGTACTGTAGTTATTATTATTCAGTACATACCCCTGCTAGACTACTGTAGTTCTTCAGATCTTCTTTGGTACTGTAGTTATTATTCAGTACATAGCCCTGCTAGACTACTGTAGTTATTATTCAGTACTTACCCCTGCTAGACTACTGCAGTTATTATTCAGTACTTACCCCTGCTAGACTACTGTAGTTCTTCAGATCTTCTTTGGTACTGTAGTTATTATTCAGTACTTACCCCTGCTAGACTACTGTAGTTATTATTCAGTACTTACCCCTGCTAGACTACTGTAGTTATTATTCAGTACTTACCCCTGCTAGACTACTGTAGTTATTATTCAGTACTTACCCCTGCTAGACTACTGTAGTTATTATTCAGTACTTACCCCCTGCTAGACTACTGTAGTTATTATTCAGTACATACCCCTGCTAGACTACTGTAGTTCTTCAGATCTTCATTGGTACTGTAGTTATTATTCAGTACACTACCCCTGCTAGACTACTGTAGTTATTATTCAGTAATTACCCCTGCTAGACTACTGTAGTTATTATTCAGTACTTACCCCTGCTAGACTACTGTAGTTATTATTCAGTACATACCCCTGCTAGACTACTGTAGTTATTATTCAGTACATACCCCTGCTAGACTACTGTAGGTCTTCAGATCTTCTTTGGGTACTGTAGTTATTATTCAGTACATACCCCTGCTAGACCACTGTAGTTATTATTCAGTACATACCCCTGCTAGACTACTGTAGTTTATTATTCAGTACTTACCCCTGCTAGACTACTGTAGTTATTATTCAGTACTTACCCCTGCTAGACTACTGTAGTTATTATTCAGTACTTACCCTGCTAGACTACTGTAGTTATTATTCAGTACTCACCCCTGCTAGACTACTGTAGTTATTATTCAGTACATACCCCTGCTAGACTACTGTAGTTATTATTCAGTACATACCCCTGCTAGACTACTGTAGTTCTTCAGATCTTCATTGGTACTGTAGTTATTATTCAGTACATACCCCTGCTAGACTACTGTAGTTATTATTTCAGTACTCACCCCTGCTAGACTACTGTAGTTCTTCAGATCTTCTTTGGTACTGTAGTTATTATTCGTACATAGCCCTGCTAGACTACTGTAGTTATTATTCAGTACATACCCCTGCTAGACTACTGTAGTTATTATTCAGTACTTACCCCTGCTAGACTACTGTAGTTATTATTCAGTACTTTACCCCTGCTAGACTACTGTAGTTATTATTCAGTACTCACCCCTGCTAGACTACTGTAGTTATTATTCAGTACATACCCCTGCTAGACTACTGTAGTTATTATTCAGTACATACCCCTGCTAGACTACTGTAGTTATTATTCAGTACTTACCCCTGCTAGACTACTGTAGGTCTTCAGATCTTCTTTGGTACTGTAGTTATTATTCAGTACTCACCCCTGCTAGACTACTGTAGTTATTATTCAGTACTTATCCCTGCTAGACTACTGTAGTTATTATTCAGTACATACCCCTGCTAGACTACTGTAGTTCTTCAGATCTTCTTTGGTACTGTAGTTATTATTCAGTACATACCCCTGCTAGACTACTGTAGTTATTATTCAGTACTTACCCCTGCTCGACTACTCTAGTTATTATTCAGTACTTACCCCTGCTAGACTACTATAGTTATTATTCAGTACATAGCCCTGCTAGACTACTGTAGTTATTATTCAGTACATACCCCTGCTAGACTACTGTAGTTATTATTCAGTACATACCCCTGCTAGACTACTGTAGTTATTATTCAGTACTTACCCCTGCTAGACTACTGTAGTTCTTCAGATCTTCTTTGGTACTGTAGTTATTATTCAGTACTTACCCTTGCTAGACAACTGTAATTATTATTCAGTACATACCCCTGCTAGACTACTGTAGTTATTATTCAGTACTTACCCCTGCTAGACTACTCTAGTTATTATTCAGTACTTACCCCTGCTCGACTACTCTAGTTATTATTCAGTACTTACCCCTGCTAGACTACTATAGTTATTATTCAGTACATAGCCCTGCTAGACTACTGTAGTTATTATTCAGTACATACCCCTGCTAGACTACTGTAGTTATTATTCAGTACATACCCCTGCTAGACTACTGTAGTTATTATTCAGTACTCACCCTGCTAGACTACTGTAGTTATTATTCAGTACTCACCCCTGCTAGACTACTGTAGTTATTATTCAGTACTCACCCCTGCTAGACTACTGTAGTTATTATTCAGTACTCACCCCTGCTAGACTACTGTAGTTCTTCAGATCTTCTTTGGTACTGTAGTTATTATTCAGTACTTACCCCTGCTAGACTACTGTAGTTATTATTCAGTACTTACCCCTGCTAGACTACTGTAGGTCTTCAGATCTTCTTTGGTACTGTAGTTATTATTCAGTACTCACCCCTGCTAGACTACTGTAGTTATTATTCAGTACTTACCCCTGCTAGACTACTGTAGTTATTATTCAGTACATACCCCTGCTAGACTACTGTAGTTCTTCAGATCTTCTTTGGTACTGTAGTTATTATTCAGTACATAGCCCTGCTAGACTACTGTAGTTATTATTCAGTACTTACCCCTGCTCGACTACTCTAGTTATTATTCAGTACTTACCCCTGCTCGACTACTCTAGTTATTATTCAGTACTTACCCCTGCTAGACTACTATAGTTATTATTCAGTACATAGCCCTGCTAGACTACTGTAGTTATTATTCAGTACATACCCCTGCTAGACTACTGTAGTTATTATTCAGTACATACCCCTGCTAGACTACTGTAGTTATTATTCAGTACTTACCCCTGCTAGACTACTGTAGTTCTTCAGATCTTCTTTGGTACTGTAGTTATTATTCAGTACTTACCCTTGCTAGACAACTGTAATTATTATTCAGTACATACCCCTGCTAGACTACTGTAGTTATTATTCAGTACTTACCCCTGCTAGACTACTCTAGTTATTATTCAGTACTTACCCCTGCTCGACTACTCTAGTTATTATTCAGTACTTACCCCTGCTAGACTACTATAGTTATTATTCAGTACATAGCCCTGCTAGACTACTGTAGTTATTATTCAGTACATACCCCTGCTAGACTACTGTAGTTCTTCAGATCTTCTTTGGTACTGTAGTTATTATTCAGTACATAGCCCTGCTAGACTACTGTAGTTATTATTCAGTACTTACCCCTGCTAGACTACTGTAGTTATTATTCAGTACTTACCCCTGCTAGACTACTGTAGTTTATTATTCAGTACATACCCCTGCTAGACTACTGTAGTTATTATTCAGTACTTACCCCTGCTAGACTACTGTAGTTATTATTCAGTACATACCCCTGCTAGACTACTGTAGTTCTTCAGATCTTCATTGGTACTGTAGTTATTATTCAGTACATACCCCTGCTAGACTACTGTAGTTATTATTCAGTACTCACCCCTGCTAGACTACTGTAGTTATTATTCAGTACATACCCCTGCTCGACTACTGTAGTTATTATTCAGTACATACCCCTGCTAGACTACTGTAGTTCTTCAGATCTTCTTTGGTACTGTAGTTATTATTCAGTACATACCCCTGCTAGACTACTGTAGTTATTATTCAGTACATACCCCTGCTAGACTACTGTAGTTCTTCAGATCTTCTTTGGTACTGTAGTTATTATTCAGTACATACCCCTGCTAGACTACTGTAGTTATTATTCAGTACTCACCCCTGCTAGACTACTGTAGTTATTATTTCAGTACATACCCCTGCTAGACTACTGTAGTTCTTCAGATCTTCATTGGTACTGTAGTTATTATTCAGTACATACCCCTGCTAGACTACTGTAGTTCTTCAGATCTTCTTTGGTACTGTAGTTATTATTCAGTACATAGCCCTGCTAGACTACTGTAGTTATTATTCAGTACTTACCCCTGCTAGACTACTGCAGTTATTATTCAGTACTTACCCCTGCTAGACTACTGTAGTTCTTCAGATCTTCTTTGGTACTGTAGTTATTATTCAGTACTTACCCTGCTAGACTACTGTAGTTATTATTCAGTACTTACCCCTGCTAGACTACTGTAGTTATTATTCAGTACTTACCCCTGCTAGACTACTGTAGTTATTATTCAGTACTTACCCCTGCTAGACTACTGTAGTTATTATTCAGTACTTACCCCTGCTAGACTACTGTAGTTATTATTCAGTACATACCCCTGCTAGACTACTGTAGTTCTTCAGATCTTCATTGGTACTGTAGTTATTATTCAGTACATACCCCTGCTAGACTACTGTAGTTATTATTCAGTACTTACCCCTGCTAGACTACTGTAGTTATTATTCAGTACTTACCCCTGCTAGACTACTGTAGTTATTATTCAGTACATACCCCTGCTAGACTACTGTAGTTATTATTCAGTACATACCCCTGCTAGACTACTGTAGGTCTTCAGATCTTCTTTGGTACTGTAGTTATTATTCAGTACATACCCCTGCTAGACCACTGTAGTTATTATTCAGTACATACCCCTGCTAGACTACTGTAGTTATTATTCAGTACTTACCCCTGCTAGACTACTGTAGTTATTATTCAGTACTTACCCCTGCTAGACTACTGTAGTTATTATTCAGTACTTACCCCTGCTAGACTACTGTAGTTATTATTCAGTACTCACCCCTGCTAGACTACTGTAGTTATTATTCAGTACATACCCCTGCTAGACTACTGTAGTTATTATTCAGTACATACCCCTGCTAGACTACTACTGTAGTTCTTCAGATCTTCATTGGTACTGTAGTTATTATTCAGTACATACCCCTGCTAGACTACTGTAGTTATTATTCAGTACTCACCCCTGCTAGACTACTGTAGTTCTTCAGATCTTCTTTGGTACTGTAGTTATTATTCAGTACATAGCCCTGCTAGACTACTGTAGTTATTATTCAGTACATACCCCCTGCTAGACTACTGTAGTTATTATTCAGTACTTACCCCTGCTAGACTACTGTAGTTATTATTCAGTACTTAACCCTGCTAGACTACTGTAGTTATTATTCAGTACTCACCCCTGCTAGACTACTGTAGTTATTATTCAGTACATACCCCTGCTAGACTACTGTAGTTATTATTCAGTACATACCCCTGCTAGAACTACTGTAGTTATTATTCAGTACTTACCCCTGCTAGACTACTGTAGGTCTTCAGATCTTCTTTGGTACTGTAGTTATTATTCAGTACTCACCCCTGCTAGACTACTGTAGTTATTATTCAGTACTTACCCCTGCTAGACTACTGTAGTTCTTCAGATCTTCTTTGGTACTGTAGTTATTATTCAGTACATACCCCTGCTAGACTACTGTAGTTATTATTCAGTACTTACCCCTGCTCGACTACTCTAGTTATTATTCAGTACTTACCCCTGCTAGACTACTATAGTTATTATTCAGTACATAGCCCTGCTAGACTACTGTAGTTATTATTCAGTACATACCCCTGCTAGACTACTGTAGTTATTATTCAGTACATACCACTGCTAGACTACTGTAGTTATTATTCAGTACTTACCCCTGCTAGACTACTGTAGTTCTTCAGATCTTCTTTGGTACTGTAGTTATTATTCAGTACTTACCCTGCTAGACAACTGTAATTATTATTCAGTACATACCCCTGCTAGACTACTGTAGTTATTATTCAGTACTTACCCCTGCTAGACTACTCTAGTTATTATTCAGTACTTACCCCTGCTCGACTACTCTAGTTATTATTCAGTACTTACCCCTGCTAGACTACTATAGTTATTATTCAGTACATAGCCCTGCTAGACTACTGTAGTTATTATTCAGTACATACCCCTGCTAGACTACTGTAGTTCTTCAGATCTTCTTTGGTACTGTAGTTATTATTCAGTACATAGCCCTGCTAGACTACTGTAGTTATTATTCAGTACTTACCCCTGCTAGACTACTGTAGTTATTATTCAGTACTTACCCCTGCTAGACTACTGTAGTTATTATTCAGTACATACCCCTGCTAGACTACTGTAGTTATTATTCAGTACTTACCCCTGCTAGACTACTGTAGTTATTATTCAGTACATACCCCTGCTAGACTACTGTAGTTCTTCAGATCTTCATTGGTACTGTAGTTATTATTCAGTACATACCCCTGCTAGACTACTGTAGTTATTATTCAGTACATACCCCTGCTAGACTACTGTAGTTCTTCAGATCTTCTTTGGTACTGTAGTTATTAATCAGTACATACCCCTGCTAGACTACTGTAGTTATTATTCAGTACTCACCCCTGCTAGACTACTGTAGTTATTATTCAGTACATACCCCTGCTAGACTACTCTAGTTCTTCAGATCTTCATTGGTACTGTAGTTATTATTCAGTACATACCCCTGCTAGACTACTGTAGTTCTTCAGATCTTCTTTGGTACTGTAGTTATTATTCAGTACATAGCCCTGCTAGACTACTGTAGTTATTATTCAGTACTTACCCCTGCTAGACTACTGCAGTTATTATTCAGTACTTACCCCTGCTAGACTACTGTAGTTCTTCAGATCTTCTTTGGTACTGTAGTTATTATTCAGTACTTACCCCTGCTAGACTACTGTAGTTATTATTCAGTACTTACCCCTGCTAGACTACTGTAGTTATTATTCAGTACTTACCCCTGCTAGACTACTGTAGTTATTATTCAGTACTTACCCCTGCTAGACTACTGTAGTTATTATTCAGTACTTACCCCTGCTAGACTACTGTAGTTATTATTCAGTACATACCCCTGCTAGACTACTGTAGTTCTTCAGATCTTCATTGGTACTGTAGTTATTATTCAGTACATACCCCTGCTAGACTACTGTAGTTATTATTCAGTACTTACCCCTGCTAGACTACTGTAGTTATTATTCAGTACATACCCCTGCTAGACTACTGTAGTTCTTCAGATCTTCTTTGGTACTGTAGTTATTATTCAGTACATACCCCTGCTAGACTACTGTAGTTATTATTCAGTACTTACCCCTGCTAGACTACTGTAGTTATTATTCAGTACTTACCCCTGCTAGACTACTGTAGTTATTATTCAGTACATACCCCTGCTAGAGACTACTGTAGTTATTATTCAGTACATACCCCTGCTAGACTACTGTAGTTTTTATTCAGTACTTACCCCTGCTAGACTAATGTAGTTCTTCAGATCTTATTTGGTACTGTAGTTATTATTCAGTACATACCCCTGCTAGACTACTGTAGTTATTATTCAGTACTCACCCCTGCTAGACTACTGTAGTTATTATTCAGTACATACCCCTGCTAGACTACTGTAGTTCTTCAGATCTTCATTGGTACTGTAGTTATTATTCAGTACATACCCCTGCTAGACTACTGTAGTTATTATTCAGTACTCACCCCTGCTAGACTACTGTAGTTCTTCAGATCTTCTTTGGTACTGTAGTTATTATTCAGTACATAGCCCTGCTAGACTACTGTAGTTATTATTCAGTACATACCCCTGCTAGACTACTGTAGTTATTATTCAGTACTTACCCCTGCTAGACTACTGTAGTTATTATTCAGTACTTACCCCTGCTAGACTACTGTAGTTATTATTCAGTACTCACCCCTGCTAGACTACTGTAGTTATTATTCAGTACATACCCCTGCTAGACTACTGTAGTTATTATTCAGTACATACCCCTGCTAGACTACTGTAGTTATTATTCAGTACTTACCCCTGCTAGACTACTGTAGGTCTTCAGATCTTCTTTGGTGCTGTAGTTATTATTCAGTACTCACCCCTGCTAGACTACTGTAGTTATTATTCAGTACTTATCCCTGCTAGACTACTGTAGTTATTATTCAGTACATACCCCTGCTAGACTACTGTAGTTCTTCAGATCTTCTTTGGTACTGTAGTTATTATTCAGTACATACCCCTGCTAGACTACTGTAGTTATTATTCAGTACTTACCCCTGCTCGACTACTCTAGTTATTATTCAGTACTTACCCCTGCTAGACTACTATAGTTATTATTCAGTACATAGCCCTGCTAGACTACTGTAGTTATTATTCAGTACTTACCCCTGCTAGACTACTGTAGTTATTATTCAGTACATACCCCTGCTAGACTACTGTAGTTATTATTCAGTACTTACCCCTGCTAGACTACTGTAGTTCTTCAGATCTTCTTTGGTACTGTAGTTATTATTCAGTACTTACCCTTGCTAGACAACTGTAATTATTATTCAGTACATACCCCTGCTAGACTACTGTAGTTATTATTCAGTACTTACCCCTGCTAGACTACTCTAGTTATTATTCAGTACTTACCCCTGCTCGACTACTCTAGTTATTATTCAGTACTTACCCCTGCTAGACTACTATAGTTATTATTCAGTACATAGCCCTGCTAGACTACTGTAGTTATTATTCAGTACATACCCCTGCTAGACTACTGTAGTTATTATTCAGTACATACCCCTGCTAGACTACTGTAGTTATTATTCAGTACTCACCCCCTGCTAGACTACTGTAGTTATTATTCAGTACTCACCCCTGCTAGACTACTGTAGTTATTATTCAGTACTCACCCCTGCTAGACTACTGTAGTTTATTATTCAGTACTCACCCCTGCTAGACTACTGTAGTTCTTCAGATCTTCTTTGGTACTGTAGTTATTATTCAGTACTTACCCCTGCTAGACTACTGTAGTTATTATTCAGTACTTACCCCTGCTAGACTACTGTAGGTCTTCAGATCTTCTTTGGTACTGTAGTTATTATTCAGTACTCACCCCTGCTAGACTACTGTAGTTATTATATTCAGTACTTACCCCTGCTAGACTACTGTAGTTATTATTCAGTACATACCCCTGCTAGACTACTGTAGTTCTTCAGATCTTCTTTGGTACTGTAGTTATTATTCAGTACATACCCCTGCTAGACTACTGTAGTTATTATTCAGTACTTACCCCTGCTCGACTACTCTAGTTATTATTCAGTACTTACCCCTGCTCGACTACTCTAGTTATTATTCAGTACTTACCCCTGCTAGACTACTATAGTTATTATTCAGTACATAGCCCTGCTAGACTACTGTAGTTATTATTCAGTACATACCCCTGCTAGACTACTGTAGTTATTATTCAGTACATACCCCTGCTAGACTACTGTAGTTATTATTCAGTACTTACCCCTGCTAGACTACTGTAGTTCTTCAGATCTTCTTTGGTACTGTAGTTATTATTCAGTACTTACCCTTGCTAGACAACTGTAATTATTATTCAGTACATACCCCTGCTAGACTACTGTAGTTATTATTCAGTACTTACCCCTGCTAGACTACTCTAGTTATTATTCAGTACTTACCCCTGCTCGACTACTCTAGTTATTATTCAGTACTTACCCCTGCTAGACTACTATAGTTATTATTCAGTACATAGCCCTGCTAGACTACTGTAGTTATTATTCAGTACATACCCCTGCTAGACTACTGTAGTTCTTCAGATCTTCTTTGGTACTGTAGTTATTATTCAGTACATAGCCCTGCTAGACTACTGTAGTTATTATTCAGTACTTACCCTGCTAGACTACTGTAGTTATTATTCAGTACTTACCCCTGCTAGACTACTGTAGTTATTATTCAGTACATACCCCTGCTAGACTACTGTAGTTATTATTCAGTACTTACCCCTGCTAGACTACTGTAGTTATTATTCAGTACATACCCCTGCTAGACTACTGTAGTTCTTCAGATCTTCATTGGTACTGTAGTTATTATTCAGTACTTACCCCTGCTAGACTACTGTAGTTATTATTCAGTACTCACCCCTGCTAGACTACTGTAGTTATTATTCAGTACATACCCCTGCTCGACTACTGTAGTTATTATTCAGTACATACCCCTGCTAGACTACTGTAGTTCTTCAGATCTTCTTTGGTACTGTAGTTATTATTCAGTACATACCCCTGCTAGACTACTGTAGTTATTATTCAGTACATACCCCTGCTAGACTACTGTAGTTCTTCAGATCTTCTTTGGTACTGTAGTTATTATTCAGTACATACCCCTGCTAGACTACTGTAGTTATTATTCAGTACTCACCCCTGCTAGACTACTGTAGTTATTATTCAGTACATACCCCTGCTAGACTACTGTAGTTCTTCAGATCTTCATTGGTACTGTAGTTATTATTCAGTACATACCCCTGCTAGACTACTGTAGTTCTTCAGATCTTCTTTGGTACTGTAGTTATTATTCAGTACATACCCCTGCTAGACTACTGTAGTTATTATTCAGTACTTACCCCTGCTAGACTACTGCAGTTATTATTCAGTACTTACCCTGCTAGACTACTGTAGTTCTTCAGATCTTCTTTGGTACTGTAGTTATTATTCAGTACTTACCCCTGCTAGACTACTGTAGTTATTATTCAGTACTTACCCCTGCTAGACTACTGTAGTTATTATTCAGTACTTACCCCTGCTAGACTACTGTAGTTATTATTCAGTACTTACCCCTGCTAGACTACTGTAGTTATTATTCAGTACTTACCCCTGCTAGACTACTGTAGTTATTATTCAGTACATACCCCTGCTAGACTACTGTAGTTTTCTTCAGATCTTCATTGGTACTGTAGTTATTATTCAGTACATACCCCTGCTAGACTACTGTAGTTATTATTCAGTACTTACCCCTGCTAGACTACTGTAGTTATTATTCAGTACTTACCCCTGCTAGACTACTGTAGTTATTATTCAGTACATACCCCTGCTAGACTACTGTAGTTATTATTCAGTACATACCCCTGCTAGACTACTGTAGGTCTTCAGATCTTCTTTGGTACTGTAGTTATTATTCAGTACATACCCCTGCTAGACCACTGTAGTTATTATTCAGTACATACCCCTGCTAGACTACTGTAGTTATTATTCAGTACTTACCCCTGCTAGACTACTGTAGTTATTATTCAGTACTTACCCTGCTAGACTACTGTAGTTATTATTCAGTACTTACCCCTGCTAGACTACTGTAGTTATTATTCAGTACTCACCCTGCTAGACTACTGTAGTTATTATTCAGTACATACCCCTGCTAGACTACTGTAGTTATTATTCAGTACATACCCCTGCTAGACTACTGTAGTTCTTCAGATCTTCATTGGTACTGTAGTTATTATTCAGTACATACCCCTGCTAGACTACTGTAGTTATTATTCAGTACTCACCCCTGCTAGACTACTGTAGTTCTTCAGATCTTCTTTGGTACTGTAGTTATTATTCAGTACATAGCCCTGCTAGACTACTGTAGTTATTATTCAGTACATACCCCTGCTAGACTACTGTAGTTATTATTCAGTACTTACCCCTGCTAGACTACTGTAGTTATTATTCAGTACTTAACCCTGCTAGACTACTGTAGTTATTATTCAGTACTCACCCCTGCTAGACTACTGTAGTTATTATTCAGTACATACCCCTGCTAGACTACTGTAGTTATTATTCAGTACATACCCCTGCTAGACTACTGTAGTTATTATTCAGTACTTACCCCTGCTAGACTACTGTAGGTCTTCAGATCTTCTTTTGGTACTGTAGTTATTATTCAGTACTCACCCCTGCTAGACTACTGTAGTTATTATTCAGTACTTACCCCTGCTAGACTACTGTAGTTCTTCAGATCTTCTTTGGTACTGTAGTTATTATTCAGTACATACCCCTGCTAGACTACTGTAGTTATTATTTCAGTACTTACCCCTGCTCGACTACTCTAGTTATTATTCAGTACTTACCCCTGCTAGACTACTATAGTTATTATTCAGTACATAGCCCTGCTAGACTACTGTAGTTATTATTCAGTACATACCCCTGCTAGACTACTGTAGTTATTATTCAGTACATACCACTGCTAGACTACTGTAGTTATTATTCAGTACTTACCCCTGCTAGACTACTGTAGTTCTTCAGATCTTCTTTGGTACTGTAGTTATTATTCAGTACTTACCCTTGCTAGACAACTGTAATTATTATTCAGTACATACCCCTGCTAGACTACTGTAGTTATTATTCAGTACTTACCCCTGCTAGACTACTCTAGTTATTATTCAGTACTTACCCCTGCTCGACTACTCTAGTTATTATTCAGTACTTACCCCTGCTAGACTACTATAGTTATTATTCAGTACATAGCCCTGCTAGACTACTGTAGTTATTATTCAGTACATACCCCCTGCTAGACTACTGTAGTTCTTCAGATCTTCTTTGGTACTGTAGTTATTATTCAGTACATAGCCCTGCTAGACTACTGTAGTTATTATTCAGTACTTACCCCTGCTAGACTACTGTAGTTATTATTCAGTACTTACCCCTGCTAGACTACTGTAGTTATTATTCAGTACATACCCCTGCTAGACTACTGTAGTTATTATTCAGTACTTACCCCTGCTAGACTACTGTAGTTATTATTCAGTACATACCCCTGCTAGACTACTGTAGTTCTTCAGATCTTCATTGGTACTGTAGTTATTATTCAGTACATACCCCTGCTAGACTACTGTAGTTATTATTCAGTACATACCCCTGCTAGACTACTGTAGTTCTTCAGATCTTCTTTGGTACTGTAGTTATTAATCAGTACATACCCCTGCTAGACTACTGTAGTTATTATTCAGTACTCACCCCTGCTAGACTACTGTAGTTATTATTCAGTACATACCCCTGCTAGACTACTCTAGTTCTTCAGATCTTCATTGGTACTGTAGTTATTATTCAGTACATACCCCTGCTAGACTACTGTAGTTCTTCAGATCTTCTTTGGTACTGTAGTTTATTATTCAGTACATAGCCCTGCTAGACTACTGTAGTTATTATTCAGTACTTACCCCTGCTAGACTACTGCAGTTATTATTCAGTACTTACCCCTGCTAGACTACTGTAGTTCTTCAGATCTTCTTTGGTACTGTAGTTATTATTCAGTACTTACCCCTGCTAGACTACTGTAGTTATTATTCAGTACTTACCCCTGCTAGACTACTGTAGTTATTATTCAGTACTTACCCCTGCTAGACTACTGTAGTTATTATTCAGTACTTACCCCTGCTAGACTACTGTAGTTATTATTCAGTACTTACCCCTGCTAGACTACTGTAGTTATTATTCAGTACATACCCCTGCTAGACTACTGTAGTTCTTCAGATCTTCATTGGTACTGTAGTTATTATTCAGTACATACCCCTGCTAGAGACTACTGTAGTTATTATTCAGTACTTAACCTGCTAGACTACTGTAGTTATTATTCAGTACATACCCCTGCTAGACTACTGTAGTTCTTCAGATCTTCTTTGGTACTGTAGTTATTATTCAGTACATACCCCTGCTAGACTACTGTAGTTATTTATTCAGTACTTACCCCTGCTAGACTACTGTAGTTATTATTCAGTACTTACCCCTGCTAGACTACTGTAGTTATTATTCAGTACATACCCCTGCTAGACTACTGTAGTTATTATTCAGTACATACCCCTGCTAGACTACTGTAGTTTTTATTCAGTACTTACCCCTGCTAGACTAATGTAGTTCTTCAGATCTTATTTGGTACTGTAGTTATTATTCAGTACATACCCCTGCTAGACTACTGTAGTTATTATTCAGTACTCACCCCTGCTAGACTACTGTAGTTATTATTCAGTACATACCCCTGCTAGACTACTGTAGTTCTTCAGATCTTCATTGGTACTGTAGTTATTATTCAGTACATACCCCTGCTAGACTACTGTAGTTCTTCAGATCTTCTTTGGTACTGTAGTTATTATTCAGTACTTACCCCTGCTAGACTACTGTAGTTATTATTCAGTACTCACCCCTGCTAGACTACTGTAGTTATTATTCAGTACATACCCCTGCTAGACTACTGTAGTTCTTCAGATCTTCATTGGTACTGTAGTTATTATTCAGTACATACCCCTGCTAGACTACTGTAGTTCTTCAGATCTTCTTTGGTACTGTAGTTATTATTCAGTACATACCCCTGCTAGACTACTGTAGTTATTATTCAGTACATACCCCTGCTAGACTACTCTAGTTATTATTCAGTACATACCCCTGCTAGACTACTGTAGTTATTATTCAGTACATACCCCTGCTAGACTACTGTAGTTATTATTCAGTACATACCCTGCTAGACTACTGTAGTTCTTCAGATCTTCTTTGGTACTGTAGTTATTATTCAGTACATACCCCTGCTAGACTACTGTAGTTATTATTCAGTACATACCCCTGCTAGACTACTGTAGTTCTTCAGATCTTCTTTGGTACTGTAGTTATTATTCAGTACTTACCCCTGCTAGACTACTTTAGTTATTATTCAGTACTTACCCCTGCTAGACTACTGTAGTTCTTCAGATCTTCTTTGGTACTGTAGTTATTATTCAGTACATACCCCTGCTAGACTACTGTAGTTCTTATTCAGCACTTACCCCTGCTAGACTACTATAGTTCCGTCATATAATCCTCCTCTTTCAAAGACAGTCCGACAGACACAGACACAGACACAGACACAGACACAGACACAGACACAGACACAGACACAGACAGACATTATTTGGTCATTTCACAACAATTCATATTAATTATGTAATTGAGCATATATCTATATTAGACTCAAAGGACATAGATTAATAGATTTATTTTGAGTGGAATAATAGAAAGACGATCTTTACATCCCCCTCTTTTGTGTTTCAGATCGTTAGAAAGCCTAGATTCCCAAACGGGAAGCCTAGTTGTGGTTGTTAAGTAAATCAACAGTGACCTCTTTCTTCTACAGATGGAACAACAGGCGAAGATTAGAATATTCAGAAGCTGTAAAGATGATCCTGGCCTGGGGTGGCTGAGGCTGCTCATTCCATAATCTAATATTACAGGAGGATATCAGACTGACTGTTAGTAGTCACTGATCTGAGCAAACTAAATACAATTCATCCACCCTTTGTTTAACAAGAGAGCATCATATGTTGTTTCATGGTATTAGTCTTTACCTAGAGAGCATCAGTTGTTGTTATCACTGTATTAGTCTTTACCTAGAGAGCATCATATGTTGTTATCACAGTATTGGTCTTTACCTAGAGAGTATCATATGTTGTTATCACAGTATTAGTCTTTACCTAGAGAGCATCATATGTTGTTATCACAGTATTAGTCTTCTGTTTACCTAGAGAGCATCATATGTTGTTATCACAGTATTAGCCTTCTGTTTACCTAGAAAGCATCATATGTTGTTATCACAATATTAGTCTTTACCTAGAGAGCATCATATGTTGTTCTCACAATATTAGCCTTCGGTTTACCTAGAGAGCATCATATGTTGTTATCACAGTATTAGTCTTTATATAGAGAGCATCAGATGTTTTTATCACAGTAATAGTCTTCTGTTTACCTAGAGAACATCAGATGTAGTTATCACAGTATTAATCTTTACCTAGAGAGAATCATATGTTGTTATCACAGTATTAGTCTTTACCTAGAGCATCAGATGTTGTCATCACAGTATCAGTCTTCTGTTTACCTAGAGAGCATCATATGTTGTTATCACAGTATTAGTCTTCTGTTTACCTAGAGAGCATCATATTTTGTTATCACAGCATTAGTCTTTACATAGAGAGCATCATGTGTTGTTATCACAGTATTAGTCTTTACCTAGAGAGTATCATATGTTGTTATCACAGTATTAGTCTTCTGTTTACCTAGAGAGCATCATATGTTGTTATCACAGCATTAGTCTTTACCTAGAGAGCATTATATGTTTTTATCACAGCATTAGTCTTTACCTAGAGAGCATCATATGTTGTTATCACAGTATTAGTCTTTACCTAGAGAGCATCATATGTGGTTATCACAGCATTAGTCTTTACCTAGAGAGCATCATATGTTGTTATCACAGTATTCGTCTTTACCTAGAGAGCATCATATGTGGTTATCACAGTATTAGTCTTCTGTTTACCTAGAGAGCATCATATGTTGTATCATAGTATTAGTCTTCTGTTTACCTAGAGAGCATCATATGTTGTTATCACAGTATTAGTCTTTATCTAGAGAGCATCATATGTTGTTATCACAGCATTAGTCTTTACCTACAGAGCATCATATTTTGTTATCACAGTATTAGTCTTCTGTTACCCTAGAGAGCATCATATGTGGTTATCACAGTATAAGTATTCTGTTTACCTAGAGAAAATCATATGTTGTTATCACAGTATTAGTCTTCTGTTTACCTAGAGAGAATCATATGTTGTTATCACAGCACTAGTCTTCTGTTTACCTAGAGAGGATCATATGTTGTTATCACAGTATTAGCCTTCTGTATACCTAGAGAGCATCGTTTGTTGTTATCACAGTATTAGTCTTCTGTTTACCTAGAGAGCATCATATGTTGTTATCACAGTATTAGCCTTCTGTTTACCTAGAGAGCATCATATGTTGTTATCACAGTATTGGTCTTCTGTTTACCTTGAGAGCATCATATGTTGTTATCACAGTATTAGTCTTAAACTAGAGAGCATCATGTGTTGTTATCACAATATTAGTCTTCTGTTTACCTAGAGAGCATCATATGTTGTTATCATAGTATTAGTCTTCTGTTTACCTAGAGAGCATCATATGTTGTTATCACAGTATTAGTCTTCTGTTTACCTAGAGAGCATCATATGTTGTATCATAGTATTAGTCTTCTGTTTACCTAGAGAGCATCTTATGTTGTTATCACAGTATTAGTCTTTATCTAGAGAGCATCCTGTGTTGTTATCACAATATTAGTCTTTACCTAGAGCATCAGATGTTGTTATCACAGTATCAGTCTTCTGTTTACCTAGATAGCATCATATGTTGTTATCACAGTATTCGTCTTCTGTTTACCTAGAGAGCATCATATTTTGTTATCACAGCATTAGTCTTTACCTAGAGAGCATCATGTGTTGTAATCACAGTATTAGTCTTTACCTAGAGAGTATCATATGTTGTTATCACAGTATTAGTCTTCTGTTTACCTAGAGAGCATCATATGTTGTTATCATAGCATTAGTCTTTACCTAGAGAGCATTATATGTTTTATCACAGCATTAGTCTTTACCTAGAGAGCATCATATGTTGTTATCACAGTATTAGTCTTTACCTAGAGAGCATCATATGTGGTTATCACAGTATTAGTCTTCTGTTTACCTAGAGAGCATCATATGTTGTATCATAGTATTAGTCTTCTGTTTACCTAGAGAGCATCATATGTTGTTATCACAGTATTAGTCTTTATCTAGAGAGCATCATATGTTGTTATCACAGCATTAGTCTTTACCTACAGAGCATCATATTTTGTTATCACAGTATTAGTCTTCTGTTTCCCTAGAGAGCATCATATGTGGTTATCACAGTATAAGTATTCTGTTTACCTAGAGAAAATCATATGTTGTTATCACAGTATTAGTCTTCTGTTTACCTAGAGAGAATCATATGTTGTTATCACAGCACTAGTCTTCTGTTTACCTAGAGAGGATCATATGTTGTTATCACAGTATTAGCCTTCTGTATACCTAGAGAGCATCGTTTGTTGTTATCACATTATTAGTCTTCTGTTTACCTAGAGAGCATCATATGTTGTTATCACAGTATTAGCCTTCTGTTTACCTAGAGAGCATCATATGTTGTTATCACAGTATTGGTCTTCTGTTTACCTTGAGAGCATCATATGTTGTTATCACAGTATTAGTCTTAAACTAGAGAGCATCATGTGTTGTTATCACAATATTAGTCTTCTGTTTACCTAGAGAGCATCATATGTTGTTATCATAGTATTAGTCTTCTGTTTACCTAGAGAGCATCATATGTTGTTATCACAGTATTAGTCTTCTGTTTACCTAGAGAGCATCATATGTTGTATCATAGTATTAGTCTCTTCTGTTTAACCTAGAGAGCATCTTATGTTGTTATCACAGTATTAGTCTTTATCTAGAGAGCATCCTGTGTTGTTATCACAATATTAGTCTTTACCTAGAGCATCAGATGTTGTTATCACAGTATCAGTCTTCTGTTTACCTAGATAGCATCATATGTTTGTTATCACAGTATATTCGTCTTCTGTTTACCTAGAGAGCATCATATTTTGTTATCACAGCATTAGTCTTTACCTAGAGAGCATCATGTGTTGTAATCACAGTATTAGTCTTTACCTAGAGAGTATCATATGTTGTTATCACAGTATTAGTCTTCTGTTTACCTAGAGAGCATCATATGTTGTTATCATAGCATTAGTCTTTACCTAGAGAGCATTATCCTCCTAGGGCTTAGTGGTCACATACGTGGACAGCACTTTTTTAGCTCTTATGTCCACAATTGTGTAGAAGTTCTGTCATATTTCATGGCTTATTCTGATTTAGATATTTATAAAAGCCTTGTATATTTGTCATGACATGCAAATTTGAAAAAAAAGTGTAAAAACTAGCAACTTTGTAGGTCGCTAAACATGAAGTACACGTAAGTGTACTTATGGACTGAGGCTCCTCGAAACAGCTAATATGCTTGTAAACATGCACACACGTAAAATGGGAAAAAAAGCTAGCTCTGATGCAGCTAAAAAGCTGTACATGGTCCCAATGAAATAAATAACAACTTAAATCACTAAATACATACATACATACTTAAATTAGTTGTGTTGTTGAAAATGTTAGCCTAATGCAATTCGGACCATGAATCCACATATGTGGACATCATTTTTTCTCTAAAAGTAAACATCATATCAAAAGATGATACTTAGTTTTTATTCTAATTAGGTTCCAATAAGCCCAAATAGCAAAGAGAAATAAAAAATGCATGTAAAAAAACAGCTTGGGCCTTAAGAGGTTAAATGTTTTTATCACAGCATTAGTCTTTACCTAGAGAGCATCATATGTTGTTATCACAGTATTAGTCTTTACCTAGAGAGCATCATATGTGGTTATCACAGTATTAGTCTTCTGTTTACCTAGAGAGCACTATATGTTGTTATCACAGTATTAGTATTCTGTTTACCTAGAGAGCATCATATGTTGTTATCACAGCATTAGTCTTTACCTAGAGAGCATCATATGTTGTTATCACAGCATTAGTCTTTACCTACAGAGCATCATATGTTGTTATCACAGTATTAGTCTTCTGTTTACCTAGAGAGCATCATATGTGGTTATCACAGTATAAGTATTCTGTTTACCTAGAGAAAATCATATGTTGTTATCACAGTATTAGTCTTCTGTTTACCTAAAGAGAATCATATGTTGTTATCACAGTACTAGTCTTCTGTTTACCTAGAGAGGATCATATGTTGTTATCACAGTATTAGCCTTCTGTTTACCTACAAAAGCATCGTATGTTGTTATCACAGTATTAGTCTTCTGTTTACCTAGAGAGCATCATATGTTGTTATCACAGTACTAGCCTTCTGTTTACCTAGAGAGCATCATATGTTGTTATCACAGTATTGGTCTTCTGTTTACCTAGAGAGCATCATATGTTGTTATCACAGTATTAGTCTTTAACTAGAGAGGATCATATGTTGTTATCACAGTATTAGTATTATGTTTACCTAGAGAGGATCATATGTTGTTATCACAGTATTAGTCTTATGTTTACCTAGAGAGGATCATATGTTGTAATCACAGTAATAGTCTTCTGTTTACATAGAGAGCATCATATGTTGTTATCACCGTATTAGTCTTTACCTAGAGAGCATCATATGTTGTTATCAGAGTATTAGTCTTTACCTAGAGAGCATCAAATGTTGTTATCAGAGTATTTGTCTTCTGTTTACCTAGAGAGCATCAGATGTTGTTATCACAGTATTAGTCTTCTGTTTACCTAGAGAGCATCATATGTTGTTATCACAGTATTAGTCTTCTGTTTACCTAGAGAGCATCATATGTTGTTATCACAGTATTAGTCTTCTTTTTACCTAGAGAGCATCATATGTTGTTATCACAGTATTAGTCCTTCTGTTTACCTAGAGAGAGCATTCATATGTTGTTTATCACAGTATTAGTCTTCTGTTTACCTAGAGAGGATCATATGTTGTTATCACAGTATTAGTATTAGTTTACCTAGAGAGGATCATATGTTTGTTATCACAGTATTAGTCTTATGTTTACCTAGAGAGGATCATATGTTGTAATCACAGTATTAGTCTTCTTCTGTTTACATAGAGAGCATCATATGTTGTTATCACCGTATTAGTCTTTACCTAGAGAGCATCATAAGTTGTTATCAGAGTATTAGTCTTTACCTAGAGAGCATCAATGTTGTTATCAGAGTATTTGTCTTTACCCAGAGAGAGAGCATCATATGTTGTTATCACAGTATTAGTCTTCTGTTTACCCAGAGAGCACCATATGCTGTTATCACATCATTAGTCTTCTGTTTACCTAGAGAGCATCATATGTTGTTATCACAGCATTAGTATTCTGTTTACCTAGAGAGCATCATATGTTGTTATCACAGTATTAGTCTTCTGTTTACCTAGAGAGGATCATATGTTGTTATCACAGTATTAGTATTATGTTTACCTAGAGAGGATCATATGTTGTTATCACAGTATTAGTCTTATGTTTACCTAGAGAGGATCATATGTTTGTAATCACAGTATTAGTCTTCTGTTTACATAGAGAGCATCATATGTTGTTATCACCGTATTAGTCTTTACCTAGAGAGCATCATAAGTTGTTATCAGAGTATTAGTCTTTACCTAGAGAGCATCAATGTTGTTATCAGAGTATTTGTCTTTACCCAGAGAGAGCATCATATGTTGTTATCACAGTATTAGTCTTCTGTTTACCCAGAGAGCACCATATGCTGTTATCACATCATTATTCTTCTGTTTACCTAGAGAGCATCATATGTTGTTATCACAGCATTAGTATTTGGTTTACCTAGAGAGCATCATATGTTGTTATCACAGTATTAGTCTTCTGTTACCTAGAGAGCATCATATGTTGTTATCACAGTATTAGTCTTATGTTTACCTAGAGAGGATCATATGTTTGTTATCAGAGTATTAGTCTTTACCTAGAGAGCATCAGATGTCGTTATCACAGTATTAGTCTTCTGTTTACCTAGAGAGCATCATATGTTGTTATCACAGTATTAGTCTTCTGTTTACCTAGAGAGCATCATACGTTGTATCACAGGATTAGTCCGTCTGTTACCTAGAGAGCATCATAGTTGTTATCACAGTATTAGTCTTCTGTTTACCTAGAGAGCATCATATGTTGTTATCACAGTATTAGTCTTATGTTTACCTAGAGAGGGATCATATGTTTGTTATCAGAGTATTAGTCTTTACCTAGAGAGCATCAGATGTCGTTATCACAGTATTAGTCTTCTGTTTACCTAGAGAGCATCATATGTTGTTATCACAGTATTAGTCTTCTCTGTTTACCTAGAGAGCATCATATGTTGTTATCACAGGATTAGTCTTCTGTTTACCTAGAGAGCATCATATGTTGTTATCACAGTATTAGTCTTCTGTTTACCTAGAGAGCATCATATGTTGTTATCACAGTATTAGTCTTATGTTTACCTAGAGAGGATCATATGTTGTTATCAGAGTATTAGTCTTTACCTAGAGAGCATCAAATGTTGTTATCAGAGTATTTGTCTTCTGTTTACCTAGAGAGCATCAGATGTTGTTATCACAGTATTAGTCTTCTGTTCACCTAGAGAGCATCATATGTTGTTATCACAGTATTAGTCTTCTGTTTACCTAGAGAGCATCATATGTTGTTATCACAGTGGTCCTCTGTAGCTCAGCTGGTAGAGCACGGCGCTTGTAACGCCAAGGTAGTGGGTTCGATCCCCGGGACCACCATACACAAAAATGTATGCACGCATGACTGTAAGTCGCTTTGGATAAAAGCGTCTGCTAAATGGCATATTATTATTATATTATTATTATCACAGTATTAGTCTTTATCTAGAGAGCATCATATGTTGTTATCAGAGTATTAGTCTTCTGTTTACCTAGAGAGCATCATATGTTGTTATCACAGCATTAGTCTTCTGTTTACCTAGAGAGGATCATATGTTGTTATCATAGTATTAGTCTTTACCTAGAGAGCATCATATGTTGTTATCAGAGTATTAGTATTCTGTTTACCGAGAGAGCATCATATGTTGTTATCACATCATTAGCAGAGGAGTCTTCTGTTGTTACCTAGAGAGGATCATATGTTGTTATCATAGCATTATTCTTTACCTAGAGAGCATCATATGTTGTTATCACAGTATTAGTCTTTACCTAGAGAGCATCATATGTTGTTATCACCAGTATTAGTCTTTACCCAGAGAGCATCAAATGTTGTTTATCACAGTATTTGTCTTTAACCCAGAGAGAGCATCATATGTTGTTATCACAGTATTTAGTCTTCTGTTTACCTAGAGAGCATCATATGTTGTTATCACATCATTAGTCTTCTGTTTACCTACAGAGCATCATATGTTTGTTATCACATCATTTAGTCTTCTGTTTACCTAGAGAGCACGTTCTTATGTTGTTATCAGAGTATTAGTCTTTACTAGAGAGCATCAACTGTTGTTATCACCAGTTTTTAGTCTTTACCTAGAGGCATCTATGTTGTTATCACAGAATTAGTCTTTACTTAGGAGTCATTGTTGTTACAAGTATTAGTTTAACCTAGAGACACATTTTTGTTTAAAGGATTAGTCTTCTGTTTACTAAAGCCATATTTGTTTCACAGATTTCTTCTTTACCTAGGAGGATCATATGTTGTTACAAGATTATCTTTCCTAGAGAAAATATATGTTTTTATCACGTATATCTTTACCTAGAAGCACTATGTTGTTATCACGTATTATTATTTACCAAAAAGCTCATTTTTTTTATCACAGTATTAGTTTTACCTAGAAAACCCCCTTTTTTTTTAAAAAAGTATTATTTTTTACCTAAGAGCATCAAGTTGTTATCACAATTAGTTTTTTTTCCCTAGAGAGCTCATATGTTGTTATCACAG
>CM072219.1:0-131202 GCA_036851935.1 Coregonus suidteri | reverse complement strand
TCTTTTGGTACTGTATTATTATTGTAAATCCCTTGCTGACACTGTAGTTTTATTCGTAACTTACCCCCCGCTAGACTACTGTAGTTAATTATTCAGTACTTACCCCTGCTAGACTACTGTAGTTATTTTCAGTACATTACCCTGCTAGACTACTGTAGTTATTATTCAGTACATACCCCTGCTAGACTACTGTAGTTATTATTCAGTACATACCCCTGCTAGACTACTTGTAGTTCTTCAGATCTTCATTGGTAGACTAAGTAGTTATTATTCAGTACTCATACCCCCTGACTAGACTACTCGTAGTTATTATTCAGTACTCCATCACCCCTGCTAGACTACTGTAGTTATTATTCAGTACAAGCCCTTGCTAGACTACTGTAGTTATTATTCAGTACATACCCCTGCTAGACTACTGTAGTTATTATCTTCACTGTACTTATATTCCCCTGCTATGACTACTGTAGTTATTATTCAGTAACATTACCCCTGCTAGACTACGGTAGTGCTTCAGATACTGTAGTATGTATTATTCAGTACTTACCCATGCTAGACTAACTGTAAGTTTATTATTCAGTACTCACCCCTGCTAGACTACTGTAGTTATTATTCAGTACATACCCCTGCTAGAAACTACTGTATTTTATTCAGTAAAACTCTGCTAGACTACTGTAGTTATTATTCAGTACTTACCTGCTTAGACTACTGTTAGGTCTTTTCAGATCTTCTTTGGTACTAGTAGTTTTATTCAGTACTTACCCCTGCTAGACTACTGTAGTTATTATTCAGTACTTATCCCTGCTAGACTTACTGTAGTTATTATTCAGTACATACCCCACTGCTAGACTACTGTAGTTCTTCAGATCTTCTTTGGTACTGTAGTTATTATTCAGTACAGACCCCTGCTAGACTACTGTAGTTATTATTCAGTTACTTACCCCTGCTAGACTACTGTAGTTATTATTCAGTACTTACCCCCTGCTAGACTACTGTAGTTATTATTCAGTACATCACGAACCCTGCTAGACTACTGTAGTTATTTATTCAGTAGACTACCCTTGCTAGACTACTGTAGTTATTATTCAGTACATACCCCTGCTAGACTACTGTAGTTTTGCAGATCTTCATTGGTACTGTAGTTATAATTCAGTACATACCCTGCTAGGACTACTGTAGTTATTATTCAGTACTTTACCCCTGCTAGACTACTGTAGTTATTATTCAGTACTTACCCCTGCTAGACTACTGTAGTTATTATTCAGTACATACCCTGCTCGACTACTGTAGTTATTATTCAGTACATACCCCTGCTAAGACTAGTAGGTCTTCAGGATCTTCTTTGGTACTGTAGTTATTATTCAGTACATTACCCCTGCTAGAGACTACTGTTAGTTATTATTCAGTACATACCCCTGCTAGACTACTGTAGTTATTATTCAGTACTTACCCCTGCTAGACTACTGTAGTTATTATTCAGTACTTACCCTTGCTAGACTACTGTAGTTATTATTCAGTACTTACCCCTGCTAGACTACTGTAGTTATTATTCAGTACTTACCCCTGCTAGACTACTGTAGTTATTATTCAGTACATCACCCCTGCTAGACTACTGTAGTTATTATTCAGTACATACCCCTGCTAGACTACTGTAGTTCTTCAGATCTTCATTGGTACTGTAGTTATTATTTCAGTACATAGCCCTGCTAGACTACTGTAGTTATTATTCAGTACTTACCCCTGCTAGGACTACTGTTCTTCAGAGTAGTTATTATTCAGTACATACCCCTGCTAGACTACTGTAGTTATTATTCAGATCTTCTCTTAGACTACTGTAGTTATTATTCAGTACTTACCCCCCTGCTAGACTACTGTAGGTTTATTATTCAGTACTTACCCCTGCTAGACTACTGTAGTTATTATTCAGTACTTACCCCTGCTAGACTACTGTAGTTATTATTCAGTACTTACCCCTGCTAGACTACTGTAGTATTATTCAGTACTTACCCCTGCTAGACTACTGTAGTTATTATTCAGTACTTACCCCTGCTAGACTACTGTAGGTCTATTCAGATCTTCTTTTTTTTTTTTTTTTGGGTACTGTAGTTATTATTAGTATATCAGTACAGTATCACCCCTGGCTAGACTACTGTAGTTATTATTCAGTACTTACCCCTGCTAGACTACTGTAGTTATTATTCAGTACATACCCCTGCTAGACTACTGTAGTTATTATTCAGTACATTACCCTGCTAGACTACTGTAGTTATTATTCAGTACTTACCCCTGCTAGACTACTGTAGTACTTCAGATCTTCTTTGACGTACTGTAGTTATTATTCAGTACATACCCCTGCTAGACTACTGTAGTTATTATTCAGTACATACCCCTGCTAGACTACTGTAGTTATTATTCAGTACTTACCCCTGCTAGACTACTGTAGTTAGTATTATTATTCAGACTATAGCCCCTGCTAGACTACTGTAGTTATTATTCAGTACTTACCCCTTGCTAGACTACTGTAGTTATTATTCAGTACATACCCCTGCTAGACTACTGTAGTTATTATTCAGTACTTATTACCCCTGCTAGACTACTGTAGTTATTCTTCAGTACATACCCCTGCTCGACTACTGTAGTTATCTTCAGTCTACCCTGGTACTACTATAGTTATTATTCAGTACATACCCTTGCTAGACTACTGTAGTTATTATTCAGTACTATCCCCTGCTAGACTACTGTAGTTATTATTCAGATCTTCTTTGGTACTGTAGTTATTATTCAGTACATACCCCTGCTAGACTACTGTAGTTATTATTCAGTACTTACCCCTGCTAGACTACTGTAGTTATTATTCAGTACTTACCCCTGCTAGACTACTGTAGTTATTATTCAGTACATACCCTGCTAGACTACTGTAGTTATTATTCAGTACATGACCCCTGCTAGACTACTGTAGTTATTATTCAGTACATACCCCTGCTAGACTACTGTAGTTATTCTTCAGTCATATCTTCTTGGTACTGTAGTTATTATTCAGTACATACCCTGCTAGACTACTGTAGTTATTATTCAGTACTTTACCCCTGCTAGATACTGTAGTTATTCAGTACTTCTTTGGTACTGTAGTTATTAATCAGTACATACCCCTGCTAGACTACTGTAGTTATTATTCAGTAGTACTCACCTGCTAGACTAGACTACTGTAGTTATTATTCAGTAAATATAACCCCTGCTAGACTACTGTAGTTCTTCAGATCTTCATTGGTACTGTAGTTATTATTCAGTACTTACCCCTGCTAGATCTACTGTAGTTCTTCAGATCTACTTTGGTACTGTAGTTATTATTCAGTACATACCCCTGCTAGACTACTGTAGTTATTATTCAGTACTTACCCCTGCTAGACTACTGCAGTTATTATTCAGTACTTACCCCTGCTAGACTACTGTAGTTCTTCAGATCTTCTTTGGTACTGTAGTTATTATTCAGTACTTACCCCTGCTAGACTACTGTAGTTATTATTCAGTACTTACCCCTGCTAGACTACTGTAGTTATTATCAGTACTTACCCCTGCTAGACTACTGTAGTTATTATTCAGTACTTACCCCTGCTAGACTACTGTAGTTTATTATTCAGTACTTACCCCTGCTAGACTACTGTAGTTATTATTCAGTACATACCCCTGCTAGACTACTGTAGTATTTATTCAGATACTTACCCCTGCTAGACTAGTTAGTTATTATTCAGTACATACCCCTGCCTAGACTACTGTAGTATTATTTATTCAGTACTTACCCCTGCTAGACTACTGTAGTTATTATTCAGTACATACCCCTGCTAGACTACTGTAGTTATTATTCAGATCTTCTTTGGTACTGTAGTTATTATTCAGTACATACCCCTGCTAGACTACTGTAGTTATTATTCAGTACTTACCCCTGCTAGACTACTGTAGTTATTATTCAGTACATACCCTGCTAGACTACTGTAGTTATTATTCAGTACATACCCCTGCTAGACTACTGTAGTTATTATTCAGTACATACCCCTGCTAGACTACTGTAGTTTTATTATTCAGTACTTACCCCTGCTAGACTACTGTAGTTCTTCTTCAGTTCTTACCCCTGCTAGACTACTGTAGTTATTATTCAGTACATACCCCTGCTAGACTACTGTAGTTATTATTCAGTACTCACCCTGCTAGACTACTGTAGTTATTATTCAGTACATACCCCTGCTAGACTACTGTAGTTCTTCAGATATTCATTGGTACTGTAGTTATTATTCAGTACCTACCCCTGCTAGACTACTGTAGTTATTAATTCAGTACTCAACCCCTGCTAGACTACTGTAGTTTCTTCAGATCTTCTTTGGTACTGTAGTTATTATTCAGTACATAGCCCTGCTAGACTACTGTAGTTATTATTCAGTACATACCCCTGCTGTAGGACTACTGTAGTATTATTCAGTACTTACCCCTGCTAGACTACTGTAGTTATTATTCAGTACTTACCCCTGCTAGACTACTGTATTATTATTCAGTACTACCCCTGCTAGACTACTGTAGTTTATTATTCAGTACATACCCCTGCTAGACTACTGTAGTTATTATTCAGTACATACCCCTGCTAGACTATACTGTAGTTATTATTCAGTACTTACCCCTGCTAGACTACTGTAGGTCTTCAGATCTTCTTTGGTACTGTAGTTATTATTCAGTACTCACCCCTGCTAGACTACTGTAGTTTATTATTCAGTACTTACCCCTTGCTAGACTACTGTAGTTATTATTCAGTACATAAAACCCTGCTAGACTACTGTAGTTCTTCAGATCTTCTAACTACTGTAGTTATTATTCAGTACCACTTACCCCTGCTAGACTACTGTAGTTATTATTCAGTACTTACCCCTGCTAGACTACTGTAGTTATTATTCAGTACTTACCCCTGCTAGACTACTGTAGTTATTATTCAGTACTTACCCCTGCTAGACTACTGTAGTTATTATTCAGTACATACCCCTGCTAGACTACTGTAGTTATTATTCAGTACATTACCCCTGCTAGACTACTGTAGTATTATTCAGTACTTACCCTGCTAGACTACTGTAGTTCTTCAGATCTTCTTTGGTACTGTAGTTATTATTCAGTACATACCCTTGCTAGACTACTGTAGTTATATTATTCAGACATACCCCTGCTAGACTACTGTATTCATACTTTATTATCGACTTCAGTACTTACCCCTGCTAGACTACTGTAGTTATTATTCAGTACATAATTACCCCTGCTAGACTACTGTAGTTATTATTCAGTACATTACCCCTGCTAGACTACTGTAGTTTTTATTCAGTACATACCCCTGCTAGACTACTGTAGTTATTATTCAGACATCCCCTGCTAGGACTACTGTAGTTATTATTCAGTACATACCCCTGCTAGACTACTGTAAGTTATTATTCAGTACTCACCCCTGCTAGACTACTGTAGTTATTATTCAGTACATACCCCTGCTAGGACTACTGTAGTTATTATTCAGTACTTCACCCTGCTAGACTACTGTAGTTATTATTCAGTACTCACCCCTGCTAGACTACTGTAGTTCTTCAGATCTTCTTGGTACTGTAGTTATTATTCAGTACATACCCCTGCTAGACTACTGTAGTTATTATTCAGTACTTACCCTGCTAGACTACTGTAGGTCTTCAGATCTTCTTGGTACTGTAGTTATTATTCAGTACATACCCCTGCTAGACTACTGTAGTTATTATTCAGTACTTAAAACCACCCCTGCTAGACTACTGTAGTTATTATTCAGTACATACCCCTGCTAGACTACTGTAGTTCTTCAGATCTTCTTGGTACTGTAGTTATTATTCAGTACATACCCCTGCTAGACTACTGTAGTTATTATTCAGTACTTACCCCTGCTTCGACTACTCTAGTTATTATTCAGTACTTACCCCCTGCTCGACTACTGTAGTTATTATTCAGTACATACCCCTGCTAGACTACTGTAGTTATTATTCAGTACATACCCCTGCTAGACTACTGTAGTATTATTCAGTACATACCTTTGCTAGACTACTGTAGTTATTATTCAGTAATACCCCTGCTAGACTACTGTAGGTATATTATTCAGTACTTACCCCTGCTAGACTACTGTAGTTCTTCAGATCTATCTTTGGTACTGTAGTTATTATTCAGTACTTACCCTGCTAGACTTACTGTAGTTATTATTCAGTACATACCCTGCTAGACTACTGTAGTTATTATTCAGTACTTACCCCTGCTAGACTACTGTAGTTATTATTCAGTACTACCCCTGCTCGACTACTCTAGTTATTATTCAGTACTTACCCCTGCTAAGACTACTATAGTTATTATTCAGTACATAGCCCTGCTAGACTAACTGTAGTTATTATTCAGTAACATACCCCTGCTAGACTACTGTAGTTATTCTTCAGATAGCCTTCTTTGGTACATGTAGTTATTATTCAGTACATACCCCTGCTAGACTACTGTAGTTATATTCAGTACTTACCCCTGCGAGACTACTGTAGTTATTATTCAGTTACTTACCCTGCTAGACTACTGTAGTTATTATTCAGTACAATACCCCTAGGCTAAGACTACTGTAGTTATTATCTTCAGTACTTACCCCCCTGCTAGACTACTGTAGTTATTATTCAGTACTTACCCATGCTAGACTACTGTAGTTCTTCAGATCTTCAGTTGGTACTGTAGTTATTATTCAGTACATACCATGCTAGACTACTGTAGTTATTATTCAGTACTCACCCCTGCTAGACTACTGTAGTTATTATTCAGTACATACCCCTGCTCGACTACTGTAGTTATTATTCAGTAATACCCCTGCTAGACTACTGTAGTTATTATTCAGTACTTCCCCTTCGACTACTGTAGTTATTATTCAGGTACATACCCCTGCTAGACTACTGTAGTTATTATTCAGTACATACCCTGCTAGACTACTGTAGTTCTTCAGATCGTCTTGGTACTGTAGTATTATTCAGTACATACCCCTGCTAGACTACTGTAGTTATTATTCAGTACATCTACCCCTGCTAGACTACTGTAGTTATTATTCAGTACTTACCCCTGCTAGACTACCTAGTTATCTTCAGATCTTCATTGGTACTGTAGTTATTATTCAGTACTTACCCCTGCTAGACTACTGTAGTTCTTCAGATCTTCTTTAGTACTGTAGTTATTATTCAGTACATAGCCCTGCTAGACTACTGTAGTTATTATTCAGTACATACCCCTGCTAGACTACTGTAGATTTATTATTCAGTACTTACCCCTGCTAGACTACTGTAGTTTTATTATTCAGATCTTCTTTGCTACTGTAGTTATTATTCAGTACTACCCCTGCCTAGACTACTGTAGTTATTATTCAGTACTTCAGAGTTAGCTAGACTACTGTATTTATTATTCAGTACTTACCCCTGCCTAGACTACTGTAGTTATTATTCAGTACTTACCCCTGCTAGACTACTGTAGTTATTATTCCAGTATTACCCCTGCTAGACTACTGTAGTTATTATTCAGTACTTACCCCTGCTAGACTACTGTAGTTATTATTCAGTATCTTCCCCTGCTAGGTACTATAGTTATTATTCCGTACATACCCCGGGCCCCTGCTAGACTACTGTAGTTATTATTCAGTACTTACCCCTGCGAGACTACTGTAGTTATTATTCAGTACATACCCCCTGCTAGACCTACTGTAGTTATTATTCAGTACATCCCCTGCTAGCACTACTGTAGTTATTATTCAGTACATACCCTTGCTAGACTACTGTAGTTATTCAGATTACCCTTTGTTACTGTAGTTATTATTCAGTACATACCCCTGCTAGACTACTGTAGTTATTATTCAGTTCAGACCCTGCTAGGACTACTGTAGATTATTATCGTACTTACCCCTGCTCGACTACTCTAGTTATATTATTTCAGTACTTACCCCTGCTAGACTACTGTAGTTATTATTCAGTACTTTACCAATGCTAGACTACTGTAGTTATTATTCAGTACCCCAATGCTAGACTACTGTAGTTATTATTCAGTACATACCCCTGCTAGACTACTGTAGTTATTATTCAGTTATCTTCATTGGTACTGTAGTTATTATTCAGTACATCACCCTTGCTGACTACTGTAGTTTTATTATTCAGTACTTACCCCTGCTAGACTACTGTAGTTATATTCAGTACTTACCCTGCTAGATACTGTAGTTCTTCAGATCTTCTTTGGTACTGTAGTTATTATTCAGTACTTACCCCTGCTAGACTACTGTAGTTATTATCAGTACTTACCCCTGCTAGACTACTGTAGTTATTATTCAGTATACCCCTGCTAGACTACTGTAGTTATTATTCAGTACTTACCCTGCTAGGACTACTGTAGTTATTATTCAGTACTTACCCCTGCTAGACTACTGTAGTTATTATCAGTACATACCCCTGCTAGACTACTGTAGTTATTCTTCAGTACATACCTGCTAGAACTACTGTAGTTATTATTCAGTACATACCCCTGCTAGACTACTGTAGTTTAGATTCAGTACTTACCCCTGCTTGGTACTGTAGTTATTATTCAGTACTTACCCCTGCTAGACTACTGTAGTTATTATTCAGTACTTACCCCTGCTAGACTACTGTAGTTATTATTCAGTACATCCCTGCTAGACTACTGTAGTTTATTATTCAGTACATACCCCTGCTAGACTACTGTAGTTATTATTCAGTACTTACCCCTGCTAGACTACTGTAGTTATTATTCGTACTTACCCCTGCTAGACTACTTAGTTTTATTCAGTACATACGCCCTGCTAGACTACTGTAGTTATTATTCAGGTACTTACCCATGCTAGACTACTGTAGTTATTATTCAGTACTACCCCTGCTAGACTTACTGTAGTTAGTATTCAGTACTTACCCCTGCTAGACTACTGTAGTTATTATTCAGCACTATTACACCTGCTAGACTACTCTAGTTATTATTCAGTACTTACCCTTGCTAGACTACTGTAGTTATTATTCAGTACATACCCCTGCTTAGACCTACTGTAGTTATTATTTCAGTACTCCCCCTGCTAGACTACTGTAGTTCTTCAGATCTTCTTTGGTACTGTAGTTATTATTCAGTAATAGCCCTGCTAGACTACTGTAGTTATTATTCAGTACTTACCCCTGCTAGATACTGAGTTATTATTCAGTACTTTACCCTGCTAGACTACTGTAAGTTATTATTCAGTAATTATTTTGTTAGACTACTGTAGTTATTATTCAGTACATACCCCTGCTAGACTACTGTATTTATTATTCAGTAAAATACCTTACCCCTGCTTCAGATCTTCATTGGTACTGTAGTTATTATTCAGTACTTACCCCTGCTAGACTACTGTAGTTATTATTCAGTACTTACCCCTGCTAGACTACTGTAGTTATTATTCAGTATTACCCCTGCTAGACTACTGTAGTTATTATTCAGTACATACCCCTGCTAGACTACTGTAGTTCTTTCAGATCTTCTTTGGTACTTTAGTTTTTATTCAGTAGTCATACCCCTGCTAGGACTACTGTAGTTATTATTCAGTACATGTACCCCTGCTAGACTACTGTAGTTTCTTCAGTACTTCTTCTTTGGTACTGTAGTTATTATTCAGTACTTACCCTTGCTAGACTACTGTAGTTATTATTCAGTACATTACCCCTGCTAGACTACTGTAGTTATTATTCAGTACATACCCCTGCTAGACTACTCTAGTTCTTCTCAGACATACCTTCATTGGTACTGTATTTATTATTCAGTACATACCCCTGCTAGACTACTGTAGTTCTTCAGATCTTCTTTGGTACTGTAGTTTTATTATTCAGTACTTAAGCCCTGCTAGACTACTGTAGTTATTATTCAGTACTTACCCCTGCTAGACTACTGCAGTTATTATTCAGTACTTACCCCTGCTAGACTACTGTAGTTCTTCAGATCTTCTTTGGTACTGTAGTTATTATTCAGTACTTACCCCTGCTAGACTACTGTAGTTTATTATTCAGTACTTACCCCTGCTAGACTACTGTAGTTATTATTCAGTACTTACCCCTGCTAGACTACTGTAGTTATTATTCAGTACCTTACCCTGTTGCTAGACTACTGTAGTATTATTCAGTACTTACCCCTGCTAGACTACTGTAGTTATTATTCAGTACATACCCCTGCTAGACTACTGTAGTTCTTCAGATCTTCATTTGGTACTGCTAGACTAGTAGTTATTATTCAGTACATACCCCTGCTAGACTACTGTAGTTATTATTCAGTACTTACCCCTGCTGTAGGTTAGTTATTATTCAGTACATACCCCTGCTAGACTACTGTAGTTCTTCAGATGTTCATTGGTCACTGTAGTTATTAATTCAGTACCTACCCCTGCTAGACACTATAGTTGTTATCTCCGTATCTTACCCTGCTAGACTACTGTAGTTATTCTTCAGATCTTGGATCACATGTTACTACTGTAGTTAGTACTTCAGTACATACCCCTGTTGTATACTGTAGATATTAGTTTTGTTTACCTAGAGAGCATACTGTAGTGTTGTCAGGAATTTACACAGATTAGTCTAATGTATTGCTAGAGATCTTACCCTGTGTTGTTATCACAATATTCAGTACTTTACCCTGAGAGCATACAGAGTGTTGTTCATACTCAACCCAGCTATCAGTACTTTAGTTACTATTCAGCACATACCCATCGCTAGACTACAGTATTAGCTTCAGGTCTACATAGAGACTGCAGTCATATATCAGTACATACCACAGCTAGACTAGTCTAGTACTAGAGAGCTCTATGGTACGTTGTTATATTCACGTACTTACCCCTGCTAGACTACTAAGAGAGTATTCAGTATGTCACCTGGTAGACTACAGTAGTTAGTCTTCTGTAATCAACTACTGAGAGACTATCATATGTGTTCAGATCATGCATTGGTACTGTCTTTACTATTCAGAGCATTATCCTTCCTAGACTACTGTAGTCTTTCAGATCATACTTTGGTACTGAGCCCTTAGTTACGTACATTATGTCCACATTGTGTACTGAAGGTCGTTATCATGGCTTACCCCTACTAGATTTCGATATTTATAAGGCCTTGTATACCCCTGTCATGACTACTGCAGGTATATGAAAAAAAAAAGTGTAAAAAAAACTGTAGCAACTATTCAGTAGGTCGCCAAAACGTAGAAGTACCGGTAGTTCTTCAGATCTTTATGGGACTGAGTTATGCTCCTGTAATACCCAGCTATACTGCTTAGGTGTTAACATGACACACACGAAAATGGGAAAAAAGTCTAGCTTCGATGCAGCTTAAAAGCAGTGTAGTTGGTATTCAATGAAATACCATGACTAACTAGATTAAATCAGTTATTATACAGTAAAATACATACTTAATTACTGTTGTTTTCAGAAAAATGTCAGTACTGTAGTTATTATTCAGGACCATGACCCTGCTACACTATGGGACTCATTTTTCTCAAAAGGACATCATATCAAAAGACTATACTTATGTATCTATTCTAATTAGGTTCAAATACAGTCCGAATAGCAACACAGGACACATACAAAAATGCTGTACCAGACACAGACTTGGGCACAGGAAAGAGACAGAAATTATTCTCATCCCAGCAATTAGTCTTTACCTATGTATTGAGCATATCTCTGTTATCACAGTATTAGTTCTTTTACTATAAGATGCATCATATGTGGTTATCACAGTATTAGTCTCTGTGTTACCAGAGAGCACTATATGTTGTTATCACATCGTATTAGTATTCGCTAGTTACCTAGAGAGCACATAGTTGTGTTATCACAGCCTTAGTCTTTACCTAGAGAGCATATATGTTGGTTATCACAGATTAGTCTTACCTACAGAAGCATCATATGTTACTGATCACAGTATAGATTTTGTTTACCTAGAGAGCTGAGGCGGCTCATGTGGTAATCTAATAGTATAGGGGATATCTGTTTACTGTAGTAGGCAATCATATGTGCAAACTAAACAGTATTCATCCCACGTTCTCGTTTACAAAAGAGATTCATATGTGTTATCACATGGCACTAGTCTTTACCTAGAGAGCATCAGTTGTTGTTATCACTAGTATTAGGAATTTTACCCATTTAGCATCATATGTGGTTATCACAGTATTAGCCTTCTGTTACCTACAAGTAGCATCGTAGTTGTTATTCACAGAGTAGTCTATGGTTTAACTTAGAAGAGCACATATGTTGTTATCACAGTACTAGCCTTATGTTTAACTAGGAGAGCATCATATGGTTGTTATCACAGTAGTGGTCTTCTGCTTTACCTAGAGAGCATCATATGTTGTTATCACAGATAAGTAGTCTGTTTACCTAGAGAGGATCATATGTTGGTTATCACAGTATTAGTCTTCTGGTTTAACTAGAGGAGAATCATATGTTGTTATCAACAGTATTAGTCTTCTGTTTACCTTAGAGGGGAGCATCATATGTTTTTATCACAGTAATAGTCTTCTGTTTACCTAGGAGAGCATCATATGTGTGGTATCACAGTATTAGTCTTCTGTTTTACCTAGAGAGAGCCTAATTGTTGTTATCAGCAGTATTAGCCTTCTGTTTACCTAGAGCATCAAATGTTGTTATCACAGGTATTGGTCTTCTGTTTACCTAGAGAGCATCATATGTTGTTATCACAGTATTAGTCTTCTGTTTACCTAGAGAGCATCATATGTTGTTATCACAGTATTTGAGGTAGTCTGTTTACCCTAGAGAGCAATCATATGTTGTTATCACAGTATTAGTCTTCTTGTTTACCTAGAGAGCATCATATGTTGTTATCACAGTATTAGTCTTCTGTTTACCTAGAGAGCATCATATGTTGTTATCACAGTATTAGTCTTTACCTAGAGAGGCATCATATGTTGTTATCACAGTATTAGTCTTACCTAGAGAGCATCATATGTTGTTATCACAGTATATGTTCTTCTGTTTACCTAGAGAGCATCATATGTTGTTATCACAGTATTAGTCTTCTGTTTTACCTAGAGGCATCATATGTTGTTATCACAGTATTAGTCTTTACCTAGAGAGCATCATATGGTTGTTTATCAGAGTATTAGTCTTCTGTTTACCTAGAGAGCATCATATGTTGTTATCAGAGTATTAGTCTTTCGGTTTACCTAGAGGAGCATCATATGTTGTTATCACAGTATTAGTCTCTGTTTACCTAGAGAGACATACATATGTTGTTATCACAGCATTAGTATTCTGTTTACGCTAGAAGAGCATCATATGTTGTTTATCACAGTATTAGTACTTTGTTTACCTAGAGAGCATCATATGTTGTTATCACAGTATTAGTTTCTGTTTACCTAGAGAGGATCATATGTTGTTATCACAGTATTAGTATTCTGTTACCCTAGAGCGGATCATATGTTGTTATCAGCAGTATTTAGTTCGGTTTACCTAGAGAGGATCATATGTTGTTATCACAGTATTAGGTCTTCTGTACCTGTTTTCAACATAGAGAGGCATCATTATGTTGTTATCACAGTATTAGTCTTCTGTTTACCCTAGAGAGCATCATAAGTTGTTATCACAGTATTAGTATTCTGTTTACCTAGATGTGAGCATCATATGTTGTTATCACCAGTATTATTATTCTGTTTACCCAGAGAGAGCATTCATATGTTGGTTATCACAGTTATTAGTCTTCTGTTTAACCTAGAGAGCAACATATGTTGTTATCACAGTCATTAGTATTCTGTTTACCTAGAGAGCATCATATTGTTGTTATCACAGTATTAGTCTTATGTTACCTGAGAGCATCATATGTTGTCTATCACAGTATTAGTCTTCTGTTTTAACATAGAGAGCATCATATGTTGTTATCACCGTATTAGTATTCTGTTTACCTAGACGAGCATCATATGTTGTTATCAGAGATTAGTCTTTACCTAGAGAGAGCATCATGTGTTGTTATCACAAGTATTAGTCTTTACCACGAACCTAGGGAGCCATCATATAAGTTGTTATCACAGTATTAGTCTTCTGTTTAACCTAGGACGAGCACCATATGTTGTTATCACAGGATTAGTCTTTCGGTTTACCTAGAGAGCATTCATATGTTGTTATTCACAGTATTTGGGGTCTTTTTACCTAGAGAGCATCATATGGTGTGTTATCACAGTATTAGTCGGCTGTTTACCTAGAGGTATCATATGTTGTTATACACAGGTATCTAGTCTGTAGTGTTTACCTAGAGAGCATTCATAGGTGGTTGATAAGGAGTAGTCGGGCGTTACAGAGAGAGCATTAGATGTCGTTATCACAGTATTAGTCTTCTGTTACCTAGAGAGCATCATATGTTGTTATCAACAGTATTAAGCGTCTGTTCGTACCTAGAGAGCATCATATGTGGCTATCACAGGACTATTAGTCTCTGTTTACCTAGAGAGCATCAGATATGGTTTGTATCACAGTAATTAGTCTTCTGTTTACCTAGAGAGCATCATATGTTGTTATCAAGTAGTATGGAGTATTATTGTTACCCTAGGCAGGACAGGCTCATATGTTGTTATCAGAGGATTTAGTCTTACCTAGAGAGCATCAGATTTTGTTATCACAGTTATTGTCTTCTAGTTTACCTAGAGAGAGCATCATGATGTGGTTATCACAGTATATAGTCTTCTGGTTTACCTAGAGAGCACATATGTTGTTATTCACAGTATTAGTCTTCTGTTTTACCTAAGAGAGCATCATATGTTGTTATCCACAGTATTAGCGGATTCCTGTGTTACCTAGAGAGTATCATAACGGCCGCTTTTATCACAAGTATGGGTTCTTATGGGTCCACCGAGAGGAGCATCAAAAGGGTGTTGCTCAGCATGACGTAGTCTTCGCTTTACATAGAGAGCATCAAATGTTGGGGGTGGATGGCAGTATTAGTCTTCTGTATACCTAGAGAGCATTTTGTTATCAGAGGTATTGGTCAGTATGTTTTATCTAGAAAGCATCATTATGTTTGTTATCACAGTATTGAGTTCTTTTACTAGAGAGAATCCTATGTTGTTATCCCACAGCATTAGTCTTCTGTTTACCTAGAGAGGCATCATATGTTGTTGTTATCATAGTCACTCTGTAGCATCTGTTACCTAGAGAGCATCTATGTTGTTATCAGAGTAGTTTAGTGGGTCTGTTTACCGAGAGAGCATACACAAAATATGTTTGCATCATGAGCATTAGTCTTCTGTTTACCTAGAGAGGATCTAAATGGGCCTATTCACAGTAGTTGGTCTTTATTACATAGCATCCTGTGTTGTTATTCACACTTTAGTCTGTACCTGAGAGAATCATATGTTGTTATCACAGTATTAGTCTCTGTTTACCTAGAGAGCATCATATGTGTTATCACAGTATTCAGTCTTCTGTTACCTAGAGAGCCAATCAAATGTTTGTTATTCACAGTATTAGTCTTTACCTAGAGAGCATCATATGTTGTTATCACAGTATTTAGTCTTTCCTGTTTACCTAGAGAGCACATATGTTGTTATCACAGCATTAAGTCTTCTGTTACCTAGAGAAGGATCATATGTTGTTATCATAGCATTAGTCTTTACCTAGAGAGCATCGTATGTTGTTATCAGAGTAGTAGGTCTTTACCTAGAGAAGCATTCAACTGTTGTTATCACAGTATAAGTCTTTACCTACAGAGCATCAAATGTTTGTTATCACAATATTTGGCTTTTACCCAGACCTAGATATGTTGTTATCACAGTATTAGTCTTTGTTACCTAGAGAGCATCAAATGTTGTTATCAAGTATTAGTCTTCTGTTTACCTAGCAGAGCATCATATGTTGTTATCACAGAAATTAGTCTTGTTTACCTAGAGAGATCGTTGAGGCAATCAGAGTATTAGTCTTTATATAGGCTTGTCACACTGTTGTTATCACACGTATTAGTCTTATACAAAGCATTCTTGATGTTGTTATACAATATTTGGTTATTTGTTTACCGAGAGATTATCATATGTTGTTATCAAAGTATTAGATCTTCTGTTACATAGAGAGTATCATATTGTTGTTATCACAGTATAGTCTTATGGTGTTCCGGACCTAGACAGCATCATATGTTGTTATCATTTTTCTGTAATAGTTTTATTTACCTAGAGAGGATCATATGTTGTTATCACAGTTCTAGTAATTAGTCTTTACCTAGAGAGTATCATATGTTGTTATACAGTTTATTAGTCTTGTTTAACCTATAGAGGATCAAATGTTGTTATCACAGTATTATTAGTCTTTACCCTAGAGAGAGCATCATATGTTGTTATCACAGTATTAGTCTTCTTTACCTAAGAGAGCATCATATGTAGGTTATCACAGTATTAGTCTACGTTTACCTGAGAGAGCATCATATGTTGTTATCACAGTATTAGTACTTCTGTTTACCTAGAGAGCAGCATATAGTTGTTATCACAGCGATTAGCATTCTGGTTACCTAGAGAGCATCATATGTTGTTATCACAGTATTAGTACTTCGTTTACCTAGAGAGCATTCATATGTTGTGTTATCACAGTCATAGTCTTCTGTTTACCTAGAGAGGCATCATATGTGTTATCACAGCAGGTAGTATTCTGTTTACCTAGAGAGCATCATATGGTTGTTATCACAGTATTAGTCTTCTGTTTACCTAGAGAGCATCATATGTGTTATCACAGCAATAGTCTTCTGTTGTACCTAGAGAGCATCTATGTTGTTATCACAGTATTAGTCTGTTTACCTAGAGAAGCATCAAATGTGTTATCACCAGTATTAGTCTTCTGTTTAACTATGGAGAGATTCATATGTTGTCTTCACACAGAGACTATCATATCTTCAGTATTTAACCTAGAGAGCATCATATGTGTGTTTATCATAGCATTAGTCTTCTTTACCTAGAGAGACATCATATGTTGTTATCACAGTATTAGGTCTATTTACCTAGAGATTGGATCATATGTGTTTTATCACAGGGGGGGGGAATTAGGTATTAGTCTTTACCCTAGAGACCCATCATATGTTGTATCACAGTATTGTCTTATCTTTACCTAAGAGAACATCATATGTTTCTGTTATCACAGTATAGTATTATGTTTACCTAGAGAGCATCATATGTTGTTATCACAGTTATTAGTATTCTTTTAACTAGAGAGCATCATATGTTGTTACACAGTATTAGGGTCTTTACCTAGAGAGCATTCAAATGTTGTTATCACAGTATTTGTCTTCTGTTACCTATAGAGAGCATCATATGTTGTTATCACAGCATAGGGTCTTCTGTTTACCTAGAGAGGATCATATGTTGTTATCACAGTATTAGTCTTCTGTTTACCTAGAGAGCATCATATGTTGTTATCACAGTATTAGTCGTTCTTTTTACCTAAGAGAGCCATCATATGTTGTTATCACAGTATTTATCATTTAGTCTTACCTAGAGATGCATGTCATATGTTGTTAGCACACAGTATTAGTCTTCTGTTTACCCAGAGAGCATCATATGTTGTTATTACAGTATTAATCTTCTGTTTACCTAGAGAGCATCATATGTTGTTATCCCAGTATTAGTCTTATGGTTTACCTAGAGAGCATCATATGTTGTAATCACAGGATTAGTCTTCTGTTACCTAGAGAGCATCATATGTTGTTATCACCGTATTAGTCTTTTACTAGAGAGCATCATATGTTGTTATCAGAGTATTAGTCTTCCTTTACCTAGAGAGCATCAACTTGTTGTTATCACAGTATTAGTCTTCTTCACCTTATGAGAGCATCATATGTTGTTATCACAGTATTAGTCTTCTGGTTTACCCTAGAGGAGCAGCATATGCTGTTGTATCACCAGTTAGTATTCTTGTTTACCTACGGAGCATCATATTGTTGTTATCACAGTATTAGTATTTTGTTTACCTAGAGAGCATCATATGTTGTTATCACCAGTAATAGTCTTTGTTTAACCTAGAGAGGATATATGTTGTTATCACAGTATTAGTCTTCTGTTTACCTAGAGAGGATCATATGTTGTTATCACAGAAATAGTCTATGTTTACCTAGAGAAGGATCATATGTTGTTATCACAGTATTAGTCTTCTGTTTACCTAGAGAGCATCATATGTTGTTACACAGTATTAGTCAGTCTTTACCTTAGAGAGCATCATATGTTGTTATCACAGTATTATTAGGTCTTTACCTAGAGAGCATCATATGTTGTTATCACAGTATTTGTCTTTACCCAGAGAGAGCATCATATGTTGTTATCACAGTATTAGTCTTTCTGCGTTACCCAGAGAGCATCATATGTTGTATACAGGTATTAGTACTTCTGTTTACCCGAGAGAGAGCAATCATATGTTGTTATCACAGCATTAGTCTTTTGGTTTACCTAGAGAGCATCATATGTTGTTATCACAGTATTAGTCTTTCTGTTTACCTAGAGGAGCATCATATGTTGTTAGCACATTATTAGTCTTCTGTTCCCTAGAGAGCATCATAGGTGTTATCACAGCATTAGTATTTTGTTTTACCTAGAGAGCATCATTATGTTGTTATCACAGTATTAGTTCTGTTGTACCTAGAGAGCATCCATATGTTGTTATCACAGTATTAGTCTTCTGTTTACCTAGAGAGCATCATATGTGTTATCACAGAATTAGTCTTCTGTTTACATAGAGAGCATCATATGTTGTTATCACAGTATTTAGTATTTAACCTAGAGAGCATTCATATGTTGTTATCACAGAATTAGTATTCTTTACCTAGAGAGGATCATATGTTGTTATAACAGAGTATTAGTCTTTAACCTAGAGAGCATCATATGTTGTTATCATAGAGTTAGTCGTCTGTTTACCTAGAGAGCATCATATGTTGTATCACAGTATTAGTCTTCTATTTTACCTAGAGAGCATCATATGTTGTTATCATAGAGTTAGTCTTAGCTAGAGACATATGTTGTTATCACCAGTATTAGTCTTCTGTTTACCTAGTATAGCATCATACTGTTGTTATCACAGTATTAGTCTTTGTTTACCTAGAGCGGCATCATCTGTTGTTATCACAGTATAGTCTTACCTAGAGAGCATCACTATGTTGTTAGCACAGTATTAGTCTTTGTTTACCTACAGAGAATCATATGTTGTTATCACAGTATTAGTCTTTGTTTACCTAGAGAGCATCATATGTTGTTATCACAGTATTAGTCTTCTGTTTACCTAGAGAGCATCATATTTTGTTATCACAGCATTGTCTTTGTTTACCTAGAGAGCATCATATGTTGTTATCATAGTATTCGAGTTCTGTTTTACCCTAGAGAGCATCATATGTGTATCACAGTATTAGTCTTAGCTCTTGGGATAGCAGCATATGTTGTAATCAAGCATTAGTCTCTATCATATTTTGTTATTACAGTATTTATCTTACCAGAGAGGAGCATCTATGTTGTTATCACAGTTATTAGTCTTCTGTTTACCCAGAGAGCATCATATGTTGTTATCACAGCATTGTACTTCTGTTTTACCTAGAGAGCATCATATGTTGTTATCACAGTATTAGTCTTTACTTAGAGAGCATCATATGTTGTTATCAGAGTATTAGTCTTCTGTTACCTAGAGAGCATCATATGTTGTTATCACAGCATTAGTCTTCTGTTACATAGAGGAGGATCATATGTTGTTATCATAGTATTAGTCTTTACTAGGAGAGCATCATATGTTGTTATCACAGTATTAGTCTTTACATAGAGAGCATCAAATGTTGTTATCACAAGTTATTGGTCTTTACCTAGAGAGGCATCATATGTTGTTATCATAGTATGAAGTCTTCCGGTTACCTAGAGAGCATTCATATGTTGTTATCACAGTATTAGTCTACTGTTACCCGGAAGAGAGCATCATATGCTGTTATAACATCATTAGTCTTCTGTTTACCTAGAAGAGCATCATATGTTGCTATCACAGCATTAGCATTCTGTTTACCTAGAGAGCATCATATGTTGTTATCACAGTATTAGTCTTCTGTTTACCTAGAGAGCATCATATGTTGTTATCACAGCATTAGTCTTTTGTTTACCTAGAGAGCATTCTATGTTGTTATTACATAATTGGTATTAGTTCTCTTACCTAGAGAGCATCAATGTGTGTTATCACAGTATTAGTCTTCTATTGTTTACCTAGAGAGCATCATATGTTGTTATCACAGATTAGTCTTCTTTACATAGAGAGCATCATATGTTGTTATCACAGTATTAGTATTAACCTAGAGAGCATCAAATGTTGTTATCAGAGCATTAGTCTTCTGTTTACCTAGAGATCAATCATATGTTGTTATCACAGCATTAGTTTCTATTTACCTAGACAGGATCATATGTTGTTATCATAGAGTTATCCTTTACCTAGAGACATCATATGTTGTTATCACAGCAGTAGTCTTTACCTAGATAGAGCATCATATGTAGTTATCACAGTATTATTATTACCTAGATAGCATCAAATCTGTTGTTATCACAGTATATGTTGTCTTTTTACCTAGAGAGAGCATTCATATGTTGTTTAGCACAGTAATTAGTCTTTCCCTTACCTACTAGAGAGCATCATATGTTGTTATCACAATATTAGTATTCTGTTTACCCTAAGAGAGCATCATATGTTGTTATCACAGTGTATTAGTCTTCTGTTAACCTAGAGAGCATCATATGTTGTTATCACAGAATGTGTCATTCTGTTTACATAGAGAGCATCATATGTTGTTATCACAGTATTGTCTTCTGTTTACCTAGAGAGGATCATATGTTGTTATCACAGATTAGTCTTTTGTTTACCTAGAGAGCATCATATATGTTGTTATCACAGTATTAGTCTTTACCATCAAATGTTGTTATGTATTAGTCTTTACCTAGAGAGCATCATATGTCACAGTATTAGTCTTTAAATAGAGAGCATCATATGTGTTATTACAAGTATTAGTCTTTACACTAGAGAGAGCATCATATGTTGTTATCACAGTATAGTCTTTCTGTTTACCCAGAGAGCATCATATGTTGTTATCACAGCATTAGTCTTCGTTTTTACCTAGAGAGCATTCATATGTTGTTATCATCTAGTATTAGTCTTTCAACTAGAGAGCATCATATGTTGTTATCACAGTATTAGTCTTCTGTTTTACCTAGAGAGAGCATCATATGTTGTTACACAGCCAGTAGTTATTCTTTACCTAGAGAGGATCATATGTTGTTATCATAGTATAGTCTTTACCTAGAGAGCATCATATGTTTTATCACAGTATTAGTCTTTACTACAGAGCATCAAAATGTTGTTATCACTGTATTTATTCTTTACCTAGAGAGCATCATATGTGTTATCATAGTATTAGTCTTTACTAGAGGAGCATCATATGTTGTTATCAGAGTATTAGTCTTCTGTTTTACTAGAGATCACATGTTGTTATCACAGCATTAGTCTTCTGTTTACTAGAGAGGATCATATGTTGTTATCATAGTATTTAGTATTTACCTAGAGAGCCTCATATGTTGTTATCACAGTATTAGTCTTTACCTAAAGATGCATCAAATGTTGTTATCACAGTATTTGTCTTTACCCAGAGAGAGCATCATATGGTTGTTATCACCGTATTGTATTCCTTGTTACCCAGAGAGCACAATATGTTTTATCACATCATTATCTTCTGTTTACCAGAGAGCATCATATGTTGTTATCACAGCATTAGTATTCTGTTTACCTTAGAGAGCATCATATATTGTTATCACAGTATTGTCTTCTGTTTACCTAGAGAGCATCATATGTTGTTATCACAGCATTAGTCTTCTGTTTACCTAGAGAGCATCGTATGTGTTATCAGAGTATTAGTCTTTACCTAGAGAGCATCAACTGTGTTATCACAGTATTAGTCTTTACCTACAGAGCATATGTTGTTATCACAATATTTGGGTATTTTGTTCTTACCTAGAGATTATCATATGTTGTTATCAAAGTATTAGTCTTCTGTTTTACCTAGAGAGCATCATCTGTTGTTATCACAGTATTAGTCTTCTGTTTTACTAGAGAGCATCATATGTTGTTATCACAGTAATAGTCTTCTGTTTACCTAGAGAGGATATATGTTGTTTTATCACAGTATTAGTCTTCTGTTTACCTAGAGAGTATCCATATGTTTTTATCAACAGTATTAGTCTTATGTTTACCTAGACAGCATCATATGTTGTTATCACTATATTATTCTTCTCTTTACCTAGAGAGCATAATTATGTTGTTATCATAGCATTAGTCTTTACCTAGAGAGCATCATATATTTTGTTTCACAGTATTAGTCTTTACCTAGAGAGCATCAAATGTTGTTATCACAGTATTTGTCTTTACCCAGAGAGAGCATCATATGTTGTTATCACAGTATTAGTCTTCTGGTTACCTAGAGAGCATCATATGTTGTTATCACAGTATTAGTCTACTGTTTACCCGGAGAGAGCATCATATGCTGTTATCACATCATTAGTCTTCTGTTTACCTAGAGAGCATCATATGTTGCTATCACAGCATTAGCATTCTGTTTACCTAGAGAGCATCCATATGTTGTTATCACAGTATTAGTCTTCTGTTTACCTAGAGAGCATCATATGTTGTTATCACAGCATTAGTCTTTTGTTTACCTAGAGAGCATTCTATGTTGTTATCAGAGTATTAGTCTTTACCTAGAGAGCATCAACTGTTGTTATCACAGTATTAGTCTTTACCTAGAGTGCATCATATGTTGTTATCACAGAATTAGTCTTTACATAGAGAGCATCATATGTTGTTATCACAGTATTAGTATTAACCTAGAGAGCATCAAAATGTTGTTATCAGAGCATTAGTTTCTGTTACCTAGAGAGCATCATATGTTGTTATCACAGCATTAGTCTTCTATTTACCTAGAGAGGAATAATATGTTGTTATCATAGAGTTAGTCTTTTACTAGAGAGCATCATATGTTGTTATCACAGTATTAGTCTTTACCTAGATATTGCATCATATGTTGTTATCACAGTATTATTATTTACCTAGATAGCATCATCTGTTGTTATCACAGTATTAGTCTTTACCTAGAGAACATCATATGTTTTTAGCACAGTATTAGTCTTTACCTACAGAGCATCATATGTTGTTATCACAATATTAGTATTTTGTTTACCTAGAGAGCATCATATGTTGTTATCACAGTATTAGTCTTCTGTTTACCTAGAGAGCATCATATGTTGTTATCACAGAATGTGTCTTCTGTTTACCTAGAGAGCATCATATGTTGTTATCACAGCATTCGTCTTCTGTTTACCTAGAGAGGATCATATGTTGTTATCATAGTATTAGTCTTTACCTAGAGAGCATCATATGTTGTATTCACAGTATTAGTCTTTACCTAGTGAGCATCAAATGTTGTTATCACAGTATTTATCTTTACCCAGAGAGAGCATCATATGTTGTTATCACAGTATTAGTCTTCTGTTTACCCAGAGAGCATCATATGTTGTTATCACAGCATTAGTCTTCTGTTTACCTAGAGAGCATCATATGTTGTTATCACAGTATTAGTCTTTACTTAGAGAGCATCATATGTTGTTATCAGAGTATTAGTCTTCTGTTTACCTAGAGAGCATCATATGTTGTTATCACAGCATTAGTCTTCTGTTTACCTAGAGAGGATCATATGTTGTTATCATAGTATTAGTCTTTACCTAGAGAGCATCATATGTTGTTATCACAGTATTAGTCTTTACATAGAGAGCATCAAATGTTGTTATCACAGTATTTGTCTTTACCTAGAGAGCATCATATGTTGTTATCATAGTATTAGTCTTTACCTAGAGAGCATCATATGTTTTTAGCACAGTATTAGTCTTTACCTACAGAGCATCATATGTTGTTATCACAATATTTGGTATTTTGTTTACCTAGAGATTATCATATTGTCACGCCCTGGCTCGGGGGACTCTCGTATGTTGAGCCAGGGTGTTAGTTTCTATGTTTTTGTTGTGGGTCTAGGTTACTTATTTCTATGTTGGTCTGAGTGACTCCCAATCAGAGGCAACGAGTGTCAGATGGTATTGTCTCTGATTGGGAGCCATATTTAAACAGTCGGGTTTTTATTCGTGTTTGTGGGTTTTTGTTTCGAGTCTGTTTATGGTAACCGTGAACTGTCACGTATCGTTCGTTGTGTTGTTCGTGTTGCCTTCAGTGAGAATAAATATGTTTGCATTCAACGCTGCGCATTGGTCCACTCTGTTAGACGATCTGACAGAAAAACCCACCCCTCAACTGGACCAAGCAGCGAGTCGAGGAGCCATCGCCAGGGAAATCGCTGGCAGATCTCCGTGGCAGCTTAGACTGGGTCAAGCCCATTGAGGAGCTGAGTGACGAGGGTTGGAGACAGAGGAGAGAGGAGAGGTGGGCAGAGAACGATGGAGGCCTGGCCCACGGGGAGGAGAGACCCCCAGAAAATTTTTAGGGGGGGGGGGCTCACGACGTCGGGGCAGCAGGAGGCCGCTATGGAGCGGTCCAGCGGGGTTGCAGAGGAGGCCGCCAGGTTACGGGGGCCACTGGTAGAAGAGGGGATGGAAGGTATAGAGGCACGGCGAGAGGTACTGGGTGTGTGTTACCAGTCTGGTCCAGGGCCCGTTCCAGATCCCGGTGTAGGGCCAGTGGTGTGTGTCCCTAGTACGGTCCAGTCTGTTCTGCTCCCCGCACCAAGTCTGTGGTGCGTCTCGTCAGCCCGGCTCTGCCCGTTCCTGCTCTCCGCACCAGGTCTGTGGTGGCGCGTCGCCAGCCCAGTCCGGCCCATTCCTGCTCCCAGCATCAAGTCTGTGGTGCGTCCGCAAGGCGTATCAGAGTTTCCTGCATCCCCGCCAGGCTGACTGCGCCGTGCCCCAGTTCCTGCTCCCCGCACCAGGTCTGTGGTGCGCGTCCGCCAGCCCAGTCCGGCCCATTCCTGCTCCCAGCACCAAGTCTGTGGTGCGTTTCGTCAGCCCTGTCCAGGCCCTGCTCCTCGCGACGTCGCACCCACACCAAGCACAGTCTGTTGTGCGTCACGTCAGTCCTTCAGGCACGGCTCCGTGCCTGTGTCCCCACACCAAGCACAAGCAAGTGGTGTGCGTCGTCGGTCCGGCACGGCACGTGCCTGTTCCAATGGTGAACTGGTCCGGCGCCGGTCAGATGCGTTACGCCGGAGCTAGAGCAATCCGCTCCACCAGTGTGCAGTCCAGCTCCGGTCAGCAGGACCAGACCGGACCAGGGTATTACTTTGGGGGGTTAGAGAGCGAGTGGGGATCATGCCCGGAGCCGGATCCGACCGCCTAGGCGGAGTGCCCACCGGGGTCCCTCCCCTGTTGTGTTTCGTTGGCGCGGTCGGAGTCCGCACCTTTAGGGGGGGGTACTGTCACGCCCTGGCTCGGGGGACTCTCGTATGTGAGCCAGGGTCGTTAGTTTCTATGTTTTTGTTGTGGGTCTAGGTTACTAGGGTCTATGTTGGTCTGAGTGACTCCCAATCAGAGGCAACGAGTGTCAGCTGGTTGTCTCTGATTGGGAGCCATATTTAAACAGTCGGGTTTTCATTCGTGTTTGTGGGTTTTTGTTTCGAGTCTGTTTATGGTAACCGTGAACTGTCACGTATCGTTCGTTGTTTTGTTCGTGTTGCCTTCAGTGAGAATAAATATGTTTGCATTCAACGCTGCGCATTGGTCCACTCTGTTAGACGATCTTGACACATATTTTGTTATCACAGTATTAGTCTTTACCTAGAGAGCATCATATGTTGTTATCACAGTATTAGTATTCTGTTTACCTAGACAGCATCATATGTTGTTATCACTGTATTAGTCTTCTCTTTACCTAAAGATCATCATATGTTGTTATCATAGCATTAGTCTTTACCTAGAGAGCATCATATGTTGTTATCACAGTATTAGTCTTTACCTAGAGAGCATCAAATGTTGTTATCACAGTATTTGTCTTTACCCAGAGAGAGCATCATATGTTGTTATCACAGTATTAGTCTTCTGGTTACCTAGAGAGCATCATATGTTGTTATCACAGTATTAGTCTTATGTTTACCTAGAGAGGATCATATGTTGTTATCAGAGTATAATTCTTTACCTAGAGAGCATCAAATGTTGTTATCAGAGTATTTGTCTTCTGTTTACCTAGAGAGCATCAGATGTTGTTATCACAGTATTAGTCTTCTGTTTACCTAGAGAGCATCATATGTTGTTATCACAGTATTAGTCTTCTGTTTACCTAGAGAGCATCATATGTTGTTATTCACCAGTATTAGTCTTTATCTAGAGAGCATCATATGTTGTTATCAGAGAATTAGTCTTATGTTTACCTAGAGAGCATCATATGTTGTTATCACAGCATTAGTCTTCTGTTTACCTAGAGAGGATCATATGTGTTGTTATCATAGTATTAGTCTTTACCTAGAGAGCATCATATGTTGTTATCAGAGTATTAGTATTTGTTACCCTAGAGAGCCATCATATGTTGTTATCACAGCATTAGTCTTCTGTTTACCTAGAGAGGATCATATGGTGTATCATAGCCATTTCTTCTTTACCTAGAGAGGCATCATATGTTGTTATCACAGTATTAGTCTTTACCTAGAGAGCAATCAAATGTGTTATCACAGTATTATTTGTCTTTTACCCAGAGAGAGGCATCATAGTTGTTATCACAGTATTAGTCTTTCTGTTTACCTAGAGAGCATCATTATGTGGTGTATCACAGCATTAGTCTTCTGTTTACCTAGAGAGCATCATATGTTTGTTATCACAGTATTAGTCTTTACTTAGAGCAGCATCATATGTTGTTATCAGAGTATTAGTCTTCTGTTTACCTAGAGATCACATATGGTTGTTATCACAGCATTTACTCTTCTGTTTACCTAGAGAGGATCATATGTTGTTATCATAGTATTAGTCTGTACCTAGAGAGCATCATATGGGCGCAGATAGCTTAGGGGTAAGAGCGTTTGTGCCCCAGAAACCGAAAGGTCGCTGGTTCTATCCCCGAGCCGACTAGGTTGAAAAAATCTGTCGATGTGCCCTTAAGCAAGGCACTTAAACCCCTAAATGCTCCTGTAAGTCGCTCTGGATAAGAGCGTTCTGCTAAATGACTAAAATTTGTAAATGTAAAATGTATATGTGTTATCACAGTATTAGTCTTTACCTAGAGAGCATCAAATGTTGTTATCACAGTATTTGTCTTTACCCAGAGAGAGCATCATATGTTGTTATCACCGTATATTATTCTGTTTTACCCGAGAGCACCATATGCTGTGTATCACATCATTATTCTTCTGTTTACCTAGAGAGCATCATATGTTGTTATCACAGCATTAGTATTCTGTTTACCTAGAGAGCATCATATATTGTTATCACAGTATTAGTCTTCTGTTTACCTAGAGAGCATCATATGTTGTTATCACAGCATTAGTCTTCTGTTTACATAGAGAGCATAGTATGTTGTTATCAGAGTATTAGTATTTACCTAGAGAGCATTCAACAGTTGTTATCACAGTATTAGCTTTACCTAGAGAGCATCATATGTTGTTATCACAGTATTAGTCTTTACCTAGAGAGCATCATATGTGTGTATCATAGTATTAGTCTTTACCTAGAGAGCATCATATGTTTTTAGCACAGTATAGTAGTCTTTACCTAAAGAGCATCATATGTTGTTATCACAATATTTGGTATTTTGTTTACCTAGAGATTATCATATGTGTTGTTTCAAAGTATTAGTCTTCTGTTTACCTAGAGAGCATCATCGTGTTGTTATCACAGTATTAGTTCTTCTGTTTACCTAGAGAGCATCATATGTTGTTTAATCACAGTAATAGTCTTCTGTTTACCTAGAGAGGATCATATGTTGTTATCACAGTATTAGTCTTCTGTTTACCTAGAGAGTATCATATGTTTTTATCACAGTATTAGTCTTATTGTTTACCTAGAGAGGATCATATTTTGTAATCACAGTATTAGTTTTCTGTTTACGAGAGAGCACTCATATGTTGTTATCACTGTATTATTCTTCTCTTTACGTAAAGAGCATCATTATGTTGTTATCATAGCATTAGTCTTTACCTAGAGAGGCATCATATGTTGTTATCACAGCATTAGTCTCTCTGTTTACCTAGAGAGCATCATATTGTTGTTATCATAGTATTAGTCTTTACCTAGAGAGCATCAACTGTGTTATCACAGTATTAGTCTTTACCTAGAGAGCATTCATATGTTGTTATTCACAGTGTATTAGTCTTTACCTAGAGAGCATCATATGTTGTGTATCATAGTATTAGTATTTACCTAGAGAGCATCATATGTTTTTAGCCACAGTATTGTCTTTACCTAAATAGCATCATATGTTGTTATCACAATATTTGGTATTTTGTTTACCTAGAGATTATCATATGGTGTTATCAAAGTATTAGTCTTCTGTTTACCTAGAGAGCATCATCTGTTGTTATCACAGTATTAGTCTTGTGTTTACCTAGTGGAGAGCATATATGTTGTTATCACAGTAATAGTTCTCTGTTGTTTACCTAGAGAGGATCATATGTTGTTATCACAGTATTAGTCTTCTGTTTACCTAGAGAGTATCATAAGTTTTTTAATCACAGTATTAGGTCTTATGTTTACCTAGAGAGGATCATATTTTGTAATCACAGATATAGTTTTCTGTTTACCTAGAGAGCATCATATGTTGTTAATCACAGTATTAGTCTTTACCTAGAGAGCATCAACTGTTGTTATCACAGTATTAGTTCTTTACCTAGAGTGCATCATATGTTTGTGTATCACAGTATTAGTCTTTACATAGAGAGCATCATATGTGTTATCACAGTATTAGTATTTAACCTAGAGGAGCATCAAATGTTGTTATCAGAGCATTAGTCTTCTGTTTCCCTAGAGAGCATCCCATATGTTGTTATCACAGCATTAGTCTTCTATTTACCTGCTGAGAGGATCATATGTTGGTTATCATAGAGTTAGTTCTTTACCTAGAGAGCATCATATGTTTGTTATCACCGTATTAGTCTTTACCTAGATATTGCATCATTTGTTGTTATCCAAAGTATTAGTCTTCTGTTACCTAGAGAGCATCATATGTTGTCATCACAGTTATTATGATTTACCTAGATAGCATCATCTGTTGGTTATCACAGTATTAGTCTTTACCTAGAGAACATTCATATGTTTTTAGCACTGTATTAGTCTTTACGCTACAGAGCATCATAGCTGTTGTTATCACAATATTAGTATTTTGTTTACCTAGAGAGCTCATATGTTGTTATCACAGTATAGTCTTATGTTTTACCTAGAGAGCATCATATGTTGTTATTCACAGTATTAGTCTTTATCTAGGAGAGCAATCATATGTTGTTATCAGAGTATTAGTCTTCTGTTTACCTAGAGAGCATCATATATGTTGTTATCACAGCATTAGTCTTCTGTTTACCTAGAGAGGATCCATATGTTGTTATCAGAGTATAATTCTTTACCTAGAGAGCATCAAATGTGTTATCAGAGTATGTGTCTTCTGTTTACCTAGAGAGCATCAGATGTTGTTATCACAGTATTAGTCTTCTGTTTACCTAGAGGAGCATCAGTATGTTGTTTATCACAGAGTATTAGTATCTGTTTTTACCTAGAGAGCATTCATATGTTGTTATCACAGTATTCGAGTCCACTTATCTAGAGCGCACATATGTTGTTTATACTCATTATTTTTTATTAATTAGGTCTTATGTTTACCTAGAGAGTTTTTTATTTTTTTTTTTTTATTTTAAATTATTTTATGATTTTTTATTTCATTTTTTATCATATGTTGTTATCACAGCATTAGTCTTCTGTTTTACCTAAAGAGAGGATCATATGTTGTTATCATAGTTGTGTCAAGCATTAGTTCTTCTGTTGACTAGACGAGGATCATAGTATTAGTCTTCTTACCTAGAGAGCATCATATGTTGTTATCAGAGGATTAGTATTCTGTTTTCCCTAGAGAGCATCATATGTTGTTATCACAGCATTAGTCTTCTGTTTACCTAGAGAGGATCATATGTTGTTATCATAGCATTATTCTTTACCTAGAGAGCATCATATGTTGTTATCACAGTATTAGTCTTTACCTAGAGAGCATCAAATGTTGTTATCACAGTATTTGTCTTTACCCAGAGAGAGCATCATATGTTGTTATCACAGTATTAGTCTTCTGTTTACCTAGAGAGCATCATATGTTGTTATCACAGCATTAGTCTTCTGTTTACCTAGAGAGCATCATATGTGTTATCACAGTATTAGTCTACTTTAGAGAGCATCATATGTTGTTATCAGAGTATTAGTCTTCTTGTTTTACCTAGAGATCACATATGTGTTATCACAGCATTAGTCTTCTGTTTACCTAGAGAGGATCATATGTTGTTATCATAGTATTAGTCTTTACCTAGAGAGCATCATATGTTGTTATCACAGTATTAGTCTTTACCTAGAGAGCATCAAATGTTGTTATCACAGTATTTGTCTTTTACCCAGAGAGAAGCATCATATGTTGTTATCACAGTATTATTATTGTTTACCAGAGAGCCACCATATGCTGTTATCACATCATTTATTCTTTCTGTTTACCTAGAGAGCATCATATGTTGTTATCACAGCATTAGTATTCTGTTTACCTAGAGAGCATCATATATTGTTAATCACAGTATTAGTCTTTTGGTTTACCTAGAGAGCATCATATGTTGTTATCACAGCATTAGTCTTCTGTTTACCTAGAGAGCATCGTATGTTGTTATCAGAGTATTAGTCTTTACCTAGAGAGCATCAACTGTTGTTATCACAGTATTAGTCTTTACCTAGAGAGCATCATATGTTGTTATCACAGTATTAGTCTTTACCTAGAGAGCATCATATGTTGTTATCATAGTATTAGTCTTTACCTAGAGAGCATCATATGTTTTTAGCACAGTATAGTCTTTACCTAGTAAAGAGCATTCATATGTTGTTATCACAATATTTGGTATTTTTGTTTACCTAGAGATTATCATATGTTGTATCAAAGCCATTAGTCTTCTGTTTACTAGAGAGCATCATCTGTTGTTATCACAGTATTAGTCTTCTGTTTACCTAGAGAGCATCATATGTTGTTATCACAGTAATAGTCTTCTGTTTACCTAGAGAGGATCATATGTTGTTATCACAGTATTAGTCTTCTGTTTACCTAGAGAGGAGAAGATCATATGTTGTTTTATCACAGTATTAGTCTTATGTTTAACCTAGAGAGGATCATATTTTGTAATCACAGTATTAGTTTTCGTTTACCTAGAGGAGCATCATATGTTGTTATCACTGTATTATTCTTCTCTTTACGTAAAGAGCATTCATATGTTGTTATCATAGCATTAGTCTTTACTAGAGAGCATCATATGTTGTTATCACAGCATTAGTTTCTGTTACCTAGAGAGCATCCATATGTTGTTATCATAGTATTAGTCTTTACCTAGAGAGCATCAACTGTTGTTATCACAGTATTAGTCTTTACCTACAGAGCATCATATGTTGTTATCACAGTTGTATTAGTCTTTACTAGAGAGAGCATCATATGTTGTTATCATAGTATTAGTATTTACCTAGAGAGCATCATATGTTTTAGCACAGTATTAGTCTTTACCTAAATAGCATCATATGTTGTTATCACAATATTTGGTATTTTGTTTACCTAGAGATTATCATATGTTGTTATCAAAGTATTAGTCTTCTGTTTACCTAGAGAGCATCATCTGTTGTTATCACAGTATTAGTCTTGTGTTTACCTAGAGAGCATCATATGTTGTTATCACAGTAATAGTCTTCTGTTTAACCTAGAGAGGATCATATGTTGTTATCACAGTATTAGTCTTCTGTTTACCTAGAGAGTATCATAAGTTTTTATCACAGTATTAGTCTTATGTTTACCTAGAGAGGATCATATTTTTGTAATCACAGTATTAGTTTTCTGTTTACTAGAGAGCATCATATGTTGTTATCACAGTATTAGTCTTTACCTAGAGAGCATCAACTGTTGTTATCACAGTATTAGTCTTTACCTAGAGTGCATCATATGTTGTTATCACAGTATTAGTCTTTACATAGAGAGCATCATATGTTGTTATCACAGTATTAGTATTAACCTAGAGAGCATCAAATGTTGTTATCAGAGCATTAGTCTTCTGTTTACCTAGAGAGCATCATATGTGTTATCACAGCATTAGTCTTCTATTTACCTTGAGAGGATCATATGTTGTTATCATAGAGTTAGTCTTTACCTAGAGAGCATCATATGTTGTTATCACAGTATTAGTCTTTACCTAGATATTGCATCATTTGTTGTTATCAAAGTATTAGTCTTCTGTTTACCTAGAGAGCATCATATGTTGTCATCACAGTATTATTATTTACCTAGATAGCATCATCTGTTGTTATCACAGTATTAGTCTTTACCTAGAGAACATCATATGTTTTTAGCACAGTATTAGTCTTTACCTACAGAGCATCATATGTTGTTATCACAATATTAGTATTTTGTTTACCTAGAGAGCATCATATGTTGTTATCACAGTATTAGTCTTCTGTTTACCTAGAGAGAGCATCATATGTTGTTATCACAGTATTAGTCTTTATCTAGAGAGCATCATATGTTGTTATCAGGAGTATTAGTCTTCTGTTTACCTAGAGAGCATCATATATGTTGTTATCACTAGAGCGCATTAGTCTATTCTGTTTACCTAGAGAGGATCATATGTTGTTATCAGAGTATAATTCTTTACCTAGAGAGCATCAAATGTTGTTATCAGAGTATTTGTCTTCTGTTTACCTAGAGGCATCATATGTTGTTATCACAGCATTAGTCTTCTTATTTACCTTGAGAGGATCATATGTTGTTATCATAGAGTTAGTCTTTACCTAGAGAGCATCATATGTTGTTATCACAGTATTAGTCTTTACCTAGATATTGCATCATTTGTTGTTTATCAAAGTATTAGTCTTCTGTTTACCTAGAGAGAGCATCATAATGTTGTCATCACAGTATTATTCTTTACCTAGATAGCATCATCTGTTGTTATCACAGTATTAGTCTTTACCTAGAGAACATCATATGTTTTTAGCACAGTATTAGTCTTTACCTACAGAGCATCATATGTTGTTATCACAATATTAGTATTTTGTTTACCTAGAGAGCATCATATTGTTGTTATCACAGTATTAGTCTTATGTTACCTAGAGAGCATCCATATGTTGTTATCACAGTATTAGTCTTTATCTAGAGAGCATCATATGTTGTTATCAGAGTATTAGTCTTCTGTTTACCTAGAGAGCATCATATATGTTGTTATCACAGTATTAGTCTTATGTTTACCTAGAGAGGATCATATGTTGTTATCAGAGTATAATTCTTTACCTAGAGAGCATCAAATGTTGTTATCAGAGTATTTGTCTTCTGTTTACCTAGAGAGCATCAGATGTTGTTATCACAGTATTAGTCTTCTGTTTACCTAGAGAGCATCATATGTTGTTATCACAGTATTAGTCTTCTGTTTACCTAGGAGGCATCATATGTTTGTTATCACAGTATTAGTCTTTATCTAGAGAGCATCATATGTTGTTATCAGAGTATTAGTCTTCTGTTTACCTAGAGAGCATCATATGTTGTTATCACAGCATTAGTCTTCTGTTTACCTAGAGAGGATCATATGTTGTTATCATAGTATTAGTCTTTACCTAGAGAGCATCATATGTTGTTATCAGAGTATTAGTATTCTGTTTACCTAGAGAGCATCATATGTTGTTATCACAGCATTAGTCTTCTGTTTACCTAGAGAGGATCATATGTTGTTATCATAGCATTATTCTTTACCTAGAGAGCATCATATGTTGTTATCACAGTATTAGTCTTTAACTAGAGAGCATCAAATGTTGTTATCACAGTATTTGTCTTTACCCAGAGAGAGCATCATATGTTGTTATCACAGTATTAGTCTTCTGTTTACCTAGAGAGCATCATATGTTGTTATCACAGCATTAGTCTTCTGTTTACCTAGAGAGCATCATATGTTGTTATCACAGTATTAGTCTTTACTTAGAGAGCATCATATGTTGTTATCAGAGTATTAGTCTTCTGTTTACCTAGAGATCACATATGTTGTTATCACAGCATTAGTCTTCTGTTTACCTAGAGAGGATCATATGTTGTTATCATAGTATTAGTCTTTACCTAGAGAGCATCATATGTTGTTATCACAGTATTAGTCTTTACCTAGAGAGCATCAAATGTTGTTATCACAGTATTTGTCTTTACCCAGAGAGAGCATCATATGTTGTTATCACCGTATTATTCTTCTGTTTACCCAGAGAGCACCATATGCTGTTATCACATCATTATTCTTCTGTTTACCTAGAGAGCATCATATGTTGTTATCACAGCATTAGTATTCTGTTTACCTAGAGAGCATCATATATTGTTATCACAGTATTAGTCTTCTGTTTACCTAGAGAGCATCATATGTTGTTATCACAGCATTAGTCTTCTGTTTACCTAGAGAGCATCGTATGTTGTTATCAGAGTATTAGTCTTTACCTAGAGAGCATCAACTGTTGTTATCACAGTATTAGTCTTTACCTAGAGAGCATCATATGTTGTTATCACAGTATTAGTCTTTTACCTAGAGAGCATCATATGTTGTTATCATAGTATTAGTCTTTACCTAGAGAGCATCATATGTTTTTAGCACAGTATTAGTCTTTACCTAAAGAGCATCATATGTTGTTATCACAATATTTGGTATTTTGTTTACCTAGAGATTATCATATGTTGTTATCAAAGTATTAGTCTTCTGTTTACCTAGAGAGCATCATCTGTTGTTATCACAGTATTAGTCTTCTGTTTACCTAGAGAGCATCATATGTTGTTATCACAGTAATAGTCTTCTGTTTACCTAGAGAGGATCATATGTTGTTATCACAGTATTAGTCTTCTGTTTACCTAGAGAGTATCATATGTTTTTATCACAGTATTAGTCTTATGTTTACCTAGAGAGGATCATATGTTGTAATCACAGTATTAGTTTTCTGTTTACCTAGAGAGCATCATATGTTGTTATCACTGTATTATTCTTCTCTTTACGTAGAGAGCATCATATGTTGTTATCATAGCATTAGTCTTTACCTAGAGAGCATCATATGTCGTTATCACAGCATTAGTCTTCTGTTTACCTAGAGAGCATCATATGTTGTTATCAGAGTATTAGTCTTTACCTAGAGAGCATCAACTGTTGTTATCACAGTATTAGTCTTTACCTAGAGAGCATCATATGTTGTTATCACAGTATTAGTCTTTACCTAGAGAGCATCATATGTTGTTATCATAGTATTAGTCTTTACCTAGAGAGCATCATATGTTTTTAGCACAGTATTAGTCTTTACCTAAATAGCATCATATGTTGTTATCACAATATTTGGTATTTTGTTTACCTAGAGGATTATCATATGTTGTTATCAAAAGTATTAGTCTTCTGTTACCTTAGGAGAGCATCATCTGTTGTTATCACAGTATTAGTCTTGTGTTTACCTAGAGAGCATCATATGGTGTTATCACAGTAATAGTCTTCTGTTTACCTAGAGAGGATCATATGTTGTTATCACAGTATTAGTCTTCTGTTTACCTAGAGAGTATCATATGTTTTTATCACAGTATTAGTCTTATGTTTACCTAGAGAGGATCATATTTTGTAATCACAGTATTAGTTTTCTGTTTACCTAGAGAGCATCATATGTTGTTATCACAGTATTAGTCTTTACCTAGAGAGCATCAACTGTTGTTATCACAGTATTAGTCTTTACCTAGAGTGCATCATATGTTGTTATCACAGTATTAGTATTAACCTAGAGAGCATCAAATGTTGTTATCAGAGCATTAGTCTTCTGTTTACCTAGAGAGCATCATATGTTGTTATCACAGCATTAGTCTTCTATTTACCTTGAGAGGATCATATGTTGTTATCATAGAGTTAGTCTTTACCTAGAGAGCATCATATGTTGTTATCACAGTATTAGTCTCTTACCTAGATATTGCATCATTTGTTGTATCAAAGTATTAGTCTTCTGTTTACCTAGAGAGCATCATATGTTGTCATCACAGTATTATTATTTACCTAGATAGCATCATCTGTTGTTATCACAGTATTAGTCTTTACCTAGAGAACATCATATGTTTTTAGCACAGTATTAGTCTTTACCTACAGAGCATCATATGTTGTTATCACAATATTAGTATTTTGTTTACCTAGAGAGCATCATATGTTGTTATCACAGTATTAGTCTTCTGTTTACCTAGAGAGCATCATATGTTGTTATCACAGAATTTGTCTTCTGTTTACCTAGAGAGGATCATATGTTGTTATCATAGTATTAGGTCTGTACCTAGAGAGCATCATACTATGTTGTATCACAGTATTAAGTCTTTACCTAGTGAGCATCAAATGTTGTTATCACAGTATTTATCTTTACCCAGAGAGAGCATCATATGTTGTTATCACAGAATTGTCTTCTGTTTACCTAGAGAGGATCATATGTTTGTTACATTAGTATTAGTCTTTACCTAGAGAGCATCATATGTTGTATTCACAGTATTAGTCTTTACCTAGTGAGCATCAAATGTTGTTATCACAGTATTTATCTTTACCCAGAGAGAGCATCATATGTTGTTATCACAGTATTAGTCTTCTGTTTACCCAGAGAGCATCATATGTTGTTATCACAGCATCTGTTAGTTCTTCGTTTACCTAGAGAGCATCATATGTTGTTATCACAGTATTAGTCTTTACTTAGAGAGCATCATATGTTGTTATCAGAGTATTAGTATTCTGTTTACTAGAGAGCATCATATGTGTTTATCACAGCATTAGTCTTCTGTTTACCTAGAGAGGATCATATGTTGTTATCATAGTAGTAGTCTTTACCTAGAGAGCATCCATATGTTGTTATCACAGTATTAGTCGTTTACATAGAGGAGCATCAAATGTTGTTATCACAGTATCTCTCTTTACCTAGAGTGCATCATATGTTGTTATCACAGTATTAGTATTAACCTAGAGAGCAATCAAATGTTGTTATCAGAGCATTAGTCTTCTGTTTTACCATAGAGAGCATCATATGTTGTTATCACAGCGCATTAGTTTTCTATTTACCTTGAGAGGATCATATGTTGTTATCATAGAGTTAGTCTTTACCTAGAGAGATCATATGTTGTTATCACAGTATTAGTCTTTTACCTAGATATTGCATCATTGTTGTTATCAAAGTATTAGTCTTCTGGTTTACCTAGAGAGCATCATATGTTGTCATCACAGTATTATTATTTACCTAGATAGCATCATCTGTTGTTATCACAGTATTAGTCTTTACCTAGAGAACATCATATGTTTTTTAGCACTGGTATTAGTCTTTACCTACAGAGATCATATGTTGTTACACAATATTAGTATTTGTTTTTTACCTAGAGAGCATCATATGTTGTTATCCACAGTATTAGTCTTCTGTTTACCTAGAGATCATCATATGTTGTTATCACAGAATTTGTCTTTCTGTTTACCTAGAGAGGATTTCATATGTTGTTATCATAGTATAGTCTTTACCTAGAGAGCATCATATGTTGTATTCACAGTATTTAGTCTTACTATAGTGAGCATCAAATGTTGTTATCACAGTATTTATCTTTACCCAGAAAAGAGCATCATATGTTGTTTATCACAGTATTAGTCTTCTGTTTACCCAGAGAGCATTCATATGTTGTTATCACAGCATTAGTCTTCTGTTTACCTAGAGAGCATCATATGTTGTATCACAGTATTAGTCTTTACTTAGAGAGCATTCATATGTTGTTATCAGAGTATTAGTATTCTGTTTACCTAGAGAGCATCATATGTTGTTATCACAGCATTAAGTCTTCTGTTTACTAGAGAGGATCATATGTTGTTATCATAGTATTAGTCTTTACCTAGAGAGCATCATATGTTGTTATCACCAGTATTAGTCTTTACATAGAGAGCATCAAATGTTGTTATCAAGTATTTGTCTTTACTAGAGAGAGCATCATATGTTCTTAACATAGTATTAGTCTTTAACCTAGAGAGAATCATATGTTTTTAGCACAGTATTAGTATTACCTACTAGAGCATCATATGTTGTTATCACAATATTTGGTATTTTGTTTACCTAGAGATTATCATATGTTGTTATCACAGTATTAGTCTTTACCTAGAGAGCATCATATGTTGTTATCACAGTATTAGTATTCTGTTTACCTAGACAGCATCATATGTTGTTATCACTGTATTAGTCTTCTCTTTACCTAGAGATCATCATATGTTGTTATCATAGCATTAGTCTTTACCTAGAGAGCATCATATGTTGTTATCACAGTATTAGTCTTTAACTAGAGAGCATCAAATGTTGTTATCACAGTATTTGTCTTTACCCAGAGAGAGCATCATATGTTGTTATCACAGTATTAGTCTTCTGGTTACCTAGAGAGCATCATATGTTGTTATCACAGTATTAGTCTACTGTTTACCCGGAGGGAGCATCATATGCTGTTATCACATCATTAGTCTTCTGTTTACCTAGAGAGCATCATATGTTGTTATCACAGCATTAGTCTTTACATAGAGAGCATCATATGTTGTTATCACAGTATTAGTCTTAACCTAGAGAGCATCAAATGTTGTTATCAGAGCATTAGTCTTCTGTTTACCTAGAGAGCATCATATGTTGTTATCACAGCATTAGTCTTCTGTTTACCTAGAGAGCATCATATGTTGTTATCATAGTATTAGTCTTTACCTAGAGAGCATCATATGTTGTTATCACAGTATTAGTCTTAACCTAGAGAGCATCAAATGTTGTTATCAGAGCATTAGTCTTCTGTTTACCTAGAGAGCATCATATGTTGTTATCACAGCATTAGTCTTCTGTTTACCTAGAGAGGATCATATGTTGTTATCATAGCATTAGTCTTTACCTAGATAGCATCATATGTTGTTATCACAGTATTAGTATTTACCTAGATAGAGCATCATATGTTGATATCACAGTATTAGTCTTTACATAGAGAGCATCAGATGTTGTTATCACAGTATTAGTCTTCTGGTTTACCTAGAGAGCATCAATATGTTGTCATCACAGTATTATTCTTTACCTAGAGTTAGCATCATCTGTTGTTATCACAGTATTAGTCTTTACCTAGAGAGCATCATATGTTGTTATCACAGTATTAGTCTTTACCCAGAGAGCACCATATGCTGTTATCACATCATTATTCTTCTGTTTACCTAGAGAGCATCATATGTTGTTATCACAGCATGAGTATTCTGTTTACCTAGAGAGCATCATATATTGTTATCACAGTATTAGTCTTCTGTTTACCTAGAGAGCATCATATGTTGTTATCACAGCATTAGTCTTCTGTTTACCTAGAGAGCATCGTATGTTGTTATCAGAGATAGTCATTACCTAGAGAGCATCAACTGTTGTTATCACAGTATTAGTCTTTACCTAGAGAGCATCATATGTTGTTATCACAGTATTAGTCTTTACCTAGAGAGCATCATATGTTGTTATCATAGTATTAGTCTTTACCTAATGAGCATCATATGTTTTTAGCACAGTATTAGTCTTTACATACAGGAGCATCATATGTTGTTATCACAATATTTGGTATTTTGTTTACCTAGAGATTATCATATGTTGTTATCACAGTATTAGTCTTCTGTTTACCTAGAGAGCATCATCTGTTGTTATCACAGTATTAGTCTTCTGTTTACCTAGAGCGCATCATATGTTGTTATCACAGTAATAGTCTTCTGTTTACCTAGAGAGGATCATATGTTGTTATCACAGTATTAGTCTTCTGTTTACCTAGAGAGGATCATATGTTTTTATCACAGTATTAGTCTTTACCTAGAGAGCATCATATGTTGTTATCAGAGTATTAGTATTCTGTTTACCTAGACAGCATCATATGTTGTTATCACGGTATTAGTCTTCTGTTTACCTAGAGAGCATCAAATGTTGTTATCACAGTATTTGTCTTTACCCAGAGAGAGCATCATATGTTGTTATCACAGTATTAGTCTTCTGGTTACCTAGAGAGCATCATATGTTGTAATCACATCATTAGTCTTCTGTTTACCTAGAGAGCATCATATGTTGTTATCAAAGCATTAGTCTTTTGTTTACCTAGAGAGCATTCTATGTTGTTATCCGAGTATTAGTCTTACCTAGAGAGCATCAACTGTTGTTATCACAGTATTAGTCTTTACCTAGAGAGCATCATATGTTGTTATCACAGTATTAGTCTTCTGTTTACCAGAGAGCACCATATGCTGTTATCACATCCTTAGTCTTCTGTTTACCTAGAGAGCATCATATGTTGTTATCACAGCATTAGTATTCTGTTTACCTAGAGAGCATCATATGTTGTTATCACAGTATTAGTCTTCTGTTTACCTAGAGAGCATCATATGTTGTTATCACAGCATTAGTATTTTGTTTACCTAGAGAGCATTCTATGTTGTTATCAGAGTATTAGTCTTTACCTAGAGAGCATCAACTGTTGTTATCACAGTATTAGTCTTTACCTAGAGAGCATCATATGTTGTTATCACAGTATTAGTCTTTACCTAGAGAGCATCATATGTTGTTATAACAGTATTAGTCTTTACCTAGAGAGCAACATATGTTTTTAGCACAGTATTAGTCTTTACCTACAGAGCATCATATGTTGTTATCACAATATTAGTATTTTGTTTACCTAGAGAGCATCATATGTTGTTATCACAGTATTAGTATTCTGTTTACCTAGAGATCATCATCTGTTGTTATCACAGTATTAGTCTTCTGTTTACCTAGAGAGCATCATATGTTGTTATCACAGCATTAGTCTTCTGTTTACCTACAGAGCATCATGTTGTTATCACAGCATTAGTGTTATGTTTACCTAGAGAGCATCATATGTTGTTATCACAGTATTAGTCTTCTGTTTACCTAGAGAGCATCATATGTTGTTATCACAGCATTAGTATTCTGTTTACCTAGAGAGCATCATATGTTGTTATCACAGTATTAGTCTTCTGTTTACCTAGAGAGCATCATATGTTGTTATCACAGCATTAGTCTTTTGTTTACCTAGAGAGCATTCTATGTTGTTATCAGAGTATTAGTCTTTACCTAGAGAGCATCAACTGTTGTTATCACAGTATTAGTCTTTACCTAGAGTGGCATCATATGTTGTTATCACAGTATTAGTCTTAAATAGAGAGCATCATATGTTGTTATCACAGTATTAGTCTTTACCTAGAGAGCATCAGATGTTGTTATCACAGTATTAGTCTTCTGTTTACCTAGAGAGCATCAATGTTGTTCATCACATTATTATTCTTTACCTAGATAGCATCATCTGTTTGTCTATCACAGTATAGTCTTTACATAGAGAAACATCATGGTTTTTAGCACAGTATTAGTCTTTACCTACAGAGCATCATATGTTGTTATCACAATATTAGTATTTTGTTTACCTAGAGAGCATCATATGTTGTTATCACAGTATTAGTCTTCTGTTTACCTAGAGAGCATCATATGTTGTTATCACAGAATTTGTCTTCTGTTTACCTAGAGAGCATCATATGTTGTTTTCACAGCATTAGTCTTCTGTTTCCCTAGAGAGGATCATATGTGTGTTATCATAGTATTAGTCTTTACCTAAGAGAGCAACATATGTTGTTATCACAGTATTAGTCTTTACCTAGAGAGCATCAAATATTGTTATCAAAGTATTTGTCTTTACCCAGAGAGAGCATTATATGTTGTTATCACAGTATTATTCTTCTGTTTACCCAGAGAGCACCATATGCTGTTATCACATCATTATTCTTCTGTTTACCTAGAGAGCATCATATGTTGTTATCACAGCATTAGTATTCTGTTTACCTAGAGAGGCATCATATATGTTATCACAGTATTAGTCTTCTTGGTTTACCTAGAGAGAGCATCATATGTTGTTATCACAGCATTAATCAATCAATCAATCAATTTTATTTTATATAGCCATTCTTACATCAGCTAATATCTCGAAGTGCTGTACAGAAACCCAGCCTAAAACCCCAAACAGCTAGTAATGCAGGTGTAGAAGCCGGTGGCTAGGAAAAAACTCCCTAGAAAGGCGAAAACCTAGGAAGAAACCTAGAGAGGAACCAGGCTATGAGGGGTGTGGCCAGTCCTCTTTGGCTGTGCCGGGTGGAGATTATAACCAGAACCCATGCCAAGATGTTTCAAAACATGTCATAAGTGAACAAGCATGGTCAAATAATAATCAGGAATAAATCTCAGTTGGCTTTTCATAGCCTGATCATTAAGAGTTTGAAAAAACAGCAGGTCTGGGGACACGGTAGGGGTTCATAAACCGCAGGCAGAACAGTTTAAAACGGGAATAGCAGCAAGGCCAGGCGGACTGGGGGACAGCAAGGAGTCACCACGGCCGGTAGTCCCGACGTATGGTCCTAGGGTCTCAGGTCTCTCAGTTGGCTTTTTCATAGCCGATCATTAAGAGTTGAAAACAGCAGGTCTGGGACAGGTAGGGGTTTCGTAGCCGCAGGCAGAACAGTTGAAACTGGAATATCAGACCAAGGCCAGGCGGACGGACTGGGGACAGCAAGGTGTCATCATGGCCCGGTAGTCCTGACGTATGGTCCTAGGGGCTCAGGTTCTCAGAGAGAAAGAGAGAACGAGAGAATTAGAGAGAGCATACTTAAATTCACACAGGACACTGGATAAGACAGGAGAAGTACTCCAGGTATAACCAACTAAACCCCAGCCCCCCGACACACTAAACTACTGCAGCATAAATACTGGAGGGCTGAGACAGGAGCGGTCCGGAGACACTGTGGCCCCATACCGAAGAAACCCCCGGACAGGGCCAAAACAGGAAGGATATAACCCCACCCAACTCCGCCAAAGCACAGCCCCCGCACCACTAGAGGGATATCCCCAACCACCAAACTTACAATCCTGAGGACAAGGCCGAGTATAGCCCACAGAGGTTCTCACCACAGCACAAACCAATGGGGGGGGCGCCAACCCAGACAGGAAGATCACGTCAGTAACTCAACCACTCAAGTGACGCACCCCTCCCAGGGACGGCATGAAAGAGCACCAGCAAGCCAGATGACTCAGCCCCTGCAAACAGGGTTAGAGGCAGAAGAACCCCAGTGGAGAGGGGAACGGCCTGGCAGAGACAGCAAGGGGCTGTTCGTTGCTCCAGCCTTTCCGTTCCACCCTTCACACTCCTGGGCCAGACTACACTCAATCATATGACCTACTGAAGAGATAAGTCTTCAGTAAAGACTTAAAAGGTTGAGACTGAGTCTGCGTCTCTCACATGGGTAGGCAGACTGTTCCATAAAAATGGAGATTCTATAGGAGAAAGCCCTGCCTCCCGCTGTTTGCTTAGAAATTCTAGGGGACAATTAGGAGGCCTGCGTCTTGTGACCGTAGAGCGTACGTATTGGTATGTACGGCAGGACCAACTCGGAAAGATAGGTAGGAGCAAGCCCATGTAACGCTTTATAGGTTAACAGTAAAAACCTTGAAATCAGCCCCTTGCCTTAACAGGAAGCCAGTGTAGGGAAGCTAGCACTGGAGTAAATATGATCAAATTTCTTGGTTCTAGTCAGGATTCTAGCAGCCGTATGTTAGCACTAACTGAAGTTATTTAGTGCTTTATCCCAGGGTAGCGGGAAAAATAGAGCATTGCAGTAGTCTAACCTAGAAGTAACAAAATGCATGGATTAATTTTTCTGCATCATTTTTGGACAGAAAATTTCTTGATTTTTGCAATAATGTTACGTAGATGGAAACAAGCTGTCCTTGAAACAGTCTTGATATGTTCGTCAAAAAGAGAGATCAGGGTCAAGAGTAACGCCTAGGTCCTTCACAGTTTATTTGAGACGGGACTTTTACAACCATCAAGATGAATTGTCAGATTTAACAGAAGATCTCTTTGTTTCTTGGGACCTAGAACAAGCATTCTCTGTTTTTGTCCGAGTTTATAAAAGTAAAAAGTTTTCAGCCATCCACTTCCTTATGTTCTGAAACCACAGGCTTCTAGCGAGGGCAATTTTGGGGCTTCACCATGCTTCATTGAAATGTACAGCTGTGTGTCATCCGCCATAGCAGTGAAAGTTAACATTATGTTTTCGAATAACATCCCAAGAGGTAAAATATATAGTGAAAAACAATAGTGGTCCTAAAACGGAACCTTGAGGAACACCGAAAATGTACAGTTGATTTGTTCGGAGGACAGACCATTCACAGAGACAAACTGATATCTTTCCGACAGGTAGGATCTAAACCAGGCCAGAACTTGTCCGTGTGTAGGTAGACCAATTTTGGGTTCCAGTCTCTCCAAAAAAGAATTGTGGTGATCGATGGTGTCAAAGGCAGCACTAAGGTCTAGTAGCACCGAGGGGACAGATGCAGGAGCCTCGGTCTGACGACCATTAAAAGGTCATTTACCACCTTCACAAGTGCAGTCTCAGTGCTATGATGGGGTCTAAAACCAGACTGAAGCATTTCGTATACATTGTTTGTCTTCAGAAAGGCAGTAGTGAGTTGCTGCGCAACAGCTTTTTTTCTAAAATTTTTGAGAGGAATGGAAGATTCGATATAGGCCGATAGTTTTTTATATTTCCGGGTTCAAGGTTTGGCTTTTTCAAGAGAGGCTTTTATCACTGCCACTTTAGTGAGTTTGAGTTTTGGTACACATCCGGTGGATAGAGAAGCTGTGGTTATTATGTTCAACATAGGAGGGCCAAGCACAGGAAGCAGCTCCTTCAGCAGTTTAGTAGGAATAGGAATCCAGTATGCAGCTTGAAGGTTTAGAGGGCCATGATTATTTTCATCATTGTGTCAAGAGATATAGTACTAAAACACTTAAGTGTCCTCTCCGATCCCAGGCCCTCGCAGAGCTGTGCGCAGATCCAGGGACAGCTAAGCCCTGGAGGTAATACGCAGATTCAAAGAGGAGTCCGTAAATTTGAATTTCTAATGGTCATGATCTTTTCCTCAAAGAAGTTCATGAATTTATCACTGCTTGAAGTGAAAGCCATCCTCTCTTGGGGAATGCTGCTTTTTAGTTAGCTTTGCAACAGTATCAAAAAGAAATTTTGGGATTGTTCTTATTTTCCTCGATTAAGTTGGAAAAACGTGGATGAATCGAGCAGCAGTGAGGGCTCTTCGGTACTGCACGGGTACTGTTCTTTTCCAAGCTAGTCGGAAGACTTCCAGTTTGGTTGTGGCGCATTTCCGTTCCAATTTCCTGGAAGCTTGCTTCAAAGCTCGGGTATTTTTCTGTAGTTAACCAGGGAGCTAGTTTCTTATGGACAAATGTTTTCGTTTATAGGGGTGCCAACTGCATCTAGGGGTATTGCGCAAGGTTAAATTGAGTCCTCAGTTAAGTGGTTAACTGATTTTTATTTTGTTCCTCTGACGTCCTTGGGTAGGCAGAAGGAGTCTGGAAGGGCATCAATGAATTTTTGGTTGTCTGAGAATTATAGCACGACTTTTGATGCTCTTTGGTTGGGGTCTGAGCAGATTATTTGTTGCGATTGCAAAACGTAATTAAAATGGTGGTCCGATAGTCCAGGATTGTGATGGAAAAACATTAAGATCTACAACATTTATTCCATGGGACAAAAACTAGGTCCAGGAGTATGAACTGTGGCATGTGAGTAGGTCCAGAGACATGTTGGACAAAACCCATGAGTCGATAATGCTCCGAAAGACTTTTTGGAGTGGGTCTGTGGACTTCTCCATGTGAATATTAAAATCACAAAAAAATTAGAATATGATCTGCTATGACTACAAGGTCTGATAGGAATTCAGGAAACTCAGAGAGGAACGCTGTGTATATGGGCCCAGGGGCCTGTAAACAGTAGCTATAAAAAGTGATGTGAGTAGGCGCATAGATTTCATGACTAGAAGCTCAAAAGATGAAAAACGCCATTTTTTTTTTTTGTAAAATTGAAAAATTGCTATCGTAAATGTTAGCAAAACACCTCCGCCTTTGCGGGATGCACGGGGAAATATGGTCACTAGTGTAACCAGGAGGTGGGGGGTGAGGCCTCATTTTAACACAGCAAATTCATCAGGCTTAAGCCATGTTTCAGTCAGGCCAATCACATCAAGATTATGATCAGTGATGAAGTTCATTGACTATGACTGCCTTTGAAGTGAGGGATCTACACATTAAAGTAACCCCCTATTTTGAGATGTGAGGTATCACAATCTCTTTCAATAATGGCAGGAATGGAGGAGGTCTTTATCCTATAAAGATTGCTAGGGTGAACACCGCATGTTTAGTTTTTGCCCAAACCTAGGGTCGAGGCACAGGGACACAGTCTCAATGGGTATGGCCTGAGCTGAATACACTGACTTGTGCTATGGCATGACTCCACTAAGCTGGCAGGTTGGCTAACAGCCTGCTGCCTGGCTGCACCCTATTTCAATGTGGGGCTAGAGGAGTTAGAGCCCTATCTATGTTGGTAGATAAGAGGAGAGCCACCCCTCCAGCTAGGATGGAGTCCGTCACTCCTCAGCAGGTCAGGCTTGATCCTGCTTGTGGGTGAGTCCCAGGAAAGAGGGCCAATTATCCACAAATGTTATCTTTGGGGAGGGGCAGAAAAAACAGTTTTCAACCAGCGATTAGTGCTGAGACTCTGCTGTAGAGCTCGTCACTTCCCCTAACTGGGAGGGGGCCAGAGACAATTACTCGATGCCGGACACATCTTCTGTTTACTAGAGAGCATCATATGTTGTTATCAGAGTATTAGTCTTTACCTAGAGAGCATCCAATCAACTGTTGTTATCACAGTATTAGTCTTTACTAGAGAGCATCATATGTTGTTATCACATTATTAGTCTTTTACCTAGAGAGCATCATATGTTGGTTAATCATAGTATTAGTCTTTACCCTAGAGAGCATCATATGTTTTAGCACGTATAGTCTTTACCTACAGAGCATAATATGTTGTTATCACAATATTGGTATTTTGTTTACCTAGAGATTTCATATGTTGTATCACAGTATTAGTCTTTACCTAGAGAGCATCAACTGTTGTTATCACAGTATTAGTCTTTACATAGAGAGCATCATATGTTGTTATCACAGTATTAGTCTTAACCTAGAGAGCATCAAATGTTGTTATCAGAGCATTAGTCTTCTGTTTACCTAGAGAGCATCATATGTTGTTATCACAGCATTAGTCTTCTGTTTACCTAGAGAGGATCATATGTTGTTATCATAGCATTAGTCTTTACCTAGATAGCATCATATGTTGTTATCACAGTATTAGTATTTACCTAGATAGAGCATCATATGTTGATATCACAGTATTAGTCTTTACCTAGAGAGCATCAGATGTTGTTATCACAGTATTAGTCTTCTGTTTACCTAGAGAGCATCATATGTTGTCATCACAGTATTATTCTTTACCTAGATAGCATCATCTGTTGTTATCACAGTATTAGTCTTTACCTAGAGAGCATCATATGTTGTTATCACAGTATTAGTCTTTACCCAGAGAGCACCATATGCTGTTATCACATCATTATTCTTCTGTTTACCTAGAGAGCATCATATGTTGTTATTCACAGCATGGAGTATTCTGTTTACCTAGAGAGGCATCATATATTGTTATCACAGTATTAGTCTTCTGTTTACCTAGAGAGCATCATATGTTGTTATCACAGCATTAGTCTTCTGTTTACCTAGAGAGCATCGTATGTTGTTATCAGAGTATTAGTCATTACCTAGAGAGCATCAACTGTTGTTATCACAGTATTAGTCTTTACCTAGAGAGCATCATATGTTGTTATCACAGTATTAGTCTTTACCTAGAGAGCATCATATGTTGTTATCATAGTATTAGTCTTTACCTAATGAGCATCATATGTTTTTAGCACAGTATTAGTCTTTACATACAGAGCATCATATGTTGTTATCACAATATTTGGTATTTTGTTTACCTAGAGATTATCATATGTTGTTATCACAGTATTAGTCTTCTGTTTACCTAGAGAGCATCATCTGTTGTTATCACAGTATTAGTCTTCTGTTTACCTAGAGCGCATCATATGTTGTTATCACAGTAATAGTCTTCTGTTTACCTAGAGAGGATCATATGTTGTTATCACAGTATTAGTCTTCTGTTTACCTAGAGAGGATCATATGTTTTTATCACAGTATTAGTCTTTACCTAGAGAGCATCATATGTTGTTATCAGAGTATTAGTATTCTGTTTACCTAGACAGCATCATATGTTGTTATCACGGTATTAGTCTTCTGTTTACCTAGAGAGCATCAAATGTTGTTATCACAGTATTTGTCTTTTACCCAGAGAGAGCATCATATGTTGTTATCACAGTATTAGTCTTCTGGTTACCTAGAGAGCATCATATGTTGTAATCACATCATTAGTCTTCTGTTTACCTAGAGAGCATCATATGTTGTTATCAAAGCATTAGTCTTTTGTTTACCTAGAGAGCATTCTATGTTGTTATCCGAGTATTAGTCTTACCTAGAGAGCATCAACTGTTGTTATCACAGTATTAGTCTTTACCTAGAGAGCATCATATGTTGTTATCACAGTATTAGTCTTCTGTTTACCCAGAGAGCACCATATGCTGTTATCACATCCTTAGTCTTCTGTTTACCTAGAGAGCATCATATGTTGTTATCACAGCATTAGTATTCGTTTACCTAGAGAGCATCATATGTTGTTATCACAGTATTAGTCTTCTGTTTACCTAGAGAGCATCATATGTTGTTATCACAGCATTAGTATTTTGTTTACCTAGAGAGCATTCTATGTTGTTATCAGAGTATTAGTCTTTACCTAGAGAGCATCAACTGTTGTTATCACAGTATTAGTCTTTACCTAGAGAGCATCATATGTTGTTATCACAGTATTAGTCTTTACCTAGAGAGCAATCATATGTTGTTATAACAGTATTAGTCTTTACCTAGAGAGGCAACATATTGTTTTTAGCACAGGATTAGTCTTTACCTACAGAGCATCATATGTTGTTATCACAATATTAGTATTTGTTTTACCTAGAGAGCATTCATATGTTGTTATCACAGTATAGATTCTGTTACCTAGAGATCATCATCTGTTGTTATCACAGTATTAGTCTTCTGTTACCTAGAGAGCATCATATGTTGTTATCACAGCATTAGTCTTCTGTTTACCTACAGAGCATCATGTTGTTATCACAGCATTAGTGTTATGTTTACCTAGAGAGCATCATATGTTGTTATCACAGTATTAGTCTTCTGTTTACCTAGAGAGCATCATATGTTGTTATCACAGCATTAGTATTTGTTTACCTAGAGAGCATCATATGTTGTTTATCACAGTATTAGTCTCTCTGTTTACCTAGAGAGCATCATATGTTGTTATTCACAGGCATTAGTCTTTTGTTTACCTAGAGAGCATTCTATGTTGTTATCAGAGTATTAGTCTTTACCTAGAGAGCATCAACTGTTGTTATCACAGTATTAGTCTTTACCTAGAGTGCATCATATGTTGTTATCACAGTATTAGTCTTTACATAGAGAGCATCATATGTTGTTATCACAGTATTAGTCTTTACCTAGAGAGCATCAGATGTTGTTATTCAACAGTATTAGTTTCTGCTTTACCTAGAGGAGCATCATATGTTGTCATCACAGTATTATTCTTTACCTAGATAGCATCATCTGTTGTTTATCACAGTATTAGTCTTTACCTAGAGAAAATCATATGTTTTTTTAGCACAGTATTAGTCTTTAACTACAGAAGCATCATATGTTGTTATCACAATACTTAGTATTTTGTTTACCTAGAGAGCATCATATGTTGTTATCACAGTATTAGTCTTAGTGTTACCTAGAGAGCATCATATGTTGTTATCACAGAATTTGTCTTCTGTTTACCTAGAGAGCATCATATGTTGTTTTCACAGCATTAGTCTTCTGTTTACCTAGAGAGGATCATATGTTGTTATCATAGTATTAGTCTTTACCTAGAGAGCAACATATGTTGTTATCACAGTATTAGTCTTTACCTAGAGAGCATCAAAATATTGTATCAAAGTATTTGTCTTTACCCACGAGAGAGAGAGAGCATTATATGAGTGTTATCACAGTATTATTCTTCACCCAGTTTACCCAGAGAGCACCATATGCTGTTTATCACATCATTATTTCTTCTGTTTACCTAGAGAGCATTCATATGTTGTTATCACAGCATTAGTTATTCTGTGATTTACCTAGAGAGCACATATATTGTTATCACAGTATTAGTCTTCTGTTTACCTAGAGAGCATCATATGTTGTTATCACAGCATTAGTCTTCTGTTTACCTAGAGAGCATCATATGTTGTTATCAGAGTATTAGTCTTTACCTAGAGAGCATCAACTGTTGTTATCACAGTATTAGTCTTTACCTAGAGAGCATCATATGTTGTTATCACATTATTAGTCTTTACCTAGAGAGCATCATATGTTGTTTAGCACAGTATTAGTCTTTACCTACAGAGCATCATATGTTGTTATCACAATATTTGGTATTTTGTTTACCTAGAGATTATCATATGTTGTTATCACAGTATTAGTCTTCTGTTTACCTAGAGAGCATCATATGTTGTTATCACAGTAATAGTATTCTGTTTACCTAGAGAGCATCATATGTTGTTATCACAGTATTAGTCTTTACCTAGAGAGCATCAAATGTTGTTATCACAGTATTTGTCTTTACCCAGAGAGAGCATCATATGTTGTTATCACAGTATTAGTCTTCTGGTTACCTAGAGAGCATCATATGTTGTTATCACAGTATTAGTTTACTGTTTACCCGGAGAGAGCATCATATGCTGTTATCACATCATTAGTCTTCTGTTACTAGAGAGCATCATATGTTGTTATTCACAGTAGTAATAGTCTTCTGTTTACCTAGAGAGTATCATATGTTGTTATCACAGTATTAGTCTTATGTTTACCTAGAGAGGATAATATGTTGTAATCACAGTATTAGTTTTCTGTTTACCTAGAGAGCATCATATGTTGTTATCACAGTATTAGTCTTTACCTAGAGAGCATCAAATGTTGTTATCACAGTATTTGTCTTTACCCAGAGAGAGCATCATATGTTGGTTATCACAGTATTAGTCTTCTGGTTACCTAGAGAGCATTCTATGTTGTTATCACCAGTATTAGTCTACTGTTTACCCGGAGAGAGCATCATATGCTGTTATCACATCATTAGTCTTCTGTTTACCTAGAGAGCATCATATGTTGTTATCACAGCATTAGTGTTCTGTTTACCTAGAGAGCATCATATGTTGTTATCACAGTATTAGTCTTCTGTTTACCTAGAGAGCATCATATGTTGTTATCACAGCATTAGTATTTTGTTTACCTAGAGAGCATTCTATGGTGTTATCAGAGTATTAGTCTTTACCTAGAGAGCATCAACTGTTGTTATCACAGTATTAGTCTTTACCTAGAGTGCATCAACTGTTGTTATCAGAGCATTAGTCTTCTGTTTACCTAGAGAGCATCATATGTTGTTATCACAGCATTAGTCTTCTGTTTACCTAGAGAGGATCATATGTTTATCATAGACATTAGTCTTACTTAGAGAAGCATCATATGTGTTATCACAGTATTAGTCTTTACCTAGATAGAAGCATCAATGTTGTTATCACAGTATTAGTCTTCTGTTTACCCAGAGAGCACCATATGCGGTTATCACATCATTATTCTTCTGTTTACCTAGAGAGCATCATATGTTGTTATCACAACATTAGTATTCTGTTTACCTAGAGAGCATCATATATTGTTATCACAGTATTTAGTCTTTCTGTTTAACTAGAGAGCATCATATGTGTTATCACAGCAGTAGTCCTCTTTACCTAGAGAGAATCATTAGTTGTTATCACAGTATTAGTATTTTGTTTCATCTAGATAGCATCATCTGATGTTATCACAGTATTAGCCTTCTGATTAACTAGAGAGCCATCATATTGTGTTATCACAGTATTAGTCTTCTGTTTACCTAGAGAGCATCATATGTTGTTATCACAGTATTAGTCTTTACCTAGAGAGAATCATATGTTGTTATCACAGTATTAGTGTTCTGTTTACCTAGAGAGCATCATCTGTTGTTATCACAGTATTAGTCTTCTGTTTACCTAGAGAGCATCATATGTTGTTATCACAGTATTAGTATTCTGTTTACCTAGAGAGCATCATATGTTGTTAATCACAGCATTAGTCTTCTTTACAGGGGGTGGGTGGTAGAGAGATTTTTTTCATATGTTGTTATCACAGTATAAGTCTTTACCTAGACATAAACATATGTTGTTATCACAGTATTAGTCTTCTGTTTACCTAGAGAGAGCACATACGGTGGTTATCACAGTATTTAGTCTTCTGTTTACCTAGAGAGCATCATATGTTGTTATCACAGCATTAGTCTCTGTTTACCTAGAGAGGATCATATGTTGTTATCACAGTGTTAGTCTTCTGTTTACCTAGAGACCATCATATGTTGGTTATCACAGTATTAGTCTTCTTGTTTTACCTAGAGAGCATCATATGTTGTTATCACAGTATTAGTATTCTCTTTACCTAGAGATCATCATATGTTGTTATCACAGTATTAGTCTTCTGTTTACCTAGAGAGCATCATATGTTGTTATCACAGTGTTAGTATTCTGTTTACCTAGAGAGCATCATATGTTGTTATCACAGTTTAGTCTTCTGTTTACCTAGAGAGCATCATATGTTGTTATCACAGCATTAGTCTTTACCTAGAGAGAATCATATGTTGTTATCACAGTATTAGTATTTTGTTCATCTAGATAGCATCATCTGATGTTATCACAGTATTAGTCTTCTGTTTACCTAGAGAGCATCATATGTTGTTATCACAGTATTAGTATTCTGTTTACCTAGAAAGCATCATATGTTGTTATCACAGCATTAGTCTTCTGTTTACCTAGAGAGCATCATATGTTGTTATCACAGTATAAGTCTTTACCTAGACATAATCATATGTTGTTATCACAGTATTAGTCTTCTGTTTACCTAGAGAGCATCATATGTTCACAGTATCACAGTATTAGTCTTCTGTTTACCTAGAGAGCATCATATGTTGTTATCACAGTATTAGTATTCTGTTTACCTAGAGAGCATCATATGTTGTTATCACAGCATTAGTCTTCTGTTTACCTAGAGAGCATCATATGTTGTTATCACAGTATTGTCTTTACCTAGACCTAATCATATGTTGTTATCACAGCATTAGTCTTCTGTTTACCTAGAGAGGATCATATGTTGTTATCACAGTGTTAGTCTTCTGTTTACCTAGAGACCATCATATGTTGTTATCACAGTATTAGTCTTCTGTTTACCTAGAGAGCATCATATGTTGTTATCACAGTATTAGTATTCTCTTTACCTAGAGATCCATCATATGTTGTTATCACAGTATTAGTCTTCTGTTTACCTAGAGAGCATCATATGTTGTTATCACAGTGTTAGTATTCTGTTTACCTAGAGAGCATCATATGTTGTTATCACAGTTTTAGTCTTCTGTTTACCTAGAGAGCATCATATGTTGTTATCACAGCATTAGTCTTTACCTAGAGAGAATCATATGTTGTTATCACAGTATTAGTATTTTGTTCATCTAGATAGCATCATCTGATGTTATCACAGTATTAGTCTTCTGTTTACCTAGAGAGCATCATATGTTGTTATCACAGTATTAGTATTCTGTTTACCTAGAAAGCATCATATGTTGTTATCACAGCATTAGTCTTCTGTTTACCTAGAGAGCATCATATGTTGTTATCACAGTATAAGTCTTTACCTAGACATAATCATATGTTGTTATCACAGTATTAGTCTTCTGTTTACCTAGAGAGCATCATATGTTGTTATCACAGTATTAGTTTTCTGTTTACCTAGAGAGCAATCATATGTTGTTATCACAGCATTAGTCTTCTGTTTACCTAGAGAGGATCATATGTTGTTATCACAGTGTTAGTCTTCTGTTTACCTAGAGACCATCATATGTTGTTATCACAGTATTAGTCTTTACCTAGAGAGCATCATATGTTGTTATCACAGTATTAGTCTTTACCTTGATAGAGCATCATATTTTGTTATCACAGTATTAGTCTTTACCTAGAGAGCATCAGATGTTGTTATCACAGTATTAGTCTTCTGTTTATCTAGAGAGCATCATATGTTGTCATCACAGTATTAGTCTTTACCTAGAGAACATCATATGTTTTTTTTAGCCACAGTATTAGTCTTTACCTACAGAGCATCATATGATTGTTATCACAATATTAGTAATTTTGTTTACCTAGAGAGCATCATATGTTGTTATCACAGTATTAGTCTTCTGTTTACTAGAGAGCATCATATTTGTTATCACAGCATTAGTCTTCTGTTTTACCTAGAGAGCATCATCTGTTGTTATCACAGTATTAGTCTTCTCTTTACCTAGAGAGTATCATATGTTGTTATCACAGTATTAGTCTTCTGTTTACCTAGAGAGCATCATATTTTGTTATCACAGCATTAGTCTTTACCTAGAGAGAAGCATATGTTGTTATCACAGTATTAGTCTTCTGTTTACCTAGAGAGCATCATCTGTTGTTATCACAGTATTAGTCTTCTGTTTACCTAGAGAGCATCATCTGTTGTTATCACAGTATTAGCCTTCTGTTTACTAGAGAGCATCATATGTTGTTATCACAGCATTAGTCTTCTGTTTACCTAGAGAGGACTCATATGTTGTTATCACAGTGTTTAGTCTTCTGTTCACCTAGAGACCATCATAATGTTGTTATCACAGTATTAGTCTTCTGTTTACCTAGAGAGCATCATATGTTGTTATCACAGTATTAGTATTCTCTTTACCTAGAGATCATCATATGTTGTTATCACAGTATTAGTCTTCTGTTTACCTAGAGAGCATCATATGTTGTTATCACAGTGTTACTATTCTGTTTACCTAGAGAGCATCATATGTTGTTATCACAGTTTTAGTCTTCTGTTTACCTAGAGAGCATCATATGTTGTTATCACATCATTAGTCTTTACCTAGAGAGAATCATATGTTGTTATCACAGTATTAGTATTTTGTTCATCTAGATAGCATCATCTGATGTTATCACAGTATTAGTCTTCTGTTTACCTAGAGAGCATCATATGTTGTTATCACAGCATTAGTCTTTACCTAGAGAGAATCATATGTTGTTATCACAGTATTAGTATTTTGTTCATCTAGATAGCATCATCTGATGTTATCACAGTATTAGTCTTCTGTTTACCTAGAGAGCATCATATGTTGTTATCACAGCATTAGTCTTCTGTTTACCTAGAAAGCATCATATGTTGTTATCACAGTATAAGTCTTTACCTAGACATAATCATATGTTGTTATCACAGTATTAGTGTTCTGTTTACCTAGAGAGCATCATATGTTGTTATCACAGTATTAGTCTTCTGTTTACCTAGAGAGCATCATATGTTGTTATCACAGCATTAGTATTCTGTTTACCTAGAGAGGATCATATGTTGTTATCACAGTGTTAGTCTTCTGTTTATCTAGAGAGCATCATATGTTGTCATCACAGTATTAGTCTTTACTAGAGAACATCATATGTTTTTTTTTAGCACAGTTTAGTCTTTACCTACAGAGCATCAATGATGTTATCACAATATTAGTATTTGTTTTACCTAGAGAGCATCATATGTTGTTATCACAGTATTAGTCTTCTGTTTACCTAGAGAGCATCATATGTTGTTATCACAGCATTAGTCTTCTGTTTACCTAGAGAGCATCATCTGTTGTTATCACAGTATTAGTCTTCTCTTTACCTAGAGAGTATCATATGTTGTTATCACAGTATTAGTCTTCTGTTTACCTAGAGAGCATCATATTTTGTTATCACAGCATTAGTCTTTACCTAGAGAGAAGCATATGTTGTTATCACAGTATTAGTCTTCTGTTTTACCTAGAGAGGCATCATCTGTTGTTATCACAGTATTAGTTCTTATGTTTACCTAGAGAGCATCATCTGTTGTTATCACAGTATTAGCCTTCTGTTTACCTAGACGAGCATCATATGTTGTTATCACAGCATTAGTCTTGGTGTTTACCTAGAGAGCATCATCTGTTGTTATCACAGTATTAGTCTTTCTCTTACCTAGAGAGTATCATATGTTGTTTTATCAACAGTATTCGTCTTCTGTTTACCTAGAGAGCATCATATTTTGTTATCACAGCATTAGTCTTTACCTAGAGAGAAGCAAATGTTGTTATCACAGTATTAGTCTTCTGTTTACCTAGAGAGCATCATCTGTTGTTATCACAGTATTAGCCTTCTGTTTGCCTAGAGAGCATCATATGTTGTTATCACAGTATTAGTCTTCTGTTTACCTAGAGAGCATCATATTGTTGTTTCACAGTATTAGTCTTCTGTTTACCTAGAGAGCATCATATGTTGTTATCACAGCATTAGTCTTCTGTTTACCTAGAGAGGATCATATGTTGTTATCACAGTGTTAGTCTTCTGTTTACCTAGAGACCATCATATGTTGTTATCACAGTATTAGTCTTCTGTTTACCTAGAGAGCATCATATGTTGTTATCACAGTATTAATCTTCTGTTTACCTAGACATAATCATATGTTGTTATCACAGTATTAGTATTCTGTTTATCTAGAGAGCATCATATGTTGTTATCACACTATTAGTCTTCTGTTTACCTAGAGAGCATCATATTTTGTTATCACAGCATTAGTCTTTACCTAGAGAGAAGCATATGTTGTTATCACAGTATTAGTCTTCTGTTTACCTAGAGAGCATCATCTGTTGTTATCAAAGTATTAGTCTTCTGTTTACCTAGAGAGCATCATCTGTTGTTATCACAGTATTAGCCTTCTGTTTACCTAGAGAGCATCATATGTTGTTATCACAGTATTAGTCTTCTGTTTACCTAGAGAGCATCATATGTTGTTATCACAGTATTAGTCTTTACCTAGAGAGCATCATATGTTGTTATCACAGTATTAGTCTTTACCTTGATAGAGCATCATATGTTGTTATCACAGTATTAGTCTTTACCCAGAGATCATCATATGTTGTTATCACAGTATTAGTCTTCTGTTTACCTAGACATAATCATATGTTGTTATCACAGTATTAGTATTCTGTTTATCTAGAGAGCATCATCTGTTGTTATCACAGTATTAGCCTTATGTTTACCTAGAGAGCATCATATGTTGTTATCACAGTATTAGTCTTTACCTAGAGAGCATCATATGTTGTTATCACAGTATTAGTCTTTACCTTGATAGAGCATCACATTTTGTTATCACAGTATTAGTCTTTACCTAGAGAGCATCAGATGTTGTTATCACAGTATTAGTCTTCTGTTTACCTAGAGATGCATCATATTTGTTATCACAGCATTAGTCTTTACCTAGAGAGAAGCATATGTTGTTATCACAGTATTAGTCTTCTGTTTACCTAGAGAGCATCATCTGTTGTTATCACAGTATTAGTCTTCTGTTTACCTAGAGAGCATCATCTGTTGTTATCACAGTATTAGCCTTCTGTTTACCTAGAGAGCATCATATGTTGTTATCACAGCATTAGTCTTCTGTTTACCTAGAGAGGATCATATGTTGTTATCACAGTGTTAGTCTTCTGTTTACCTAGAGACCATCATATGTTGTTATCACAGTATTAGTCTTCTGTTTACCTAGAGAGCATCATATGTTGTTATCACAGTATTAGTATTCTCTTTACCTAGAGATCATCATATGTTGTTATCACAGTATTAGTCTTCTGTTTACCTAGAGAGCATCATATGTTGTTATCACAGTGTTACTATTCTGTTTACCTAGAGAGCATCATATGTTGTTATCACAGTTTTAGTCTTCTGTTTACCTAGAGAGCATCATATGTTGTTATCACAGCATTAGTCTTTTTACCTAGAGAGAATCATATGTTGTTATCACAGTATTAGTATTTTGTTCATCTAGATAGCATCATCTGATGTTATCACAGTATTAGTCTTCTGTTTACCTAGAGAGCATCATATGTTGTTATCACAGCATTAGTCCTTTACCTAGAGAGAAGCATATGTTGTTATCACAGTATTAGTATTTTGTTATCTAGATAGCATCATCCCTGATGTTATCACAGTATTAGTATTCTGTTTACCTAGAAAGCATCATATGTTGTTATCACAGCATTAGTCTTCTGTTTACCTAGAAAGCATCATATGTTGTTATCACAGTATAAGTCTTTACCTAGACATAATCATATGTTGTTATCACAGTATTAGTGTTCTGTTTACCTAGAGAGCATCATATGTTGTTATCACAGTATTAGTCTTCTGTTTACCTAGAGAGCATCATATGTTGTTATCACAGCATTAGTATTCTGTTTACCTAGAGAGGATCATATGTTGTTATCACAGTGTTAGTCTTCTGTTTATCTAGAGAGCATCATATGTTGTCATCACAGTATTAGTCTTTACCTAGAGAACATCATATGTTTTTAGCACAGTATTAGTCTTTACCTACAGAGCATCATATGATGTTATCACAATATTAGTATTTTGTTTACCTAGAGAGCATCATATGTTGTTATCACAGTATTAGTCTTCTGTTTACCTAGAGAGCATCATATGTTGTTATCACAGCATTAGTCTTCTGTTTACCTAGAGAGCATCATCTGTTGTTATCACAGTATTAGTCTTCTCTTTACCTAGAGAGTATCATATGTTGTTATCACAGTATTAGTCTTCTGTTTACCTAGAGAGCATCATATTTTGTTATCACAGCATTAGTCTTTACCTAGAGAGAAGCATATGTTGTTATCACAGTATTAGTCTTCTGTTTACCTAGAGAGCATCATCTGTTGTTATCACAGTATTAGTCTTATGTTTACCTAGAGAGCATCATCTGTTGTTATCACAGTATTAGCCTTCTGTTTACCTAGAGAGCATCATATGTTGTTATCACAGCATTAGTCTTCTGTTTACCTAGAGAGCATCATCTGTTGTTATCACAGTATTAGTCTTCTCTTTACCTAGAGAGTATCATATGTTGTTATCACAGTATTCGTCTTCTGTTTACCTAGAGAGCATCATATTTTGTTATCACAGCATTAGTCTTTACCTAGAGAGAAGCAAATGTTGTTATCACAGTATTAGTCTTCTGTTTACCTAGAGAGCATCATCTGTTGTTATCACAGTATTAGCCTTCTGTTTGCCTAGAGAGCATCATATGTTGTTATCACAGTATTAGTCTTCTGTTTACCTAGAGAGCATCATATGTTGTTATCACAGTATTAGTCTTCTGTTTACCTAGAGAGCATCATATGTTGTTATCACAGCATTAGTCTTCTGTTTACCTAGAGAGGATCATATGTTGTTATCACAGTGTTAGTCTTCTGTTTACCTAGAGACCATCATATGTTGTTATCACAGTATTAGTCTTCTGTTTACCTAGAGAGCATCATATGTTGTTATCACAGCATTAGTATTCTGTTTACCTAGAGAGGATCATATGTTGTTATCACAGTGTTAGTCTTCTGTTTATCTAGAGAGCATCATATGTTGTCATCACAGTATTAGTCTTTACCTAGAGAACATCATATGTTTTTAGCACAGTATTAGTCTTTACCTACAGAGCATCATATGATGTTATCACAATATTAGTATTTTGTTTACCTAGAGAGCATCATATGTTGTTATCACAGTATTAGTCTTCTGTTTACCTAGAGAGCATCATATGTTGTTATCACAGCATTAGTCTTCTGTTTACCTAGAGAGCATCATCTGTTGTTATCACAGTATTAGTCTTCTCTTTACCTAGAGAGTATCATATGTTGTTATCACAGTATTAGTCTTCTGTTTACCTAGAGAGCATCATATTTTGTTATCACAGCATTAGTCTTTACCTAGAGAGAAGCATATGTTGTTATCACAGTATTAGTCTTCTGTTTACCTAGAGAGCATCATCTGTTGTTATCACAGTATTAGTCTTATGTTTACCTAGAGAGCATCATCTGTTGTTATCACATATTAGCCTTCTGTTTACCTAGAGAGCAGTCATATGTTGTTATCACAGCGCATTAGTCTTCTTGTTTACCTAGAGAGCATCATCTGTTGTTTCACAGTATTAGTCTTCTCTTTACCTAGGAGAGTATCATATGTTGTTATCACAGTAATCGTCTTCTGTTTACCTAGAGAGCATCATATTTTGTTATCACAGCATTAGTCTTTACCTAGAGAGAAGCAAATGTTGTTATCACAGTATTAGTCTTCTGTTTACCTAGAGAGCATCATCTGTTGTTATCACAGTATTAGCCTTCTGTTTTGCCTAGAGAGCATCATCATATGTTGTTATCAACAGTATGGCGGTCTTCTGTTTACCTAGAGAGCATCATATGTTGTTATCACAGTATTAGTCTTCTGTTTACCTAGAGAGCATCATATGTTGTTATCACAGCATTAGTCTTCTGTTTACCTAGAGAGGATCATATGTTGTTATCACAGTGTTAGTCTTCTGTTTACCTAGAGACCATCATATGTTGTTATCTCACAGTATTAGTCTTCTGTTTACCTAGAGAGCATCATATGTTGTTATCACAGTATTAGTATTCTCTTTACCTAGAGATCATCATATGTTGTTATCACAGTATTAGTCTTCTGTTTACCCAGAGATCATCATATGTTGTTATCACAGTATTAATCTTCTGTTTACCTAGACATAATCATATGTTGTTATCACAGTATTAGTATTCTGTTTATCTAGAGAGCATCATATGTTGTTATCAAAAACCCACACTATTAGTCTTCTGTTTACCTAGAGAGCATCATATTTTGTTATCACAGCATTAGTCTTTTACCTAGAGAGAAGCATATGTTGTTATCACAGTATTAGTCTTCTGTTTACCTAGAGCGCATCATCTGTTGTTATTCAAAAAGTATTAGTCTTCTGTTTACCTAGAGAGCATCATCTGTTGTTATCACAGTATTAGCCTTCTGTTTACCTAGAGAGCATCATATGTTGTTATCACAGTATTAGTCTTCTGTTTACCTAGAGAGCATCATATGTTGTTATCACAGTATTAGTCTTTACCTAGAGAGCATCATATGTTGTTATCACAGTATTAGTCTTTACCTTGATAGAGCATCATATGTTGTTATCACAGTATTAGTCTTTACCCAGAGATCATCATATGTTGTTATCACAGTATTAGTCTTCTGTTTACCTAGACATAATCATATGTTGTTATCACAGTATTAGTATTCTGTTTATCTAGAGAGAATCATCTGTTTTTATCACAGTATTAGCCTTATGTTACCTAGAGAGCATCATATGTTGTTATCACAGTATTAGTCTTTACTAGAGAGCATCATATGTTGTTATCACAGTATTAGTCTTTACCTTGATAGAGCATCACATTTTGTTATCACAGTATTAGTCTTTACCTAGAGAGCATCAGATGTTGTTATCACAGTATTAGTCTTCTGTTTATCTAGAGAGCATCATATGTTGTCATCACAGTATTAGTCTTTACCTAGAGAACATCATATGTTTTTAGCACAGTATTAGTCTTTACTACAGAGCATCATATGATGTTATCACAATATTAGTATTTTGTTTACCTAGAGAGCATCATATGTTGTTATCACAGTATTAGTCTTCTGTTTACCTAGAGAGCATCATATGTTGTTATCACAGCATTAGTCTTCTGTTTACCTTAGAGAGCATCATCTGTTGTTATCACAAGAGTATTAGTCTTCTCTTTACCTAGAGGACTATCTATCATGTTGTTATTATCACAGTATTAGTCTTTCTGTTTACCTAGAGAGCATCATATTTTGTTATCACAGCATTAGTCTTTACCTAGAGAGAAGCATATGTTGTTATCACAGTATTAGTCTTATGTTTACCTAGAGAGCATCATCTGTTGTTATCACAGTATTAGTCTTCTGTTTACCTAGAGAGCATCATCTGTTGTTATCACAGTATTAGCCTTCTGTTTACCTAGAGAGCATCATATGTTGTTATCAGTGAAGTATTAGTCTTTACCTAGAGAGCATCATATGTTGTTATCACAGTATTAGTCTTCTGTTTACCTAGAGGAGCATCATATGTTGTTATCACAGCATTAGTCTTCTGTGTTTACCTAGAGAGCATCATCGTGTTGTTATCACAGTATTAGTCTTCTCTTTACCTAGAGAGTATCATATGTTGTTATCACAGTATTAGTCCTTCTGTTTACCTAGAAGCATCATATGTTGTTATCACAGCATTAGTCTTTACCTAGAGAGAAGCATATGTTGTTATCACAGTATTAGTCTTCTGTTTACCTAGAGAGCATCATCTGTTGTTATCACAGTATTAGTCTTATGTTTACCTAGAGAGCATCATCTGTTGTTATCACAGTATTAGCCTTCTGTTTACCTAGAGAGCATCATATGTTGTTATCACAGCATTAGTCTTCTGTTTACCTAGAGAGCATCATCTGTTGTTATCACAGTATTAGTCTTCTCTTTACCTAGAGAGTATCATATGTTGTTATCACAGTATTCGTCTTCTGTTTACCTAGAGAGCCATCATATATGTGTTATCACAGCATTAGTCTATTTTACCTAGAGAGAAAAGCAAATGTTGTTATCACAGTATTAGTCTTCTGTTTACCTAGAGAGCATCATCTGTTGTTATCACAGTATTAGCCTTCTGTTTGCCTAGAGAGCATCATATGTTGTTATCACAGTATTAGTCTTCTGTTTACCTAGAGAGCATCATATGTTGTTATCACAGTATTAGTCTTCTGTTTACCTAGAGAGCATCATATGTTGTTATCACAGCATTAGTCTTCTGTTTACCTAGAGAGGATCATATGTTGTTATCACAGTGTTAGTCTTCTGTTTACCTAGAGACCATCATATGTTGTTATCACAGTATTAGTCTTCTGTTTACCTAGAGAGCATCATATGTTGTTATCACAGTATTAGTATTCTCTTTACCTAGAGATCATCATATGTTGTTATCACAGTATTAGTCTTCTGTTTACCCAGAGATCATCATATGTTGTTATCACAGTATTAATCTTCTGTTTACCTAGACATAATCATATGTTGTTATCACAGTATTAGTATTCTGTTTATCTAGAGAGCATCATATGTTGTTATCACACTATTAGTCTTCTGTTTACCTAGAGAGCATCATATTTTGTTATCACAGCATTAGTCTTTACCTAGAGAGAAGCATATGTTGTTATCACAGTATTAGTCTTCTGTTTACCTAGAGAGCATCATCTGTTGTTATCAAAGTATTAGTCTTCTGTTTTACCTAGAGAGCATTTATCTGTTGTTATCACAGTATTAGCCTTCTGTTTACCTAGAGAGCATCATATGTTGTTATCACAGTATTAGTCTTCTGTTTACCTAGAGAGCATCATATGTTGTTATCACAGTATTAGTCTTTACCTAGAGAGCATCATATGTTGTTATCACAGTATTAGTCTTACCTTGATAGAGCATCATATGTTGTTATCACAGTATTAGTCTTTACCCAGAGATCATCATATGTTGTTATCACAGTATTAGTCTTCTGTTTACCTAGACATAATCATATGTTGTTATCACAGTATTAGTATTCTGTTTATCTAGAGAGCATCATCTGTTGTTATCACAGTATTAGCCTTATGTTTACCTAGAGAGCATCATATGTTGTTATCACAGTATTAGTCTTTACCTAGAGAGCATCATATGTTGTTATCACAGTATTAGTCTTTACCTTGATAGAGCATCACATTTTGTTATCACAGTATTAGTCTTTACCTAGAGAGCATCAGATGTTGTTATCACAGTATTAGTCTTCTGTTTATCTAGAGAGCATCATATGTTGTCATCACAGTATTAGTCTTTACCTAGAGAACATCATATGTTTTTAGCACAGTATTAGTCTTTACTACAGAGCATCATATGATGTTATCACAATATTAGTATTTTGTTTACCTAGAGAGCATCATATGTTGTTATCACAGTATAGTCTTCTGTTTACCTAGAGAGCATCATATGTTGTTTATCACAGCATTAGTCTTCTGTTTTACCTAGAGAGCATCATTCTGTTGTTATCACAGTATTAGTCTTCTCTTTACCTAGAGACTATCATATGTTGTTATCACAGTATTAGTCTTCTGTTTACCTAGAGAGCATCATATTTTGTTATCACAGCATTAGTCTTTACCTAGAGAGAAGCATATGTTGTTATCACAGTATTAGTCTTATGTTTTACTAGAGAGCATCATCTGTTTGTTATCACAGTATTAGTCTTCTGTTTACCTAGAGAGCATCATCTGTTGTTATCACAGTATTAGCCTTCTGTTTACCTAGAGAGCATCATATGTTGTTATCACAGTATTAGTCTTTACCTAGAGAGAAGCATATGTTGTTATCACAGTATTAGTCTTCTGTTTACCTAGAGAGCATCATCTGTTGTTATCACAGTATTAGTCTTATGTTTACCTAGAGAGCATCATCTGTTGTTATCACAGTATTAGCCTTCTGTTTACCTAGAGAGCATCATATGTTGTTATGCACAGTATTAGTCTTTTACCTAGAGAGCATCATATGTGTTATCACAGTATTAGTCTTTACCTTGATAGAGCATCATATGTTGTTATCGGGATCACAGTATTAGTCTTACCTAGAGAGTATCAGATGTTGTTATCACAGTATTAGTCTTCTGTTTATCTAGAGAGCATCATATGTTGTCATCACAGTATAGTCTTACCTAGAGAACATCATATGTTTTAGCACAGTATTAGTCTTTACCTACCAGAGCATCATATGTTGTTATCACAATATTAGTATTTTGTTTACCTAGAGAGCATCATATGTGTTATCACAGTATTAGTCTTCAGTTTACCTAGAGAGCATCATATGTTGTTATCACAGCATTAGTCTCTGTTTACCTAGAGAGCATCATCTGTTGTTATCACAGTATTAGTCTTCTCTTTACCTAGAGAGTATCATATGTTGTTATCACAGTATTCGTCTTCTGTTTACCTAGAGAGCATCATATTTTGTTATCACAGCATTAGTCTTTACCTAGAGAGAAGCAAATGTTGTTATCACAGTATTAGTCTTCTGTTTACCTAGAGAGCATCATCTGTTGTTATCACAGTATTAGCCTTCTGTTTTCCTAGAGAGCATCATATGTTGTTATCACAGTATTAGTCTTCTGTTTACCTAGAGAGCATCATATGTTGTTATCACAGTATTAGTCTTCTGTTTACCTAGAGAGCATCATATGTTGTTATCACAGCATTAGTCTTCCTGTTTACCTAGGAGAGGATCATATGTTGTTATCACAGTGGTAGTCTTCTGTTTACCTAGAGACCATCATATGTTGTTATCACAGTATTAGTCTTCTGTTTACCTAGAGAGCATCATATGTTGTTATCACAGTATTAGTATTCTCTTTACCTAGAGATCATCATATGTTGTTATCACAGTATTAGTCTTCTGTTTACCCAGAGATCATCATATGTTGTTATCACAGTATTAATCTTCTGTTACCTAGACATAATCATATGTGTTATCACAGTATTAGTATTCTGTTTATCTAGAGAGCATCATATGTGTTATCACACTATTAGTCTTCTGTTTACCTAGAGAGCATCATATTTTGTTATCACAGCATTAGTCTTTACCTAGAGAGAAGCATATGTTGTTATCACAGTATTAGTCTTCTGTTTACCTAGAGAGCATCATCTGTTGTTATCAAAGTATTAGTCTTCTGTTTACCTAGAGAGCATCATCTGTTGTTATCACAGTATTAGTCTTTTACCTTGATAATAGAGCATCATATGTTGTTATCACAGTATTAGTCTTTACCCAGAGATCATCATATGTTGTTATCACAGTATTAGTCTTCTGTTTACCTAGACATAATCATATGTTGTTATCACAGTATTAGTATTCTGTTTATCTAGAGAGCATCATCTGTTGTTATCACAGTATTAGCCTTCTGTTTACCTAGAGAGCATCATATGTTGTTATCACAGTATTAGTCTTTACCTAGAGAGCATCATATGTTGTTATCACAGTATTAGTCTTTACCTGATAGAGCATCATATGTTGGTTATCACAGTATTAGTCTTTACCTAGAGAGCATCAGATGTTGTTATCACAGTATTAGTCTTCTGTTTACCTAGAGAGCATCATATTTTGTTATCACAGCATTAGTCTTTACCTAGAGAGAAGCATATGTTGTTATCACAGTTATTAGCCTTATGTTTACCTAGAGAGCATCATCTGTTGTTATCACAGTATTAGTCTTCTGTTTACCTAGAGAGCATCATCTGTTGTTATCACAGTATTAGCCTTCTGTTTACCTAGAGAGCATCATATGTTGTTATCACAGTATTAGTCTTCTGTTTACCTAGAGAGCATCATATGTTGTTATCACAGTATTAGTCTTTACCTAGAGAGAGCATCATATGTTGTTATCACAGTATTAGTCTTCACCTTGATAGAGCATCATATGTTGTTATCACAGTATTAGTCTTTACCTAGAGAGTATCAGATGTTGTTATCACAGTATTAGTCTTCTGTTTATCTAGAGAGCATCATATGTTGTCATCACAGTATTAGTCTTTACCTAGAGAACATCATATGTTTTTAGCACAGTATTAGTCTTTACCTACAGAGCATCATATGTTGTTATCACAATATTAGTATTTTGGTTTACCTAGAGAGCATCATATGTTGTTATCACAGTATTAGTTCTTTGTTTTACCTAGAGAGCATCATATGTTGTTATCACAGCATTAGTCTTCTGTTTACCTAGAGAGCATCATCTGTTGTTATCACAGTATTAGTCTTCTCTTTACCTAGAGAGTATCATATGTTGTTATCACAGTATTGTCTTCTGTTTACCTAGAGAGCATGATATTTTGTTATCACAGCATTAGTCTTTACCTAGAGAGAAGCAAATGTTGTTATCACAGTATTAGTCTTCTGTTTACCTAGAGAGCATCATCTGTTGTTATCACAGTATTAGCCTTCTGTTTACCTAGAGAGCATCATATGTTGTTATCACAGTATTAGTCTTCTGTTTACCTAGAGAGCATCATATGTTGTTATCACAGTATTATTATTCTGTTTACCTAGAGAGCATCAGATGTTGTTATCACAGTATTAGTCTTTACCTAGAGAGCATCATATGTTGTAATCACAATATTAGTCTTTACCTACAGAACATCATATGTTGTTATCACAATATTAGTATTTGGTTTCCCTAGAGAGCATCATATGTTGTTATCACAGTACTCGTCTTCTGTTTACCTAGAGATTATCATATGTTGTTATCACAGTATTAGTCTTCTGTTTACCTAGAGAGCAATCATATGTTTATTACACAGTATTAGTCTTTACCTAGAGATAATCATATGTTGTTATCACAGTATTAGTCTTCTGTTTACCTAGAGAGCATCATATGTTGTTATCACAGCATTAGTCTTCTGTTTACCTAGAGAGCATCATCTGTTGTTATCACAGTATTAGTCTTCTCTTTACCTAGAGAGTATCATATGTTGTTATCACAGTATTAGTCTTGCTGTTTACCTAGAGAGCATCATATTTTGTTATCACAGCATAGTCTTTCTTTACCTAGAGAGAAGCATATGTTGTTATCACAGTATTAGTCTTCTGTTTACCTAGAGAGCATCATCTGTTGTTATCACAGTATTAGCCTTCTGTTTACATAGAGAGCATCATATGTTGTTATCACAGTATTAGTCTTCTGTTTACCTAGAGAGCATCATCTGTTGTTATCACAGTATTAGCCTTCTGTTTACCTAGAGAGCATCATATGTTGTTATCACAGTATTAGTATTCTGTTTACCTAGAGAGCATCATATGTTGTTATCAAGTATTAGTCTTCTGATTACCTAGAGAGCATCATATGTTGTTATCACAGTATTAGTCTTTACCTAGAGAGCATCATATGTTGTTATCACAGTATTAGTCTTTACCTTGATAGAGCATCATATGTTGTTATCACAGTATTAGTCTTTACCTAGAGAGCATCAGATGTTGTTATCACAGTATTAGTCTTCTGTTTATCTAGAGAGCATCATATGTTGTCATCACAGTATTAGTCTTTACCTAGAGAACATCATATGTTTTTAGCACAGTATTAGTCTTTACCTACAGAGCATCATATGTTGTTATCACAATATTAGTATTTCGTTTACCTAGAGAGCATCATACGTTGTTATCACAGTATTAGTCTTCTGTTTACCTAGAGAGCATCATATGTTGTTATCACAGCATTAGTCTTCTGTTTACCTAGAGAGCATCATCTGTTGTTATCACAGTATTAGTCTTCTCTTTACCTAGAGAGTATCATATGTTGTTATCACAGTATTAGTCTTCTGTTTACCTAGAGAGCATCATATTTTGTTATCACAGCATTAGTCTTTACCTAGAGAGAAGCAAATGTTGTTATCACAGTATTAGTCTTCTGTTTACCTAGAGAGCATCATCTGTTGTTATCACAGTATTAGCCTTCTGTTTACCTAGAGAGCATCATATGTTGTTATCACAGTATTAGTCTTCTGTTTACCTAGAGAGCATCATATGTTGTTATCACAGTATTATTATTCTGTTTACCTAGAGAGCATCAGATGTTGTTATCACAGTATTAGTCTTTACCTAGAGAGCATCATATGTTGTTATCACAATATTAGTATTTTGTTTACCTAGAGAGCATCATATGTTGTTATCACAGTACTAGTCTTCTGTTTACCTAGAGAGCATCATATGTTGTTATCACAGTATTAGTCTTCTGTTTACCTAGAGAGCATCATATGTTGTTATCACAGTATTAGTTTTACCTAGAGAGCATCATCTGTTGTTATCATCATCTGTTGAGGATCATTGACAAGATCCTCCCGTGTAGTTCTGGGCTGATTCCTCACTGTTCTCATGATCATTGCAACTCCACGAGGTGAGATCTTGCATGGAGCCCCAGGCCAAGGGGGAGATTGACAGTTTATTTTTGTGTTTCTTCCATTTGCGAATAATCGCACCAACTGTTGTCACCTTCTCAACAAGCTGCTTGGCGATGGTCTTGTAGCCCATTCCAGCCTTGTGTAGGTCTACAATCTTGTCCCTGACATCCTTGGAGAGCTCTTTGGTCTTGGCCATGGTGGAGAGTTTGGAATCTGATTGATTGATTGCTTCTGTGGACAGGTGTCTTTTATACAGGTAACAAGATGAGATTAGGAGCACTCCCTTAAGAGTGTGCTCCTAATCTCAGCTCGTTACCTGTATAAAAGACACCTGGGAGCCAGAAATCTTTCTGATTGAGAGGGGGTCAAATACTTATTTTCCCTCATTAAAATGCAAATCAATTTATAACATTTTTGACATGCGCTTTTTTCTGGATTATTTTGTTGTTATTCTGTCTCTCACTGTTCAAATAAAACATAATAGACTGATCATTTCTTTGTCAGTGGGCAAACGTACAAAATCAGCAGGGGATGAAATACTTTTTTCCCTCACTGTAGTATATGTATTATATTATGCTGTAATTATCCTTTCATTGGTCTATATATTATTATATAGTATAATGTATTATATTATGCTGCAGCTAGCCTGTAATTGGTCTGTATATTATATAGTATATGTATTTGTTGTTATTCTGGTCTCTCACTCCGTTCAAATAAAACCTATCATTAAAATGATAGACTGATCATTTCTTTGTCAGAGGGCAAACGTACAAAAATCAGCAGGGGATCAAATACTTGTTTTCCCTCACTGTATATCAACTCTCTATATCTCCAGTGATGGGTCCCCCATATATCAACCCTCTATCTCCAGTGATGGGTCCCCTCTTTCTCTCCAGTGATGGGTACCCTCTTTCTCTCCAGTGATGGGTCCCCTCTATCTCTTCAGTTTTGAGTCCTCTCTATATCATCTCTCTATCTCTCCAGTGATGGGTTCCTCTATATCAACCCTCAATGTCTCCAGTGATGGGTCTCCTCTATCGCTCCAGTGATGGGGTCCCCGCTATTTGAACCCTCTATGTCACCAGTGATGGGTCCCCTCTATCTCTCCAGTGATGGGTTCCCTCTATATCGACCCTCTATCTCTCCAGTGATGGGTCCCCTCTATCGCTCCAGTGATGGGTCCCCTCTATCTCTCCAGTGATGGGTCAACACCATAACATCTCTCTATCTCTCCAGTGATGGGTCCCCTCTATCGCTCCAGTGATGGGTCCCCTCTATCTCTCCAGTGATGGGTCAACACTATAACATCTCTCTATCTCTCCAGTGATGGGTCCCCCTCTATCGCTCCAGTGATGGGTCCCCTCTATCTCTCCAGTGATGGGTCAACACTATAACATCTCTCTATCTCTCTAGTGATGGGTCCCCTCTATATCAACCCTCTATGTCTCCAGTGATGGGGTCCCCACTATATCAACCCTCTATCTCTCCAGTGCTGGGTCTCCTCTATATCAACCCTCTATCTCTCCAGTGATGGGTCCCCTCTATGAAAACCCTCTATCTCTTCAGTGATGGGTCCCCTCTATATAAAACCTATATCTCACCAGTGATGGTTCCCCTCTTTATCAACTCTCTCTATATCTCAGTGATGGGAATCAACCCCCTATATATCAACCCTCTATCTCCAGTGATGGGTCCCCTCCTCTCTCTCCAGTGAATGGGGGGGGGTCCCCCTTCTATCTCTCCAGTTATGAGTCCCCCACTATATCATCCCACTATCTCTCCAGTGATGGGTTCCCTCAATATCAAACCCTCTATCTCTCCAGTGATAGGTCCCCCCTCTATATCAACCCTCTATGTCACCAGTGATGGATCCCCCTTCTATCCTCTCCAGTGATGTGTTCCCTCTATATCGACCCTCTATCTCTCCATTGATGGTTCCCCTCTATATCAACCCTCTATATCTCCAGTGATGGATCCCCTCTATATCAACCCTATATCTCTCCATTTATGGGTCCCCCTCTATCTCTTCAGTGATGGGTCCCCTCTATGTCAACCCTCTATCTCTGCAGTGATGGGTCCCCACTATAACATCTCTCTATCTCTCCAGTGATGGTTCCCCTCTATATCAACTCTCTATATCTCCAGTGATGGGCCCACCCCTATATCAATCCTCTATCTCTCTAGTGATGGGCCACCTCTATCTCTCCAGTGATGGGGTCCCCGCTATATCAACCCTCTATCTCTCCAGTGATGGGTCCCCCGCTATAACAACCACCCAATCTCTCCAGTGATGGGTCCCCTCTTTATCAACCCTCTATCTCTCCAGTGATGGGTCCCTCTATATATCAAGCCTTTATTTCAATCTGAACAGGGACAATGTTGTCTCAAAAGACATTACCAATGGCACTGTAGCATTCTGTCCCTCTGCAACAGAGCTACACTAGGCATGTTCTCAACTCACCTGGTATTGTCTCATGATTAGACTATAGCTGATACTGTTCTCTATATTATGATACAGTGAGGGAAAAAAGTATTTGATCCCCTACTGATTTTGTATGTTTGCCCACTGACAAAGACATGATCAGTCTATAATATTAATGGTAGGTTTATTTGAACAGTGAGAACAGAATAACAACAAAAAAATCCAGAAAAACGCATGTCAAAATGTTATGAATTGATTTGCATTTTAATGAGGGAAATAAGTATTTGACCCCTCTGCAACACATGACTTAGTACTTGGTGTCAGGGAAGAGGTTCTCACCCAAGATTTGACGGTACATGGCCCCTGAGGGGTCCATCGTCCCTTTGATGCAGTGAAGTTGGTTCCTGTCCCTTAGCAGAAAAAACACCCCCAAAGCATTAATGTTTTCCACCTCCATGTTTGACGGTGGGGATGGTGTTCTTGGGGTCATAGGCAGGCATTCCTCCTCCTCCAAACACGGCGAGTTGAGTTGATGCCAAAGAGCTCCATTTTGGTCTCATTGACCACAACACTTTTCACCCAGTTCTCCTCTGAATCATTCAGATGTTCATTGGCAAACTTCAGACAGGCCTGTATATGTGCTTTCTTGAGCAGCGGGGACCTTGCGGGCGCTGCAGGGATTTTCAGTCCTTCACGGCGTAGTGTGTTACCAATTATTTTCTTGGTGACTATGGTCCCAGCTGCCTTGAGGTAATTGGACAAGGTCCTACCGTGTAGTTCTGTGCTGATTCCTCACCGTTCTCATGATCATTGCAACTCCACGAGGTGAGATCTTGCATGGAGCCCAGGCCCGAGGGAGATTGACAGTTATTTTGTGTTTCTTCCATTTGCGAATAATCGAACCAACTGTTGTCACCACCTTCTCACCAAGCTGCTTGGCGAGGTCTTGTAGCCCATTCCAGCCTTGTGTAGGTCTACAATCTTGTCCCTGACATCCTTGGAGAGCTCTTTGGTCTTGGCCATGGTGGAGAGTTTGATTGATTTGCTTCTGTGGACAGGGTGTCTTTTATACAGGTAACAAACTGAGATTAGGAGCACTCCACTTTAAGAGTGTACTCCTAAATCTCAGCTCGTTACCTGTATAAAAGACACCTGGGAGCCAGAAATCTTTCTGATTGAGAGGGGGGTCAAATACTTATTTCCCTCATTAAAATGCAAATCAATTTATAACATTTTTGACATGCGTTTTTTCTGGATTATTTTGTTGTGTTATTCTGGTCTCTCACGGTGTTCAAATAAACATAATAGACTGATCATTCTTTGTCAGTGGGCAAACGTACAAAATCAGCAGGGGATCAAATACTTTTTTTCCCTCACTGTAGTATATGTATTATATTATGCTTGGTAATTATCCTTTCATTGGTCTATATATTATATATATAGTTATAATGTATTATATTATGCTGCAGCTAGCCTGTAATTGGTCTGTATATTATATAGCTAATGTATTATATTATGCTGTAGCTAACCTCTAAAATGGTCTGAATATTATAAAGTACAATGTATTATATTAACTGAACTAAAATGACTATTTCCCCATAGCACTCACTTCTGTCAACATGAAGTGCTTTGTTGAGGCTAGTTAAGGATCATATCACCTTTACTTTACCTGACACCCTAGACCCACTTCAATTTGCTTACCGCCCCAATAGATCCCACAGACGATGCAATTGCCATCGCACTGCACACTACCCTATCGCATCTGGACAAGAGGAATACCTATGTAAAGAATGCTGTTCATTTGACTATAGCTCAGCATTCAACACCATAGTACCCTCCAAGCTCATCATTAAGCTTGAGGCCCTGGGTCTGAACCCCGCGCCTGTGCAACTGGGTCCTGGACTTCCTGACGGGCCGCCCCCCAGGTGGTGAAGGTAGGAAACAACACCTCCACTTCGCTGATCCTCAACACTGGGACACCACAAGGGTGTGTACTCAGCCCACCTCCTGTGCTCCTTGTTCACCCATGACTGCATGGCAACGCATGCCTCCAACTCAATCATTCAAGTTTGCAGACAACACAACAGTAGTATGCCTGATTACTAACAATGACAAGACAGCCTACACGGGAGGAGGTGATGGCCCTGGGAGAGTGGTGCCAGGAAAATAACATCCCACTCAATGTCAACAAAACAAAGGAGCTGATCGTGGACTTCAGGAAAACAGCAGAGGGAGCACGCCCCTATCCACATCGACGGGACGGCAGTGAGAAGGCGGAAAGCTTCAAGTTCCTCGGCGTACACATCACTGACAATCTGAAATGGTCCACCCCACACAGACAGTGTGGTGAAGAAGGCCACAACAGCGCCTCTTCAACCTCAGGAGGCTTAAGAAATTTGGCTTTGCCCCTAAAACCCTCACAAAGTTTTACAGATGCACAATTGAGATCATCTTGTCGGGGCTGTATCATCAACCTGGTACCGCAGGGCTCGCCAGAGGGTGGTGCGGTCTGCCACAAGGCATCACCGGGGGCAAACTACCTGCCCTCCAGGACATTACATTTACATTTTAGTCATTTAGAGACGCTCTTATCCAGAGCGACTTACAGTTAGTGAGTGATTATTTTTATTTTTTTGTACTGGGCCCCCCCCCGTGGGAATCGAACCCCACAACCCCTGGCGTTGCAAAACGCCATGCTCTACCAACTGAGCTACATCCCTGCCGGCCATTCCCTCCCCTACCCTGGACGACGCTGGGCCAATTGGTGCACCGCCCCATGGGTCTCCCGGTCGCGGCCTGGCTACGACAGAGCCTGGATTTCGAACCAGGATCTCTGGACATCTACAGCACCCGTTGTCACAGGAAGGCCAAAAAGATCATCAAGGACATCAACCACCAGAGCCACGGCCTGTTCAACCCGCTATCATACAGAAGCGAGGTCAATACAGGTGCATCAAAAACTGGGGACCAAGAGATTGAAAAACAGTTTCTATCTCAAGGCCATCAGACTGTTAAATAGCCATCACTAGCCAGCTTCCACCCTTGGTTAAAACAACCCTGCACCTTAGGAGCAGCTGCCCTATATACATAGACCTGGAATCACTGGCCACTTTAATTATGGAAACACTAGTCACAGTATTTATATATTTCTTATTCCATTCTTTTCTTTTAGATTTGTGTGTATTGTTTGTGAATTGTTAGATACTACTGCACTGTTGAAGAAAGGAACACTAGCATTGCGCTACACCCGCAATAACATATGCTAAAATAAGTGTATGTGACCAATACAATTTGATTTGATTTTGATTTGATGTAGCTAGCCTGTTATTTTTCAGAGTATTATATAGGACAACATATTATATTATACTGGATTATACTATGCTGTAGCTAGCATGTCATTGGTCTGTATATTATATAGTATACTGTATTATATTATACTGTAGCTAGCCGTGTCATTGGTCTGTATATTATATAGTATACTGTATTTTATAGTATACTGTATTATATTATGCTGTAACTAGCCTGTCATTTGCCTTTATATTAAATATTATACTGTATTATAGTATACTGTATTATATTATGCTGTAGCTAGCATGTCATTGGTCTGTATATTATATAGTATACTATATTATATTATGCTGTAGCTAGCATGTCAATGGTATGTTATATTATAATAGTATACTATAATATTATGCTGTAGCTAGCATGTCATTGGTCTGTATATTATATAGTATACTGTAGTCTGCAGCACCACTAAGCAAGGGGCACCACCAAGCAAGCAGCACCCATGAAGACCAAGGAGCTCTCCAAACAGGTCAGGGGACAAAGTTGTGTGGAGAAGATGGCTTATATGGTGTCGAGTAAAGCTTAAACTATGTATTTAGATTTTAGTTAGGTATTGTAGGTAGTCATCGTAGGTTATTGTAGTTATCGTAGGTTATTGTATGTAATTATTGTAGGTATTGTATTCGGTTGAGCCCGGTGAAGCACGAGGGCTAGCTAAACCCACTACCTGGACTAGCTAGCGGGTAGCTACTGGTAACTGTGGATAGTTGTTTCACGCTTAAGAGTACCTGTAATTACGCCAGCTAGCTGCCTACCATTCAGCTGTTTTTCTAACCTCATTGTCTGAAGCGTTAACGTTAGGTAGTAAGTAGCTACTGTGCTCGAAATGTAGCTAGCTTGTTGCTACCTGGATAGCTACTAAACAATAGCTGGAACGACCTAGCGAACTGACGCGAACTGGCTGAGTCAATTCAGTGGCTAGCTTTGCACTTGACTAGCTAACAGTAGCTGCTAGGGGTAAGTTATAACCAACATTTGTGTTTAGTTTTTACATACTGGTAACCAGAGTCGTTCAAGGGGAATTCGGGACATGGGTGACTAGTTAACATTAGATTGGCTCTCTCTGTGTGTTCGTGCCGTGGGAAGAAGTTTTTTTTCGTGGCAGAAAGCAATGGCTAGCTAGTATGCTAACTATTCTAGCTAACTAACTGGCTGAATAAGTTGACGACGGGACTCGCTCAAGCTGTCGGGACTAACCCACAATGTTAAGACACGGACACGAATGATCTGCTTGGCGTGTTGACACACTGGTGGTTTGTTGTGTGGCCGAGTATCGGTGCTAAAACCGTGTTTTTGGAGCCGGCATGCTAGGTTGGCTATGGCATCATAGGACTAGGTGCCCTGGACGGTTTTTTCATGGAAGAATACTGTACCAAGTTAGCTAGCTGAATAAACTAAGTTAGTCTATTCCTAGAAAAAACATTGAACGCTGTAGTTTTCTGAGGTGGAAGTTGGGAGAGTTATATTTGGTTGTGTTTCAGTGAAACGTAAGTGAGGGAGGCCCCGCTCTCTCGCTTTTCCCTGATGTTTAGTTTCATTTCATTTCATTATATATAGTATAATGTATTATATTATGCTGTAGCTAGCATGTCATTGGTCTGTATATTATATAGAATAACTGTATTATATTATACTGTAGGTAGCCTGTCATTGGTATGTATTTTATATAGTATACTATATATATTATATTATACTGCAGCTAGCCTGTCATTGGTCTGTATATTATATAGTATACTATATTATATTATGCTGTAGCTAGCATGTCATTGGTCTGTATATTATATAGTATACTATATTATATTATGCTGTAGCTAGCATGTCATTGGTCTGTATATTATATACTATACAGTATAATATTATGCTGTAGCAAGCCTGTCATTTGTCTGTATATAACATATTATAATGTATTATAGTACACTGTATTATGTTATGCTGTAGCTAGCCTGTCATTGGTCTGTATATTATATAGTATACTGTATTATATTATAATGTAACTAGACTGTCATTGGTCTGTATATTATACAAGTGCTGTATTATATTACGCTTTAGCTAGCTTGTCATTGGTCTGTATATTTGTCACAATGTCCACCGAGGCTGCCCCTCCTCCTTGTTCAGGCAGGCTTCGGCGTTCGTCGTCACCAGAGTACTAGCTACTGCCGATCTCATTCTCATCACTCCACTTGTCTTGTCAATCACTCACACCTGGTGCTCATTCCCCTAATTAGTATGTGTATAAGTGTTCCCTCTGTTCCCCTTGTCTTTGTGAGTGATTGTTTATCCTGAGAGCATGTTAGCTCGGTTGAGCTACTCAACATTGTATTTATAACAAGGTGGATGTTTTCCCTTGAGCTTGATCCTTTTGACGCTTGGGGCGTTTGATATATGTGCACCTGACTCCTTCATTTCACCTAGTCACAGAATCACTCACCTGATATGGAGCCAGCAGGAGAAGACTGCATGCCTGGAGTTGTACCAAGGGTTCAGGAGCATTCATCGATGCTAGCCAGCTTGGGAGAAGTGATGGATCGGCAGTTCAACGCCTGGAGGGAGGAGGACCCAATCTCTCGAGACCAGCTGGTCAACCGGATCCAGCTACCTACACCCCAGCCCCTGAATGGATCCAGATATGCCGGCCACCGGCGTTTGATGGAACGACGGCGCTATGTAATGGATTTTTACTCCAGCTGGAGTTATACTTCTCCAGCATCAGACCGGCACCCCTGGAGCGGGAGAAGGTATCTGTCCTCATTTCCTGCCTTTGTGGGAAAGCCCTGGAGTGGGCCAACGCGGTGTGGAACGAGGGAGGTTCTGTGCTGGAGGACTACGGGGAGTTTGCTCGCCTCTTTCGGGCAGTTTTTGATCACCCGCTTGAGGGTCGAGAGGCGGGCGAACCACTGGTCCATTTAAGGCAGGGGATGAGGACCGCGCAGGACTACGCACTGGAGTTCCGGACGCTGGCAGCGGGGTCTGGGTGGAACGAGCGGGCCCTAATCGACCATTTCCAGTGCCACTTGAGAAATGACGTCCAACGGGAGCTAGCCTACCAGGATGCCATGCTATCATTCTCCCAACTGGTAGACATGGCCATCCGGCTGGACAATCTGCTGGCAGCCAGATGACGTCCTTTTAGGGGTCTGCCCGTTCTCACTCCGGACGATTCTGACCCCGTGCAGATGGAGCTGGGAGAAGCCACCAGTCGGGAGAGCACAGGAGGACAGCGACAGTGCCACTCTGGTGGTACGAAAGAACAATCCACTTCACGTCGCTGTCAACGTTCTTTTGGGCCTGGAGGCGGTAGGCAGGGTACTCACACATCACCCCAGGTAACGAACAGCCAAACGTGTTCAGAGCCCTTTGCGGTGCATTGTACTTTACCTATCTACTTCCCCGATCACCTGGTAGGTTCCCAGTGTAAGGCGCTAGTCGATTCAGGCGCAGCTGGGAACTTAATGGACAGGGCATTTGCACACCATCAAGTCATTTCATTGGTTCCCCTATCCATTCCACTCCCCATCAGAGCACTTGATAGTCGACCATTAGGGTCCGGGTTGGTTTAGGAGGTTACGGGTTCAGTCACCATGATTACGCAGGAGACGCATGTTGAGCAGATCAACTTTATGATTATTGAGTCTCCTGCTTACCCTGTAGTCTTGGGTATCCCGTGGTTAGCCCTTCACAACCACAAGTTCTCAAGTTTCCGTTGGTGCAACTATGGTGGAAAGTCCAGACGGTATCTCCACTGTGCGCATTCCCCCCCGAATACCATGATCTGGTGCTTGCGTTTTCCAAGACGCAAGCGACTAAATTTCCACCTCATTGGGAGGGGGATTGCGCGATAAACCTTCAGGTAGACGCTGTACCTCCCAGGAGTCATGTGTATCCCCTGTCGCAGGCTGAAACGGAGGCTATGGAAACATACGTCACCAAGTCCCTGCGCCAGGGATAAATAAGTCCCTCCACTTCACCTGCCTCCTCAAGCTTCTTCTTTATGAAAAAGAAAGATGGCGGTTTACGCCCGTGCATTGATTATCGACGACTGAATAATAATCATTCCTTCAGTGATTGAGTCAATGCATGGGGCCCGTTTAGACCTCAGGAGTGCCTACAACCTGGTGCGTATTCAGGGAAGGGGATGAGTGGAAACAGTATTCAGCACAACCTCGGGGCATTATGAATACCTGGTGATGCCCTACGGTTTGATGAATGCTCCATCCGTTTTCCAGTCCTTTGTGAACAAGGTGTTTCGGGACATGCTTGGTCGCGGTGTGGTGGTCTACATCGATGGACATCTTGGTGTATTCCGCTACGCGTGCCGTGCATGTGTCCCTGGTTCACAAGGTACTGGTCCGACTGCTGGAGAATGATCTTTATGCCAAGGCAGAAAAGTGTGAGTTTTTCCAGCAGTCAATCTCCTTCCTTGGATACCGCATTACTACCACAGGTGTGGAGATGGAGGGAGACCGCATTTTAGCCGTGCGTAATTGGCTGACTCCAACCACGGTAAAGGAGGTGCAGCGCTTCCTTGGCTTTGTCAACTACTATCACAGGTTTATTTGAGGCTTTGGCAAGTATGCAGCTCCCATTACCTCCTTGTTGAAGGGTGGGCCGTCCCGGCTTCGCTGGTCTGCTGAGGCAGATTTGGCCTTCAATAGATTGCGGGATCTGTTCACCTCAGCCCTGGTACTGGCTCACCCTGATCCATCACTACCGTTCGTGGTGGAGGTGGATAGGTCCGCGGTAGGGATAGGCGCTGTCCTATCTCAACGCTCGGGCACGCCAACCAAGCTCCGCCCCTGTGCCTTCTTTTCTAAGAAGCTCAGCTCGGCGGAGCAGAACTACGACGTTGGTGATCGGGAGCTACTGGCTGTTTGTCCGAGCTTTGACGGTCTGGAGGACCATTGGCTCGAAGGGGCGAAACACCCTTTCCTCGTCTGGACAGACCACCGTAACCTGGAGTACATTCGGGCAGCGAGGAGGCTGAATCCTCGCCAGGCCAGGTGGCTAGTCTGTCATTGGTCTGTATATTATATTGTATACTGTATTATGTTATACTGTATTATATTCTACTGTAGCTAGCCTGTCATTGGTCTGCATATTATATAATATACAGTAATATATTATGCTGTGGCTAGCCTGTAATTGGTATGTATATTATATAGTATACTGTATTATGTTATGCTATAGGTAGCCTGTCATTGGTCTGTATATTATATAGTATACTGTATTATGTTACAGTGTAGCTAGCCTGTCATTGGTCTGTATATTATATATTATATTGTATTATAGTATAGTATACTCTATTACATTATGCTGTAGCTAGCCTGACAGTGGTCTGTAACTTATATAGTATACTGTATTATATTATGCAGTAGCTTACCTGTCATTGGTCTGTATATTATATATTATGCTGTATTAATGTTTACTGTACTATGTTATAATGTAGCTAGCCTGTAATGTGTCTGTATAATATATTGTATACTGTATTATAATATGCTATAGCTAGCATGTCATTGATCTGTATAATATATTGTACACTGTATTATATTATGCTGTAGCTAGCATGTCATTGGTATGTATATGATATAGTATACTATATTATATTATGCTGTAGCTAGCATGCCATTGGTCTGTATATTATATCGTATACAGACCAATGTATACTATATTATATTATGCTGTAGCTAGCATGTCATTGGTCTGTATATTATATAGTATACTATACTATATTATGCTGTAGCTTGTAAGGTTCTGTATTTGTTTTCTTAGTTCACCTTTTTTCTTGTACTTAGCCCTGTTTCTTTGTGTTCTTGAATGTAGCCATGTCTTTATTTTTGTTCATTGATTTCACCTGTGTTAGTTACTTACCTGGTCTCATCAGCTCCTTATTTAGTTCAGTTCTTTCTGTGTGTGCCTTGTGAGGTATTGTTTGTTTTAACTCTACTAAGCATTTTTATAGCTCGTTTGTGAGAACCAGTTTTAGCTTTCAGTCCTAGTTTTGATTCTCCTGCCTGTTTGCCTGCCGGTGCCACGATTCCTGCCTTTTGCGGAGGCGAAATAAACACCTGCCGCACTCTGCGCATGAATCTACACCTTTTTCTCCCTGAGTATTCATTACAGAATACCTCACCAAAAAACGGAATGGATTCAGTGGAGCTACAGTGGCGCCTAACCCGGCAAGAGGAGCGTATGGAGGTAATCGGCCATCTTCTCCGCCAGCCTATCCCTACTCCTCCGATGCTGGGTATTGTAACCCATAGCCCTCCTTCAGTCATATCCATGCCTGGAAAATATGACGGTTCACTTGGGAAATGTCAGGGATTTCTGATGCAATGCAGCAAATACATTGAGCACAACCCCACTAACTTCGCCACCAACAAGAGCAGGGTGGATTTTGTTGTGTCTCTATTCACAGGCAAAGCCCTGGATTGGGCCACCGCCATATGGACTACCAACAGCACAGAACTTGATCCGAGACCCCATTTCCCACACCCTCTTCACAAAGAGGTAGGTATTCGATCACTCTCCTTCCGGTCGTCCTATAGGGGACCTCCTCATAGACCTTCAACAAGGACGCAATTAAGCTGCCGAGTATGCCCTCGAGTTCCGCACCATAGCTGCAGGGAATTGATGGCGTGAGGCTGCTTTACTTACCGTCTACCCAAGAGTGCTCAACAGGGAACTTCATGCGGAGCTGGTCTGTAGAGGTGACCTTCAGGATTTAAATCAATACATTCGTATGTCCATCTCCATCGACCACCTCATCGCCGACCGCCGAAGAACTCTGCCACCCAGGAACCTGAAACCTTCTCTTTCCATGATTCTGTCATCCCGTCCGAGTCTTCCAGTGCCCATGCAGTCGGGTCATGCTCCTCTCCCGTGTATCAAATGTCAAAGGCGGATCCAAGAAGGGCTCTGCCTATACTGTGGAGGGAAAGATCATCTACTCAGCCATTGCCCTGTTTGCCCCCCACGGAGAGATGAGAAGGGTCCTTCCGCTGCCATGCAGGTAGGCGTGTCTGTATTTCTAAATATCTCCCAAAAGCAATTCTCCATCCCAGTATTGATAACCGTGAAGGAGGTTACGAAGTACGTAGAGGGCTTTATAGTAGAGGGCAGGTAGTTTTAACGATCACCAGCTAGTACAAGAGCTTGATATTGATCTTACACCTGTCACCCTGGACGGGCAGCGATTGGGCACGGGCTTCATTACGCACCTGACACAGAGCGTTACCCTCCAGATTGGAGTCTTCCACACCAAAACCATTCAACTCATGGAACTCTCATCCCCCAAACAGCCACTCATCATCGGACACGCCTGGCTTTGTCCTCACGACCCTGCCATCTGGTGGCGACAAGGTGAACTACTGTCCTGGTCTTCTACCTGGTTCACCAGTTACATTTACATTTACATTTTAGTCATTTAGCAGACGCTCTTAACCAGAGCGACTCCGTACAGGAGCAATTAGGGTAAAGTGCCTTGCTCAAGGGCACATTAACGTCATTTAGCAGACGCTCTTAGCCAGAGCGACTCACAAAATTGGTGCGTTCACCCTATAGCCAGTGGGATAACCACTTTACAATTTGGGGGGGGGGGGGGGGGGGGGGGTTAGAAGGAATACTTTATCCTACCCCAGGTATTCCTTAAAAGAGGTGGGGTTTCAAATGTCTCCGGAAGGTGGTGAGTGACTCCGCTGTCCTGGCGTCGTGAGGGAGCTTGTTTCCACCATTTGGGGTGCCAGAGCAGCGTAAACAGTTTTGAACTGGGCTGAGCGGGAGCTATGCTTCCGCAGAGGAAGGGGAGCCAGCAGGCCAGAGGTGGATGAACGCAATGTCCTCGTTTGGGTGTAGGGACTGATCAGAGCCTGAAGGTACAGAGGTGCCGTTCCCCTCACTGCTCCATAGGCAAGCACCATGGTCTTGTAGCGGATGCGAGCTTCAACTGGGAAGCCAGTGGAGTGTGCGGAGGAGGGGGGTGACGTGAGAGAAACTTGGGAAGGTTGAACACCCAGACGGGCTGCGGCATTCTGGATGAGTTGTAGGGGTTTAATGGCACAGGCAGGGAGCCCAGCCAACAGCGAGTTGCAGTAGTCCAGACGGGAGAGGGTGATGACAAGTGCCTGGACCAGGACCTGCGCCGCTTCCTGTGTAAGGCAGGGTCGCACTCTCCGAATGTTGTAGAGCATGAACCTGCAGGAGCGGGTTCCACGCCTTGATGTTGGCGGGAGAACGACAGGGTGTTGTCCAGGGTCACGCCTAGGCTCTTCGCACTCTGGGAGGAGGACACAGCGGAGTTGTCAACCGTGATGGCGAGATCATGGAACGGGCAGTCCTTCCCCGGGAGGAAGAGCAGCTCCGTCTTGCCAGGGTTCAGCTTGAGGTGGTGATCCGTCATCCATACTGATATGTCTGCCAGACATGCAGAGATGCGATTCGCCACCCTGGTTATCAGAAGGGGGGAAAGGAGAAGATTAGTTGTGTATCGTCAGCGTAGCAATGATAGGAAAGGCCATGTGAGGATATGACAGAGCCAAGTGACTTGGTGTATAGGGAGAAAAAGGAGAGGGCCCAGAACCGATCCCTGGGGGGACACCAGTGGTGAGAGGCACGTGTGGTGCGGAGACAGCTCCCGCCACGCCACTTGGTAGGAGCGACCGGTCAGGGTAGGACGCAATCCAGGAGTGAGCCGCGCCGGGAGATGCCCATCTCGGAGAGGGTGGAGAGGAGGATCTGATGGTCACAGTATCAAAGGCAGCAGACAGGTCTAGAAGGACAAGAGCAGAGGAGAGAGAGTTAGCTTTAGCAGTGCGGAGAGTCTCCGTGACACAGAGTAAGAGCAGTCTCCAGTTGAATGACCAGTCCTGAAACCTGATTGGTTTGGATCAAGAAGGTCATTTCTGAGAGAGATAGCAAGAGAGTTGGCTAAAGACGGCACGCTCAATAGTTTTGGAAAGAAAAGAAAGAAGGGATATACTGGTCTGTAGTTGTTGACATCAGTGGGGTCGAGTGTTGGTTTTTTTTTTGAGAAGGGGAGTAACTCTCGCTCTCTCTTGAAGACGGAAGGACATGGCCAGCGGTCAAGGATGAGTTGATCAGCGAGGTGAGGTAGGGGAGAAGGTCACCGGAGATGGTCTGGAGAAGGGAGGAGGGGGATGGGGTCAAGCGGGCAGGTTGTTGGGCGGGCCTGTAGTCACAAGTCGCAGGATTTTATCTGGAGAGAGAGGAGGAGAGAAGAAGTCAAAGCATAGGGTAGGGCAGTGTGAGCAGGACCAGCAGTGTCATTAGACTTAACAAACGAGGATCGGATGTCGTCAACCTTCTTTTCAAAGTGGTTGACGAAGTCATCCACAGAGAGAGAGGAGGGGGGGGGGGGGGGGGGGGAGGATTCAGGAGGGAGGAAAATGTGGCAAAGAGCTTCCTAGGGTTAGAGGCAGATGCTTGGAATTTAGAAGTGGTAGAAGGTGCCTTAGCAGCAGAGAAACAGATGAAGAAAAATGTAGAGAGGAGGGAGTGAAAAGATGCCAGGTCGGCAGGGAGTTTAGTTTTCTTCCATTTCCGCTCCACTGCCCGGAGCTCTGTTCTGTGAGCTCGCAATGAGTCATCAAGCCACGGAGCTGGAGGGGAGGACCGAGCCGGCCGGGAGGATAGGGGACACAGAGAGTCAAAGGATGCAGAAAGGGAGGGAGAGGAGGGTTGAGGAGGCAGAATCAGGAGATTGGAGGGAGAAGGATTGAGCAGAGGGAAGAGATGATAGGATGGAAGAGAGGAGAGAGTAGTGGGAGAGAGAGAGCGAAGGTTGCGGCGGCGCATTACCATCTGTGTAGGGCAGAGTGAGTAGTGTGGGAGGAGAGTGAGAGAGAAAAGGAAACAAAGTAGTGGTCGGAGACATGGAGGGGAGTTGCAGTGAGATTAGTAGAGGAGCAGCATCTAGTGAAGATGAGGTCAAGCGTATTGCCTGCCTTGTGAGTAGGGGGGGACGGTGAGAGGGTGAGGTCAAAAGAGGAGAGGAGTGGAAAGAAGGAGGCAGAGAGAAATGAGTCAAATGTGGACATAGGGAGGTTGAAATCCCCCAAAACTGTGAGGGGTGAGCCATCCTCAGGGAAGGAACTTATCAGCCTACCCTGCAGAGCCACCCACTATATCATCGGAATACGCCCAGTACAGCAATGTCTTCAGCAAAATCAATGCCTCCACATCGCCCAGGGGACTGTGCTATTGACTTACTCCCTGGAGTGTCCCCACCGAAGGGCCTTGTTTACCCCCTAGCTATCCCGGAAAATGAGGCAATGGAGTACTACATAGATGAAGCACTCAAAAACGGTTTAATTCGTCCTGCATCTTCTACGGCTGTGTCCAGCTTCTTCTTTGTTGGAAAACAGGACGGTGGTCTTCTACGGCTGCGTCCAGCTTCTTCTTTGTTGGAAAACAGGACGGTGGTCTTCTACGGCTGCGTCCAGCTTCTTCTTTGTTGGGAAAACAGGACGGTGGTCTTCTACGGCTGCGTCCAGCTTCTTCTTGTTGGGAAAACAGGACGGTGGTCTTCTACGGCTGCGTCCAGCTTCTTCTTTGTTGGAAAAAAGGACAGTAGTCTTCTACGGCTGCGTCCAGCTTCTTCTTTGTTGGAAAAACAGGACGGTGGTCTTCTACGGCTGCGTCCAGCTTCTTCTTTGTTGGAAAACAGGACGGTGGTCTTCTACGGCTGCGTCCAGCTTCTTCTTTGTTGGAAAACAGGACGGTGGTCTTCTACGGCTGCGTCCAGCTTCTTCTTTGTTGGAAAACAGGACGGTGGTCTTCTACGGCTGCATCCAGCTTCTTCTTTGTTGGAAAACAGGACGGTGGTCTTCTACGGCTGCGTCCAGCTTCTTCTTTGTTGGAAAAAAGGACGGTGGTCTTCTACGGCTGCGTCCAGCTTCTTCTTTGTTGGAAAACAGGACGGTGGTCTTCTACGGCTGCATCCAGCTTCTTCTTTGTTGGAAAACAGGACGGTGGTCTTCTACGGCTGCGTCCAGCTTCTTCTTTGTTGGAAAACAGGACGGTGGTCTTCTACAGCTGCGTCCAGCTTCTTCTTTGTTGGAAAACAGGACGGTGGTCTTCTACGGCTGCGTCCAGCTTCTTCTTTGTTGGAAAAAACAGGACGGTGGTCTTCTACGGCTGCGTCCAGCTTCTTCTTCTTTGGAAAACAGGACGTGGTCTTCTACGGCTGCGTCCAGCTTCTTCTTCGTTGGAAAACAGGACGGTGTTCTTCTACGGCTGCGTCCAGCTTCTTCTTTGTTGGAAAACAGGACGGTGTTCTTCTACGGCTGCGTCCAGCTTCTTCTTTGTTGGAAAACAGGACGGTGGTCTTCTACGGCTGCGTCCAGATTCTTCTTTGTTGGAAAACAGGACGGTGGTCTTCTACGGCTGCGTCCAGCTTCTTCTTTGTTGGAAAACAGGACGGTGGTCTTCTACGGCTGCGTCCAGCTTCTTCTTTGTTGGAAAACAGGACGGTGGTCTCCGTCCATGTATTGTCTACCGTTCCCTGAATGACGTCACGGTCAAGAACCGTTTCCCTCTTCCTCTGATCCCAGCGACCCTTGAACAAGTGGGCCGCGCCAACATCTATACAAAACTCAACCTGCGGAGTGCTTATAACCTTGTCCGTACACGTGAAGGCGAAGAATGGAAGACGGCCTTTATCACCGCACAAAAGCACTATGAATATCTGGTCATGCCCTACGGCCTTACTAACTCCCCCGCCATCTTCCAATCCTTTATGAACGAGGTTTTCCAGGATATGATCAACCGCTTTCTCATCATCTACATTGATGACATCCTGATGTACTCCCACTCCCTGAAGGAACACATAGAGCATGTACAAAGGGTTCTTCAACGGCTCCTTGACCATAAGCTTTATGTGAAGACAGAAAAGAGCACCTCCCATGTAACCTCTGTAAACTTCCTCGGTTTCGTACTGACACCTGGAGGGATCAGCATGGATGAAAACAAAGTCACTGCCGTCAGTAACTAGCCCAAACCCACCACCGTTAAGGAACTCCAATGTTTCATTGGGATCTCCAAATTCTATCGCTGGTTCATTCGGAACTTCATTACGATGATCTGTTAGGACGAGAAAGGGATGTTGTGCGCCCTCCAACCAGTGGCGCCACTCCTCGAGGGCCAGCTTGATGGTGAGGAGTTCTCTGTTCCCCACATCGTAATTTCTCTCAGCGGGGGATAACTTCCTGGAGAAGCAGGCACAAGGATGTGATTTTGGAGGTGTTCACACCCGCTGAGAGAGTATGGCTCCTACTCCTACTTCGGAGGCATTCACCTCCAGGGTGAAATGAAGAGTTGGATCAGGTTGGCGAAGGACAGGAGCTGAGGTGAAGAGGCGTTTCAAGGTGTTGAAAGCAGTCAGTGCGGTATCAGTCCATTGAAGGGTCCGGGTCTTTTGGCTGGTAAGGGCAGTGAGGGGAGCAGTAGTAGAATGGAATATCAGACTTCCGACCAGTACCTCAGACCCTACACCCATTCTTCCTTCCTCTTGCATTATGGGACCGGTACAGTGGGAGGTTCACTGTGCCATACAGGAAGCCCTAACCTCAGACCCGGCTCCTCCTGAGACACCAGCTGGGAAGAGTTACGTACCAGCAGCTGTTAGACCCCAACTGATGCAATGGTGTCACACGTCCATGGGGTCAGGACATTTGGGCATTACACAAATCACTGAACTTCTAGCCCGTAAGTTCTGGTGGTCCTCACTGGCATCTGACGTCAGGGATTACGTACTCTCCTGTCCAGTCTGCGGCCAAACCAAAAGTCCTCGACATCTCCCTTCCGGTAAGCTTCAACCTTTGGCAATCCCTCACAGACCCTGGTCCCACATAGTTGTTGACTTCATCACAGACCTTCCTGAATCCTCTGGTAACACCACCATCCTTGTCATAGTAGACCGTTTTTCAAAAATGTGTCGTCTGGTTCCTCTTCCTCATTTACCTAATGCCATGGAATTGGCTGAGTGTATGTTCCAACAGGTGTTCCGTCTGTATGGGATTCCGGAGGACATCGTCTCTGACCGCGGACCCCAGTTTGTCTCCCAGGTGTGGCGAGCCTTCTGTGACAAACTATCGCCCTCAGCCTCTCCTCCGGGTACCATCCCCAGACCAACGGGCAGACAGAACGCCTGAACCAAGAAATAGGGAAGTACCTCCGCCAACAATGTTCTGCCTCTCCACAAGACTGGAGTCGGTATTTGGCCTGGGCCGAATACTCTCAGAACTCACTCATGCATTCATCCCTCCGCCTTACTCCGTTTCAGTGTGTCCTTGGTTACCAACCTCCCATGTTTCCCTCTGAGGCAGAGCCTGGTACTGTCCCAGCTGTCGATGACCTGTTTCGGCACAGTGAGCGGGTATGGGAGACCGCTCACCGGCATCTGCAGGAAGCCTCTAATACCAGAAACGCTTTGCCGATAGACGCCGCCGACCTACGCCACTCTTTCACTCCGGACAGCGTGTGTGGCTCTCTACCAGAGACATCTGGCTCCGCCTCCCCTGCAAAAAGTTCTGTCCTCGCTTCATTGGTCACTTCAAGATAACCCATCGCATCAACCCTGTCAAGTACCGCCTCCAGTTACCCCGTCAGTATAAGATCTCCTCGTCCTTCCATATGTCTCTGATAAAACCGGTTGGGGACCCAGGACCGGCCAGTGAGGACCTCTTCATCCTACAGTCTCAACCCGCAGTGAGCCCCCACCGTTGGACGTCAGAGGGGAACCTGCCTATGCCATTCAGGCCCTCCTTGATTCCAAACGCCTGAGAGGTCGCATCCACTATCTAGTGGACTGGGAAGGTTATGGGCCAGAAGACCGGTCCTGGGTCCCCAACCAGGACATCCTCGACCCAGAGATAATTCAGGCATTCCACCGTAACCGTCCGGATCGTCCCACTCCCGACCTCGGGGTCGACCCCCGAAAAGACCCCTGGACATCAGCCTCGACGCAGAACGTCGGGTCAGTCCACAAACGTGTCGAACCAGCCTGCCGGACCTCGCCCCCAAGGTAGACGCCCGCCTCTGCTCCCGTGCCAGCCCTCTCCACCCTCCAGTGTATTATATTATACTGTAGCTGGCCTGTCATGTGTCTGTATATTATATATTACACTCTTTTATGGAATACTGTATTTTATTATACATGAGCTAGCGTGTCATTGGTCTGTATAATATATAGTATACTACATTATATTATACTGTAGCTAGCCTGTCATTGGTATATATACTATTACAGTAAACTGTATCATATAATGCTGTAGATAGCCTGTCATTGGTCTGTATATTATATAGTATACTGTATTATATTATGCTGTAGCTAGCCTGTAATTGGTCTGTATATTATACTATATTATATTATATATAATATGCCATTTAGCAGACGCTTTTATCCTAAGCAACTTACAGTCATGCGTGCATACATTTTTTTTCGTGTATGGGTGGTCCCGGGGATCGAATCCACTACCTTGGCGTTACAAGCGCCGTGCTCTACCAGCTGAGCTACAGAGGACCACATTATGCTGTAGCTAGCATGTCATTGGTCTGTATTTTATATAGTATACTATATTATATTATGCTGTAGCTAGCATGTCATTGGTCTGTATATTATATAGTATACTGTATTATATTATGCTGTAGCTAGCATGTCACTGGTATGTATATTATATTATATAGTATACTATATTATATTATGCTGTAGCTAGCATGTCATTGGTCTGTATATTATATAGTATACTGTATTATATTATTACTGAAGCTAGCATGTCATTGGTCTGTATATTATATAGTATACTGTATTATATTATGCTGTAGCTAGCATGTCATTGGTCTGTATATGATATAGTATACTGTATTATATTATGCTGTAGCTAGCATGTCATTGGTCTGTATAATATATAGTATACTGTATTATATTATGCTGTAGCTAGCATGTCATTGGTCTGTATAATATATAGTATACTGTATTATATTATGCTGTAGCTAGCATGTCATTGGTCTGCATATTATATAGTATACTATATTATATTATGCTCTAGCTAGCCTGTCATTGGTCTGTATATTATATAGTGTACTGTATTATATTATACTCTAGCTAGCCTGTCAGTGGTCTGAATATTATGCAGTACACTGTTTATTATTATACTGTAGCTAGCCTGTAATTTGTCTATATATTATATAGTATACTGTATTATATTATACTGTAGCTATTCTGTCATTGTTCTGTATATAATATAGTATACTGTATTATATTGTTACTGTAGCTAGCATGTCATTGGTCTGAATATTATTCAGTACACTGTTTATTATTATGCTGTAGCTAGCCTGTTATTGTTCTATGTAACAAATAGTATACTGTATTATTTGATGCTGTAGGTTGCCTGTCATTGGTCTGTATATTATATAGTATACTGTATTATGTTATGCTATAGCTAGCCTGTCATTGGTCTGTATATTAAAGAGTATACTGTATTATATTATACTGTAGCTAGCCTGTCATTGGTCTGTATATTATAGAGTATACTGTATTATATTATACTCTAGCTAGCCTGTCATTGGTCTGTATATTAAATAGTATACTCTATTATATTGTTACTGTAGCTATCCTGTCATTGGTCTGAATATTATTCAGTACACTGTTTATTATTATGCTGTAGCTAGCCTGTTATTGTTCTGTGTAATATATAGTATACTGTTTTATTTTATGCTGTAGCTAGCCTGTCATTGGTCTGTATATTATATAGTATACTGTATTATATTGTTACTGTAGCTAGCATGTCATTGGTCTGTATATTACATAGTATACCGTATTATACTATACTGTAGCTAGCCTGTAAATGTTCTGTATATTATATAGTATACTGTATTATATTATGCTGTAGCTATCCTGTCATTGGTCTGAATATTATTCAGTACACTGTTTATTATTATGCTGTAGCTAGCCTGTAATTGTTCTGTGTAATATATAGTATACTGTATTATTTGATGCTGTAGGTTGCCTGTCATTGGTCTGTATATTATATAGTATAATGTATTATAATATGCTGTAGCTAGCCAGTCATTTGTCTATATAATAAATAGTATACTGTATTATATTATTACTGTAGCTAGCCTGTCATTGGTCTGTATGATGATAACCAGTGTTATGTGCGGAGGACAGAGACGTTGTCAGAGAGCCAACAAGCTGACTTCAGTTCCTCCTTGATTCTGATGAACAAAAGTTCCTGATTAGTTGGGTTGAAGCATTGTCCATTACAGAGGAACAACATAGACCATGAGAGGATTGAAAGATTCATAGGCACCTTTTGAAAGCTCTTCCTTCTGTTATTCGCTGGGGACATCAATGGGTGTGACACGACTCTATTGTTGGGGATGATAAATACCAACATACTGATGCTGTTGTCTTCTGTCAGCCTGCCACGCAGCACAGACTCCCTGTAGGCTGGAGATCAGAGATGACAACAGATACCATGTCATGACAACTATACAAAATCAACTAGATACCACTCCATGTCAACTATAGATATCAGACCACTACATACCACTCCATGTCAACTATAGATATCAGACCACTACATACCACTCCATGTCAACTATAGATATCAGGCCACTACATACCACTCCATGTCAACTATAGATATCAGACCACTACATACCACTCTATGTCAACTATAGATATCAGGCCACTACATACCACTCCATGTCAACTATAGATATCAGGCCACTACATACCACTCCATGTCAACTATAGATATCAGACCACTACATACCACTCTATGTCAACTATAGATATCAGACCACTACATACCACTCTATGTCAACTATAGATATCAGACCACTACATACCACTCCATGTCAACTGTGGAAATCAGACCACTACATACCACTCTATGTCAACTATAGATATCAGACCACTACATACCACTCCATGTCAACTGTGGAAATCAGACCATGCCAGCTGAGAGATTTACACAAAGTGATGATTTAACATCCTAACTCATAAAGTCGGGTTCTGGGTCCAGGCCATTGATGAGCATATTACTGACTTATATTCTGTATACAGCAGAGATGACCCTTCTTGGTACTTTACAGATCCTGAGTGGCGCAGCTGTGTAAGCCACTGCATCGTAGTGCTAGAGGCGTCACTACAGACCCGGGTTCGATCCTGGGCTTTATCACAACCGGCCGTGATCGGGAGTCCCATAGGGTGGCGCACAATTGTCCCAGCGTCGTCCGGGTTAGGAGAGGGTTTGTCCGGGGTAGGCTGTCATTGTAAATAAGAATTTGTTCTTAACTGACTTGCCTAGTTAAATAAAAATAAAAACAGATGAGATGACTGTCCTATACCAGAATTCTATTCTGTCCTGTCCTCTATACATCACAGTCTATTCTCTCCTGTTACTAGCTAACCCTGCATGGGAACAGTGTCTATACCAGAGTCCTATTCTGTCCTGTCCTCTATACATCACAGTCTATTCTCTCCTGTTACTAGCTAACCCTGCATGGGAACAGTGTCTATACCAGAGTCCTATTCTGTCCTGTCCTCTATACATCACAGTCTATTCTCTCCTGTTACTAGCTAACCCTGCATGGGAACAGTGTCTATACCAGAGTCCTATTCTGTCCTGTCCTCTATACATCACAGTCTATTCTCTCCTGTTACTAGCTAACCCTCCATGGGAACAGTGTCTGGTGGAATGAATCTCTCACAGCCTATCATATTGAGACAGATCATATTGTGTCTCAACCTCTTAACACATTGTGGGATTTGCTGTTTCTCTGTCGAACAGATTAGATGAGATCAAATTATATTTGCCTTCCTTTGCCAATTGCTGAGTCTAATACCAGCTTTCAAACAGAAGCCGTTTTGTGGACATAATACACACATTTCACATTCCTTCAATGGAATCTGACAGAATACAGTAGAACCAGGGATCACATTCACACCACCCATCTCCTCTCCTCTCACTGTAGCTAAGATGGTTCTGTCCCCATTCAGCAGTTACACAGCCCAGCCAATGGAAACAGCTCTAATTCTAGCCCTGGTCCTCTGTAGAATTACCAGTCCATCCCAGCACAGATTAGGGTTGCATGCTGAAACACACTTGTCACTGAATCAGCTTCAACTTTGCTCAGCAAGCATGTGAGAGGGTGATAACAGGCGTCTGATGTTTGCTGTGTTGGGGTTTAGGGCTCTTCTCTGCCCTGGTCCTCCAGATCATATGCTCTCTCCGTGAGTTTGGCTGTTTGCTCAGAGCACAGGGAACAAATAGCATCCTATAAACATGATCCCTGTTACTGTCCTCAAACACCACTATTTCCAAATGATATGTCAAATGTACAAAGAAATCTGTTGACTCCATATCATCATTCAGTACAGAAATGCGATGATACAGCATGTCAAACAAGCTAGCTGACTATTCTCCCTCCTCCCCCCGGCTACCATCCTCCTGGTCTGTGTCTCTCTATACCAGTATGCAGTCAAGGTTGGTGCCATTAAGTTGAACCTCTGTAGCCTGGCCATCTGCTAACAACCCCATTCATATGAAAATTAGATACATTTTCCTCCAGAAAAAGTTCCCAAGAACCCTGATGCATATTTTATGCACCATGTGCTTTTGTAGAATGATCAACTGAAATTGAATTGGTTTGGACATTACTGTTTAAAATGTTTAACATTCCCTAGAGAGGGAAAGGTGGATCTGGCAGCTGTGTCTAACTGAGTCCTGTAATACTGTAAGTATTAAACTTTACTGGAACCAAGAACTTGTGAGACAGACAAAAGGATCAGTCACCTCTATTCATACACTATAGAGAGGACAGGAGAGGAGAGGAGAGGAGAGGAGAGGAGAGGAGAGGAGAGGAGAGGAGAGGAGAGGAGAGGAGAGGAGAGGAGAGGAGAGGAGAGGAGAGGAGAGGAGAGGAGAGGAGAGGAGAGGAGAGGAGAGGAGAGGAGAGGAGAGGAGAGGAGAGGAGGAGGGGAGGGGAGGAAAGGAGAGGAGAGGAGAAGAAGAGAAGAGAAGAGAGGAAAGGGGGAGGAGGAGTGGGGAGGGTAGCCACAGAATATTATAATAACAACGCTAGCTATATTCCATCGCTACTTTGCCATATGGCTTTTCTAGATTCATTGACATGACACTGGCATACGACCCCTACATCAGAGAGCAGGGGAGGGAGGGGAGGGACGGGGGAGGGCTGAGGACATGGCACAATGAATGAAACATTAACCCTTTGTCTGTCTGCACTAAAGTCATTAAATTATCCTATTTCCGGCAGATCTGATTCCAGGATATATTTATTCAGGCTGTAATTGTCTCCGTGATATTCAAGCTGAGAGGATCTCTGACTGACACCAGCTGTTTTCTCTGACATAATGAGATTAGGACTGGATAGGGCCAGATAGAGCTGGTTGGATGGTTAAACACGGAGGGAGGAAGAGGAGCAGGCCACTGAATGGTTCAACAGGGAGGATGGAGAAAGAGGAGCAGGCCACTGAATGGTTCAACAGGGAGGATGGAGGAAGAGGAGCAGGTCACTGAATGGTTCAACAAGAAGCAGGGAAGAGGAGTAGGACACTGAATGGTTCAACATGGAGGAGGGAAGAGGAGCAGGCCACTGAATGGTTCAACAGGGAGGATGGAGGAAGAGGAGCAGGCCACTGAATGTTTCAACATGGAGGAGGGAGGAAGATGAGCAGGCCACATAATGGTTCAACAGGGAGGAGGGAAGAGGAGCAGGCCACTGAATGGTTCAACAAGGAGGAGGGAGGAAGAGCAGGCCACTGAATGGTTCAACATGGAGGAGGGAGGAAGAGGAGTAGGCCACAGAATGGTTCAACAGGGAGGAGGGAAGAGGAGCAGGCCACTGAATGGTTCAACAGGGAGGATGGAGGAAGAGGAGCAGGCCACTGAATGTTTCAACATGGAGGAGGGTAGAGGAGCAGGCCACTGAATGGTTCAACATGGAGGAGGGAGGAAGAGGAGCAGGCCACTGAATGGTTCAACAGGGAGGAGGGAAGAGGAGCAGGCCACTGATTGGTTCAACAGGGAGGAGGGAGGAAGAGGAGCAGACCACTGAATGGTTCAACAGGGAGGATGGTAGAGGAGCAGGCCACTGAATGGTTCAACAAGGAGGAGGGAGGAAGAGGAGCAGGCCACTGAATGGTTCAACAAGGAGAAGGGAAGAGGAGCAGGCCACTGAATGGTTCAACAAGGAGGAGGGAGGAAGAGGAGCAGGCCACTGAATGGTTCAACAAGGAGGAGGGGAGAGGAGCAGGGCACTGAATGGTTCAACAGGGAGGAGGGAAGAGGAGCGGGCCACTGAATGGTTCAACAAGGAGGAGGGAAGAAGAGCAGGCCACTGAATGGTTCAACAAGGAGGAGGGAGGAAGAGGAGCAGGCTACTGAATGGTTCAACATGGAGGAGGGTAGAGGAGCAGGCCACTGAATGGTTCAACAAGGAGGAGGGAGGAAGAGGAGCAGGCCACTGAATGGTTCAACAAGGAGGAGAGTAGAGGAGCAGGCCACTGAATGGTTCAACAAGGAGGAGGAAGGAAGAGGAGCAGGCCACTGAATGTTTCAACAAGGAGGAGGGTAGAGGAGCAGGCCACTGAATGGTTCAACAAGGAGGAGGGAGGAAGAGGAGCAGGCCACTGAATGGTTCAACAAGGAGAAGGGAAGAGGAGCAGGCCACTGAATGGTTCAACAAGAAGCAGGGAAGAGGAGAAGGACACTGAAAGGTTCAACATGGAGAAGGGAAGAGGAGCAGGCCACTGAATGGTTCAACATGGAGGGAGGAAGAGGAGCAGGTCACTGAATGGTTCAACAAGGAGAAGGGAAGAGGAGCAGGCCACTGAATGGTTCAACAAGAAGCAGGGAAGAGGAGCAGGACACTGAAAGGTTCAACATGGAGAAGGGAAGAGGAGCAGGCCACTGAATGGTTCAACAAGGAGGAGGGAGGAAGAGGAGCAGGCCACTGAATGGTTCAACAAGGAGGAGGGTAGAGGAGCAGGCCACTGAATGGTTCAACAAGGAGGAGGAAGGAAGAGGAGCAGGCCACTGAATGTTTCAACAAGGAGGAGGGTAGAGGAGCAGGCCACTGAATGGTTCAACAAGGAGGAGGGAGGACGAGGAGCAGGCCACTGAATGGTTCAACAAGGAGAAGGGAAGAGGAGCAGGCCACTGAATGGTTCAACAAGAAGCAGGGAAGAGGAGCAGGACACTGAAAGGTTCAACATGGAGAAGGGAAGAGGAGCAGGCCACTGAATGGTTCAACATGGAGGGAGGAAGAGGAGCAGGTCACTGAATGGTTCAACAGGGAGGATGAAGGAAGAGGAGCAGGCCACAGAATGGTTCAACAAAGAGGAGAGAGGAAGAGCAGGCCACTGAATGGTTCAACAAGGAGGAGTGGGGAAGAGGAGCAGGCCACTGAATGGTTAAACATGGAGGAGGGTAGAGGAGCAGGCCACTGAATGGTTCAACAAGGAGGAGGGAGGAAGAGGGCAGGCCACTGAATGGTTCAACAAGGAGGAGGGTAGAGGAGCAGGCCACTGAATGGTTCAACAAGGAGGAGGGAGGAAGAGGAGCAGGCCACTGAATGGTTCAACAAGGAGGAGGGGTAGAGGAGCAGGCCACTGAATGGTTCAACAAGGAGGAGGGAGGAAGAGGAGCAGGCCACTGAATGGTTCAACAAGGAGGAGGGAGGAAGAGCAGGCCACTGAAAGGTTCAACAAAAAGGAGGGGGGAAGAGGAGCAGGCCACTGAATGGTTCAACAAGGAGGAGGGAGGAAGAGCATGCCACTGAATGGTTCAACAAGGAGGAGGGGGGAAGAGGAGCAGACCACTGAATTGTTCAACAAGGAGAAGGGAAGAGGAGCAGGCCACTGAATGGTTCAACAAGAAGGAGGGAAGGTGAGCAGGACACTGAATGGTTCAACAGGGAGGAGGGAGGAAGAGGAGCAGCTCACTGAATGGTTCAACAAGGAGGAGAAAAGAGGAGCAGGCCACTGAATGGTTCAACAGGGAGGAGGGAGGAAGAGGAGCAGCTCACTGAATGGTTCAACAAGGAGGAGGAAAGAGGAGCAGGCCACTGAATGGTTCAACAGGGAGGAGGGAGGAAGAGGAGCAGCTCACTGAATGGTTCAACAAGGAGGAGGAAAGAGGAGCAGGCCACTGAATGGTTCAACAGGGAGGAGGGAGGAAGAGGAGCAGCTCACTGAATGGTTCAACAAGGAGGAGGAAAGAGTAGCAGGCCACTGAATGGTTCAACAGGGAGGAGGGAAGAGGAGTAGGGCACTGAATGGTTCAATAAGGAGGAGGGAGGAAGAGGAGCAGGTCACTGAATGGTTCAACATGGAGGATGGAGGAGAGAGGAGCAGGCCACTGAATGGTTCAAACATGGAGGGAGGAGGAAGAGGAGCAGGCCACTGAATGGTTCAACAAGGAGGAGGGTAGAGGAGCAGGCCACTGAATGGTTCAACAAGGAGGAGGGAGGAAGAGGAGCAGGCCACTGAATGGTTCAACAAGGAGGAGGGAAGAGGAGCAGGCCACTGAATGGTTCAACAAGAAGCAGGGAAGAGGAGCAGGACACTGAAAGGTTCAACATGGAGGAGGGAAGAGGAGCAGGCCACTGAATGGTTCAACATGGAGGAGGAAGAAGAGGAGCAGGCCACTGAATGGTTCAACAGGGAGGATGGAGGAAGAGGAGCAGGCCACTGAATGGTTCAACAGGGAGGAGGGAAGAGGAGCAGGCCACTGAATGGTTCAACAAAGAGGAGAGAGGAAGAGCAGGCCACTGAATGGTTCAACAAGGAGGACTGGGGAAGAGGAGCAGGCCACTGAATGGTTCAAACATGGAGGATGGAGGAAGAGGAGCAGGCCACTGAATGGTTCAACAAGGAGGAGGGAGGAAGAGGAGCAGGCCACTGAATGGTCAACAAGGAGGAGGGAAGAGAGAGCAGGCCACTGAATGGTTCAACAAGGAGGAGGGAGGAAGAGGAGCAGGCCACTGAATGGTTCAACAAGGAGGAGGGAAAGAGGAGCAGGCCACTGAATGGTTCAACAAGGAGGAGGGAGGAAGAGGAGCAGGCCACTGAATGGTTCAACAAGGAGGAGGGGGGAAGAGGAGCAGGCCACTGAAAGGTTCAACAAGGAGGAGGGGGGAAGAAGAGGAGCAGGCCACTGAATGGTTCAACAAGGAGGAGGGAGGAAGAGAGGAGCAGGCCACTGAATGGTTCAACAAGGAGGAGGGGGGAAGAGGAGCAGACCACTGAATGGTTTCAACAAGGAAGCAGGAAGAGGAGCAGGCCACTGAATGGTTCAACAAGAAGGAGGAAAGAGGAGCAGGCCACTGAATGGTTCAACATGGAGGGAGGAAGAGGAGCAGCTCACTGAATGGTTCAACAAGGAGGAGAAAAGAGGAGCAGGCCACTGAATGGTTCAACAGGGAGGAGGGAGGAAGAGGAGCAGGCTCACTGAATGGTTCAACAAGGAGGAGGGAAGAGGAGCAGGCCACTGAATGGTTCAGGCCAGGGAGGAGGGAGGAGGAGGAGCAGCTCACTGAATGGTCAACAAGGAGGAGGAAGAGAGGAGCAGGCCACTGAATGGTTCAACAAGGGAGGAGGGAGGGAGAAGAGCAGCCACTGAATGGTTCAACAAGGAGGGAGGAGGAAGAGGAGCAGGCCACTGAATGGTTCAACAAGGGAGGAGGGAGAACAAGAAGAAGAGCAGGCCACTGAATGGTTTCAACAAGGAGGAGGGAGGAAGAGGAGCAGGTCACTGAATGGTTCAACATGGAGGATGGAGGAAGAGGAGCAGGCCACTGAATGGTTCAACAGGAGGGAGGGAAGAGGAGCAGGCCACTGAATGGTTCAACAAGGAGGAGAGGGAAGAGGAGCAGGCCACTGAATGGTTCAACAGGGAGGATGGAGGAAGAGGAGCAGGCCACTGAATGGTTTAAACAGGGAGGAGGGAGGGAAGAGGAGCAGGCCACTGAATGGTTCAACAAGAAGGAGGAAGAGGAGGCAGCAGGCCACTGAATGGTTCAACAAGGAGGAGGGAAGAGGAGCAGGCCACTGAATGGTTCAACAGGGAGGAGGGGAGGAAGAGGAGCAGGCCACTGAATGGTTCAACATGGAGGAGGGTAGAGGAGCAGGCCACTGAATGGTTCAACAGGGAGGAGGGAAGAGGAGCAGGCCACTGAATGGTTCAACAGGGAGGAGGGAGGGGAGGAAGAGCAGGCCACTGAATGGTTCAACAAGGAGGAGGGGGGAAGAGGAGCAGGCCACTGAATGTTTCAACAAGGAGGAGGGAGGAAGAGGAGCAGCTCACTGAATGGTTCAACAAGGGGAGGGGGGAAGAGGAGCAGGCCACTGAATGGTTCAACAAGGAGGAGGAAAGAGGAGCAGCTCACTGAATGGTTCAACAAGGAAGGAGGAAGAGTGAGCAGCCACTGAATGGTTCAACAGGGGAGGAGGGAGGAAGAGGAGCAGGCTCACTGAATGGTTCAACAAGGAGGAGGGTAGAGGAGCAGGCCACTGAATGGTTCAACAGGAGGAGGAGGGAAGAGGAGCAGCAGGCACTGAATGGTTCAACAAGGAGGAAGGAAAGAGGAGCAGGCCACTGAATGGTTCAACAGGGAAGCAGGGAAGAGGAGCAGGCTCACTGAAATGGTTCAACAAGGAGGAGGGAAGAGTAGCAGGCCACTGAATGGTTCAACAGGGAGGAGGGAAGAGGAGCAGGTCACTGAATGGTTCAACAGGGAGGAGGGAGGAAGAGGAGCAGGCCACTGAATGGTTCAACAAAGAGGGAGGAGGAAGAGGAGCAGGCCACTGAATGGTTCAACAAGGAGGAGTGGGGAAGAGGAGCAGGCCACTGAATGGTTAAACAAGGAGGAGGGAAGAGGAGCAGGCCACTGAATGGTTCAACAAGGAGGAGGGAGGAAGAGGAGCAGGCCACTGAATGGTTCAACAAGGAGGAGGAGGGGAAGAGGAGCAGGCCACTGAATGGTTCAACAAGGAGGAGGGAGGAAGAGGAGCAGGCCACTGAATGGTTCAACAAGGAGGAGGGAAGAGGAGCAGGCCACTGAATGGTTCAACAGGGAGGATGGAGGAAGAGGAGCAGGCCACTGAATGGTTCAACAAGGAGGAGGGAAGAGGAAGAGCAGGCCACTGAATGGTTCAACAAGGAGGAGGGGGGAAGAGGAGCAGGCCACTGAATGGTTCAACAAGGAGGAGGGAGGAAGAGCAGGCCACTGAATGGTTCAACAAGGAGGAGGGGGGAAGAGGAGCAGGCCACTGAATGGTTTCAACAAGGAGGGAAGGGAAGAGGAGCAGGCCACTGAATGGTTCAACAAGAGGAGGGAAGGGAGCAGGACACTGAATGGTTCAACAGGGAGGAGGAAGGAAGAGGAGCAGCTCACTGAATGGTTCAACAAGGAGGAGGAAAGAGGAAGAGGAGCAGGCCACTGAATGGTTCAACAGGGAGGAGGGAGGAAGAGGAGCAGCTCACTGAATGGTTCAACAAGGAGGAGGAGGAAAGAGGAGCAGGCCACTGAATGGTTCAACAGGGAGGAGGGAGGAAGAGGAGCAGGCTCACTGAAATGGTTCAACAAGGAGGAGGAAAGAGGAGCAGGCCACTGATGGTTCAACAGGGAGGAGGGAGGAAGAGGAGCAGCTCACTGAATGGTTCAACAAGGAGGAGGGGGGGAGAGGAGCAGGGCCACTGAATGGTTCAACACAGGGAGGAGGGAAGAGGAGTAGGGCACTGAATGGTTCAATAAGGAGGAGGGAGGAAGAGGAGCAGGTCACTGAATGGTTCAACATGGAGGATGGAGGAAGAGGAGCAGGCCACTGAATGGTTCAACAAGGAGGAGGAAGGAAGAGGAGCAGGCCACTGAATGGTTTCAACAAGGAGGGAGGTAGAGGAGTAGGCCACTGAATGGTTCAACAAGGAGAAGAGGAGGAAGAGGAGCAGGCCACTGAATGGTTCAACAAGGGAGGAGAGGAGGAAGAGGAGCAGGCCACTGAATGGTTCAACAAGAAGCAGGGAAGAGGAGCAGGACACTGAAAGGTTCAACATGGAGAAGGGAAGAGGAGCAGGCCACTGAATGATTCAACATGGAGGGAGGAAGAGGAGCAGGTCACTGAATGGTTCAACAGGGAGGATGAAGGAAGAGGAGCAGGCCACAGAATGGTTCAACAGGGAGGAGGGAAGAGGAGCAGGCCACTGAATGGTTCAACAAGGAGGAGGGAGGAAGAAGAGCAGGCCACTGAATGGTTCAACAAGGAGGACTGGGGAAGAGGAGCAGGCCACTGAAATGGTTCAACATGGAGGAGGAGGGGAGAGGAGCAGGCCACTGAATGGTTCAACAAGGAGGAGGGAGGAAGAGAGCAGGCCACTGAATGGTTCAACAAGGAGGAGGGTAGAGGAGCAGGCCACTGAATGGTTCAACAAGGAGGAGGGAGGAAGAGGAGCAGGCCACTGAATGGTTCAACAAGGAGGAGGGTAGAGGAGCAGGCCACTGAATGGTTCAACAAGGAGGAGGGGGGGAAGAGGAGCAGGCCACTGAATGGTTCAACAAGGAGGAGGGAGGAAGAGGAGCAGGCCACTGAAAGGTTCAACAGGGAGGATAGGGAAGAGGAGCAGGCCACTGAATGGTTCAACAATGGAGGAGGAGGAAGAAGAGGGCCAATGAATGGTTCAACAAGGAGGAGGGGGAAGAGGAGCAGACCACTGAATTGTTCAACAAGGAGGATGGGGAAGAGGAGCAGGCCACTGAATGGTTCAACAAGGAGGAGGGGGAAGAGGAGCAGGACACTGAATGGTTCAACAGGGAGGAGGGAGGAAGAGGAGCAGCTCACTGAATGGTTCAACACAAGGAGGAGAAAAGAGGAGCAGGCCACTGAATGGTTCAACAAGGAGGAGGGAGGAAGAGGAGCAGCTCAACTGAATGGTTCAACAAAGGAGGAGGAAAGAGAGCAGGCCACTGAATGGTTCAACAGGGAGGAGGGGGAAGAGGAGCAGGCTCACTGAATGGTTCAACAAGGAGGAGGAAAGAGGAGCAGGCCACTGAATGGTTCAACAGGGAGGAGGGAGGAAAGAAGAGCAGCTCACTGAATGGTTCAACAAGGAGGAGGAGGAAAGAGTAGCAGGCCACTGAATGGTTCAACAAGGAGGAGGGAAGAGGAGGAGGGCACTGAATGGTTCAATAAGGAGGAGGGAGGAAGAGGAGCAGGTCACTGAATGGTTCAACATGGAGGATGGAGGAAGAGGAGCAGGCCACTGAATGGTTCAACATGGAGGGAGGAAGAGGAGCAGGTCACTGAATGGTTCAACAAGGAGGAGGGAAGAGGAGCAGGCCACTGAATGGTTCAACAGGGAGGATGGAGGAAGAGGAGCAGGCCACTGAATGGTTCAACAGGGAGGATTGAGGAAGAGGAGCAGGCCACTGAATGGTTCAACAAGAAGCAGGGAAGAGGAGCAGGATACTGAATGGTTCAACATGGAGGAGGGAAGAGGAGCAGGCCACTGAATGGTTCAAAAGGGAGGATGGAGGAAGAGGAGCAGGCCACTGAATGGTTCAACATGGAGGAGGGAGGAAGAGGAGCAGGACACTGAATGGTTCAACATGGAGGAGGGAAGAGGAGCAGGCCACTGAATGGTTCAACAGGGAGGAGGGAGGAAGAGGAGCAGCTCACTGAATGGTTCAACAAGGAGGAGGAAAGAGGAGCAGGCCACTGAATGGTTCAACAGGGAGGAGGGAGGAAGAGGAGCAGCTCACTGAATGGTTCAACAAGGAGGAGGAAAGAGGAGCAGGCCACTGAATGGTTCAACAGGGAGGAGGGAGGAAGAGGAGCAGCCACTGAATGGTTCAACAAGGAGGAGGAAAGAGTAGCAGGCCACTGAATGGTTCAACAGGGAGGAGGGAAGAGGAGTAGGGCACTGAATGGTTCAATAAGGAGGAGGGAGGAAGAGGAGCAGGTCACTGAATGGTTCAACATGGAGGATGGAGGAAGAGGAGCAGGCCACTGAATGGTTCAACATGGAGGAGGAAGAGGAGCAGGTCACTGAATGGTTCAACAAGGAGGAGGGAAGAGGAGCAGGCCACTGAATGGTTCAACAAGGAGGAGGGAGGAAGAGGAGCAGGCCACTGAATGGTTCAACAGGGAGGATTGAGGAAGAGGAGCAGGCCACTGAATGGTTCAACAAAAAGCAGGGAAGAGGAGCAGGATACTGAATTGTTCAACATGGAGGAGGGAAGAGGAGCAGGCCACTGAATGGTTCAAAAAGGGAGGAGGGAGGAAGAGGAGCAGGCCACTGAAAGGGTTCAACCACGGAAAGGAGGGAAGAGGAGCAGGCCACTGAATGGTTCAACATGGAGGGAGGAAGAGGAGCAGGCCACTGAATGGTTCAACAAGGAGGGGAGGGAAAGCAGGGAAGTTCAGACGGGGAGGAAAAAGGAGCAGCAGGTCACTGAATGGTTCAAACAGGAGGATGGGAGGAAGAGGAGCAGGCCACTGAATGGTTCAACAGGGAGGATGGAGGAAGAGGAGCAGGCCACTGAATGTTTCAACATGGAGGAGGGGGAAGAGGAGCAGGCCACATAATGGTTCAACAGGGAGGAGGGAAGAGGAGGAGCAGGCCACTGAATGGGTTCAACATGGAGGAGGGAGAGGAGCAGGCAGGCCCACTGAATGGTTCAACAAGGAGGAGCAGCCACTGAATGGTTCAAACAAAGAGGGAGGAGCAGGCCACTGAATGGTTCAACAAGGAGGAGGAGGGAAGAGGAGCAGGCCACTGAATGGTTCAACAAGGAGGAGGGAGGAAGAGGAGCAGGCCACTGAATGGTTTCAACAAGAGGAGGGAGGGAAAGAGGAGCAGGCCACTGAATGGTTCAACAAGGAGAAGGGAAGAGGGAGCAGGCCACTGAAAGGTTCAACATGGAGGGAGGGAAGAGGAGCAGGCCACTGAATGGTTCAACAAGAGGAGGAGGAGAAGAGGAGCAGGTCACTGAATGGTTCAACAAGGAGAAGGGAAGAGGAGCATGGACACTGAATGGTTCAACATGGGAGAAGGGAAGAGGAGCAGGAAGAGGCACTGCACTGAATGGTTCAACAAGGAGGAGGGGAAGAGGAGCAGGCCACTGAATGGTTCAACAATGGAGGGAGGAGGGTTCAAACAAGAGGAAGCATGAAGAGGAGCAGGCCACTGAATGGTTCAACAAGGAGGAGGGAGGAGGGAAGAGGAGCAGCCACTGAAGGCCAACTGTCAAATGGTTCAACAAGGATGGAGGAGGGAGCAGGCCAAGAGGAGCAGGCCACTGAATGGTTCAACAAGGAGAAAGGGAAGAGGAGCAGGCCACTGAATGGGTTCAACAAGGAGGAGGGAGAGAGGAGCAGGCCACTGAATGGTTTCAACAAGGAGAAGGGAAGAGGAGGAGCAACTGAATGGTTCAACTGAAAGGCAGGAGGAAGGAGGAGAGGTAGAAGCCCCAGCATCACCATCCCCAACCGAGGCCAACCGTGAAGCAGGAGGTGGAAAGGTTGGTTCTTTAGGAATGCTTTTCTGCAAACACAGGACGACTGTTCCGTATTGAGGGGGGAGAGGAGCAGGGCACATGTTTCAACAGGGAGGATGAAGGAAGAGGGAGCAGGCCACATAAGGTTTCAACAGGGAGGAGGGAAGAGGAGCAGGCCACTGAATGGTTCAACAAAGAGGAGAGAGGAAGAGCAGGCCAAAGTCTGTATTGCCCAGTGACAGCCCCGAAACCTGAAGGATCTGGAGAAGGTCTGTATGGAGGAGTGGGCCAAAATTCTTGCTGCAGTGTGTGCAAACCTGGTCAAGACCTACAGGAAATGTATGATCTCTGTAATTGCAAACAAAGGTTTCTGTTCCAAATATTAAGTTCTGCTTTCTGATGTATCAAATACTTACAGTGGGGGAAAAAAGTATTTAGTCAGCCACGAATTGTGCAAGTTCTCCCACTTAAAAAGATGAGAGAGGCCTGTAATTTTCATCAACTATGACAGACAAAATGAGATTTTTTTTTCTCCAGAAAATCACATTGTAGGATTTTTTATGAATTTATTTGCAAATTATGGTGGAAAATAAGTATTTGGTCAATAACAACAGTTTCTCAATACTTTGTTATATACCCTTTGTTGGCAATGACACAGGTCAAACGTTTTTTGTAAGTCTTCACAAGGTTTTTCACACACTGTTGCTGGTATTTTGGCCCATTCCTCCATGCAGATCTCCTCTAGAGCAGTGATGTTTTGGGGCTGTCGCTGGCAAACACGGACTTTCAACTCCCTCCAAAGATTTTCTATGGGGTTGAGATCTGGAGACTGGCTAGGCCACTCCAGGACTTCTTACGAAGCCACTCCTTCATTGCCCGGGCGGTGTGTTTGGGATCATTGTCATGCTGAAAGACCCAGCCACGTTTCATCTTCAATGCCCTTGCTGATGGAAGGAGGTTTTTCACTCAAAATCTCACGATACATGGCCCCATTCATTCTTTCCTTTACACGGATCAGTCGTCCTGGTCCCTTTGCAGAAAAAAACAGCCCCAAAGCATGATGTTTCCACCCCCATGCTTCACAGTAGGTATGGATGCAACTCAGCATTATTTGTCCTCCAAACACGACGAGTTGAGTTTTTACCAAAAAGTTCTATTTTGGTTTCATCTGACCATATGACTTTCTCCCAATCCTCTTCTGGATCATCCAAATGCACTCTAGCAAACTTCAGACGGGCCTGGACATGTACTGGCTTAAGCAGGGGGACACGTCTCGCACTGCAGGATTTGAGTCCCTGGCGGCGTAGTGTGTTACTGATGGTAGGCTTTGTTACTTTGGTCCCAGCTCTCTGCAGGTCATTCACTAGGTCCCCCTGTGTGGTTCTGGGATTTTTGCTCACCGTTCTTGTGATCATTTTGACCCCACGGGTGAGATCTTGCGTGGAGCCCCAGATCGAGGGAGATTATCAGTGGTCTTGTATGTCTTCCATTTCCTAATAATTGCTCCCACAGTTGATTTCTTCAAACCAAGCTGCTTACCTATTGCAGATTCAGTCTTCCCAGCCTGGTGCAGGTCTACAATTTTGTTTCTGGTGTCCTTTGACAGCTCTTTGGTCTTGGCCATAGTGGAGTTTGGAGTGTGACTGTTTGAGGTTGTGGACAGGTGTCTTTTATACAGATAACAAGTTCAAACAGGTGCCATTAATACAGGTAACGAGTGGAGGACAAAGGAGCCTCTTAAAGAAGAAGTTACAGGTCTGTGAGAGCCAGAAATCTTGCTTGTTTGTAGGTGACCAAATACTTATTTTCCACCATAATTTGCAAATAAATTCATAAAAAATCCTACAATGTGATTTTCTGGATTTTTTTTCCTCAATTTGTCTGTCATAGTTGACGTGTACCTATGATGAAAATTACAGGCCTCTCTCATCTTTTTAAGTGGGAGAACTTGCACAATTGGTGGCTGACTAAATACTTTTTTTCCCCACTGTATGTCATGCAATAAAATGCAAATTAATTACTTAAAAATCATACAATGTGATTTTCTGGATTTTTTAAGTGTACCTATGATAAAAATTACAGACCTCTACATGCTTTGTAAGTAGGAAAACCTGCAAAATCGGCAGTGTATCAAATACTTGTTCTCTCCACTGTATATGGAGGATACAACCATCCCACCTCTGCAGATTTTTCTCTGAAGAGACAGAATCATTAGATCAAATGGATGCTGTTAAGAGATAGATGGGAGGGGTTGAGTGGAGCTGAAAGGGGGGATTAAAAACAACAAGATAACTAATGTAAAATAAACTGTATTCGTAAAATGTATATAGGTTCAGAACTTTTGTGAAACAACACAGTTAAAAATATATGATAAAAATACAAATAAAACTGGATGGGCTTCAGAGATAGATGAGAGGGGTTGAATGTAGCTGGGATTAAAGACAAACAAAGAATAGCTATTGTAAAATACATAGTGTCCGTAAAATGTATATAGTATGTATAAGCTGGAAGTAGAAGCCTAAGTGTTGTTGTCCATTAGTTTACTCCAATTAGGAGAGGGGTGCTAGGGTTAGGGGAAAATAATATTGGACATTTTGTTTTACAACTAAAATAAAAAATATAAATATAATAAACGCTGAGGTCCTTCACAGTTTTATTTTAGACGACTGTACAACCATCTAGATTAATTGTCAGATCAAACAGCAGATCACTTTGTTTCTTGGGACCTAGAACTAGCATCTCTGTTTTGTCCGAGTTTAAAAGTTTAAAAGGTTGACACCATTCACTTCCTTATGTCTGAAACACAGGCTTCCAGGGTAGACAATTTTGGGGCTTCACCACGTTTCATCAAAATGTACAGCTGTGTGTCGTCCGCATAGCAGTGAAAGTTGACATTGTGTTTCCGAATGACATCACCAAGAGATAGAATATATAGTGAAAACAATGGTGGTCCTAATACGGAACCTTGAGGAACACCAAAACTTACAATTGATTTGTCAGAGGACAAACCATCCACAGAGATGAACTGATATCTTTCCGACAGATAAGATCTAAACCAGGCAAGGACGTATCCGTGTAGACCAATTAGGGTTTCCAATCTCTCCAAAATAATGTGGGGATCGATGGTGTCAAAGGCGGCACAAAGGTCTAGGAGCATGAGGACACATGCAGAGCCTTGGTCTGACGTCATTAAAAGGTCATTTACCACCTTCACACGAGTGCAGTCTCAGTACTATGATGGGGTCTAAAACCAGACTGGAGCGTTTCATATACCTTATTTGTCTTCAGGAAGGCAGTAAGTTGCTGCACAATAGCTTTTTTTTTTTTTTTGGAGAGGAATGGGAGATTCGATATAGGCCGGTCGTTTTTTACATTTTCTGGGTGAAGGTTTTACTTTTTCAGGAGAGCCTCTATTACTGCCACTGTTAGTGTGTTTGGTTCACATCCAGAGGATAGTGAGCCATTTATTATGTTCAACATAGGAGGGCCAAGCACAGGAAGTAGCTCTTTCAGTAGTTTAGCTGGAATAGGGTCTAGTAGGCAGCTGGAAGAGGCCATGACCATTTTCGTGAATGTTTAGAGAGATCCAGGATTTAAAAGAACTTGAGTGTCTCTATTGATCTTGGGTCCTGACAGTTCTGTGCAAACTCAGGACAACTGAGGTTTGGAGAAATATGCAGATTCAAAGAGGAGTCCCTAATTTGCTTTCTAATGATCATGATCTTTTCGTCAAAGAAGTTAATGAATTCATCACTGCTGAAGTGAAGGCTGTCCTCTCTTGGGGAATGCTGCTTTTTAGTTAGATTTGGAAAAGTATCAAAAATACATTTTGGATTGTTTTTATTCTCCTCAATCAGGTTGGAAAAGTAAGCTGATCGTGCAGCACGATACTGTCTTTCCAAGCTAGTCGGAAGACTTCCAGTTTGGTGGAGCGCCATTTCTGTTCCAATTTTCTGGAAGCTTGCTTCAGGGCTCTGTTTTTTTTCTGTATACCAGGGAGCTAATTTCTTGTGACTAATGTTTTTTGTTTTTAGAGGTGAGACTGCATCTAAGGTATTACGCAAGGTTAAATTTAGATTTTCGGTTCGGTGGTTAACTGATTTTTGTACTCCGACATCCTTGGGTAGGTGGAGGGAGTCTAGAAGGGCATCTGGGAATCTTTGAGTTGTTCGAGAATTTATAGCACAGCTTTTGATAATCCTTGGTTGGCATTAAGTAGTCCTATTTTGAGTTGTGAGGTATTATCATGGTCTCTTTCAAAAATGACAGGGATGGAAGAGGTCTTTATTCCAGTGAGATTGCTAAGGCGAACACCGTCATGTTTAGATTTTCCCGACCTAGATGGAGGCACAGACACAGTCTCAATGGGGAAAACTAAGCTGACTACACTGACTGTGCTAGTGCCAGACTACACTAAGCTGGCAGGCTGGCTAACAGGCTGCTGCCTGGCATGTACCCTATCTCATTGTGGAGCTAGAGGAGTTAGAGCCCTGGCTATGTTCATAGATAAGATGAGAGCACCCCTCCAGCTCGGATGGAGTCCGTCACTCCTCAGCAGGCCAGTCTTGGTCTTGTTTGTGGGTGAGTTTCAGAAAGAGGGCCAATTATCTACAAATTCTATATTTTGGGAAGGGGCAGAAAACAGTTGTCTGCTGTAGAGCTCATCACTCCCCCTAACTGAGAGGGGGCCAGAGACAATTACTCAATGCTTACGCATCTTTGTAGCTGATTTACATTCTGAAGCTATGTTGCGCTTGGTGACCTCTGACTGTTTCACCCTAACATCGTTGGTGCCGACGTGGATAACGATATCTCTATACTCTCTACACTCGCCAGTTTTAGCCTTATCAAGCACCATCTTCAGATTTGCCTTTACATTGGTAGCCCTGCCCCCTGGTAAACAGTGTATGATCGGTTGATGATTATTTTTAAGTCTAATATTGCAGGAAATTGAGTTGCACCGGTTGAGCATGCTGGCAGCATTTCTTTCCAGAAGCCTTGAGAAAATTGTCCGGCTGCAGGGACTGTGCTGGGGGATACGACTATCTGTACTTACTGGGAGTACAGACACTGTTTCATCCTTTCCTACACTTACACTACAGGTCAAAGGTTTGGACACACCTACTCATTCAAGGGTTTTTCTTAATTTTTATTATTTTCTACATTGTAGAATAATAGTGAAGACGTCAAAACAATGAAATAACACATATGGAATCATGTAGTAACCAAAAAAGTGTTAAACAAATACTTATATTTGAGATTCTTAAAATAGCCACCCTTTGCCTTGATGACAGCTCTGCACACTCTTGGCATTCTCTCAACCAGCTTCATTAGATAGTCACCTGGAATGCATTTCAATTAACAGGTGTGCCTTCTTAAAGGTTAATTTGTGGAATTTATTTCCTTCATAATGCGTTTGTGCCAATTAGTTGTGTTATGACAAGGTGTGAGGGTATAAAGACCGTCCATATTACGGCAAGAACAGCTCGAATAAGCAAAGAGAAACAACAGTCCATCATTACTTTAAAACATGAAGGTCAGTCAATACGGAACATTTCAAGAACTTTGAAAGTTTCTTCAAGTGCAGTCGCAAAAACAATCAAGCGCTATGATGAAACTGGCTCTCATGAGGACCGCCACAGGAAAGGAATACCCAGAGTTACCTCTGCTGCAGAGGATAAGTTCATTAGAGTTACCAGCCTCAGAAATTGCAGCCCAAATAAATGCTTCACAGAGTTTAAGTAACAGACTCATCTCAACATCAACTGTTCAGAGGAGACTGTGAATCAGGCCTTCATGGTCGAATTGCTGCAAAGAAACCACTACTAAAGGACACCAATAATAAGAAGAGCCCTGCTTGGGCCAAGAAACACGAGCAATTAGACCGGTGGAAATTTGTCCTTTGGTCTGCAGTCCAAATTTGAGATTTTTGTTTCCAACCGCCGTGGCTTTGTGAGACGCGGTGTGGGTGAACAGATGATCTCCGCATGTGAACGGATGATCTTCCACTCCGTAAAGCATGGAGTAAGTCAAAACTGTTCGCTGCTCTGGCACCCCAATGGTGGAACAAGCTCCCTCACGACGCCAGGACAGCGGAGTCACTCACCACCTTCCGGAGACATTTGAAACCCCACCTCTTTAAGGAATACCTGGGATAGGATTAAGGAATCCTTCTACCCCCCCCCCCCCCCCCCCCCCCCCCCCCAATTGTAAAGTGGTTATCCCACTGGCTATAGGGTGAACGCACCAATTTGTGAGTCGCTCTGGCTAAGAGCATCTGCTAAATGACGTTAATGTGCCCTTGAGCAAGGCACTTAACCCTAATTGCTCCTGTAAGTCGCTCTGGATAAGAGCGTCTGCTAAATGACTAAAATGTAAATGTAAATGAGTAGGAGGTGTTATGGTGTGGGGGTGCTTTGCTAGTAAATCACACTCTCTGTGATTTATTTAGAATTCAAGGTGCACTTAACCAGCATGGCTACCACAGCATTCTGCAGTGAAATGCAATCCCATCTAGTTTGGGCTTAGTGTGACTATCATTTATTTTTCAACAGGACAATGACCCAACACACCTCCAGGCTGTGTAAGGGCTATTTTACCAAGAAGGAGAGTGATGGAGTGCTGCATCAGATGTCCTGGCCTCCACTATCCTAAACCAAATTGAGATGGTTTGGGATGAGTCGGACCGCAGAGTGAAGGAAAAGCAGCCTACAAGTGCTCAGCATATGTGGGAACTCCTTCAAGACTGTTGGAAAAGTCGTATAATAAAGGGCGCATTTGAAAAAGAGACCTAGGTCTCAATATTTCTTCCTTTTTAAAATAAATGTTAAATAAAAATCATCAAAAATAATAAAACACCATGATATTGGCTGCCAATGATTTGAACTTTTAACTTCAAATAACTCTAACTTCACACAAAAGTGACAAGATGAAATCAATTATCAAGACAAAGTCATGATGAGACCAACTCTTGTTACTGAGGGCAGAGAACTGAGAATTTGGAGGTGACTACCAGAAAACTGAAATTAAGAGGGAGGTTCAACACACAAACACAAACAGACCAACTTCACCTGGCACACACACACACACACACACACACACACACACACAGAGAGAGAGACACACGGCCTTCCTCCCACTGGTTTCTAACATCTCTCTGTGTGGTGTAGATGAATAAAACAGTGAATTAATGCTTTTTCAGATGAAAGCTTCACAGAGAGGGAGAGGGCTTCATTAGGACCTGTATTATTGATCAGCTGTTGATCCCTCCATACCAACCTGCTACTTGTCTGGAGGTAAACTGCTTAATAGCTAATTGACCATATTTCAGACACATCAGCATCATCCATGACATTGATATTTTAATATGCATAAGTCCTGCCACCTCATCATTAGATGATTAGATGGACAATATTACAAATAGAAAGGCTTGTGCATAATACAATAGAAACAGACAAGGACTTATAAAATTGATGATTTGTTTTTAGAGCAGAATGTTTAAATATTGCCTTGTTTTTGAAAAAAATAAAACATTTTCATATTCAGTTTTTTATCATGTATTTCATTCATTATTATTTTTGATAATCTATTATGACTACATTAGTTAAAATAACTTCATTCATTATTACGTTCCAGAATAGGAACCTCTGAACATTTCCCCATCAGCTGTGGTGTTGTCTTCCAGACCCTAACCCTTCCAGTGAGTCTGATGTTTAGTGGTAGTGACATGGAGGTCAGTTGTTCCAGAATAGGAACATCTGAACATTTCCCCATCGGCTGTGGTGTTGTCTTCCAGACCCTAACCCTTCCAGTGAGTCTGATGTTTAGTGGTAGTGACATGGAGGTCAGTTGTTCCAGAATAGGAACCTCTGAACGTTTCCTCATTTGCTGTGGTGTTGTCTTCCAAAAACCCTAACCTCTCAGAGTCTGATGTTTTTCCGTTTAGTGACATGGAGGTCAGTTGTTCCAGAATAGGAACCTCTGAACGTTTCCTCATTTGCTGTGGTGTTGTCTCTCAGATGCTATTTTGTTTTCCTGAAGAACAGCTTGCAATGAAACATTCAATGGTTGCTAAGTGGCTAACGCATTTTGTCAGTCTCGGATTGGGCCCATGAAAAATTTATAATAGAAATAATTAATTTTGATTGATGCCTACAGTGGTAAAAACTTGTGTTGTGCATACTAAGTTATTCATGTCCATGCAAATTTCTATTTCACTTACACCCAAAATATCGTCGCTGCATGTTCTATAAATTCTGCAAAACTTTAACTTATGTTCCTGCATGTAGTGAATATGATATGCTTCTCTGCACATTGCAACGTTGTAATTTTAATAGTTTTTAATTTTAAAGTTCTACCATATCATCTAATATGCATATAACCAGAGGTAAACAAGCTTCATTTTGTAACTATTAATCGTCACCTTATTCCTGCCATGTTAGAATGTCACTCTAACGTCCTGCTTGTGTTTGCAGCTTGCTGCTCTGCTCTGTGTTCTAATGATGTTGTACTGATTGTATGGCTGGAGACAACACAACCTAATTGTTATTTAGTTTAATGCTACATCCAGTTCTGTCTCTGCTTCCAGCAGTGTAAGTGAAGGGCTGAAGGTCTAGATGATGTTACCCTGAAGTCATCATACATATATGTTGCATAACATTATTGGATTCAGTCTTCAACAGTAGACGAGTAAAGTTTCACAACAGTGAATATGGTAATGGCATATACCAAGTGTTTTATTATTTCACATTCCAATGACCATGTTGTACATGTGGTCCTCTACAGGCCATAGTTGTTTTGTGTATTGTGTTTTACATTTCCAACTGGATTCATATTACTGAGTAAGGAGGTGAGTAGAATGCACATTGTTATGTGAACAGTGAGGAACAGGAAGTCACCAGAAAGCAGACTGCTACAGCATGTGGCTATCTGATCAACAGTTAGGGTTAGTGTTGAAGAGTAAGGGTTATGGTTGGTGTTGTGTATTGAAGAGTAAGGGTTATGGTTGGTGTTGTGTGTTGAAGAGTAAGGGTTATGGTTGTGTGATCAACCATTAGGGTTATGGTTAGGGTTAGGTTTAGGGTTATGGTTAGGGTTAGCATCAGTTGTCCCACTCCCTCTCCAGCTGAGCCAGGTTCCACAGACATTCCTCCTCCTCCTCCTACTACTCTCCTCTTCCTCCTCCTGATATCCTGAGAGCCACCATGCATTCTGACAACAAATGGATATAAACAACAGAATATGTTTCTCTTCACTCAACACATATTACTAATACATAGTCTGTTGGTTGCATAGCATAAATACTGCACCATCCATCCATTTGTAACGTGCACCAAACATTTGGGAACATATGAAATATGAATCATCATTTATAATGGTCCTTTGTGCTGCTGCTGCACTGGTCTGCTGGGACAGCATTGTTCTCTATGAGACTACCTACATTGAAAAGCTTTCTGTGGGGATTTCTCCTGCTACAAAGAAAATACATTGAATCTGACACTGTGGCTGTAATTAGGCTGCTTGTATCTTTTATGAAGATCAAAGTGTTTTACATCTACACATTGTCACGACTTTCTCCGAAGCTGCCTCCCCTCCTTGTTCGGGCAGGCTTCGGCGTTCGTCGTCACCGGCCTTCTAGCCACTGCCGCTCCATATCTCATCATTCCATTTGTCTTGTCTTGTCAATTACACACACCTGGTTCTTATCCCCTCATTAGTACGTGTATAAGTGTTCCCTCTGCCCCCCTTGTCCTTGTGGGTGATTGTTCATTGTGAGGATTAGTAGCTCGGCTGAGCTAAGTATTTTGTATTGCCAGGGTATTTTCCCCATGTGAATGTTTGTTCCAGTGTGCCTGTTTTGCGCACTGTAGGGTTACGCTGGATTACGGAATAAACCTTGTATACTGTGATTTACCCTCCTGCACCTGACTCCTTCAAATCACGCATCACAGAATCATCACCAACTATGGAGTCAACGGGAGAGGAGCGCATGCCTTGAGTCGTGGCACGGGTCCAGGAGCATTCAACAATGCTAGCCAGCTTGGGAGAAGCGATGGATCGGGTTCTCCATGCCGTCCAACACCTGGAGATGAGAGGACCCGATCTGTCGAGACCAGCCACCCACACCCCAGCACCCAGAGGGATCCATATTTCCCGACCACGGGAGTTCGACGGGACAGCTGCTCTCTGCCAGGGATTCCTCCTCCAACTGGAGCTCTATCTCTCCAGCATCATCCCGGCCCCATCGGACAGCGGGGGAAAATGTGTCCACCCTCGTCTTCTGCCTCTCGGGGAAAGCCCTGGAGTGGGCCAACGTGGTCTGGAACGAAGGAGGAGCCGCGTTGGACAACTACGGAGAGTTCGCTCACCTCTTTCGGGCTGTTTTCGATCACCTGCCCGAAGGTCGAGAGGCGGGCAAGTGGCTGGTCCACCTGAGGCAGGGGACGAGGACTGCGCAGGACTTCGCCTTGGAGTTTCGGACTCTACAGCTGGGTCCAGGTGGAACGAGTGGGCCCTTATCGACCACTTTCGGTGCCACCTGTGGGAGGACGTCCAAAGGGAGCTAGCCTGCCGGGACACCATATTGTCCTTCAAGCAACTGGTGGACATGGCCATCCGTTTGGACAACCTGCTGGCGGACATCCTGGAGTGGGTCTGTCCGTTCCAACCCCGGCCAACTCGGATCACGAGTTGATGGAGCTGGGTGGAGCCACTATCCCAGAGAGCGGAGGACGACAGCGCCAGTGTCACTCATGGTGGCACGAAGGGACATTACACACCCAACAATGTCGTCAGCGTTCTTTTTGGGTCTGGAGGTGGCAGGCAGGGCACTCTCGCATCACCCCAGGTGTATCGAACACCCACACTTGTTCAGAGCCCTCTGCTGCACACTGTACCCTACCCATCCACCTTCCTGATTACATTGTAGTTCCCCAGTGTAAGGCGCTAGTTGATTCAGGCGCAGCTGGGAACTTTATGGACAGGGCTTAGGAATTCTCACTCAGTCTAGGCATTTCATTACTTCCCCTATCCACTCCACTCCACAATCAGAGCACTTGACAGTCGACCATTAGGGGTCCGGGTTTCTTAGGGAAGTTACTGCACCAATCACATGGTTACCCCACGAGACTCATTGTGAGCAAGTCACACAGTTTTATTATTGAGTCTCCTGCTTTCCCTGTCACAGGTACTAGGTATCCCTTGGTTAGCACTCCACAAACCATCCCACATTGATTATCGATCACTGAACAAGGAGACGATACGATTTAGTTATCCTCTCCCCCTCATTCCTTCAGTGATTGAGTCAATGCATGGGGCGCACTTCTTCACCAAATTAGATCTCCGGAGTGCGTACAACCTGGTGCGTGTCTGGGAGGGGGATGAGGGGAAGACAGCATTTAGCACAACCACGGGGCATTATGAATACCTGGTGATGCCCTACGGTTTGATGAATGCTCCATCCGTTTTCCAGTCCTTTGTGAACGAGGTGTTTCGGGACATGCTTGGTTGCGGTGTACTGGTCTACATCGATGACATCCTGGTGTATTCCGCTACGCGCGCCGAGCATGTGTCCCTGGTTCGCAAAGTGCTGACCCGACTGTTGGAAAATTATCTTTATGCCAAGGCAGAAAAGTGTCTGTTTTTCCAGAAGTCCGTCTCCTTCCTCGGATACCGCATTACCACCTCAGGTCTGGAGATGGAGGGAGATCGCATTTCAGCCGTGCCTAATTGGCCAACTCCAACCATGGTTAAGGAGGTGCAGCGCTTTTATTGGTTTCGCCAAATACTATCGGAGGTTTATCCAGGGCTTTGGCTAACGGTCGCAGCTCCCATTACATCTCTGTTGAAGGGTGGGCCGTCCCGGCACCGCTGGTCTGCTGAGGTACCGGAAAGTATTGGTGGCCTACCTTGGCTAAGGACGTGAGGGTGTATGTCTCCTCCTGCTCGGTGTGCGCACCGAGTAAGGCACCTCTAGGCACCTCCCAGCGGGGTAAGTTACAAACCTTTACCAGTTCCACAACAACCATGGTCTCACCTGAGTGTTGATTTCTTTACCGATCTTCCCCTCTCCCAAGGTAACACCACAATCCTGGTCGTTGTGGACCGCTTTTCCAAGGCCTGCCACCTCTTTCCTCTGCCCGGTTTCCCCATGGCCCTGCAAACTGCGGAGGCCCTGTTTTACAACACGTCTTCCGGCACTACGGGGGTACCAGAGGATATAGAGTCCTGACCGGGGTCCCAGTTCACATCCAAGATCTGGAAGGCGTTCATGGAATGTCTGGGGTCTCGGTCAGCCTGACCTCTGGTTTCTACCCCGAGTCTAATGGGCAGGTGGAATGGGTAAATCAGGATGTGGGTAGGTTCCTGTGGTCCTACAGCCAGGACCGGCCGGGGCAGTGGTTGGTGTTCTTGCCATGGGCCGAATATGCCCGGAACTCTCTCCGTCACTCCTCCACTAACCTAACACCATTCGAATGTGTTTTAGGTTACCAACCAGTTCTGGCACCGTGGCACCAGAGCCAGACTGAGGCTCCTATGGTGGATGACTGGTTTCGGCACGCGGAGGAGATGTGGAACGCTGCCCATGTTCCACCTCCAACGCTCCGTGCGTCGTCAGAAGGCCAACGCTGACCGCCACCGCAGTGAGGCCCCGGTCTTCGTACCCGGGGTGAAATCAGGTCTGGCTCTCGACCCAGAATCTGCCCCTCCACCTGCCCTGCCGGAAGCTGAGCCCGTGGTTTGTGGGGCCGTTCAAAGTCCTGAGGAAAATCAACAAGGTTACCTATAGGTTATTACTCCCCCATGATTACCGTATTTAACCCCCTCGTTTCATGTTTCTCTCCTCAGGCCGAAGGTGGGTGGCTGGTCCGCTCCAGGAGTCTGAGGTGCGGGAGGAGGTCCCTCCGCCTCCTCTGGACATCGAGGGGGGCCCTGGCGTACTCCATCCGTTCCATCCTGGATTCGAGGCGTCGGGTGGGGGGGCCTTCAGTTACCTCGTGGAGTGGGAGGGGGTACGGTCCGGAGGAACGGTGCTGGGGTTCCCGGTGAGGGATAATCCTCGATCCCTCCCTGTTGCAGGATTTCCACCGTCGCCATCCGGCTCGCCCTGCTCCGCGTCCTCCTGGCCGTCCCCGAGGCCGGGGTCGGCGCGCTGCTGGAGCTGCGCGTCAAGGGGGGGGGGTACTGTCACGACTTCCTCCGAATGTGCCTCCCCTCCTTCTTCGGGCAGGCTTCGGCGTTCATCGTCACCGGCCTTCTAGCCACTGCCGCTCCATATCTCATCATTCCATTTGTCTTGTCTTGTCATTACACACACCTGGTTCATATTCCCCTCATTAGTACGTGTTTAAGTGTTCCCTCTGCCCCCTTGTCCTGGTGGGTGATTGTTCATTGTGAGGATTAGTAGCTCGGTTGAGCTCAGTATTTTGTATTGACAGGGTATTTGTGCATGTTTGTTCCAGTGCGACTACTTACGCTGGATACGGAATAAACTCTGTACTACATTACTACTACAGACAAAACCACTCTACTGCGTTACTACTACAGATAAAACCACTGTATTACATTATTACTACAGATAAAACCGCTGTACTTCATTACTACTACAGTAGTAACGCCAGGGTAGTTGGTTCAATCCCCGGGACCACCCATTCGTAAAAATTTATGCACACATGACTGTAAGTCGCTTTGGACAAAAGCGTCTGCTAAATGGCATATTATTATTATTATTATTACACCTACAGATAAAACCCCTGTACTACATTACCACTACAGATAAAAGCACTATACTACATTAGTACTACATATATAACCGCTGTACTTCATTACTACAACAGATAAAACAACTATACTATGTTACAACTACAGATAAAACCACTATACTACATTACTACTACAGATAAAATAATTGTACTACATTACCACTGCAGATAAAACCCACTGTACTACATTACTACTACAGATAAAAATCATGTACTACATTACTACTACAGATAAAACCACTATAATACATTAGTACTACAGATAAAACCACTGTACTACATTACTACTACAGATAAAACCGCTGTACTTCATTACTACTACAGATAAAACCACTGTACTACATTACTACTACAGATAAAAACCCATGTACTACATTACTACTACAGATAAAAACTCTATACTACATTAGTACTACATATGTAACCGCTGTACTTCATTACTACTACAGATACAACCACTGTATTACATTACTACTACAGATAAAACCACTGTACAACATTACTACTACAGATAAAACCACTGTACTTAATTATTACTACAGATAAAACCACTGTACTACATTACACCTACATATAAAACCCATGTACTACATTACCACTACAGATAAAACTACTATACTACATTTGTACTAAATATATAACCGCTGTACTTCATTAGTACTACATATATAACCGCTGTACTTCATTACTACTACAGATAAAAAAACAATACTACGTTACAACTACAGATAAAACCACTGTAATACATTACTACTACAGACAAAACCTCTGTACTTCATTACTACTACAGATAAAACCACTGTATTACATTACTACTACAGATAAAATCACTATACTACATTACTACTACAGATAAAATAATTGTACTACATTACCACTGCAGATGAAACCCACTGTACTACATTACTACTACAGATAAAACTAATGAACTACATTACTACTACAGATAAAACCAATATACTACATTAGTACTACATATAAAACCACTGTACTACATTATTAATACAGATAAAATAACTGTACTTCATTACCACTAGAGATAAAACCCCTGTACTACATTACTACTACAGATAAAACCTCTATACTTCATTACTACTACAGATAAAACCACTGTATTACATTACTACTACAGATAAAACCACTGTACTACATTACACCTACAGATAAAACCCATGTACTACATTACCACTACAGATACAGTGGGGGAAAAAAGTATTTAGTCAGCCACCAATTGTGCAAGTTCTCCATCTTAAAAAGATGAGAGAGGCCTGTAATTTTCATCACAGGTACACGTCAACTATGACAGACAAAATGAGGGAAAAAAAAATCCAGAAAATCACATTGTAGGATGTTTTTAATGAATTTATTAGCAAATTATGGTGAAAAATAAGTATTTGGTCAATAACAAAAGTTTCTCAATACTTTGTTATATACCCTTTGTTGGCAATGACACAGGTCAAACGTTTTCTATAAGTCTTCACAAGGTTTTCACACATTGTTGCTGGTATTTTGGCCCATTCCTCCATGCAGATCTCCTCTACAGCAGTGATGTTTTGGGGCTGTCGATGGGCAACACAGACTTTCAACTCCCTCCAAAGATTTTCTATGGGGTTGAGATCTGGAGACTGGCTAGGCCACTCCAGGACCTTGAAATGCTTCTTACAAAGCCACTCCTTCGTTGCCCGGGCGGTGTGTTTTGGATCATTGTCATGCTGAAAGACCCAGCCACGTTTCATCTTCAATGCCCTTGCTGATGGAAGGAGGTTTTCACTCAAAATCTCACGATACATGGGCCCCATTCATTCTTTCCTTTACACGGTTCAGTCGTCCTGGTCCCTTTGCAGAAAAACAGCCCCAAAGCATGATGTTTCCACCCCCATGCTCACAGTAGGTATGGTGTTCTTTGGATGCAACTCAGCATTCTTTGTCCTCCAAAACACGACAAGTTGAGTTTTTACCAAGAAGTTATATTTTGGTTTCATCTGACCATATGACATTCTCCCAATCCTCTTCTGGATCATCAAAATGCACTCTAGCAAACTTCAGACGGGCCTGGACATGTACTGGCTTATAAGCAGCGGGACACGTCTGGCACTGCAGGATTTGAGTCCCTGGCGGGCGTAGTGTGTTACTGATGGTAGGCTTTGTTACTTTGGTCCCAGCTCTCTGCAGGTCATACACTAGGTCCCCCCGTGTGGTTCTGGGATTTTTGCTCACCGTTCTTGTGATCATTTTGATCCCACGGGGGTGAGATCTTGCGTGGAGCCCCAGATCGAGGGAGATTATCAGTGGTCTTGTATGTCTTCCATTTCCTAATAATTGCTCCCACAGTTGATTTCTTCAAACCAGCTGCTTACCTATTGCAGATTCAGTCTTCCCAGCCTGGTGCAGGTCTACAATTTTGTTTCTGGTGTCCTTTGACAGCTCTTTGGTCTTGGCCATAGTGGAGTTTGGAGTGTGACTGTTTGAGGGTTGGTGGACAGGTGTCTTTTATACTGATAACAAGTTCAAACAGGTGCCATTAATACAGGTAACGAGTGGAGGACAGAGGGAGCCTCTTAAAGAAGAAGTTACAGGTCTGTGAGAGCCAGAAATCTTGCTTGTTTGTAGGTGACCCAAATACTTATTTTCCACCATAATTTGCAAATATAAATTCATTAAAAAATCCTACAATGTGATTTTCTGGATTTTTTTTCTCAATTTGTTCTGTCATAGTTGATGTGTACCTATGATGAAAATTACAGGCCTCTCTCATTTTTTTTAAGTGGGAGAACTTGCACAATGGTGGCTGAGTAAATCCCTCCTGAGATGTGTGCAAATCTGGTGGCCAACTACAAGAAACGTCTGACCTCTGTGATTGCCAACAAGGGTTTTGCCACCAAGTACTAAGTCATGTTTTGCAGAGGGGTCAAATACTTATTTCCCTCATTAAAATGCAAATCAATTTATAACATTTTTGACATGCGTTTTTCTGGATTTTTTTTTTGTTGTTATTCTGGTCTCTCACTGTTCAAATAAACCTACCATTAAAATTATAGACTGATCATGTCTTTGTCAGTGGGCAAACGTACAAAAAATCAGCAGGGGATGAAATATTTTTTTCCCTCACTGTAAGTCTCATATTGAAGGTGAATAAATGTTTATTCCTGTTTAATGAACATCACACAGGTGTGCCAACTGTAATATACTGTATATCCTATTCCTGTATAACGAACATCACACAGGTGTGCCAACTGTAATATACTGTAGACCCTAACCCTAACCCTAACCCTACTGTAATATACTGTATATCATAGACTGAAGAATGGAACAAATAGGCTGTGTTTAGAGGCAGCTTTTGTTAAGACTTCAGTGCGGCTTTTGACATTATCGATCAAATCAAATTATATTGGTCACATCCACGTTTGTAGCAGATGTTAATGCAGGTGTAGCGAAATGCTTGTGCTTTTAGCTCCGACAGTGCAGTAATATCTAACAAGTAATATCTAACAATTTCACAACATATACCCAATACACACAAATCTGAGTAAGGAATGGAATTAAGAATATATACAGTGCCTTGTAAAAGTATTCACCCCCTTCGGCATTTTTCTTATTTTGTTGCATTACAACCTGTCATTTAAATTGATTTTTATTTGGATTTCATGTAATGGACATACAGAAATTTGTCGGAATTGGTGAAGTGAAATTTAAAAAAATAACTTGTTTCAAAATAATTCTAAAAAATAAATAACGGAAAAGTGGGTGTGTGCATATGTATTCACCCCCTTTGCTATGAAGCCCCTAAATAAGATCTGGTGCAACCAATTACCTTCAGAAGTAAACAGAATTAGTTAAATAAAGTCCACCAGTGTGCAATCTAAGTGTCACATGATCTCAGTTTACATACACCTGTTCTGAAAGGCCCAGAGTCTGCAACACCACTAAGCAAGGGGCAACCACCAAGCAAGCGGCCACCATGAAGACCAAGGAGCTCTCCAAACAGGCCAGGGACAAAGTTTGTGGAGAAGTACAGATCAGGGTTGGGTTATGAAAAATTATCCCAAACTTTTGAACATCCCACGGAGCACCATTAAATCCATTATTAAAAAATGGAAAGAATATGGCACCACAACACAAACCTGCCAGGAGAGGGCCGCCCACCAAAACTCACGGACCAGGCAAGGAGGGCATTAATCAGAGAGGCAAACACAGAGACCAAAAGATAACCCTGAAGGAGCTAAACAGCTCCACAGTGGAGATTGGAGTTTCTGTCCATAGGACCACTTTAAGCTGTACACTCCACAGAGCTGGGCTTTTACGAAGAGTGGCCAGAAAAAAAAGCCAACAAGGCAGCACAACTGTCCCTTGGATGTACACAGAGAGCTAACATGAATAATATGCTTGTCAATCTCTCCTGGCTCAAAGTGGAGGAGAGATTGACTTCATCACTACACCGATCTGTCTATTTGAACTACTGGCACACAGCTCAGACACCCATGCATACCCCACAAGACATGCCGCCAGAGGTCTCTTCACAGTCCCAAGTCAGAACAGATTATGGGAGGCACACAGTACTACATAAAGCCATGACTACATGTAACTCTATTCCACATCAAGTAACTCATGCCAGCAGTAAAATTAGATTTAACCCTAACCTTCCTGAACAGGGGCAACTTGTGGTCCTCTGTAGCTCAGCTGGTAGAGCACGGCGCTTGTAACGCCAAGGTAGTGGGTTCGATCCCCGGGACCACCCATACACAACACAAAAAAAAAATGTATGCACGCATGACTGTAAGTCGCTTTGGATAAAGCGTCTGCTAAATGGCATATTATTATTTATTATTATTATTATTATTATTATAACTGTGAAGAGACACAACCACAGGCACAGACACATGCATACACACACACAATAACATACGCACTATACACACACATACACATTGATTTTGTGTTGTACATATGTGGTAGTGGAGTAGTGGCCTGAGGGCACACACTTAATATGTTGTGAAATCTGTTGTGAATGTATTGTAATGTTTTAAAAATTGTATAACTGCCTTAATTTTGCTGGACCCCAGGAAGAGTAGGTGCTGCCTTGGCAGGAACTAATGGGGATCCATAATAAATACAAATACAAGTCTAATCTTTTTTCTACTAATTGGTATTTTGACCAATCAGATCAGCTCTGAAAAAGAGCTGATGTGAAAAGATTGATGTCATTGGTCAAAAGAATTGGGCTGCCTGTCTAAACGCAGCCAGGGAAAAGTGAATATAAGTCAGTTGTTGTGTTCGTAGCAGTTTGTATGAATAAGTGGTTACATACAGCACATGTTAAATATCTATGAGACAGAGATCAGGAGACTCTGGCTGTATTCAAAGAGAAGGTACCACTGAAGGCCCCAGTATTCAGGCAGTCACCAGAGACTGTCATCAAAGAGAAGGTACCACTGAATGCCCCCAGTATTCAGGCAGGCAGCTTGGTAGCCGGGTAGCCATGATTAGCTGTTCAGGAGTCTTATGGCTTGGGGGTAGAAGCTGTTGAGAAGTCTGGGAAGGTACCACTGAAGGCCCCCAGTATTCAGGCAGTCACCAGAGACTGTCATCAAAGGGAAGGTACCACTGAAGGCCCCAGTATTCAGGCAGTCACCAGAGACTGTCATCAAAGGGAAGGTACCACTGAAGGCCCCAGTATTCAGGGCAGGCAGCATGAAGCAGATGATGTCACCAGAGACTGTCATCAAAGGGAAGGTACCACTGAATGCCCCAGTATTCAGGCAGGCAGCTGGTAGCCGGGTAAAAGCCATGATTAGCTGTTCAGGAGTCCTTCTTATGGCTTGGGGGTAGAAGCTGTTGAGAAGTCTGGGAAGGTACCACTGAATGACCCAGTATTCAGGCAGGCAGCATGAAGCAGATGATGTCACCAGAGACTGTCATCAAAGGGAAGGTACCACTTGAAGGCCCCAGTATTCAGGGCAGGCAGCATGAAGCAGATGATGTCACCAGAGACTGTCATCAAAGGAAGGTACCACTGAAGGGCCCCAGTATTCAGGGCAGGCAGCATGAAGCAGATGATGTCACCAGAGACTGTCATCAAAGGGAAGGTACCACTGAAGGCCCCAGTATTCAGGCAGGGGCAGCATGAAGCAGATGATGTCACCAGAGACTGTGTCATCAAAGGGAAGGTACCACTGAATGCCCCAGTATTCAGGCAGGCAGCTTGAAGCAGATGATAGCTGTTTCAGGAGTCTTATGGCTTGGGGGTAGAAGCTGTTGAGAAGTCTGGGAAGGTTACCACTGAAGGCCCCAGTATTCAGGCAGGCAGCATGAAGCAGATGATGTCACCAGAGACTGTCATCAAAAGGGAAGGTACCACTGAAGGCCCCAGTATTCAGGCAGGCAGCATGAAGCAGATGATGTCACCAGAGACTGTCATCAAAGGAAGGGTACCACTGAATGCCCCAGTATTCAGGCAGGCAGCTTGGTAGCCGGGGTAGCCATGATTAGCTGTTCAGGAGTCTTATGGCTTGGGGGTAGAAGCTGTTGAGAAGTCTGGGATGGTACCACTGAATGACCCAGTATTCAGGCAGGCAGCATGAAGCAGATGATGTCACCAGAGACTGTCATCAAAGGGAAGGTACTACTGAAGGGCCCCAGTATTCAGGCAGGCAGCATGAAGCAGATGATGTCACCAGAGGACTGTCATCAAAGGGAAGGTACCACTGAAGGCCCCAGTATTCAGGCAGGGCAGCATGAAGCAGATGATGTCACCCAGAGACTGTCATCAAAGGGAAGGTACCACTGAAGGCCCCAGTATTCAGGCAGGCAGCATGAAGCAGATGATGTCACCAGAGACTTGTCATCAAAGGGAAGGTACCACTGAAGGCCCCAGTATTCAGGCAGGCAGCTTGAAGCAGATGTGTCACCATCCAGGTCCTTGTCAGTGGCCTGATGGGGAGATAACAATAAATGCACTATGTACGTTTCACCACCAAAGCTGTGTTAGCATTTACTGAACATATTGCTGAACAATCCAACCACTTTGTTAGTGTCATTGATATAAATGGGCAATTCAAATACAATATCCAGTTCATAAGCATTGACTGTAATACCTCTAGGGTCCTGTGGTGGTCTGGCAGAATGTTGCTTTCTAGTGATCTCCACCTGAAATGCAATAACAACATGAATAACAATAAGCCTAGGCAGTAACTTGGCTAGCTAGGCTAATTAAAAACACTCATGTAAATGTGCACATCAGCCAAATGATACCCAACCAATACAGCTTACTAGTCTATTTGCAGTGAAACTGGGAGGGGCATTTTTCTTTGCCAACTTTTTCACTCACCTATTAATCAATGAACAGGCAGTGGAATGAAGAAGTTTGACAAGTATTCAAAAGTCAGTAACAAGTTTTTAAATATAGCTAGCAAATATTTGTATTTCTAGAAAACATAGCTGGGTCAATATCACCATAAGGTGCCTTTGAGACTTCCCCATTTCCCCCCCAAAAAAGCTGAGATTTTCCATTGAACTTCATATTCATTGTATTAAGTATATGTTATGCTGTTAGAAATGCATATTGGTCAAGCTCCCACACTTTTTATAAAATTAACTGCAAGCAGACAATTTACATGCAAACAGCAAAATATGTCCACCCTGTCATGGACAATTTTCAAAAGCAGAATAAATACATTGTAAATTACATAGTGATTATAAATAAAACGTACATTTCAATTTCAGAAAACTATTTAGTCACTTTCTCAAACAATATATTTTAGTTTATGGGAAAAGTATTTGGATAATAATGAAATTATGGCAAAACTATTTGTTTCTCTATAAATCTGCGAGAGTTGCACTTTCTTTTCTAAATAAAATCTAACAAAAAAAGATATCTGGTCAACTTTCAAACAATACTATTTGGCCCTCATTTGTTTATAAAGGAATCACACATCAAAAGATTTTGCTAACTTGTGAAAATAATTTTTTATTTTCATAGAACATGAAAAATAACAGGGTGGACAGTGACATGACAGGGTGGACCCTGTGCATGACAGGGTGGGACACGTTGTGAAATGTCATTGAATGGCCTCATAAATGCAAGGAACAATGCAAGAAAATGATGTAAAAAATGCCTTTTCCCATGTAGGGGGAAATACAAGTTGAACAGACTGTTTTTGATCCAGCTCTACCTGCATGCAGCCACTGAAATAAGATGCCCAAAATGAGACATTAATGTGGCCTTCTAGCGTTAAACTCTGTACATCATTCTGCACAGGTGAAAGTCAAACATCAACTGTAGAACAAGAAGAAAAATGTTTTTTAAGTGGAGAACAGTTGATTTGAAAAAAACCGAATATTACAGAAGATCACTTGGACGCATCTCCAAACAGTCTCTCCCTTTCTGCAGAGACATGGCTCAGTTCTGCAGTTGCTGTTCCACATACTTCCATGCAGACACTTCAATCTGTACAGAGCGCTTGTTCAGAGCCCTGTGGTTCTGGTATTAGGCAAAGTACCTGCCAGTCATGGTACCAACAGATGTCGTCCCGAAGACTTGGCCATTTGAACTTGTTTTATGCCATGGCGTTGCATACACTTAACTTCACGCACTGTGCCCTTCTGCATCCATGATGATACCTGGGTATGCTTCATTGTCATAATTAACAACGCACCACTCTCCAATGTGCTTTACCTCAATCATTTCTGGTCTCCTAGGATTTTATCTGGTGTCTTTCCACATGCTGGGGACTTGTCAGATGAAACAGGAAACATTAGCTAGATGAGTGACTCTTGAAGGTTTAAAGCAGGGGCAGTCCAAAACACCTTCCTCCCTTTTACACAGACATGAAATGTCTCTGTATTTCATTTGGCCGAGGTGTCAGACTGATAGCGTGGTGGATTCTCATAGTGCCTTTTATGGCAGCTATTGCAGGTACCGATCCGGCTTTGATTCTGACTGTAGCCAAAGCACTGGCCTCTGTTTCTGGCTCTGGCTTGACTTTTGCCTCTCTCCATTTTTTTCTTTTTGACCTCTCTCTCTCTCTCACTGAGCTCATTGACACCCTTCTTCTTTCCAGTCTCTCTGTCTTTTTCCATTTGACCTTTTCTTTCTCAAGGTACTTTCTTCTTCTGTCTGGGTCAGCATCACGACGTTCCCGATATCTCCTTGCCTATCTCAGCTCCTTTTGATGCTCATTCCTTGAAAAAGACGATTCCAAAATGTTCCCTTACACACTTTAATTGGCCGTAAGTCACGGTAAACTAGGCTTTCATTATCAAACTAGGTTTGCTGATTACCGATATCACCAAAAAAATTGTCCATATTGTCCATTCTTACTATGTATAGCATGTACTGTTATAAAATGTGTGTAATAGCTGTTGTAATATGTGTAACATTATCAGTATGTGGCCTAAACTATGCACATGTCCTTCCTGTCATGAACCATGTCCACCCTGTCATGGAAGGCTTGCTGACAGGGTGGACAATGACAGGGTGGACATTTTTGGCTAATGTTAGCATTTAATGAGCAACATGGTGGACCTTCACTTAGCAACATACTACAGTTAGCAAGCTGACTGTGTACTGTTTTACAAATATATTTCAAAGTTCTGATAGGTTTTTTTCTATCAATTGATATTTCACTATGACAGAGTGGACATGTTAAGCTTGGACAACATCCAACTAACACACATAATATGATGAAAATTATGAAACATAAGTGTAAATACTTACTCTGCAACTAGACACTGACTGCTTCAGACCTTCATTGAAGAAAGACAAAAATGCTCGTAGTGATGTCACTGAAAACATCAGTGGGTTTCTTAAAGGGCAGTTAACCCATAATGACAGGGTGGGACAGGCAATTTCAGGGACACATGCAAAAATGTTCAATATGATTATGATGAAAATACAATATACATGATCAAAATTACTTGTTTTATCAAATAACTTATGTGGACAGTAAAACCATGTAACGTTTTTTTTTGTGGATTTTAGTATCATTGTAACCACTTATTACACACACTGTAGTTAGCAGAGCAAGTGTGTGGGACATGCCAAAATCACGTACATCCAATGAAAGAAATTTAAATAAAAATGAAGGAAACACTTTTTAGAGACTTATCATTCTACTGATATGCTGTGGCAATGGTTGGCCACTTATAATAAGACCTCAGACTTTTCACTTATTCTGCTTACATTTTCATGATGACTGAGTGAGTCTGTCTATGAGCGGACACCAAAGGCACCTCATAGTGATATTGACTCAGCTAACATTAGCTACACTGCAGTAGTTGATGGTCGTTGGGAGTTTATGCTAGCTAGCTTTTCCCACCAGCAGTTTAAAATTTAGCCAGCTGACTAGCTAGCTAAAATAGCATTTTATAATCAACTTTTATCAATCAGACTATTTAACTAGCAAATATATTTGTTTTGCCCCTCGCATGAAAGCTGCCTGATAAAGCTAGACAGTTGATATTAAAAGTAGGGTGAATATACTGAGGCCAGCTAGCTAACGCAATAACAAGCTGTCAATGCAATGGCTGGTCTGGAGTTCGTCTAAAGTATTCCATTATAGTTACATGTTAGTAATTTAGCAGACGTTCTTAATCCAGAGCGACTTACAGTTGTGAGTGCATACATTTTTATTTTATTTTCATACTGGCCCCCCGTGGCCCTAAGAGAGTCATAGTTGCTTCCCACCGCTTTTTACCCATCGCTTCATTGAATTTCTGCACTTGACATGAAAAAGCCTCGGTCAAAGCGAGGCTCGTCTCCTTTGTATAATCAGACGCTTTGACATTCAGTTGATCCGCTTGGCGGGACTGGACCCTTTTCCGGCTTACAGACTGGCCATCAGTTGTCCTGGGAGTCATCAATGTGCTTACACAAATACTATACCGTAGTTTTTTGAGATCGCCAAGGACTAGCGCTACTGTATCGCGGAGCACCAACAGCTAGGGTGGACATCCGTTTCCTATCAGCTTGTCTCCGTCTGGAACCGTGAGAGATGTGAGGGCAATATAACAAAGGGGATTATTGACCCGGTCCATCGAAGGTAGCGTCCTCAGCTGTTGTATGAAGATGTTATGATTTTTTCATGTTCGTTTATGCTTATGTGATAACTTGTTACCGTTCCTGCCCCTCGCACCTTACCAGTGCAAGTGTATCTGTCAGTATGGCTGGGCCGTGTGTCATGTTTGGAGGGCACCTCATTATCGTGTCTTTCCCGTTGTATACTCCCTTCGGCCTGCACCCGTCGTCCAGTCGTGCCCTTTAATTAGGCGACGGCCAAAGTGGTCTCCTAGTAGTGGTTTGGGGTCTTTCGTTGTTAGGAGTATCCCAGGAATATCAAGCCCACCTGACCTGATGCGGTCCCGGGTGTTTTTTTCACCCTCATCACTCAGGCCTCTTCCTCTAGCCGTCAGTCAGCATGGAAATAATTCTCTCACTCAGAATCTATGGAGTAGAGCAGGACTCTCCGGCTTACCAGCTTTGCGAATGATCGTTAAATTCGTGACTGTGATACTCCCATTGCTCGCAGCACCTCGTTGTTGCGTGTGTTGGCCACTTGCCCCTGGCGCCCTACAGGAATCTGTAGAATGGTGATCTATGGTGTTCACCATTCCGGAAGCTTTTTAAGAATCGCTGGAGCAGTTGGGAGATAGTGTGCAATCTTTTGAGATCTAAGCCAACCTCGAGGGTGTCAAAGGCGGGGCTTCATATCGCACGGTAACATTGACGGCACAACAAAGCTGTGGCTATGTGTTTTTTTCACGGAATATCAAGTCTGGTTTCCTCAGTTTCTTTGGAAAAGATACTTATCTCCTTTGATAACGTTCCATCCGTTGCTTTCGGCTTTCCATTACCAATTAGGTCACACACCTTGTTGTGTCTTATTATGCTCGTGCTCCTGGATTCGCCGGTCATTGACCAGGATGTGTGAGCAAGATTCGTACGGGGCTGGACAGTGCCTGCACGAAGAGGAGCTCCATCTCCGCCTTACCCTCTTGCGAGCATCTCACTCGTGGGGATACAAAACGTTGGCTCTCAAACTTAAGCCCATCGATTGTACTGGCCTTGCTTGACAATACCCACTGTGAGGGATTTGCCAACCAAGTATTGCTGGTCATTGTCATTGCCAAAATGCCAGCGTGGCCCTATGCCTTGGGTTGCCAGGCTGATCCATTTCCGCATTTTCCTCCGCCGCCAATCACCACCGGGATTGGGCACCGCGGCGTCACAGAGTTATCCTCCGAGTGCACTCCGTCCGCAGAGTGCCACAGCCGGTGGGATCCTTCTGGCCTGGATCGATGGAATCTGGCGTGCCATTTTCACAATGCCCAGCCCCCCGTCTCAGTGTTTTGTGTACAGCAGAACAAGCGTTACAGGTGCTCGGGGGGGAGGTGGGAGCCATTCCTTTATTGCCCATTCTATCATTCCATGATTTTTTGTTAGGTCAGCCAACTTTAGGTTGCCGTGATGTTCAGCTTTGTAGATCAAACATCGGTATACAGCAAAGTAGTTCCAACATGATAAGCAAACTACTTTCATGTGCCTTTTACTTCAAAAGAAAATCGGACGATTACTTTCAAGTAGATCATTTTAGTTTCTTTTACCTCATCCTCAATCTTGCACATGTGGGTAGCTACTTCCTGAGATTTGATTGATGGAATAATCCAGCCAATGGTTAGGTGGCTGTGGTTTTTGGCAGAGAGAACTGATTGGTCCAAGAGTAAAAGGTCCTGCCCTAGAGCGCAAAAAATATAATGTTTTACTTGTGAATATCTTTCTACAAACGTACAAACTTTTTACACTTTGAATCTCTTG